>JBAMMX010000005.1:0-695000 GCA_037126225.1 Dillenia turbinata
ATAAGATATGAATATTGCTGATAGTTTGAAATGTATAAAAAGCGAAGAAGATATATTTGTAATTAATAGCGTTACAACCCATATGATATTTAAAAATAAAAATTATTTCTCCTACCTGAAGTTGGGAGAAACAAATGTTAATGTCATAAATGATACTGCAAAAATGATTGAGGGGCTCTGGTAGAGCAAATATATGTCTCCCTAAAAGATTAAAATTAATTATACATAATACACTATACTCTAATAAGTCTCGAAAAAATTTACTAAGTTTTAGAGATGTCTGTCAACATAAATATCACATTAAAACAAGAAATAACAGTAATATTGAGTATTTGTGCATTACAATTATTATTTCTGGAAAGAAATATATAGTAGAGAAAGCATCATCTCTTTCCTTTGACTTATACTATACTAAAATTAGTATAGTCGAAATGCACCATTTAGTAAATCAGAAGTTTATGAAATTGAATAATTTTACTGTTTGACTTAACCGGTTGGGTCATCTCGGGTCAATGATAATGCGAAAAGATTATAAATGATTCATGTAGACATTTTTTAAAAAATCAAAAGATTCTTTAGTCTAATGAATTTACTTGTATTGTTTGCTTTCAAGACAAATTAATTGTGATACCATCACCAACTAAAATAAATTATGAGTCTCTTGAATTTTTGGAACGAATACATGAAAATATTTGAGGGCCTATACACTTACCATGTGGATCGTTCAAATATTTTATGGTTTTAATTGATGCATCAACTAAGTAATCACATGTATCATTATTATCAATTCACAACATGACATTTGCAAGATTATTTGATTAGTTAATTAGATTACGAATACATTTTCCTGATTATTCAATCAAGAAAAAATCATCTTTATGATACTGGTGAATTTACATTATAAAGTTTTTATAAATATTGTATATTAATTGGGATAAGTGTATAACATCCTGTAGTACATATTCACACTCAAAATGATCTAGCAGAATCACTCCATAAGCGCATTCAATTGATTGCAAGGCCATTGCTTATGAGAGCAAAATTATCGGTTTCTATTTGAGGACATGTTGTTTTACACGCAACAATATTTATTCGCATCCGATCAACAAATAGTAATGATTTCTTCTGATTACATTTGGTTCGTGGTCAAGAACCAAATATCTCTTATTTCAAAATTTTTGAATGTGTAGTATATGTTCATATTGCTCCACCACAATGAACTTAGATGGAACCTCAAAGAAGATCAAGGATATACGTTGGATATAAATCTCCATCAATTATTAAATAAATTGAATTCATGACAGGAGATTTGTTACAGTTCGCTTTAATGATTGTCATTTTGACAAATTTGTTTTTTCAATATTAGGGAGAGAAAAAAATAAACAGCCAAAAAATAAAATCAGTTAGAATAAATTATCATTGTCTGATCTTAATTTTCGAATGAAACAATGTGAACTGAAAGTTCAAAAGATGATTCATTTATAAAATTTAGCAAATCAGTTATCAGATGCATTTACTAACCACAAAAGAATAACTAAATCACATGTTTCGGTTACTAATACTCCTATTAAAATTGATATCCCTGAAGAAAAACATAACATTGCTAACGAATCTAAAGCGAGCGCAAAACATGGTAGACCAATTGGTTTCAAAGATAGAAATTATCAAGATAGAAAATGAGCAAAAAAATTAGATGGTTTAAACGAGAATATTGCATATTCTGAAAATATACCAGTCATAGATAATATTCTAGAAAAATATCAGATATCTAAAAATATTGATAATCATGAGATCTCAATAAATTATATTATGGCTAGTAAAATATGAAACCGAAATAATATCCATATTGATGATATTTTTGCATACCACAAAACAATGAGTATTGAAAATAAAAATGAAAATCTTAAACCTAGGTATATTAAAGAATGCAAACATAGATATGATTGGCCAAAATGAAAAAAAACAATCTGATATATATTAAATTCATTAATTAAGCGTAAAGTTTTTGGACATGTAGTCCAAACACTTGAGAGTATAAAACCTCTTGGATATAAATGGATTTTTATGCATAAACGAAATGAGAAAAATAAAATTGTGCGATATAAGGTACGTCTTGTAGCACAAAGGTTTTCACAAACACCAGAACTTGATTATGATAAAACATATTCACCTATAGTAGATGCAATTACATTATGTTTTCTTGTGGTCTTAGTGGTATATAAAAAACTCAAAATACGTTTAATAATAGATATAATTACTGTTTATTTATATTGGATATTAGAAAATAATGTCTATATGAAAATCACTAAAAGGTTTAAAATGCATAAAACATGTGATTAAAATTTTCAAAAAATTTACTTCATTAAATTGTAAAGATCCTTGTATGGCTTAAAACAGTGAGAATGAATGTAATATAATCATTTAAATGATTGTTTACTGAAAAAAATTATACAAATGATCCAATATATTTTTGTGTTTTTATTAAGAAATTTGAAATAGATTTTGTAATCATTATAATATATGTTGATATTCTGAATCTTATTGGAATTCTTGAAAAAATTTTCAAAACTGTTGAATATTTGAAAAAAGAGTTTGAGACCAAAAACTTTGGAAAAACAAAATTTTGTCTTAATTTACAAATCGAATATTTAGAAAATGGAATATTTATTCACCAATCAAATTATACAACTAAAGTTTTAACAACGTTTTTACATGGATAAAGCATATATATTAAGTACTCTAATGATTATTCAATCACTTGATATTAAAAAAGATCCTTTCAAACCACAAGAAAAGAATGAATAAATTCTTGATCCTGAAGTACCTATCTTAGTGTCATTAGAGCACTTATATATCTTTCTAATTGTACAAGATCTCATTTACTGTAAATATTTTAACAAGATTTAGTTCTTCCCCAACACGAAAATATTGGAATTGGGTCAAGTATATTTTTCGATATCTCCAAAAAACGATTAATCTTGGTTTATTCTAGTATTGATTGAGTATGTTAATGTTGGATTTTTATCTGATTCTCACAAAACATTATCTCAAACTGGATACTTATTTATATATGGCGATACTGCTATATCTTATCGATCCACAAAGCAATTTATAGCTGCTACCTCCTCGAACCATACTGATATCATAACAATTCGTGAAACAAATTGAGAATATGTTTGACTAAAATCAATGACTCAATATATTTTGAGGAGCTACGAATTATTTTCCAATAAAAATATTCCTATGACATTGTTCAAAAACAATGCTACATATATTGCTCGACTAAATTGAGGATATATCAAGAGAGATAAAACTAAACATATTTCACTAAATTTTTTCTTCACACTTAACCTTCAAAAGAATGGTGAAATTGATATACAACAAATCCGATCAAGTAAAAATTTAACAAATTTATTTATCAAAACACTACCGACTGCTATACTCGAAAGATTTGTCAAAGAAATTGGAATATATTGAATTAAAGATGTCAAGAGATATTCTCAATAGGGAGAGTAAATATAGTTAAAATAATGTACTCTTTTTCCTTCACTAAAATTTTTCTCACTAGATTTTTTCCTAATAAGATTTAACGAAACTTATTTTATATCTAAAGGGGAGTATTATGAATATTAAATAATTTGGTGGATGTCCATCAAATTTTACAACTTCACCGACTTACGAGGCACGTGTTATCATTTGGCTCAAGCTTCTGATGACTCACCAGCTTGTAAGACATATGTCATCGTCTAGTCCAAGCTCTTGATGACTCATCAGCTTTTGTGACATGTGTCATCGCCTGATCCAAGCTTCTATTGACTCATCAACTCCTTGGACACGTGTCATCACCTGGTTCAAACTCCTACTAACTCATAAGAAGCATCTGCCAAGTGTCAATACCTCACTACTCTTAGTGTTAACTCATCACTCCATTTTACAACTATAAATGTCTCCCTTTATCTTATTTGTATACACATCTTTTGAAAGAAATGAAATAAGTATTTTTTTCTCTATATATTTTTCAAATTTATCTTTTAACAGCGACCTCAAATGAGTTTTAAAATTTAGTCAAATTGATCTTTTCACCTATTTTTTTAAATTAAATACAGCATATTTAACTTCTGTTTGACACGTGACTTATATTAATAAAAATGATATTTGATAACAACTACTAATCTAAAAATTAATTTGTATAAAATTTCAATTCGAGTACCATTATTGCCGGCCCACCCTCTACTACCACCAAATATTCTCCGCTTTTACAATCTCAAATCAGATTCCATCATCTATAAAAATAATAAATATGATTTTGTCGACTGGGATTTCTTGCAAGAACTCATCGTGAATTTGCATTCAATCACCAAAACTAATCAAGACAAGCCATTATAGGTTCAAATGGCAACCGATTGGATTTTCTTAGAGGGATAAAGAAAGAGCGATGGTGAATTTTGAGGAAAGAAATAATATTACTATATATATATATATATATATATATTAGTTAATAGTAGGAAAGAAAAATCCAAAAAATGAGGAAAAACACAAATGGACCAATCTTGCCAAACTTCAAAATTGGAAAGAGAATATTGCAAACACTAATCTAGGATGACCCAAAATTTAGAATATTGTTTTGCAAATTTTCTAACTAATAATTAGCAAAATAAAAGAATTAGCGCAAAACAAATTATGCATATCGGAATGTTTGCAAGATTTTCTCGGTATTTTGCAAAATTTTTTAAAATAATTCGCTTTATTGCTGGTTTTTTTTTTCAAAATATTACAAAATTTTTTGTGAAATAAAAATTTCAATATATATGATAGATATACATTTCACCAATAACACTTCATTTCCCATTTTGCTATTTTGAGAAAAATCAAAATAACCCTGAGATATTCAAACTAAAACACCTTCTTTAAGAAACCAAAGGAAGCAGATAGAACCGAATAAAACTCCGTTTCAAAAAGGCTGAAAGTATGGTATGGTTTCAATTATTTGTTAAATTTTTAATAAAGGTTTGGTTCATAATTAGAAAAATTATATGTAGTACCAAACCTCATACCAGTCCATCAATACCAATTCCAAAACTAACTCCAGTTTAATACCTTTTTGCATTACCAAGTATACTCCACCACCCACGGCCAGGGATGACCACGATTCGGTTCGAACCATGAACCAAACCGAAATCGATGACTCAAAAATCAAATCGGAACCGATTTTTCAGTTTCGGTTCAGAAATCGAAACCGGAAACATATGATTCAGTTTCGGTTCCTAAATTTTAAGAATCAAATCAAAGTCATTTAAAATTCAAAATTTTCATTGTTGTGTCACAACAATCAATATGCACAATGATCAAAGTTATTTAAAATTTAAAATTTCTATTATTGTGTCACAATCAAAATAATGAATAGTACTGTTGTGTGATAAAATTCAAATTTCAAATTATTTATATTTACTTTTATACCTTTCAAAACTAGTTGTTATACAACTTTTAGAAGGATAATTTTATTCCAAAAAAAATATGAAATCTCTATAAATATCACTTCAATTTCATTTCCCTTCACAAATCAATTCTCATTTCTTATTTCTTATTATCAATATACTTTTACACTTTCACTCTCAATTTCTCAACTCTCAATCGATATTTATAATTTTTCATTTTCTCTCATATTCAATTGTTCATTTTCCTTTCAATTTCTATTTCTATTCGATTTCATTGATCAATTATGTCGAGTGATAAAGGTAAAAGTAAAGTTGAAGAATCTTTCCAAAATTAGCAATTTTATCTCGAGAATTTTCTGACACAAAAATCTCAACACATCAACCTTGAAACTGAAAATGATGATCAAGAAGATGTGTAGAAAAAGAAAAAATGTTGAGACCCAATATTTTTAAGGTACATTTCAAAAAAAAAATCGTTTACCAAATAGTTCAATATAACTTATTTACAATCACTGTGAGCAACAATTCAAATTCAAAGAAGATTGAGGATATGGAACATTTAAAAAGTATTTAAATAACAAACATTCAACTAAAACTGGTATTGATAGAACACAAATTCAGATATCCAGATTTGCATCCTGTAATCCTTCTTCTATTTTTATTTATTCTGATAAAAAAAATAGAGAAAAATTAACTAAAATAATTGCTATTGAACATTTATCTTTTAGTTTTTGTGAAAAAATAGAATTTATTAATTATTGTCAAAATGTTTTAAATCTTTTTGCAAAATATGTGTCTATAACTACTATTACATGTACAACTCATAAACTTTATAAAATAGAAAAAAAATAATTTATAAAAGTTTTTTAAAAATTTTAATGGTCAAGTTTCTATATGTAGTGATATTTGGAGTAATCATTGGCAAAGACATTCATATATGGCTATTACTTGTCATTGGATTGATAATAATTAGAATATCCAAAAATGTATCATTGCATTTAGAGTTTTTGATGAAAGATATGCGGCTGAAAATATTTATAAGATTATTAGTTCAATTTTATAAGAATATTATTTAGTGAATAAAATTTTTTCTATTGGTTTTGATAATTCTTCTACTAATACTGCTTCTATTAGAGATTTAAAAAATATTTGTAAATCTAGTTTTTGTGGTTAATTTTTTCATATAAAATGTTCATGTCATGTATTAAATTTGTGTTTAAGATGAATTAAAATCTCTTGAAATTTATTTTATTTCTATTAAAAAAATAATTTTTTATTTATGAAATCATCCACGAATAATGAAAGATTGGACTAGATTTTGTAAAGAAAATGGAAAAAGACCTAAAAGATTTTTTAAAGATGTTCCAACACGTTTGAATTCAACTTATGAATTATTATATAAATCATTTTCTTATAAACAATTGTTATGTACTTTTTTCACAAATAATGTTAATTTTATTATTTTATATCCACAACAATGGACTATATGTGAAAAAATTTTAAATTTATTAAAAATGTTTAATGATACTACATATATATTGTCTGGTGTTTATTATCCTACATTTTTATTATTTTTACTAAAAAGTATTAATATTGTAAATGTTATACAAGAGTTTGAAAATGATTAAAATTTAAAAGATACAATTTATCTAATGAAAATAAAATGATGTAATTATTTTTGTAAAATTTCTGACATTTATCTTATTGCTATTTTTTTATTCTAGATGTAAACTAAATGATTTATTTGATTATTTAACTTTTTATATTGAAAATTTAGAAATAAATGATTATGATATTCCACAAAAAATAAATTATATTAGAAAATTAATTTTTGATATATATGTTAAATTTAGTATGACATTTGATAATTTTACTCAACAATTTTCTCAATCTATAAATATTGGATAATTTTCTAAAATGAACGAAATAAAACAACTATTATTTCAAAGGCAAAAGAAACCAAAAGGTTCAAATTCTACATCTAAAATTGATTTATATCTAACTTCTTTTGAGTTTAGTGTCTATCCATTTTTGAAGGATTTTTCAATTCTAGAATGATGAAAAGAGCATGCAAACAATTTTTCTATATTATCATAAATTGTTAAACAAATTTTAACAACTCATGTCTCAACTGTAACGGTTGAACAAACATTAAGTGCGGAAGGAAAATTTTTGGATGAGATAAAATCATGTATGACCCCAGAATCACTTGAGGCACAAATCTGTCTGAATGATTGGTGTAAAGCAACTCTTAGGCAACAAGAGATAATGAAGAAAAATAATTAAAACTTTCAAATGATAAATGAACCACGAAGGTTTTGATTCCTTTAGATCTCAAAAGGATACGTAGGCAGCTTAATTTATATAAATTAAGTTCAAACCCTTTTTTTTCTTTTTTTTAATTGTAAAATCAAAAAATTAAATATATAACATATTGTAACTATAAAAATGATAATATATATATTCTTTCTTTTTGATTTATTGATATGAATTTATTGATCAATTATATTTCGATGAGAATTTTCTTACAATAAATATTTGATTTAAAGAATTATGTAAAATTTTTAAATCGATGTAAGTCAAATCCCTATATTCAAAACTTGAGTTTAAATATAATTTAAATACAAGATAACTTAAATTAAAATAAATCGATCGAATTAACAAATCAAAAAATAATATAATTAACCCACATATTTATTATTAAAAAGATGAGAGAATTAAAATTAAATAATTTAAATTTCAGTTCTAAATGATTCGAACCGAAACCTAATCGTAAAGAACCGAAACCATCAATAAACGATTTGGTTCCTATCTCGATGGATGATGAATTTGAACCGCCGGTTCTAAAATCGAAACTAAACCGTGAGAAACCGATACCAAAACCATTGGTGAATGGTTCAGTTCCAATTCTATTGAATGATGAATCGAAACTGACGGTTCTGAAACTGTGATCACCCCTACCCATGGCCACCGACCAATTCTCATCATCCTAATATACTTTAATTTCCTTTCACCATAATTAATTCCAACAAACATATTCCTGCTATGATAATTCAGTTTTTAACTTCCCAAAACCCTTAAACTATTCTACCATTTTTTATGCATCTAGGTAATGTACCAATACCACTACTTTTATACTTTAATTTCCTTTCACCATAATTTTTATTTTGAAATTTTTTTTTGTTACACAATCCGGGATCACTTGATTTAGATAGAAAATTATGATCACTAAACTGTCTCATCGAAAACTTTTATTTTAAAATTTTAATTTACTATTCCTAAACAAATTATTAAATAACAATAATTATATCATAAAATAATTCAAATAAAATAACGAAACAGGTCAGCCAAACCATACTAACCTAGCCACATGTTATTAGGTTAATACATGTGACTCATTGCTAATGAATTTTAACTCAAATAACACTACTCTCCCTTTGTAATAAACTCGGATTCGAATCTCTATGTACCAAATATATATATATATATATATATGTGTGTGTGTGTGTGTGTGTGTGTGTGTGTGGCTCATTTAATTTTAAATATTGTGAAACGATCATATTTGATTTAGTTTGAATCTATTTTAAATTTTCATGTGAAGCCTGCAAGACAAGGTAAGCCGAACTTTTTTTTTTTTTATTTTTTTGACTCCAATAGTTTGCTATGACAAGGTAAAGTAGAACTTTTGGTTTGGAAGGTAGAACCAAACCACATTAGTCACCACAATATGTACAGTCATTGCTTTTACAATTACGAACTTACCACCAACCCATAAAGAGGATGAGAGAGACACAGGGGAAGAGTGCATGGGAAAGGGAAGAAAGCATATCTTAAATGAACCGTTGCCCAAAACATTTTTTTGGGCCTTAGCTCTTGAACAGATAAATGTGCAGCCAACATAACACTAATGTGACTGAAAAACCATTTTCATATCAAATAATTTGAATTATCCCCAAACTTAACATTAATTTTATTTTTAATCCCAAAATAAGGATTTTCCCTATATATATATATATATATATATATATATATATATATATATATATATATATATATATATATATATATATATATATTCCATCTGATGCGGAATATATATATTCCCACAATATTCCCAATATGACAATTATTTAACCATCCAAAGAAAGGAAACCTGCAAGAAACACAGTATCATGCCCATAAATCAAATGCACAAGCAAATATTTCACCACTAATTCATGCTCAAGCCGTGCTAATGGTCGGAATAGATTGCAAAATTAATGCCACTTCTTCAGGATACCCAAAACACATTAGAATCCTTCCTTGCAATCGCAAGTCCTCTAAATAATCAGGCATCGGGCCAGGCCACATTACTTCGTACCCTCACTTACAACTTTGCAAGACATTTGTTGCCCCGAAAACAAATCTCTTTTCAGAGTAAAATATGATGCATGTGCCACGCTAACTATTTTTACAATTAAAAGCTAGTTTGACTTCCTGCAAGCCGTTCCCTCCCAAATATCATAGGTGTAAGCTGCGTGAATTGAAATGGCATAATTTGAGAGTTCAGTCTCTCAATTAATCAACAAAAAATAACTTTCAAGATTTCCAAAACAAAAAAGTCAAATGGTGATTTATACAAGGAATTGCTAAGAGGGTCCTTTATAAAACCATTTCCTATTTTGCAATCTGCAAAAACAAGTGGAGTCACTTACGAAGAGCTACAATTAGCATACAAGGATTTGCTTCAATTTTCAGTATCCATGCATGTTCCTTTAAATTTAAAGAAGCCGTAATCTTTCAAATGACACACAACAGTCATCAATTTCACACTGCTGACATGCTGAGATAACAAATAGCAATGATCAAATAAGAAAAATACTATCAAGGACCTCAACAGAGAATGTTATCGGACATTATCAAATAGAAAGCAACAGCATGCTTGATGGTTACCTCGATGAAGTATACTTGTTTTACAATGTTGACATAATGGTTGTGGATGAAGCACGGAGAACTTGTTGCAGGGCACGTGCTGCAACACGTTGAGTGACCCCACCAACAATGCGCCCCCCAAGAGTGCGCACCTCAGGTTCTTGAAGGACCTGAACATGCAAATTAGGTTGATTGGTAGATAATCAGCCAAATCATTAAAGAAAATAATAAAATAAATGCAATGCAATGCACTAAGAAAACAAACAGAAGAATATAGGAAAAAAACGCACACACTGTAATATATCCTCCAAAACAAGCCCTCCCCCCAACCAAAAAAAAAAAAAAAAAACCCACAAAAGTTGCAGCTGATCATAAGAGAATAGGTGCTGACACAGGAGCCGCAAGACCCACAAATCATAGTAATAGAATAACTTTCTTGCTATTTACTAAACGAAAATAAGGTTTATAACTCCTTGAACTTCCACCTTTCGGTTCTAAATCCAAGGGGATTTTGCACTTGCACCACCCGACCTTTTGTATTCACCGTCTTTTTCTTCAATAGATTATGTTATTTTACTTGTGACAGGAAACAGTAAGAGAAGAGGATATGATATCCTCCCCATGAAAGAGAAGAAAAACAAACACAAGAAATAAAAGAAAATCTATCCACAAGCAAAGCAGGGTAATTGATGCCATCCAAGGACGCATAGAAAATAGAGAATGCATCTTATCCCACAAAAAGATCATTTCACATAAATTGATCTTTAAAAGTTCTAATCGTCCTTCAATTCCTTTGCTTCGAGTATGTTTCCAACCCCCAAATTTCATACATATGAAAAGAGAGACTGGGAAGACAACTCAATTTTCTTTGATCCCTTGTCGTCTCCCCCCTCTCAGAGTTTCAACAGCCACAAGATTCCCTCTTTGTAAGAAGCCTCAGAATGGGAGGAAAACCCAAAGTGTTGCCCAATAAATTTAATCCTTTGCAAAACACAACCTCGAACTGAGCAAATTTGGAGTCACCCCACATGAGCACTGCCATCATTTATCTCATTAGCAATGTCAACTGGATCACTGAATACAACTTTCTCTTCATCAGTAGTTTCATAATGGTGCTGCTGGATGTCTTCTTTTGAGCCTGCAACTCCTCTATCGGTATATTTTCCCCGGCCTCAAGCTCACTGTCCAGGAAGTCCTCTTATACCAGTGATCATATGCTTCTGCAAATAACTTCAGCAATTCTGATAGACCCATGCATGACAATGTTGTTAAGATTACATCCATCATTTTCAAACTTGATATAGAAGTATCAATACAACTTGTGTCACCCTTTCAACTCCCTATTTGCAACCACATTTAAAACTTGATCAATCATTGAAACTAAATCAAAAATTGCTGAATTCTGAGCAAGAATCCACCCCTTCACCAACCTGCTAATGCTCCATTGTTCCACTGTGCATGCTAGGGTAAGGAATTCCAGTTACTTGCATAATGGTGCTCTCAGAATTAAACCCACCAAGTTTCAAGGTACGCTGACACCAATTAGAAGTGTCTATTGGTGGTAATTGTGCTCATTTTGAAGAGAATGACACAAATCTAAATCACGACGGGGGTTTTCATTATGGTCACAATCACAACCATTTTGATACCAAGCCCCACCAGAGTTACATAAGAGAAATCACAGGTTGTAGATTGACAAGTTTTTCCTTCTTGTGGTGATGTGGTAGTATGTCCCAGCTGTAGCAGCATGTTGTTGGCCATAATCGCTGCTTTGCAGTGATCATGAGTGTAACAGCCATTATGATCCAAGTTTAACTCCATACAACACCAGATCTACTTTGAAATACCTCCCCAAGTTCAAACCTGAAGAAAGAAACCGCCAACAGTATGGTCATGATCAAAAAGGGATTAGACTACTGGCGAATCAGTGAGTTTGGTGGTGATAGACTCAGTCTTGGGCAGTAGTAATTCCTCAAACTAATATTCTACAATTGGTGATAGACTAAGTCTTGGGCAGTAGTAATTCCTCAAACTAATATACTACAATGGGTGAAGACCCCTATGACAAGATGTACACAGGTTGCTAGTCACCACTTCTTCACCTTCTATGCTTGATGGAAAGAAAAAAGAAGTACTTGCAAAAATTATAGAATCATTTTGTTTGTAGGTGAGTTATCATGGAAATTCTGTTATTCATGGCCTTTTCCATGCAGACTGTTCATGGATTCAATTACATCTATACAGATGCAATCAAAATTCCTTTTACCTTGTAAGGATATTAATTGAACTCGATTCACACTGAATTAAAGGGTCATGGTGGAGACATGGAGAACTCAATCATCCTGGAACAAGCCCTAAAGCTAGGTGACATTTAAGATCCACCTAGATTATTTGCCAACAATAACTAATCATACTACTCAAAAAATTTTCATGAAGTCTTTTTTCTTGAAATTTGCTCTGGCTCTTCTGTCCATGAAGTCATTTTGAGCAACTTAATGGAGCTTCTAAGCATTAAAGTTAATTGCACCATCTTAAGATTGATGCATGTTTTAATTCGAGAATATTTTTAAAAACAGAATACACACAAAAGTAGCCTCTCCACCCAACCTCCTGCACCCCCAAAACCCCAACAAAAAATAAATAAATAAAGCCATTAGCAGAAAAAGAGTTCCAATGGTACAAGTCTCTCCAAGCTCACAATTCTGTAAAAGTATCCACCACTAATAGCTTGATTTCCACCATAAACCAATCATGACCTCTTTTCTAAACCTTTCTTGTCTCTGTCATGAAGCAAAGATGAGGGATTCAAAAACTCTGTATTGCTTCCAACATAAAGTAACATGAGAAATTTTTTGACATTGCCAAAAGAAGAATCTGGCTAGGAAGTGCCACCAAAGAGTAATACTACCAGGAATGGGATTCGATCTATATAAACAAAAATTGAAAGTTCAAACCAACTTGACCTAATGTTTGCTATTTCCTTCAAATGCCTATAGTCAGACTTTGGTCATAAGTTGCAAGGGGTCCAGCTAGGTTCAGTTTGAGTCCGTTCCCAGAATTTTTTTTTTTTTTTTTTTTTTTTTTTTTTTTTTTTTTTTTGTTATTAGACCCAAACCGGAAGCATGCGTGGGTTGGAACTAAACCAACCCAACCAAAGTTCGTTCAGTTGGTTTTGGTCGGTTCTATAGTTCCAAGGTGCCTTTTTTAGAGAGAAATATATAGGGTATAGGGTCTAGAATCTAGGGTCTAGGATTTAGGATTTAGAATTGTAACCAAAAATATAACAAATTAGATGATTAAAAAGGAAATTAGTTATAACAAAAGATTACATCAATTGCTCAACCCATGATGAAGAAAGAGCTTTTAGGATTTAGTTTTAATTAAACCTCCTAAAACAATTTGTTTAGGACAAATAAGAAAATAAAAGAAAACATATAAGCAATATTTCATATCTTTCATTTTATATATGACAAACCTACACAACACACGCACACGCACGCATGCACGAACAAAAAAGATACAAGGTTCAAAATTTGTTGATAAATGAATCCCAATTTATTGACCATTACTTATCAAATCTTGTTCTTAATCTGGTTTGGGGGAGGGGACTTCTGCAACAGGCTATGCTACCCAAACCAAGGGAAGTCACATCCATCCCATCGCAAGTACCTACAATATCATGATCACATTGGTTCATGCTTTTTTCTTCGGTAGTTCAATGGACGGTCGCCCCTCCAAAGTCTGTTGATTTAACCTCCTTCCATGGGCAAAAGATGATGTATCCCTATTGCCTCCTGATCTAAGGCAAGCAATGACATGTTATAAAATATCCAGATGGCAGAAGCCTTCAACATAATACGTATTTCCAAACACTATATCAAGCTTCCTCAACTGACCTCGATATCCACACATTTTGGTCTGCTATACGCTGCGCCTGATTTAGTTCTACTAGGTAAGTAATCCCTAGTCACCTCACTTTCACTTGATATTAGGATTCTCCTTCATTATGTCTTTTTTTTTTAATTGGGGGGGGGGGATTTTGTTGGGAGAAGAGAACAGTACAGAAAAATAGCATGAATAAAGAAATGGAAATCAAAAGGACACTCAAAGTGCATTCAAAAAGCATAGATCTACCACCGCGAGTCATTGCAACTTTCGTTAGTATAGTTTTGCCATCAGTTGAGACTAGAACTTAGGTCTCTTTGTATGAGTCATTGATTTTTCGGGTTTCCCAAGGTATATCCTGGTACCCGTGTATTCTTTATTCTTTTGATATAAAGATTCTTTAATATCCACAAAAAAAGCAGCATAGACCAACAAAAGAACACTCGTAAAAACCCATGGGCCCCACTTGTAAAGATCTCAAAGGATGAAGATTTAATATTGGCTGGTCCCAATTAAATTCCATTAAGGATAAAGACATTCCATTACATGTTCCAAAATGAACAAGGGGGTGCAGCCAACATTTTAGAATGCCCTGATCAAACTTCGGTGCCTCCCAGATGCCCTCGCACAAAAACCTTTTGTACCAAAGCCATTCACAATCTTGAAACAGCATTACTCTCCCCTACTTTGTTCACAAGGCTTGCTAATTCAATTCAAGCACTTCATAAAAGCTCCATTATGAATATAAATTGTTTGGGTTGGGCCTGCTTGGGAAGTAAATGTGATGACACCAACCATAGTCCAGGCAAATCAATCAGAGAGTAGAACAAGAAGCCACTAATTGAGGTGCAATGATTTGCAACAGCTTGTGTCAGTTAGATTTGGTTCACATCTAAGCTAGCTCAAGGCCAAACAAATTCTGGGGCAAATGATGCTTAAGCTTGCATCCTTCAAGTTCAGATTGAGTTGACCTCCACACCAACTCAAGCCAACCTAGTTTCCACCTAACTAAAAATTAACAAAGCAAAAACATGCTCATTGACAGAAATGCACTCCATACAAATTGGAAATCATGCAATTAAACTCACATGTCAGATATAGCTCTAACCTGCAAAATAGGCTGCAAAAGAGCAGGATCAAAACTATCTGAGGATTGCAGAAGCCCCCAAACTCTAAAGACTTGTTCCCTGAGCTGCATCATGCTTTCCTGCTCACCATCATTTATTAAAAAAGGACCACCACCATTGGGAGAAATTAAAAAAGACCGCACAAGCCTAGGGGCCGAATTGAATGTATCAATAGCTGTGGACAAAAGAATAGCTTCAGTAACACGAACAGCCTCCTTTGTTACTAAACTCCTAAGCTCTTCACCACCTGGCCCCAGTAAAAGCTTCAGCACAGGTTGTAAAGCATCTCCTGCAGAGAAATCTCTGTCTTTTCTCCCCTGGACGAGTAGGTTTTCAAGTCTATTCCACCTGTATCAGAAGATGATATTATATGGTTAACAGCATTATGCATGAGAGAGAGGCAGAGAGACACAGAGAGAGACAGAGCATAGAAAGAGGTAACATGCCTGAACCTTCCGTCCTTAAAAAGCAACTCAATGAGAGCATCTCTGAGATATGGATTTGGATCTGTGAGAAGCCTTTTGGCAAAGTATGGGTATGACGCAGCCAACACTTTAAAATTAGGATCAGCATAAAGCGCCAACCCTTCTAGCACGGTAAGTGACCTCAATATCAATGCGTAATATGCTGGCACTGCAGGTAATAAGGAAGTCAACTCAGCATTTTTGCTTCCTTCACTAGACAATGTAATAGGATGGTAGAGATGACTCTAATTGTTCAACTTTTCCTGAGGATAAGATAACTCCTAAATTAGCATGGCTAAATCCTGGAATCCATTTGGTATACAACAAAAATTAGGTTCTCCCCTATAAGACCAAGACAGGCTTCCCAGGACCCCAAACAAATACCACTATACAGGTAAATGTAATTGATATGAAATAGCAACGACTCACCATTAAAGGGGTATTGGTATAATACAGCCCCAAGGCCATCAACAATCGTCTTAAAATTAAGTTCGCTCACAGTTGAATTGAGGGCATCATCAAAAAAATTCCTTAGTGCTGGCACAATTGGAGTGACGTCTACTTCAGGTGACAAGAAATCTAGAGCATAATAATCACGAGCCATAGCTTCATAATCCCGGTTAACCATGTGGACAACATGTCCTATAATTGCAAATCTTGCTTCTTCTGGAGTCTCACTCATCATGCCAAAGTCAAGAAATGCAAGCTTCCCTTCAGGTGTGGCCAAAAGATTTCCAGGGTGAGGATCTGCATGAAAATATCCGTACTCAAGCAACTGCCTAAGGCTGCACTGAATACCCGTGTTAACTAGATCCAAGACTTTCAACCCTTGTCTTTCGATGGCCTCTTGCTCATTCAATTTTACCCCATCAACCCACTCCATAGTTAACACTTTTCCACTGGTATAATCCCAGAAAATGTCTGGGACAAAGACATCTTCTTTATCAGCATATAACTTTTTAAACCTCCTTGCATTATGACCCTCCTGCACAGTCCTGTCAAAATTAACATTCAAACCAGGAGAACTGTACCCAGGAACCAAATATGAAGTGCTCTTCAAGTTCAAAAGCAACAAAGCATCATTAAAAACCAATCAATGAAGAAGAGTAAATGTACACAAATAATAAGGAATGAGCACCTGAACATAGTTGAGCTCTTGATAAACTCTTCGTGCAAATTCATCTATAAGAGCAACAACATCACTGGAGATTATGTCAACATACTTATTTATGAATAACCCTAAACCTCGTATCAGATAAAAGTCAAGTCCAATAGCTTCTTCAATACCAGGTCTTTGCACTTTCACAGCAACCATCTTCCCAGAATACTTCAATTGAGCTTTGTATACCTGGCCCAGACTAGCTGCTGCTATTGGAGAAGGAGATATCGATGAAAAAATAGAATCAAGTGGTAGTTCCAACTCTCTTTCAATGCATAAAAATGCCTCAGCATTGGGGAATGTAGGCAATGCATCCTGCCCAAGAAAGAGAAAATGGTATTGATGTGAATTTTAAAATGCTATGAGAAAACTGCATTCCCTTGGTACTACCAGGGAAATATAAAACAAGAATTATGATTCATTTGGAAAATTGGAAAACAAAAACATATTGATAGCCAACACTCTTCACTAAGAATCAAAAATGATGGTTAACAAAGGCGTATAATTCCTATCACCATGCTATTCAAAGTTGCTGATTCAAGCAACTTTAACATGTAACTTCAATTTGCCAAATGAAATGGAATTGAGATAAATGGATAAAGAGATGTATCAAGATTCTTATCAGCTGGGTGATAGCTTGTCTTCTCTTTGCTTCACTGTGGAGATCATACTTGAATTGCTCCCAAGGCTAAAGAGAGTGGACTAATATAAGGTTTTGGGTGGGCAAGAGATTGCAAGGAGATTTTAGTGTCACACTCACACCTATTGTTCGCAAATGATACCTTGGTGCATAATTATACACATGTTACACCTACTTGGCACACAGGTTAAATGTTGACAAGAAGAATCAGCTTATTGGATAGGGGTCATCACCTTTACATGAGCTTCCACTGGTGCAAACTTTCTTGAAGAGGCCAACAGGCTTGAAACCATTTTTATAAACCTTTCTCACGCAAAAAAGAGTAAACAAATTTTGATTCCAATAAGGAAATGTAGAACATTTTGATCAAAGGGGTTTGATTATCAAAAATCTCATCCTTTTGAGGATCCTATGTTGATTGTGTTTAAGGTGGAAAGCAAGGAACAACTAGAAAATACATCTTGTGAATATTTGTAGTAGATGAATGCAGGGTGTCATTTATGAGCAAGTGTGTTAGTAAATAATGCGGACTGCAACATCATGATCATGACACACACCAAGAAATCAATGCATGATATTAACACCTACATTTTCATGTACGATCGTTTATGGAGAATTTTTAAAGGGCAAACCTCGGATTGCACCTTAAAGAACTCAGTTTTTTGTTTCCCACAGTGTTTGACATTCTCAATGTGAAAACAACACATAAGAAGGGTGCTTACTCTTAAAATAGACTCAAATGGGGCTCATTGATTGATTTAATCAACCATTATGATTGATCTAATCAACCATTATGATTGATCTAATCAACCATTATGATTGATCTAATCAACCATCAACCATTCAACTATAATAATTGATTTAGTCAATTATTATGATTGATTTAACATTATAATTGATTTGATCAATTATATATATTTGGTTGATTTAATAAATTATTAAGATTGATTTAATCAACCATTATATATTTAATTGTTTTAGTTAATGATTGATTAATTCAATCATTATATATTTAGAAACTTGACTTTATTTTTATTATTTTCCTTATCACCAATTTTATTCAAATTTCTTTCCTTTTCTCTACTAACTAGCCGTTGTATAAATAGGACATTTCTTCGCACTCTATAATCAAGCAAGGAGAAACAATCCTCTTTTTTGCAATTAGCTTTCTTTCTCCTCCCTCTTGTAATTTTCTTTAGCAATCAATATAAAGAAAGTTTTTCGCTTCATTTTCTTCTTCTTCTTCTTCTTCTTCGAATTTTATCTTTATATAATTCTCCTACGTAAAATTGATTATAGATTGCATGTTTAAAAACACACGAGGAGTCGAACGCCGAGATTAAAATTTTTCAATATGGTATTAGAGCAAATTTCGATTCCTACTCATAAGTACTATGGATCAAACTCATACAACTATGATCACTTGCTCTCCAAACTCAAAAGCCTTATGGAATCAAATTTATAATATTTATGGGAAATGGTCAAATTTAGGAAGAGTTTTTAAAATGAAGAGGCAAATTGCCAATATCAAGAAAGATGAAAAGACTCTCTCCTAACTATTTGACGAATATGAAGACCTTTGAAATGAGATCAAAACTTTAAGACTAATCATTGGAGAACAATTCACACATATTCGTTAAAAAATCATTCGAATGATGGATTTTCCTTCCTACCAAGTAGTAAAAGCCATGATCCAATAAGCAAAAACAAGAATAAAATTTGAGGATACTCCTTAATCCAAAGTAGAAGGGCATGGCTTCTATTCGACTACAGAAGGGCAAGTGGTCAACAAGATGTAGCACGTGGCCAAAAAGGTATGTACTCATTGCAAAAGGCCAAATCATTCACAAGAAAAATGTTGGTTTCTTCATCATCACCTGAGGCCTGAACACTTGAAAAGAAATGGCCAAATATCCTCAAATGCGGCCCAAAATACATCACTTGAGTATCAAAGATGCTATTCAAGCAAGGAACAACTAATCCAGGTACTTGCTTAAACTTAATTTTGAATTTCCAAGATTGGTTTGTACATTCGGATTGCGACCATCATATGGTTAGGGATAAGAATAAATTTAAAAAACCAAAATCTCTTCCGAACCATAAGACATCCAAAGTTGCTAATGGACATAATTTAAATATAAGAAAATTTGGGAAAATTAATTTTTTCAGGAAAAAAAAAATCTAATGCTTTATATGTTCCCGAATTCTCCTCTAATCTTACATCTATTAGCCAAATGACTAAAGACCAAAATTATAAAATTACATTTGATCCTAACACTGTTGTTTTTCAATATCTCAAAACAAACCAAGTTATTAGTAGGAAATTTAGGAGAAATAACATATATTTTTTGTGTCAAGATAACCATGCACGCATGGCACATCAAGAAGAAAGTTACATTTTGTGGCATATTAGGTTAGGTCATCCTAGTTAGCAAGTTTTGAAATGCCTATTTTCAACAAAAAAATTATGAAGATAGATGTCGTGAAACTTGTATTTTTGAAAAAGAAACTCGAGTGTATCTTTCAATTTCAAAAACAACTAATAAAAATGCTTTTAATCTTGTACATTCTAATATTTGGACATCTCAAATATCTAGACGAGATTTTACATATTTCATATCCTTTATTGATCACAAGACTAGATACACATGGGTATATTTGCTCACTCCAAAAATACAAACATTCGAAACATTTAAAAACTTTTACAATTATGTCACTAAACAATACAACGCTAAAAATGTCTAGAACAGACAATGGGCTGGAATACATTAATCATGCATTCTCAAATTTTCTAGAAGAAAAGGAAATAATCCATCAAATTTCATGTCTATATACCCCCCAACAAAACAGAGTAGTCGGAAGAAAAAATCGACATTTACTTGAAATAGCAAGAACAATCATGTTCTATGCTAACATGCCTAAAATATTTAGGAGCGATACAGTTAGTACTGCAGATCATCTAATTAACCGCTTACCCACTAGAATACTCCAAGAAAAATCTCCTTTAGAATTTCTCACTAAGACCAAACCAAGCATTACTCACTTAAAAGTATTTGAATGCATATGTTATGTATATATACCAAAATAATTAAGAAATAAATTAGATAAAAAAGGCATGTGGTGTGTTTTCATAGAATATGGGTCATTTCAAAAGGGTTATATATGCTATAATCCTATGATTAACAAAATACACACATCAAGATATGTGATATTTGTAAAAAATGAGTTTTATTTTGCAAATACAAATAAAGAGAAAACACCAAAAAAGAAAGATCTATATGTTTTGTTGTTAACTCCTAAAAAAGTTAACAATTCTTCTAGCCAATCTAATGAAAAAGAGAATTCAAAACAAAAACAAGAGAGAAATACTAAAAAATTCCGAGTAAAGGGAAGATAGAAGCTCCCCTAAAACTGAAGAAAGTAGGGAGCAAGGGGAAAACCAATCCCAAGAAGACTCACTTCCTTTAGAAGCAAATGCGGAGTCTAATAACTCACTATCATCTCCACCACCACTCAGAAGGTCAACGCCGCTGAGGTTCCCTCCATAAGATGAGAACACTACATTTCTAAGGTCACATCTTATCCCATTCCTGACTATTATCCTATTATTAACGTTTTCTCAAGTCACCAAATATTCTTGAATGGCATTGATCAAGTACAGGAGTCAAGAAGTTTCAATGAGGCCAATGATCACCTAAAATGGAGAAAAGCAATGAAAGAAAAGCTAAATACTCTCACAAAGAACAAGACTTGGGAAATAACGACTCTCCCAAGAGGAAAGAAAGCAATTAGATGCAAATAGGTCTACAACATCAAGCATAAAAGTGACGATTCAATTGATCACTACAAGGCTAGACTTGTAACTAAAGGGTTTACCCCGACCTATGAAGTGGACTATACGGAGACCTTTGCACCCCTAGCGAAGATGAACGCTACTTTGCACCCCTAGCGAAGATGAACGCTATAAGGATCCTCTTGTCTATTGCCGCCAACAAAAACTAGCCAATATACCAGATGGACGAAAAGAATGCTTTTTTGCTAGGACAACTAGAAAAGGATGTTTACATGCATCTGCCTCAAGGGCTCAACCACGGTCACGAAGGACAAGTGTGCAGATCAAAGAAAACCATCTACAGTCTCAAACAATATCTTTGGGCCTAGTATGCAAAAGTAAGTTTTACACTTCTCAGTAACAATTTTAAAAATTGCAATAGTGATTCCTCCCTATTTATTAAACTTGAGAATAAAAAAATCACTATTGTGCTCATATACATTGATGATATTATTATTATTGGGAGTGATATGAGTCAGATTGATCAAGTCAGAAATTTTCTTAAATCTAGTTTTTAAATTAAAGATTTTAGGGTTACTTAAATATTTTCTAGAAATAGAACTTGTCTACAAAAAATAGAACTTGTCTACTCTCACAAGGGGCTTGTCCTATCTCAAATAAAGTACACTCTTAATCTTTGTAGGAAACAGGTAATAGGTAATTAGGAGCAAAACTATCCATTAGCCAAATCTCAACATCTGAAGGAAAGAATGTTGATCAACCATTCATAGATATATAGAGGTACCAGAGACTCGTAGAGAAGCTCATTTACCTGCCCTAAACCCTAAACCCTAAATCTTAAACCCTAAACCCTAAATCTTAAACCCTAAACCCTAAACCCTAAACCCGACATTGTATATGTTGTGAGTCAAATCAGTCAGTATATGCACGCTCCTAAGTTGTGCCATTGGAAGGCAGCTAAAAGAATTTTTAGGTATCTTAAAAGGTCTCCTAGGAGAGGAATCTACATGAAGAACAATCAAAGCTCAGAAATTATGGGCTATTGTGATGCGAATTAGGCCAGAAATTCAATAGACAGAAGATCCACCATAGGTTATTATATGTTTATTGGTGGGAATCTCATGTCTTGGAAGAGTAAGAAACAATCCATAGTTTCAAGATCAAGTACAGAAGCTAACTACAGAACCATGATAGCAACAACAAGTGAAATCGTTTGGATAAAGACTCTAGTTAAAGAATTGGTATTTCCAGTCACTTTCCCTATCAAACTTTTCTGCGACAATCAGTTTGTCATTCACATTGCTTTTAATCATATCTTCCATGAGAGAACAAAACATATTAAAGTTGATTGTCACTTCATGCACCAAAAGGTTGAAACAAGACCATAGTCACTCCTCGCATAAAGAGTAGTGAGTAGCTTGTTGATTTTTTACCAAAGGAATGATGGCAAGTCACATGCAAAACATTCTCAGCAGGTTAGACTCCATAAATATCCACTCGCCAAACTTGAAAGAGAGTGCTAAAATAGACCCAAATAGGACTCATTGATTGACCTAATCAACCATTCTGATTGATCTAATCAACCATTAACCATGCAACCATAATGATTGATTTAATCAATGAGTATGATTGATTTAACTATTACGATTGATTTGGTCAATTATATGTATTTGGTTGATTTAATCAATTATTAAGATTGATTTAATCAACCATTATATATTTAACTGATTTAGTTAATAATTGATTTATTCAGTTATTATATATTTAAAAAATTAACTTTATTTTAATTATTTTCCTTTTCATCAATTTTATTTAAATTATTTTCTTTTTCTCTACTAACTAGCTCTTGTATAAATAGGACCTTTTTCGAAACAATCTTTTCTCTTACAATTAGCTTTCTTTCTCCTCCCTCTTGTAATTTTATTTAACAATCAATACAAAAAAAGTTCTTCTCTTCATTTTCTTCTTCTTCTTCTTCAAATTTTATCATGACATAATTCTCTTACGTAAAATTAGTTCTAGATTGCATGTCTAGAAACACATGGAGTCTAAAAACGAGATTAAAATTTTTCAATACTTCATCCTAGAAATCAAAACTCACGACCACAAATAAAAGTCGTATAATATAGCAGAGCATAGTCTGGTATAAGATAGTGTAGAGCAACAACCCAAGGGCCACCACCAGTTTGATGGATTAGTTAGGCCAGACAATCAATTGCTGGAATGGCATATGCAGTAACAGTAGCTTAATGGAAGAGAAGATATCTAGGCCAAGGGCGAAAGGGGATGAGAGGAGGAGGAGGAAGATATGGACCTGGAGCTGAGAGAGCTCCTCCAGATACTCAGGCGGGCAGATGTCGGGCCTGGTGGACAAACCCTGACCTATTTTGACAAAAGTAGGCCCCAATCTCGTAAAAGTGATCCTCAATTCGGCTGCCCGCATTCTTTTGTTCTGATCAAGCACTCTATTCCTTTGGTCCAGCAGCAGTTTAAAGGCAAAAGTGCCGAGCCCAGCGAAAATCTCAAGGGTTCTCCGCAAAACCTAAATAAATCAATCAACCAATCAGTCGACACGACCCAAAATGGAAAGATAAAGGGACCCAACTGGCCCCCTTCCCCTCAGTGAGGAGACGAAGAGTCAAGGATGTCGATGATGTAATGTGTAGTGAAGGTTACGAAAAAGAAGTGAAGAAACGAAATTACCCTGAAGGGACGAGAGCCGTACTTGAGGGCAAGAAGTTGGGGACTGTAAATTGATGCATTAGCGGCGCGGGCCATGGCCCTTGCCTCGGCTTGCATATCGTTAGCTCTGTCCCTTCCCAAAACGGCTGCTTCTGCTGCTGCAGCGGCTCCACCGCCATTCCCAGATGCATCAAGAACTGCTGCTGGCAAAGCCCGAGGTCTCGCTTCCACTTCCACCAGTGCTGCTCGCAGCGTTACCCTCGATGTCGCTCTCCCTCGATCTCTCCTAGGTTTACAATAATTTTTTAAATTCGTCGACAAAGGATCACCCAGCGTCGACAATAGCCAGACAGGGCTCGTGGCCATGGTTCCCAAACCAAAAGAACAATTGCAAGTGGAGTGTAGCGGACACGGACAGTTCAAGAGTTGAGGCAAGCAGGGGTACCGCCAGCTAACTCCTGAGTGGCGTTCCCTTGCCACTCCTAGTTCTTAAATTTTCACTCACATTTGCATTTCCAACGAAACTCCATTCCCATTTTCATTTTGGTCTTTTGCACCGCCTTCAATGACTCGGAGAAAATATCTACCGCCCGTTTGGGTGTCGATACGTGTGACACGTGTTTCCTTGTCTGCGTTGTTCCTGGCGCTTGGAAAAAACCCCTAATGATATTTTACTTCCAATTATTGCAACCAATTAAAAAAAAAATTTCTAATTTTGAGGTTGAGGGAAAAAAATCTAAAGTTTTAGATCGTTGGTTTTGGGCATTGAAATCTAGGAAAGTAACCGTAGGAGACAGGTCAACGAAAGAGAGAGATCGGGAGGAATGCTCTGATCCAAAAATTAAAAAAAGAAAATTAAAATAATATATTTAAAAAATTTAATATAAACAGTATCACGATTTTCAAAATCTAATATAAAAAATATATAAATAATATTTAATATTGGATATGATGTTCATATATATATATATATATATATATATATATATATATGAAATTTTTAAAATTTGAGAGTGATAAATTTGAAAAACTTTTTATAAATGTGTTATTTAAAAGAAAAAAAATTCATGTGAGACGGAGCAATACTCGAGAGATCGGTCTGTCTCAAACTTATTTTTGATTTTGAGATTTGATACATTCAATTAGCATTCACTTACCTTGCTTTTTTTTCCTATCCGATTAAAAACTATCATACTAATTTAAATATATTTTTAAATTTTGACGTACAATATTTCAACAATAAATTTTAAATTTTAATATTGTAATACGGTAGAAACCATTTTAGTCGTATATGGTAAAAAAATATATATGATAAAAAGAACCCATCATTAGAAATAATTTTTTATAATAAAATTAGACTTCTTTTCTTCTTAACACCAAAATCAAGATTTTTCTTAATTCCAATCATAATTTTAAGATCAGAAGGATATAAATTTGGATAAATTACATAAATATTAAGTTTATTTCTGCACTCCATAGGTTTTTTAAACAATAACAACAATTTAGGCATTCTATCTTAAAAAAAAATTAGAATTAGCTATATGAGAGACAAATATCGAGAGGAAAAAAAAAGGATTTAGTTTGTACAGATTCTCATACGCTATTTACTCATATCTAAAACCATCTGCTCAACTAAATCAATCACTATTATATCTTTACGAATGCATTGCATCCAAATTTTCAATGATCTACCTCTACGTTTTGTTAAATCTCCTATATTTAAGTTTTCTACCTTCCTAACAAGTGCGTCCTTAGTCCTACGCTGCACATGTCCAAACCATTTCAAACGATATTCTCGCATCTTATCTACAATTGAACTAACTCCTAATTTATTACGTATCTCGTCGTTTCTAATTCTATTATTTCTACTTTTACCACACATCCATTTAAATATTCTCATTTCAGTTACAACCATTTTTTGTTCTTGTTGTTGTTTAATGGTCCAACATTCAATACCATATAATAGAGCAGGTCTTACTGCGATTTTATAAAATTTTTCATTTAAATGTAATGGTATCGTGCGATCACAGAGCACTCCAGATGTCTTTCTCCATTTCATCCAACTCGCTTGAATTCTATTATTGACGTCCTCATCTATATTGTCATCATTTTGGATAATAGAATCAAGATATCTAAACCGTTCGTTCTTTAAAACTTTTCTTCCTTCCAATCTAATCGTTTCTTCATTGTTCTGATGGTTATCACTAAACTTACACCTCATATACTCAATTTTAGATCTAATCAATTTAAATCCTTTAGATTCTAACGTGTCCCTCCATAACTCTAATTTAGTATTGATATTCTCTCTAATTTCATCAATCAAAACTATATCATCGGCAAAAAGCATATACCATGATATTTTATTTTGAATATTTTTTGTGATTTCATCTATCACTATTATAAATAGTAATTGACTCAATGATTGTTATTTATTTATAACCCTATACTAACTGGTCTCTAATTAAATAAAAAAAATATAATTCAGCTTATTTCTAAACTATTAATGCATATCTTATATCAATGATTAACGTAATTATCAAATTTTATCTTTCTAAAAATCTTTGCCATTGATTTTGTCATAATAGTTCAATATTTTGCTATTTTTAACACCTTTCACAATTTTAAAGCTATTGTAACATGGCGATTTGGAAATGAGCTAAACTATGAAAACAGTTTTTGTATTTTACCATGTGATGTAATTTGTATATCCTCTCTATTTTGTAAATTTTAAATACAAAACAAGTATGTGATAGTTTATTTGATTAAAAAAAATGTCTGAAATAGTTCTAGAAATTCCTCTGTTTAACGACAGTTATTTTGAATAATTCATAAACTTATAAAATTTATAAAATATTTTTAAAGATTATAAACTTATATATCTTATTTTGAAAGTAAATTATTAAATTGTCAAGGTAAAATAAAATCTATTATAGGATTTTATGTGAGTTTACAAGTTATTGGTGTGATTGTTAACAATAAGTTTTTATGACATCTTTTGTATATTGAAATGATAAATAGTTGTTTACTGATATTTTGACAGTTAATATCATCAGACTTACTCCTATAGAGTGAGAGGTCATTAATCGACCTAATGGAGTACTATTTTTGGTTCTTTGAGAGACAAGTAACCTTGATCATAAAAAGAACTAATTTGATACGTAGAAAGCATAAGGTCCCATATTGAAATATAAAGGAATTTTAGTTAGTTTATAATTAAAGATAAAATAGTTTATAAATTACATTTATAACAAAATCATGGTTAAGTTATTTGTTTTTAACAGATTATAAACTCTAAATATCTTATTTTATAGTTTGTAAACTCTTTCAAAAATAAATATCAAACAACCTTTGTTAATTTAAAGACTCTCGAAACAGTTTAATATATTTATTCAAACACTATTCTAATATCATTTGTACAATAACTTCAAACAATTTTAGTGGTGCTCTGGTTAGATCTAAAAAAACAACAATTTTCAAAAGCAAAAAAAAAAAAAAAAAAAAAAAAGGTCAGTAGAGGAAAATAAAATCTATCACTATTTTCGGGTTTATTATTTGATTTTAAAATTTAATCTATAGATTAATTTAAAAATGTAGTCTAAACATTTGATAAAATTACTAAAAAAAAAAGATATTTTAATATAACTTTTTCTTTATACAGATACTTAGAGTCGAATTTGAGTCTATTACAAGAGGGAGAAGAGATGTCACTTGACTTAAAACTCATTGGCCTTTAATATAATTTTGAGGGTGTCATGTATTCAGTCAAAATATTGCAAGGAGATTACTAATATAATTTAGACGTTCAGATGACAAGAATTATACATAGAAAATGCATTGAATGTACTTAAAATTTAGAGCTTTGGATTGGTCTCATTTGAGAAATTTGAGTTTGAATTCAATTAAATTTATGTAAAACTTTGAATATAAAATATTAATGCTCAACTAAAAAATATAAAATATTGATGTATCTACGATTTTCTTATGAGGAAGTTTGTAATGTTATTGTAAAATTTTATGATTTCTATTTATTTTTTATTTTGTTAAAAATATTGTAAGTAAAATAAAAATAAAAATACATTAATTGAAACTAAGATTTTCAAATGAAGACATCTGTAGAACAACAGAGAGTTTCAATATCATTTTTGAATCTTAACGTCCAAAAAATTAAAAGTACATAGGTTTAAAACAAAATGAAGGGTTCTTTTTATTTTTCCCAACTTTTATATGTTATGATGTTTCATAAAGTCTGATTTGACTAAAATGATTTCCTGCGACTCTCGATATGGGTAGGGATGGCAATGGGATTGGAGTAGGGTTTTGTCAAATTTTACTATTTGTCTTAAAATTTCATATTTATTCTCGACAGATAGATAAGACATTTTATACTATATCCTTTACCCGTTTTTATCGATCCATCTACATAACAAATCTACTTATTCTTTACTCAAATCTATTTAACCTTTATCCTTATTAATATTCCACGTTCTCTAATTAAAATATAAATAATAAAACTTTAAAGTCAATTTTACTTATATTAAAATAAAAACAATAATTATATTTAAATTATTTGATTTCAAATCAGTGTTAAAATTAAAAGAAAATATATGTGTGTATGTATGGAGTGTTGGATAGGATATACGATAGGTACAAAATTCATACTCACACCTTACCTAACTCTCTAAGGGTTTGAAAATTTCAATCCTCACCCGCTTTATATCCACCCTTTACCCACCTCCATCAGGTAAGATAGAGACGGATATCCACCAAGTTAGGAGCAAATTGTCATCCCTAAGGGTGCTTCTTTTTGAAAATTATCCATCTAGTGAAAATTCTTTCTGAAAAATGTAAAAGGGTGCTTCTTTTTCTTATCAGAGTATTAGTGAGATTCAAAGTACGATGGCTAAAGAGAAACTTAGTGTAATACGGACTAACATGATGTTGGGGGTGATTTTGCATTGGTATTACCCACTGATAATGATAGGGCCAGCAAGGCACCAAATGAATGTGTTCCTATATATAAGTAGTCGGTGAAGTATGGCGTAAAGATTCCATAAATAGGCCCGCTTGTTGAGGTGATGCAATATTGGAGGATTTACCCTACATTGTTTATTGTTAGTTCTTGGCGCTTTGTGGTCGCGATAATTTCCCTGTTAGGATTTTGTCACCTTTGCTTTGATATGGAGATTTTGGCAGTTTTTTTTTCACTGACGCGGTGTAAGGATTAGAGCTCTACCCGTGGTGATTACAGATCGGCCCAAATTCTCATTGGAAGTTCTACTACAGTGAATCAAAGGATAAATTTTGGGCGCAGAAGTATTTCTTTGTGAGATTTTTTAACAAGGATCTTTTGCCTGCATTGCTAAGTTGACCAGGAACCATTGTTGAAGGGAAAATGTCTACTTCCTACTTGTCATTCTCGTTTTTCCAGTCTGTCAAGCGCTATTGTGAGTCCACTCACTGAAATATATAGGTGGACTCACTTGTGAACAACTAGATGTTGTTTTTAGCGGACCTACTAATTGATGAAAGGAGAAAAATTGATAGACCTATTCTGCTAGAGTAGAAAGAGAAGGAACTGGTCAATGTTTTGAGGTTCGTGGAGCGCTCCGTCTTGAATGTGATTTTGACTGATAAGCAGGTGTGGCTAAATTCCAAAAGGTCACGTG
Source organism: Dillenia turbinata (assembly GCA_037126225.1). Taxonomy (NCBI): domain Eukaryota; kingdom Viridiplantae; phylum Streptophyta; class Magnoliopsida; order Dilleniales; family Dilleniaceae; genus Dillenia; species Dillenia turbinata. Next base: position 29,763 of record JBAMMX010000005.1, read on the forward strand.
AGCGAGTTGAAAGGTCTCTTAAGGGAGAGCTATTGAAGGTCTCGCCCTTTGCCGAAGAAAAGAAAAATCCAACTGCTCGAGCTATCCGGAGACGAGGAGGCCAAGGAGCACACGTCTCCGATCATGTTGAGGCGTTCTGGAAAGGAGAAAAGTCATAGGGAAACTGAAGAGCATATGTCTCCCATTACGTCGAAGTGTTATGGGTCTATGAAAGCAGAGGTAGAGCGGATCAGTAGTTAGTCGCTCGACATGTCTTCCTCAACGGGAGGTGTTGAGGGAAGTATCCCGATAGAAGAAGTTCCTGAGGTGAAGGAGTCTACGAATGCGACTGTCTTAATGATACGAGAGGGTTCATCGGCGAAGTTGCATATTCCTATTGCGCCTGCAGGCGAGACATCTGTTCAGTCTCCTATGGAGTCGTAGAGCCCTTATCGCGAGAGTGTGGGAGAAGATGGACTCTCGCCACTTGTTTTTGTCAGATCCTTCGATGCTTAGAAGGACGTGTAGGAGGGGGGATCTATTGTTGTTTGCGTGGGGAGCCATTGATACAATTGTGTTGATACCAAAGGGATGTTTCGGCTAGCCGAACGATTTGACTTTCAGGATCCTGACCTTGAACTACCAAAGACGTCTCTTGAATGGATAGATAAAGCTCTCCAGTCTCTTTGCTTGACAGTACCATTCCTGACCAAAACTTGTTTTATTTAGTTTTTCTCCCACTTTGACTGACTCGTATTGTCCTTCATTAAACTGTAGCCTTGGCAAAACTCCAAAGGCAATGGAGGAAGCAATCAGAGAAACAGACCAACCTCTAGAAAAACCAAGTCTTAGCATTACGGGATGTCTTGGAGCAAAAAGAGAGAGATGCCTAGGCCGAGAATGTCTCCGATCCTTGACTTGTTGAGACGGATGAACGGATCAAGCATTTGAAAAGAACTTAGCATCGGCTAAGAAGCATTGTGAAGAGTTAGAAACTAAGCGGCATCTCCACATAGGTAGTCTGATAACTGCGGAGACCTTGGTGTGGTCACGGAAAGAGTCTCTTCGGAAAGTCGAACAGAAAATATCTTATCTTGAGGAGTCCATTGTTAAGGATGCTATAGCTTTCATGCATTCTTAATACAAACTGTTAGAGAAATTGAAGTGTGTCGAGACGATAGCTCGCAAAGTTAAGATGTATGATGCTTTGCCCCCTTTGGAGGAAATAGTTGGTCAGGTGGCTCCATATCAGGGTCCTATCCCGGTAGATTCGGTCGATGGTCATACCAGATCGGCCACAACTCGGGGCAGTCATGGAGTTCTCTCCTCGAGAGGTCTTACCGCTTCCTTCTACCCTTCCTGACCCAATGTGATTTTGTGTTGGGGAGTTTTTGCTTGAAAGGCCCTTGGCCACGTCGTATGTTTATCTTTGTAAGAGATTCTTCTTTAATTGAATAGAGAATATATTTTTCTTTGCGAACTCTCTATGTGACTTACAGATGGTTTTTTGAGTTGATCGACCTGAGAGATATTGTTAATTTATCTGAGGGTGCATCGTCTTCATTGGAAGGTCATGTCAGTTGAACTATAGTTATCTTGGGGATTGGGTTTCACTCACTATTTTAAAAACTTAGGCGATAGTGCTCTAATTAGAAAAAACATCCTTTATGGGCAAACTGGTGCAACACAAGTTTGTTCGAGGGGATGAATCCCATCAATAGGTCAGAGCGATACAAGCCTGCTTAAGAAAATGACTTCGGCAGATGAAAATTTCACTACAATAAGAAAATAAAACCGTTTAATAAGAAATTTCACTACAATTTTAATAAAAAATATATAACCTTCATTTTCCCTAATTGCCTCGAAGTGAGAGGATTGAAGGGCACTTGTTTTAAAATGAGATCTTGTAAACAAATTTTCAAACTAACATGTGAGAGATCCCCTAAAAATATAACTTCATTTTTCAATTTCAAGACAAAACTTAAATAGGGAAGTGCAACAACTTCATCACTTTGGAAAAAAAAAGGGAAAAATAAAACACCGTATTCTCATTTGAGTTTACGATTTTTTCTTTTTTGATTTTAATTTTTGAACACTACCAAATGTTAGCGGAGCATTGCTCATGCACTAACATTTTATCATTTTTGTTGGAAGTGAGTTTTGACTCCACAGATTTGATTCCTTGTGACTTGAACGGATACCTGATGAAAATATTTGAAACCTACAAAAAATAGTCAAAAGGTGCTCCGACGGGAGAGATTTTAATACTCCAGTCAGAAAAAATGGTTTTCGAAATGAATGAAACAAACAAAGAGAGAAAAAAAGTGGATCTCCCTATGACTTGTATGTCTGGTGTTAAGTTAAGGGAACTTACTTGAGCAACTATGTATCGAAGGCCTTTATGAGATCTTCTGCTAGAGTTGTATGAATTCAGAATATTACAACTCTAGTTTTCTTACTAAGAGATCTGAGGACTCTGGGATTTCGTTAATCAAATTATTCGAAAGATTCGCTATCCATATCGTTTAGACAGTTGAATATATGGAGATATCTTTTCCCTTATTTGATAGATATGTTTCATGATAAGGTAGGAAATAAACGTTATTAGACTCAGTAGAATATTACCTTTGATTTGGTAAGAACCAAACGGGTCGATTATTGGTCATCGGTCGAAGGAGAGACGAGTATTCAAGAGCACCGAACACTTCCATGAAGCGATTGAATAGATGTCATCGGGAATCAATGGTAATCTTATTGAGCAATCGAGGCGACATGAGACTATTCAAGAAGATAAATTCCGTTGAGACATAGGTTTATTCGGGAAGATAGATTTCATCAAAAAATCAGGGTGACATAAACCCACTCATGTCTAAACATATTGACCCCTTTTGGATCATGGGCTTTCAGTTGGACACTTCTGGAGTCCCATCAACTTCAACTTCAACTTCAATAGCAATAGGAAAAAAAAAGCCATATTCTCTTGTGAAGTAAGATCTGGTACTCGTGCGACTATACTCTTTAATTTCTTTCAATTTTTTTCCTTCATTCTTTTTCTTTGTTGTTTTATTCAAATATTTCTTTTCTTTTCCTAAGCTTTTATGTTTGAAACTTTTTAAAATTTTTATAGTTATGTTAAAATGACATGACACGAATAATTTAAAGAAAGCGTAGATTGATAAAATTTACAAATGGAGGGACGCACATTTAAAATATATGACAATGACAAAAACTTTAGGAAATAAAAAAAGATAGATGAATTACATGTATATTGAATTAAGTTCTTAAATTTCCAAACATTACAATTGAAAATTTTAATTTCTCAAAGTGTTATTAAGTATTTAGTTGACGTTAACATAATCATTAGGTACTAAGTCGATGTGATATAATATATGAGTTAAATTTCTACATTATGAGATAAGATATGTCACATTACTTTATAACACTATTATCACGTTAGTAAATAATCACATGATATGTATTATATCAACAAATGATAACATGAGATATACCACATTAACATATTCTTACAACATTATTCAACTTAAAATCTTAATTTAATTCAAATTCCCCAATTTAGTCCAAAACTCTAATTTAATTCAAAATCATGATTTGATTTAATACCTTAATTTAGTTCAAATCCACAAATTGAATTAATAATTTGACTTAGAGATTTTAAAATCATAATTAAATTAAATTAAATTGAAAACTGAAATTAATTAGGGTTTCAAATTAAACTTGGATTTTTAAATTAAATTGAAAAATTGAATTAAATATGAGATTCAAAACAAATCCGATTTTAAATCAAATTGAGAGATTTGAATTCAATTAAGATTTTGAATGAAATTAGAATTTGAATTAAATTTAGGTTGGGAATCAAATTTGAGTTTTCAATTAGCTTGGTACTTTGAATTCAAGAAATTTACCTTAAATAAATTATTGCTTTCATATAAAATAAGATTTTATATTTATAGTTGATTCCTGGATTTTGCACCAACATCATTTGGATACTTGAATTCAGCATTTTAATGGTGAGGTATAAGTGCCAAGAAAATACGAGGATGTGTCATATGCCACATCATTAAAGTGTTGCTCTCACATTGACATTGTAAGAATAAATTTACGTAAAACACATCAATAATTTACACTATATCTAATATTATATTAGAATATAAAAAATATTACGTCAATTCAATATTTAACAAGTATGTTAACATTATTGATAACAGAAAAATTTAATTATAATATTTTTGTAAATTTGAGTTGATAATTGTTTTGTAATATTTTGATATTGAAATATTTAATTTTAACACTTTTTTAAGTTTGAATTATTAATTGATTTGTATTATTTTGAAATTGTAGGATTTAATTGTAACTTTGATGTAAGGTTAAGGGACTTCAAATGCATTTAATCCAAAAAATAATTATTTAAAAATTGGCAAATGAAATACTTTAAAAATTGAGGCGAGGGCTCTTTACTTTGAGGTAGAGGGAGAGAGTTGACCGAACGATGCTAGTGTAAAACTAGCAGATTGCTTGCCATATACTCCCGGCGGGCGAAAGTAAGTTTGACATTTTATAACGGATCTTGATAAACGATTGACCGAATGAGAGAGAGAAAGAGAGAGGGGAAAGGTCGACGCAAAACAAAACCAGGGATAGATTTGATTTATTTGGGAGTTGCTACCATACAAAGGGAAGGAGAGGAGAGAGCGCCCAAGCACCTCCCCTTCATTCTCCCCATCATCCTTTTCCTCTCTTGGACTCTAGATCTTCCAACTCCCACGAACGAAATTCAATCCTCGATTTCACCTGACAAAAATCGGAAGAAAAGAATCTCAAATATACCAAAATAAAAAGCCCCCGCCCCCTCTTTCTTTCTCTTTCTCTCTCCCGTCGGTCGTCTCCCTCCTCCGCTCCAGATTTGCTCTCGAGAATTTAGCAGTGTTGTGGATCAGTCAGTCCTTTCCGAAGCAAATGGAGGCCGAGAAGAAGGCGTCTGCCGTATCAGATGTCGGCGCCTGGGCGATGAACGTTGTGAGCTCTGTCGGTATTATCATGGCCAACAAGCAACTTATGTCCCCCAAGGGTTACGCTTTCAGCTTCGGTGTGTCCGTCTCACCCTCTCCCTGATCTACGCGTTTTAAGTTCTGACATAGTCAAATTAATTTCTCTCTTTTAAATCTCATCGCAGACTCGCTCTATTAGGTTGTCGGTAGGTCATTTTTTAAGATGTCAAATCCCAGTCTTGCATCTGTGATTTTTCATTTATTTCTTAGCGCCATCTTTTTATGGTTCCAATCATGAAATGCTTAACTGATCTCTGGCCCTTGAGCTTTGATGCATCTACTGCTCCCCTCTCTTCTTATTCATGTCTTTTGGAGTTGATTTCTTTATTTGTTCCATGGATCCGTCAATCCCACATTGTTTGGCCCTTCCACAAGCCATATGGGACCGTCGGCAAGCGGTGTATGTGCATGTCATTGTGATCCCATCAAGATCAGTGAAATTAATCTATACTCCATTAGTTTGGCAACCTTAAATTAACACAAGGTTAATGAGGCCATGGGAAGAAAACATGCACATTCACTTGCACATTTCTTTCATTGCAGTAGATGAAAAATCAAGCGGGTGCACTATGCCTTCGTTGCATATCCTGACTCCTTAAAGTGTTTCTCCAAGTCTCTGCCAATTAGAACTCAATTGCTTGGCAGGGTAAAATTATGTCAAAACACGATGATGCAGTAGTTCCTCTGGATGATGATGGCTCTGACACATTATTGTTAATTTGAAGTTTGCACTTAAGATTCTAATTTTCTCTTAGTTGCCGGAAAGAATAGCAAATCTCTTGCATGTTTAGTGAAGTTTTGGAGTTTGATTCAACTGCTTAAAAGACTCTTGTGGATGGTAATTGACATATGAGGTCTGTTCCTGCCTTCAAAGATTTGGGGTTCACAGATAGGGAAAGAGTTGCCCCTTTGCCAACTCAATTACCTTGGAGCAAAAATGTGAAGTTTTAGGATTCAAATTACTTGAGGTAATGATTTTAAGTGCATAGCTCAACTCAGCCAAAATTTAAACCTTAAATTAGGTAGGTCAACTACATTGAATCTGTTCTTATGGCCATGCTAAGAGTTAAATTATAAAATATCTGAACTTTTTCTCAGAACTTCCTCCAAAGTTTTCTTATCTTGGTGTCACACTTATCTTTCTCCTAATTCTCTTTCCCTAATATTGCCATCTTTTTCAGTGATAGCCTCTAGATATTGAAAGATAATCTTCTTAGCTCTTCGTTACATCCTAACTGGTAATTATTATCTATGCTAACTTCTGCTCCATAGATTTGTTTCAGTTCTTCTTATATCGACATCATTAAATTTACAGACCTTCATGGGATTGTTGTTTGGAGTGCTATTAAAAAAATTAAGGGAGAGTAAGCTTTTTCTTTTTTTTTTTTTTTGCATATTATAGATGTTGAACCTTAAATGTTCTCTTTCTAGCACAATCCTTGTGTATCATGGGTGCACCAGGTAGCAAATATATCTTTGGTTGATTAGGGAGGCCTTACTGGGGTTTTGCCTTTTTCACGAGTCTGAAAGGTTAGCATAGCACATGATATTGCAAGTCCAGAATTAGAGTGTCTTTTTTTTTTTTTTTAATGATTTCTCTTGTTCTTTATATTTATGGTGTAGCAAGTAAGCCAAGATTTATGGCATAGTGGTTTTGGAGGTGGGCCAATATGGTTTTCAGACTTGGCTTTTATTGTTGGGCTTGGTGGAGGATGTGGTTAAACTCAGGGGGTGGGTGTTGCTGCAGACTATTTGCAAGGTTGCAGCTCCCTCGTGGAGGGGGGTTTCATTTTGTGCCTGTGGAAGACGCACAATTCAAGTGCAACTGCAATCAAAACTCTCTCAATGTAAAGTTTCTGGCAAAACTCTAAAATAGTAAAAGTATTGCAACTTGTGGAATATTGACAGTGTCGGAGCCTCCCTTAGGTGTCGTAAGTGTTACTTAAGAAAGTAAACGACACATGTTTATGATCCAAAAAATTCCCACACAGGAAGCCAATTCCTGCATTCTATATGATTTTTGCACTTTACATTCTTTAGGACAAATAAAGAGAAATAGCTGGACTTTCACAAGTTGGGATGCTTGGAACACCACTATTACCACTCGAATAACTTTGACTGTTGTGGATGGCATGGTATTGATATTGATCTTTATTTGGTAAAATAATTTTGATTTACTCAGGCTCCTTCTTTTAACATATTTCTAGGATGTTTAATCTCTGTGAAATCTACTTCTCCTTCTTTTAACATATTTCTAGGATGTTTAATCTCTGTGAAATCTACTTCTCATTAAATTCACTGTGATTGGTTTTCACTGTTTGGTTAGGATAAGAGTAAGTTGCTTACCATTCATGTGCTATGATGGTGGAGATCTTGTTTTTGAATTTTGAAATTAACAATGATGTGCATAAATTTTTCCAGCAACAACTTTGACTGGCTTCCACTTTGCTGTAACTGCACTGGTTGGTCTAGTTTCAAATGCTACGGGATATTCAGCATCAAAGTATGTGCCTCTGTGGGAGCTTCTCTGGTTTTCAATTGTTGCTAATATGTCTATCACAGGGATGAACTTTAGTCTCATGCTTAACTCAGTTGGATTCTACCAGGTATGCTTCATTGAATAACAGAACTTTGTTAAGTGCCTTAATTTATAAGTTGTGGGGTTTCTGCTTGATGAACATATGGTTGTTTAACATGAGACCATGATGAATGGCACTCTTTTGTCTTTTATACTATAGAAACCTGCTGATTCTTTTGCGTTGCAGGATATGTCAACCTATTTTTTGTCCTTTTTTTGGGTAATTCTATATGTAGATGGTTTTGTGTTATGTCTTGAGCTCTGATGCCTGATCTAGTATCAAGATCATTGCTCAACCCAAAATTATGTTTATTGTGGTTGCAAAAGGTTTCCTCATTAGAATGAAATCCCAAAGTAGATTGCATAATGATGCAAAAACACTTTAGAAAGATATCAGGGCTGCCACTGAGGTGGGTTAGGCTGGTTGAGCAGTGATGTTGGCTCTACTCAAATCAGAGAACCCTTAGTTGAAGCCCAACTCGACCTGAGAGGTAACTTGTCCTAATCAATCTGTGTGCAACCCATATAGTGAAGTACATTTGAGTTATTTTTTGGATTAACTCTACTTTTCATGGGCCAACTAGGTCGTTTGGGTTAAGCTAGGGTCAGTACAATCGTAAACTATTTTTTTACAATGATTTCTATGAAATTTAATATGCTTTTTATTTTTTTTTTTCCTTTTTAAAGTTTAGTAGAACTCAAGCACTGATGCTTCATTTGGGTTAAGCTAGGGTCAGTACAATCCTAAACTATTTTTTTACAATGATTTCTATGAAATTATTATTATTATTATTAAGTTAAGTAGAACCCAAGCTCAATTCAAACTGATGCTTTTCAGCTGGAGCTCAACTTTAGAAGCCTAACCAAACTTGCCCGAAGGTTGCTTGGGCCAGGTTGTTTTCATGCTTAATCCACCCAAGTTGGAGCCATAAAATTTATTGTGATGATAGCTTTATGGTGTATTTGGTTAGGGAGATGCTTAGATTCTCAAGGAGAAAAATTTTTCAACCAACCTGTAATGGGAAAATGTAGTTTTCTTAGTCTTTATTGTCTTCAAGTTGTGGAGCTTTTAGAGATTCCTTTCCAAGGCTCTTTTGAGATGATTATTTTATGTTCTTATGTATAAACTAAAACAAATATGATTGCCTCAATGAAATGCTCCATTTGATCTTCCTCTATATTGTTATGGAATTTTGTTATTTTGGGATTATGATTAATGGTTTTTCTCATTTACATATCTACTAGAAAGCCACACATGATATTCTATCAATCTAAATAATGAAATTGGATTTTTTTTTTTAGAGTAGCTCCTTTTTATAATTCTTTTCATAAATGAAGCACTTTTGATATACCATTTTTTTGTTTCTTTTGAAGATGCAAACTTTCAAAACAATTTAGTTCTTTCTCTAAGGATTTTAGAATTAGAAAACATTGCTTGACTAAGATTCCTAAATGTTCACTATACTTGGTTCCCACAGGCCAAGTGAATAGGATGAACAAAAAGATTTTCTGCATCATGAACTTTAAAGTGAACATTTCAATTAGGCTGTTTTATAAAGTCACATAAAAGGAGACAAACCCTAGATCTTGCTAGTTCAGATGGTGTGTTTTATGTGAGTGTGCTTCACTAGTGTGCATGGAAAAACACACTAATTTGATCACTAAAGAAAGTGAAATGTTTTTTCTTTCACAAGGTACATATCTTCGCTCGATATTTGGCATATGTTTTGCAGAATCAACGTCCAGTCAGGATCTTATCATCTTGTTTCAACCTAGAATAATAAGTTCGAAAAGGATAATGGAAATAAAATCTTGATTGGTCCCACCAGAACTCCATAAACGAGTAGATGGTTTTTTTTTTTTTTGGAAGTTAAAAACCCCTCTCTTAATTTGGTCCTAGCTGCATGTTACAAGCACAACTAAACTCTGCTTTATGGTTGAGTAGGCCATAATCATTAGTGATAGGGGACAAAAAAGGAATTAGCAATGGGGGATTTCCATACCGTCCATGGGCACACTTCCTTAAGTTCAAAGGGCCAGGACAGGGATTCAAGATTATAGATTATTCTTTTCCCTTAATATGTTTATTTGTGAACCTTTATATATATGTTTATGTTATATATTTTGCTTTCTAATTGGTTCTTTCTTGCTTCCAGTTTTCTTTGGGATGTCTTTTCTTCCTTTAGAATACCTTTATCTGGTTCTTCTCTTGATGAGAGTATGCTAATATGGAACTTCTTTCTTTTACTCTTGGAGGAAAATTTGTGGATGTGGAAATAAGGAATCGTAAAAGGCTTGAATGAGTTCAGACTGAATGGCTTGAATGAGTTAGGTTATTGGATTTAACTTGAAATTGCAATGTACTTTCTGTTTGTTATCAGTTGAATGAGTGTTGTGGATCAAGTATTTTAAAGAATTAGTTCTTCTCAATTACGCTTTGGAGGACATAATAAAGGATTGGAGAGGGTTGCTTTTGTTCTATTGTTACTCTATCAGGTTCTCTTCATTAATGATATATTCCACTTTTTTTTGGTCTTAAAAGTCCTTTTCAGTCGGCATGAACCTCTCAATTTGAATTTCAGATGCATTTCATCGATTGCATCCATCTTGTATGATATTGTTTTTGGTCTTCTGTTGCCATCTGTCCTGGTGTCTTCCTAAAATGATATTCATTCAAAACAACGCTAGGGTTTGGACAAGCACCAAGAATGAAAGACAAGATGCAATTGAAATGCGTTGGAGTAATGGCCATTGGAATTATTAAAAATTACTCAGTATAAAGTTATTCATAAACTTGCTTATAAGAGATTGTCAGGAAGGATATTTTAAGGAGAACAAGTTTAATCGCTGTGAAACTTGCTTTCTCAATGTTGCTAGTTATGTCAGTTTCTTGTTGCTTCTCATCCTGGTCACTAGAGGAGAATTGTTAATATTTTTATATGTCTCAAAGGTGCTTGTTGCTTCTGATCCTGGTCACTAGAGGATAATTGTTCATATTTTTAGATGTCTCAAAGGAGCTTGTGGTCCTGGATTACTTTATAGGAATCGTGGCCATACAATGGTGGTTGGTTACTCTCATGCAGATTGGGAGTTACACATGATATTTCTTTTGCAATGAGCATGGTTTGTCAGTTTCTCGTTGCTTATTGTACTAGTCATTGGAAGGCAACTGTTCGTATTTTGAGATATCTCAAAGGTGCACGTGGTCATGGATTACTCGTCGTGGCCATACTAAGTTGGTTATTTTGATATAGATTGGGCTAGAAATCCTTTGGATGTTATATCTGTTATTGGTCATTCTGTTGGTTGTAACTTGCTGTCATGAAAAGTAAGAGACAAATGATTTGATGTGGAATTTGATTGTAAGAGCTATAGCCCATGCTACATGTGAATTGGCATGGCTAAAGCACCTATTAATGGAGCCTCACCATCGAACATTCATAGCCCATGAATTTTGTTCGTTATAATCAAGCAGCTAGGCATGTTGCCTCTAATTTCGTGTCTCGTGTGGATCAAAACATATTGGGGTGGAGTGCCATACAGTTTTCGTAAGAACTTTGCAAATGAGATTATCTTGTCTCATGGGGTTCTTTGGATCACTTGGCAGATTTATTTACCATCCTTTAGCAGGTCCAAGAGTAGGCTATTTTTGTAAAATGCTAGGGACATATGATATGTCTGCTCTTGCTTGAGAGAGTGTTAAGAGTGTTGATAGCGTAGTATTACACTTCATTAATAGAAATACAGAAGGCCACTGCACATTGTGCTGTGCTCCAATTACCCTCAGACTCAGTACTTTTCTCTGATATAGTTCCTTGTAAATTTAATTCAGGCCCCCCAACAGGATCTACATAAGAAAAAAGGATGCAGTGGATCACAAGTCTTTTAAACCTTTCTTTATTATTACGCTTCATTAACATAGTAGAGGAGGCTACCACACATTGTGGCGCTCCAATTACCCTCAAAACTCGTTTTCACCGATTATGGTCCTGTCTAAAGTTAATTCAGGCTCCAGCAGGATCTACGTTAGGAAAATAGGATGCAGAGCTTCACGTCATTTACTTTTTCTTTTTCTTTCTACTTATAATTTCAGGGTGGGGGTGAAATTGATATATCTGGATTCTTTACTCTGCACTTTATTTTTTCTTTTTCTCAATAAAATGTTGTTAGTTGGTTTGTGTCATGTTTATATCAGACAAAGTTCTTTAAACACGACAGAATACGACACTTAGTATCTTAAAATAGTGGAAAGCTTTTTATAACTTCGTATCTGACCATTTCTAGTTGAGTCTTGTGTCCAAGCCCATGCTTCATAGGTAATGCTTGCTAGTATTCTAATTTTGTTAAAGGGCACTCCCTATGAAGCAAAATTATTCAATTGCCATGATAGGATGATTCGAGATTGTTGGTCGCTGTGCAACCAAGAAGGGGGTTGAATTGGTTGGCTTCAATTGTAGATTTTACTCCACTTAAAATCTAGTTTAAAATCTAAGGCCAAACTAGATGGAACATATACATACAAGTGTATGCAAATGCAGAAAAATAAAGAGAAAAAATAGAGATATCAAGCTCGATTTATAGTGATTCGGCTTTTTGCCTACATCCACTCTTCCAGCTCAGCAAGCCAGGGTCCAGTGATAGCTAGTTTTTACTATGTCATGAGAGTTACAATACCAGTACAATGCTGAGATGTTGACAATCTCCACCTTCTCCCTTGAAGATGATTTAGTCCAACACTCACTCAACTCAAACTCTCTTACACTTAGCCTATCAACCCAAGAGAATGTTTTTCACACTCCCCTTAGATTTGTGAATCTATACAAAAACTCAAAACAGAGGTTACAAAAGTGAAGAAACTGATCTGACAATAGGAATGCAAAATAAGTTGTTAGAACTTTATGATCAAGTAGGCGCTTTTGGGTTCTATTTTCTCTCAACTCAAAACTCGATTAAACTCTGTAAAAACTTCTGAACAAAGACTGATTATAGCTCTTTAAAGTCCACTTCAAGTTGCATCTAAAGCTCTCTTGTATCGAGTTGATATACGGCTCTCAAAACCCCTTCAAAACCAGCCTACATAGGAAAATCACAGTTCCAGATTATGATTTTCAACCTAGTTTGAGATATAATATCTCACTCCCAACATCTCGAAATTTCTCTGTAAAATATATTGTATAATCTCTGTATATAGCACTTTAAATCCCAAGAAGTAAGCTCCCAAAATTGGTCACGAATATGAAGATATAAAGCTGCAAAGTTGGCTCATTAATACACTTACTACAGTAAAAAAATCAGCTTAATTTCCTTACCTTGAGCTTGATTTTCTCCACCAAAATATTTAAATTTTACTTTTTTCAAATTCAAACAGCAGCAATCCCGTTAAAATGTGGAGAATTCAAATTTCAAATAATTTAGCTGTTGGAGAAGTTATAGGTAGTAAAATCTCTCCTAAAAATCAGCATGTAGCTCTCCAAATGACTAGAATTCAAATCTCCAATTTGAATAAGCTTAATGGTCAAGTACAACACCCAATCTGTACTTAACATGCTAAGTTAGGTCTTGAAAATAAGATAAAATCGCAACAGAAAACACAGTTGAAATATTTTCTCGTTGCTTCTACCCATCTTGCTTCTACCCAGTTTCTGTGACAGAATTTTCTGAGCAGTTCTTTATTTTGAAACATTTTATAAATAAGATTGTATTGTATATTCTAAATGTCTGCACACTTAATAAATTTGTTAGTAACACATATAAAGGTTTTGTTATCATCAAAATATTAGGGTTCACAACAATTTCCCTAACAATCTCTCCCTTTTTTATGACAACAAAACCATAAAGAAAAATTGAAAGAATTTGCTCATGAATGCTAAAAATTATGCTGCCCCTATATTTATGAACACATGAACATTTTGTTATTTCCTCCTTAATACGTGCATAAATTTTCACATTTTTTTTTATATATATATCTCTCCTTTTTTGTTTCATCAAAAATAAGAAAACTTAAATTTATTCATTTTTATCATTTTTTTTGTTATCATAAAAAATATAATGTATGTGCATTCTTCCCCTTAATTAGACATTCATTTTTTATTATTATTTTTAATCATCAAAAGAACATACAAAAGTTCATAAAGATAATAAATTTAGCACCAAGTATTTTTAGAATTATCTAAATAATTTCAGCATTTTAAGAAATTCAAAATATTGAAAAATCATAAAAGTTCTTATCATATTTAGAGATAAGATTTAAATACAACAATTTCCTATTGACACATATTTTTCTATATTTTTAGACTTTATGCTAGATAATAAATAAAATTGATTCTTGATCTAGTTTTTATACTTTTATCTTTTATCATTTTCATGAGAGAGTTGTATTCTCATTATTTTCTTCATTTGTATATCAATTTTTTTTTATTTTTTTATTTATATCCATTCAAACAATCATCTATTCTTTGGAATCCAAATTAATTTAGATCCTCTATAAATTTGTTCAAATAACAAAATTTATAATTTTTCAATTTTTTTTACAAAAAAATTATGAAAAAATATTTTTCTTTTTTTTGAAAATTATTTATATATTTATATTTTACATGTGAAAAATCAGATTTTTGATATCTAGAAAAGTTTTTGAAATTTCTGTTAAAACTAACAGGTTTATAATTTCTTCTATCCCTTTACACTGTGCTTCTATGACCACTGCTTCTACCTCTAATTTCTGCACTCGGAAACTTTCTGTTTTCTGTATTTTTTACTGCACTAACAAATACAGTTTTATTGACTTGTGATTGAGATATACTTTCAGAGTTGTACCCTAAACCATTTTTAGAAGAGTCATGTCTTTGAATTGTAAGAAGTCTAGTTAGTTTTTGATTACTTTCATTGAACTTTTGAAATGTATTGTGATTGAGATATACTTTCAGAGTTGTACCCTAGACCATTTTTAAAAGAGTCATGCCTTTGAATTGCAAGAAGTCTAGTTAGTTTTTTATCACTTTCATTGAACTTTTGAAATGTATTTTTAATGGATATGGACAGTTCCTCTATTCTAGTTTTCAGCAAATATATTTCATTACTCATAATAGAATTTTTCAATTTTATAACAATATTTTCAGACTTCACTTCTTCCATTTCAAATTTTAAAGCCTTGATTTCACATTTTAGAACCTCATTTTCAGACTTTGTAACTTCATTTTCAGACTTTAAAGCTGTCAGTTCAGATTCTGCAGCAGAGTTTTTAAATTTTAGAATATTATTTTCAGATTTTAGATCATTAATTTCAATATTCAGCACATTATTTATCTGTTTCAAAAGTCCTTTCTCATTTTCTAAATCTTGTTTTATGCATTTAAATTTAGAAATCAACTTTAATACATAGTCATCATCAAGATTGAAATTATCACAGCATTCAGAGTCAGAATTTACCTGAGAATCTGCCATTAGACAGAAATTTGTTTCATCCTGACCTTTTGAATCTTCGGAATCTGATTTAGAACTTGATTCATCCAAGTCACTCGATGTACCCATCATTGATTTTGCTTATTTATGAAATTTCTTCATCTTCTTTGCAAAGATTGGACATTCATATTTTATATATTCAGGTTTTTTACATTTATAACATACCATTTCTTCCTTCAATTTGTTTCTTTTACATGCATTATTTTTTGACTTTTGAAAAGTATTGGTGTTCTTAAATTTATTGAACTTTTTACCTCTCTTTTTAAGGATATGAGACAGCTTTCTTGACAACAAATTCAACTCATCTTCATTGTTGTCTTTATCATCATATTGCTATTCATTCTTTGCCGCAAGTGCAATGGATTTTTTCTTCCCATCATTTTCAGCAATAAAGTGTATTTCAGTTTCATAAGTTATGAGTTTCCCTCTTAGTTCATTTAGGGACAATCTTGACAGGTCATGAGTTTCCTCAATTGCTGTCTTTTTTATATTCCAAGCTTTAGGAAGAATTCTCAGAACTTTCCTAACTAGATCTGAATCCGAAAATCCTTTTCCAAGAGACTTAGTTCATTTGGGATGGATGTAAATCGATTGAACATGTTTTTAACTTGTTCTCCATGCTGAAAATTGAATAACTCATATTCCTGCATCAAAAGGTTAATTCTTGTGTCTTTAACAGTCCGTGTGCCTTCATGTGTGATGCACAGTTTGTCCCATATTTCTTTGGTTGTCCCATATTTCTTTAACTGTTTCACAAGAAGAAACAAGATTAAAATCCATAGGAGAAATAGTATATAAAATGAAATGTTTTACTCTAAAGTTTATTGAGATTTTTCTCTTATCATCCTCTGTTATGATTGAGGGTTTAACATTTAAATTTCTAGAGGGAATTAACACCCAAACATCATAATCCGTGACTTTAATAAAGGTCTTCATCCTACACTTCCAATAAGAAAAATTTACTCTATCAAAATAAGGAGTTCTATTGGTAGATTGGCAAAAAGTTGAATGTGATGCCATTGGATCTTTGGCTCAACAGTCAGCACTTTTGTGGAGTCGAGCATTTGCTCTGATACCACTTGTTGGTCCCTATGCAACCAAGAAGGGGAGGTTTAATTGGTTGGCTTCAATTGTAGATTTTACTCTACTTAAAATCTAGCTTAAAATTTAAGGTCAAACTAGATGGAACATGTACATGCAAGGGTATACAAATACAGAAAAATAAAGAGAAAAGATAGAGATATCAAAGAGAAAAGATAGAGATATCAAGCCCGATTTATAGTGGTTCGGTCTTATGCCTACGTCCACTCTTCGAGCTCAGCAAGACAGGATCCAGTGATAACTAGTTTTCACTATATCATGAGAGTTACAAAACCAGTACAATATTGAGATGTTGACAATCTGCACCTTCTCCCTTGAAGATGACTTAGTCCAACACCCACTCAACTCAAACTCTCTTACACCTAGCCTATTAATCCAAGAAAATGTTCCTCACACTCCCGTTAAACTTGTGAGTCTATACAAAAACTCAAATAGAGGTTACAAAAGTGAAAAAATTGATCTGACAGCAGGAATGCAAAATAAGTTGTCAGAACTTTATGATCAAGTAGGTGTTTTTGGGTTCTGTTTTCTCTCAATTCAAAACTCGATCAAACTATGTAAAAACTTCTGAACAAAAATTGATTATAGTTCTTTAAAGTCCACTTCAAGTTGCATCTAAAGCTCTCTTGTATCGAGTTGATATGACTCTCAAAACCCCTTCAGAACCAGCCTACACGGGAAAATCACAGTTTCAGATTCTGATTTTCAGCCTACTTTGAGATCTAATATCTCACTCCCAACATCTCGAAATTTCTTTGTAAAATATACTATATAATCTTTGTATATATCACTATAAATCCCATGAAATAAGCTCCCAAAACTGATCACGAATATGAAGATATAAAGCTGCAAAGTTGGCTCATTAACACACTTATTGTAGTAAAAAAATCAGCTTAACTTCCTTACCTTGAGTTTGATTTTCTCCACTAAAATCAGCTGTTGGAGAAGTTATAGGTAGTAAAATCTCCCCTAAAAATTAGCATGTAGCTCTCCAAATGAATGGAATTCAAATCTCTAATTTGAATAAGTTTAATGGTTAAGTACAGTACCCAATCTGTACTCAACATATTGAGTTAGGTCTTGAAAATAAGATAAAATCGCAGCAGAAAACACAGTTCTGATTTTCAGCTGCTTCTACCCTTCTCGTTACTTCTACCTATTTTGCTTCTACCCAGTTTCTGTGACAGAATTTTCTGAGCAGTTCTTTATTTTGAAACATTTTATAAATAAGCTTGTATTGTATATTCTAAATGTCTGCACACTTGATAAATTTGTTACTAACACATATAAAGGTTTTATTATCATCAAAATATTAGGGTTCACAACAATTTTCCTAACAGAGATTCTTGTATTTGTTGCCTCATTCATTTCTTTGTTTTTTCTTTAGTGGATGGGTGGGTTATAATTTGCTTCACCTTAATAATTTGACCATTTTTATGGTGCAGATTTCAAAATTGAGTATGATTCCAGTGGTCTGTGTGATGGAATGGATCCTTAATAACAAACATTACTCGAAACAGGTGAAGGTGGCTGTGGTAGTGGTGGTTATTGGTGTGGGTGTTTGCACTGTAACTGATGTGAAAGTTAATGCCAAAGGGTTTTTATGTGCTTGCGTGGCAGTAATATCTACGTCATTGCAGCAAATTGTGAGTAATGTTTAGTTCTGTGCTCATTATTATTTAGGTTTTTTGTTTTTAAAGAAGCAGTAAAGTCATTAAGAAACTGCCACTAATATCATGAACTTGTCATAAGCGTTTCTCTTTATTCGTGAGAGGCTTTTCTGCCTTTTTTTAATTCCTTTTCATGATCATGTGCTATTAACTTGTGTCTTAGTTTCTATATTTGCTTTGCAAAATTTGATGGGTTTGATGCCCTCAATGTTTATAGGATGCTACCACTATTGTACTCCTGCTATGAAAAGGAGTGGTCACTTAGAGGTTCAATTCATTCTATCTGTATCTACATCTTTTTGTGGGACACTCTTAGCGTTTTAGTGTGTGTGGCCACGTTTTCTCTCTTCTGTTAAACGAAAGTACTGTGTTTGTTGTCTGAAAATTTTGCTTTTGGTATACAGTCTATAGGTTCCTTGCAGAAGAAGTACTCAATAGGATCTTTTGAATTGCTGAGTAAAACAGCTCCAATTCAAGCACTCTCTCTCCTTGTTCTTGGACCATTTATTGATTACTTTCTTAGCGGGAAATTTATATCAAACTATAAGGTGTCTTCAAGTGCCATTGTAAGTACTTACCTGTAAATCATTCATTGTCTTATTTCTTTAGATTACTATTGATGAATCATGAAAAAACATGCAGTTTTTCATACTGCTGTCGTGCTCCCTAGCCGTTTTCTGCAATGTGAGTCAGTATCTCTGCATTGGGCGCTTTTCAGCAGTTTCGTTCCAGGTCTTAGGTCACATGAAAACAGTCTGTGTTCTGACGTTGGGGTGGCTGCTTTTTGATTCAGAATTAACTTTTAAAAATATTGCGGGGATGCTTATTGCAGTTGCTGGCATGATAATATACAGTTGGGCAGTGGAGGTTGAAAAGCAGTCGAGCTCCAAAGTTGTCAACAATGTGAAAAGTAGTCTGACGGAGGAAGAGATTAGACTCTTGAAGGACGGGGTGGAAAAAACTCCTGTGAAGGATGTTGAACTTGGTCAGAGTAAGTGATGATAGATGTATTTGTCAAAAAGTCCAGGTAGTTTGCTACCTCTTTGTTTCCCTTTCTTTTTTCTTAGCTTATGATTATTATGGGCTTTGTGTTGCATCGAGGTTTGGGGCAACTAAGCTTACCCTCTACGTATCCATCTTGGAGTAGGATCTATATTTCTTTATAAAGAAAAAAAGAAATATGTTGTTTAGTCCATCGTTCTCTTTTTATTGCTAATTTATTTCTTCTCTCTTCTGTCTTATGTATGTGCAAATGGATCAGACAATGTCATCAAGATTATTCAATTCAGACTAGCTGATCATGTCTAGCCGTCACCCATGTTATTTAGTTGTTCCATTCTTCCAAAGTTCTTCCTAAGCTCAACAGAATTCTTATTTGCTGGGAGACTCGGGTGAATAACTAACGTTTCGTTGGTCTAGTGGGAAGAGTACTAAAACTTTACAAGTGTTCAGGTTTGAGTTTTGAGAGTGACAAAAACAATGTTGGGAGAGGTCCTTCCGAATGAGAACCCGATCGTGGTTCGGTCTAGATAGTAAGAGCAAAGCTCTGGATATTAGCCAGTGGATCAAGTTCGAGGCAAAAAAAAAAAAAGAAGAGAGACTGGGGCGAGTGAATGTTGAGGTTTTGATCTTGTATTCCTCGATAAGTTGTCTCTCTCTCTTTTTTCTTTTTTTTTTCCCCTGGTTTTTAGGTTATCTAGTGACTTTATGGAGCGAGTAAATGAGATTTTGACGAGGAAAGACCTGATTGAAATGGTCCCATGCAACGGGAGACATCCAACTGAGGCATGTTAGAAAAAAGTAGACTAGTAAAAGCAAGGCAAGAAACCTGCGCCGAAAAGCCAACTCTTATGTAGCTTTTGAAGTTGAACAAATCCTTTGCGGGAGAAAGTGGAACAGGAGAAATGGTTAAACTACATACAGAACGACGTGGTAACAACTAAGTTAATTTTGGTCGTAGGAGATGAAAAAGTTTAAGTGGAAAAATTATATATTAAAAGGAAATATTACTTAAAAAGTGTCTCATGCCAATTAGTGGCCTAAATTGTATCTTTATAACATTTAAAAATATTAAAAAGAAATAAAAGTAATTAGAAAAATAAAATCAAATAAGAATAGTCTCATCTCTATCTCTTTCCACCTCTTGCAAATTTTTGGCGATGGATGATGGTGGTAAAAAATAAATGATCGAACGATTTTCCGTTTTCATCTTCTCACCCCATTTGGACCCTGGTCCAAGTGGGATTAGATGAGATGGGAGACTCTTGTATTTTCTGGTGTCAGCATTAGATTTGCGGTCAGTGTTTGGATTTATGGAAGGGCGAATATCATCGTTTTCCAATCTTCTCATTTGTACCGCAATTTCAGTGTTTGTGTTCGTGTTCTTTCGTCTCCCTCCTACCAATTTTGTCTTTGAAATTGATCGGCAGAATTTTGTAGTATCATGGAAAGAGACGTGAAATTTCATGAATAATATTATGAAAAATAAAAAACGATTTTTCCGCTTATTGCTACATGACATTTAAAAATTCTATATCAATGTTTGTCAAAGAACTTTGAAAAATATTTTTAGTTGAACAAAATTTTAAAATTGATATTCTTTAGTATATATATATATATATAAATTTAAAAGTTAATTACATACAGTAACCCATAATTTTATATTATTTTGTTATCTCTAATATCTACTATATGAGGATGCAAGAGTCTCTAGTATTGATGCATGGCGAAAGACGGCCACAGCCATAGTTTAACTACATTCTATCCCCTCAGTGGGTCTTTTAGAGGTTGGTACACTCAATTGTCTTGAAAGTGAGATCCATCCAGTCCCACAACGTAAAGAACCTCACTGAATTTATTAAGCATTGAGTTATCAGCCCCTGCCATGTCACTCACTGATATTCTTTGAACGATGTTTTTTCGGTAAACTTTCTGTGAACGATGTTATTGTTATTGTATCATACTTATTTTTATTTAAATTATCTTATTTTGTACAAAGAATTTTTTTTATTAGATGTTATATTTGGCAAAGAAATTTAAACACCCTTTTTATGTATTTTCATGCAAAATATATATATATATATATATATATATATAGACAATCATAATTTTCAAATTTTTGAGGTTGAATCCCTAACTTTTTTTTTTCCAAACCAAAAAACCCTATTGGGGGAGGAATGCCGGCCCCTAATTTATTAAATAAAAAACTAAATACAAAGAGGGGGACATAAACCTAACTTCCCAACAACAAAATGAAACTTAGAAATAACACTCCTATACAAAGATTATTTCACTAATCTAATTGAAGGAAAAGATATGTTATCTAATTTACAAAGATCTTGCATAAGCCATGGAAGTTAAAAAAAATCAGAAAAAATAGTAACCAAGTAACAACTTATTCCCAAAAGAGAATTCCTAAGTTTTCCTTTTGATGTAATGGTGTGGAAATAGTCTAAAAATTGTCACAAACTAAGCATTTTCAATTTCCACAATCCAAATGTGTTCACGATCGCCAAATGTCTTACTTTTCGGTCCTCAAATTCAATACGGAAATGATATTTTTCCAACCCTGTTACATTCATCTTCTTGGCCGTTTTCAAAAGTCACAATTTGAAATTCAAAAATGAGGAGGAAGTTGAGAGTTGATTTTTTAGAAAAATTATTTCTCTTTCTTTCTCTTGTTATTTGAATTTAAAAATGAGTTGGATAGAGTCAAATCCTCATGACAACCCGGTACCCAATTTTTAACATTAAACAAAATAGTGAATTTTCTTATGATATTTATCTTGATTAAATATTTTATCAATAATAGGAATCAATCCATCTTGGATAGAATAGACACGTGACGTCATATAAATGACTTACGAAATGAATCACACACAAAAAATTTCAAAATATTTGCATAAAGATGTTCTATAAACAGTACAATTAAAAAAAAAAAAAAAAAAAAAAAAAAGAACCTAAACACCCGTTGTCACTTATATTTAGCCAAAAATAAATAAACAAACAAGTCTTCTCGAGAGCCAATAGGGATCACCATTTTTTGTCCATGGATAATGCCAAATGCAAGTTGGGGATCTCCATTTTTTCTGTACTCTTTTTAAGTAATAGGTGAAATTTTATCTGTGCTTTCTATCGACAAAATGTCAGGCTATGGTGACAATTTGTGGCACAACCAAAATCAGGAATGACAAAATGAGAGATATTACAAGGCCAACACAAAACGTATGGCGCTTGCCTTTTATTTTGTTTTTGTTTTATTTATTTATTTATTTATTATTATTACTATTACTATTACTATTACTATTACTATTATTATTATTATTATTATTTGGCCTTTATATATGGTTGCATGCACGCAGCTGCCTGCTTTTTATTACGACAAATTTCACGAAAGAGAGGATAGTTGAAAAACAGTGAAGTTTTACCCAGCCTTCTCTTCCAACATATATCAAACTAAAGAAGAAGAAAAATGAAAAATGAAGAAGCCAAGATCAGGGATGTGCCTGACAGTCCCACCAACAATGAAATTACAAATAGCAGGAAGTGTAGGTTGACCCTTTTGGAGTGGGAATTGAAAAGGCATCCGCCTCAACCACACACCCACTTACTCGAACAGTTCTTCCACGTCCACAACACGATCGATGATAGATGCAGAAACTTAACTCTGAATCAAACGTTTCAGGATTTATTGTTCTAGGGCAGAATGAATATGCTATTGCTAGTTACAGTCCAATCCACACTCTTCCAGAACAGGGCCATCTGACCGGGCCAAGAAGGGATCAATCCGAACCCAGAGAAGGGAGAAGATTGAAGCAAGCAGAATCGACCACACAATAATGATTGTGGGAGTCCTGTTCTGGCGACCCAGTAGACCTTTCAGGAAAGGGTAAAGGTGGACAATGACCCAGAAGGCAAAGAAGAGTTTACCAAACAAGGGCCCCCATGATTCATAACCATTATTGATTGCATTTGAGACGCCTGCTACCACCCCAATCAGGTTTACTATTAGCAGCGTCGTGGGTGGAATGAGCAATGTGGTCCACTTGAATGCATACAGCTCCGAGAACTCCTCGTCGTCCCCTGCCTTGGAAGTCACAGTGAAATTTGTATCAACGCCAGCTAACACCTTCAAAAGCCCCTGGAACACCGCAAACAAATGTGCTGAAACTCCACCAATCACCCAAAATTGCTCATTTCTCCACCATTCATCAAGACCCACTCCACTCCACCTCATTTCAAGTATACTTGTTGCGAAAATACAAATGAAAAGAGACAGAAACCAGAGACTAGCGACATTGCTTAGCTGCATTATTTTACAAACAACAAAATGTATTGATTTTGACACGAGTCGGATAGAAATTCAGCACCCTCAAAATCAGTTGGTCAGGTACCACATACCTCAGGTGTGATGAATTTCCCTGTGAGGAGGCATACAGCGGGTAGAGTACAGTAAGCGAGGAGAGGAATAGACGTCCATGGATATACAGTAGCATTTATGTAAGAGAGACGCTCCAACCATTTCAAACCACCACCATAACCATACCAGAGAGGACAATGCCTGCTCAAAAAGATTTCAACTGAACCAAGGGCCCACCTGAGGACCTGGTGCAGACGATCAGAGAGATTAATGGGTGCAGATCCTTTAAATGCTGGCCTAGAAGGAATACAATATATTGACCGCCAACCGTGGCAGTGCATTTTAAAACCTGTCAATATATCTTCTGTAACTGAACCATAGATCCAGCCAACCTAGATGACAAACAGAGGAAGTCAGTCAAGCTAATTCAACTAGTAGTGGGTCAGGGAGGAGGATCAAATTTATTACCTCCTTTCCCCATTCTGTTTTATCTTCATAGCCACAGCTAATGACATGAATGGCTTCTTTAAGCAGAGAAGCGGGGCTAGCACTCTTAAAGGCTCCACCATTCTCTAGCATGGTGGATGCAACAAACACGGGGGACTGGCCGAACTTCTTTTCCAGCTTGTGCTCAGACATCAAACCAAGATTTTCACTTTCGTTTCCTGCATGATCAAAAGAAACCAAACTTAAGGGGGTGGGGGAAGCTCATTTACATGGCAGAAACAAAACTCATGTCTCCTTAGAGAAGGGAGGAACTGCCAGCCGGTTCAAGAATGAGCTCTTTACTAGTGGTTGATGTTATTAAACCAAGACAGAATTACCTTCATCTCAGTTGGCTGGGTTTAACAAAACTCTCGCAGGAAAGAGCTTCCATTTTCTAAATTTAGCTATCACTAAGGGTTTACCTAATTAGCGGAAACACATTAAAACAATAAATAATATTTCTTGGAGAAAAAATCCTACAACCTTTACTCTCAAGTCCATCATCAATACTACCCAAAGTGCAAAGCACTCCTTCAGTGGCCCCCTTCCTAGAATCCGGCTTCTTTGTGTCAGACTTAATCTTGTTGGTCTTCTTCTTCTTCTTCCTTCCTGAGCAGCAGCATCCACAGCAGCACCATTTTGGCCAACAGTTGCATGTCCTTGTGGGCGGCCTTTTTGTCTTTGGAGCATCATAACCATAGAGTGCTAGCCTTCGGAAAACACATCCAGTCCCAACATAAATAGGTCCTTGAATGCCATCCAAGCCTTTCATGTTAATCTGGGAAGCAGAAAATTTTAATTAGACGAAGTAGAAGTAACAATTTAATAAGAAAATTTTGATTACAGCGACCTGATATAATCAATTCAAAGGCTAGAAAAGTGCATTCTTACGTCAAAAAATACTGTGTTTCTGTTGGCATAACGGTCATTTTTGTCAATACCATCAAACCGCTGAGGGAACTGCACATAGCATACTCTCTTTCCAATCAATGGATCCATCATGAAACACATGGCCTCCCTGAGAGCCTTGCTGTTGTTTATATAGTGATCACAGTCCAAGTTCAACAAATAGGGGGCATTTGTGAGCACAGCAGAAACCCTAACCTGTTTTATGCAAAAGACCCCCCCCCCCCAAGAAAAAAAGTAAAAAGAAAATAAAAGAAAAGAAAAAGGTTCACGTTTACTAAGCTGCTTCAGGATTGTAGAACTCAAACGCTAATTTTACCAGACCACTTACCAGTGCATTCATTGCACCTGCCTTTTTGTGGTGATTGAACCCTGGTCTCTTTTCTCTAGAGACATAAACTACACGAGGTAATTCATTTCCATCTGTGTCATGTCCCCCACTTTGGCCCAAGAAGACCTGTCGAGGATCACAGAAAGACTTAAAACAGGGATTAAAACAGGGACACATTGGAATCAGGAAACAAATAATGAAACTCAATTACCTGAATCATTCCAGGATGGTCTCGAACATTGTTCCCAGGCCAAGGGGTCCCATCCTGCATTGTCCACCCCTCCTCTGGGACCTTATGAGCCTTGGCAACCAATGCATTAATTCGAACTTTGAATTCTTCATACTCTCTCTGCAACCTCATGTGAAACATTTTTAAATTTATTAGGAGACAGAAGAAAAGAATGTTAGCAGATCAATCAGCGTGAGAAGCTTACTACCTTCATTGCTCTTCGCTCCTTGACAAATGACGGCAAGACCTTATCTTTAAGATAGTCTATTTTCTGAGCAAAATACCACTCAGGTGCCCTAGGCTCAATGTTAAACTTCTTGCAGAACGGAACCCATTTTCTAGCAAATTCAGATGTTTCTGACAATGCCTCAAATGTAAGCATAGCTGCGCCATCATCAGAGACGTAACATGAGACTTTGTCAACAGGGTAATCCACAGCAAGGATTGATAGAACAGTATTTGCTGTCACTAGTGGGGGTTCTTTCAATGGATCAACCGTACTGACAAATATATCAACCGGAGACAGTTGAGATGGTTGGCCTTCCTTCTCATACCTGGCATGCAAATCTCAATTGAATTTTAGAAGCATGCCATAAGTACCTTGAAATTACCAGAGTGACAATAGATAAGCAACCAACCTTAAGGACAGTCTGTCCAGGTAAGTTTCCCGATCAATTGGTAGCCACTTTGGGAACTGGTCAAGAATCCATGAAAGAGCAAACCAAATCTCACAAATAACAGATATCAACCACAAAGCATAAGCATCATTCACAGGATGCATGACCCTATAGTGGAAGAAGAACCCAAGAACAACAAGGCGAATTATGATGATCATACGATAGGGATTTATTTGACTTGATGGAATCGGCAACTTCCTTGATAATGGCTGTCTAGCTTCATCCATCCTGATAATCATAACATTTTTTAGTAAGTACAGTTTAAGTTCATTGATATCCAATCATAACCACTTAATATCCGCAGTGTTTCTCAGCCTTTAATTATCACAAGTAGGGATGAAATCTATCAATTAGCTATGTGCAGAAGCAGCATACCAAAAATTCATCGATTCAGAATTAAATGAACACCTTAAAAGTGGGAAGTCAACATGCAAGCCAAAATGCAATTTATAGTAACAGTACATTCCGTAAACTTATAGAATGCTTCCCCCCTTTTTTGATGAAGGGGAAAATTTTATCCCTTTTAGAAATGAGATGGGATAATGGGAAGTAAGCTAATTGCTTAAAAAGTGAGAAGTGTGGATGGTGCCAGGCCATACAGAGGTAGATCAGGGCCATCTCCATCATTGTCCCAATCTTTGCCTCCGTTCTCATTCTTCATCATTTGTAGTTTTTCCTGCTTATGCTTCCAACTCTCCATCCTCTCCTTCCAAGCTACACTTCCATAGCCATAAGCAGCCAAATCTTTGGAAGGATCCATGGATCTCGGTTGCACTGGGATAAGTAAACACACACAGCAAGGGGGTCATGGCCATGCTCAAGCCCAAGATTAAAAAAAACAAAGTGAGAGCTATTGCTAAATACCTGGGAGTGTAGGATCTGAGAAAGGAAGAGGGTGGATCCTTTTCCCTCCTCCACTGCCCAGGAAAGAAGGAACGAGGGCATGTTGATCAGGAGGAATATCGTCGACCTGAAACACCATCAGAGATTTGGATCAATTAGGGATAAGCAAACTGAATTAGAATAGCAGGCAGAGAGTGATATTTAGTACTATGACTGAGAATATAAAATTGTGTGTGTGTGTGTGTGTGTGAGAGAGAGAGAGAGAGAGAGAGAGAGCGGGGTATTATACCATGAGACCATTGGTAAGGAGAGGAAGTTGAGGGTATAATGTGGGTTGAAGGACATCAGGGAGGTCGGAATCAAAGGAGCGGCCATAGCTCATGCCACCCTGCAGCATTGAGTCAACGCTGCCAACAAAGGCCTGATGGTGCACGTCCTGTTTAGCCCTCCCTGCTTGGAAACTGAACTCGTTCTCCAAGTCGTCGATGTCATCTTCTTCCTCATCCCCCTCAACTCTAGCACACCCTGCATCCAGTAATTTGATCTAATTTCCTGAATTATCAAGTTTTCAGAGACGAGAGAGAGAGAGAGAGAGAGAGAGAGAGAGAGAGAAGAGAAGAGAAGAGAACAAGTACCCTTGAGACGTTTGAACCTGGTTTTGCATTGGGGACAGAATTGGCTTCCTTCTCTGCGCTCGTACTCATAGCAGTCCCTGCATACCGGAAACGCACATTCGTTGCAGGCCACAAAAAGCTCTCCCTCCGCCGTCAGCCCCACGTCGTCCCCGCATATTTGACATATTTGCCCGCTCAGCTGCTGCAACGGTTTTGGCTGCAACCCCAATATTCCAAAAAAAAAAAATACATCAATCATTCAATCCAATCCAAAACACCTTTCCATTTTAATTTATTCCCAAATAAATAAATAAATAAACTCGTAAGAGAGGAAAATGCTTACGCCCGATTCGCCGTCGCGGCGGATGACCACCAGCTCATTCCGGTTATGGGAACCAGCAACCAGACCGGCACTGGCCTCCATAATGTACTGTGTGCTCACTGATCTCCAAAATTAGGACGAAAAAAAAAAAGTCAAACCCAGACAAGAAACTCCCTTTTTCCTCCTCTGGGACCAAACATTATGGAAATTATAAACTTCCGGTCTAACACCGCCCAATTCCAGGCGCACACAAGATCTTATGTAAGAGTGCGGGAGCCGACTGAGGACAAACACTCCCCCACCCCCTCAAACCAAGAAAAGAGAAAAAAAAAAAGGAAAAAAAAGAAAAAAACAGAGATCTGGGGAGAGAAATGAGCCTTGACTATCCTCACCGACACTCTGAATCTGAGCCCCACCTCATTTCTCTCATCATCTATCTAATTCTTTACTTCTTCGCTTGCCCTTCTTAAGCTTCCCCACGCCTTCCCCTCCTCTCTGTGCTTCACACTTCTAATAATATCCGGCAGGGGGCATTTTCTTCTTGCGCCAAACCTCAATAATTTTCTCAGATCACCAAATGCTAAATAAATTAGATTACAAATATAAAAACAAAAAGATCAAGGAAACGATGGCTTGTTTATTTAAATATTTATAATTATTTAAAAAATTCTAAGCTGATGCCATTATTGCCCAACTGTTTCTCCTATTGCAGCTTTCTTTTATGCCCACTCGTTTCTTTACCCGCATTTTTTCCCCTTTTATCTACATCTCCGCCGACACGGCTAATGCTGTCAAAAGAACGCAGTTAACCCGCGCCCCCGCTAGGTTGACTTGCTTCGCCGGTTTTCCCGAAGTAGCCCAAATAGCATACCTGCGACAAAATTTTTTAACGTTACAATATATCGATAAAATTATGCTATATCAAACTTTTAGTTGCTATAAAATAATTACTAGCAGAGTACAAAATAACGTAACATAAGTGAGACTAAATAAGAAAATTATGCGAAAGCCATGCAAGCAACTTGTCGAGCAACCATTACATTCTTTAATTAATTTTAATAGTACTATTAATTTTTCTTAAACAAAGAGAGAGATTTAAAATGAAAAAATCTTTCGTTTTTCTAAAATTTTTCAATCTTTGAACTTAGGCTCTAAAACATTTTGCCATCTGTCAAATAATTTAGTATAAAAAAGTTATAATATGAAACATAGGTAAATTTAAATATTTTGCCTGAAAGAACTTTTATAATTAATAAGTTAATATAATGATAAAATTGTTTAGATGATGTATGGAAGGGTCATGTAAGAAGGAGAAAAAAAAATCATGTAACGAGAACACCGGAAGTATCAAAGGAAAAGCATCCTGTGTGGGGGCAACGGAAATGCAAAATGAGTTGCTGGGGTTAGAAAAGCTTCAGCAAATAACGAAAGAGGAAGACTTAAGGTGAACATCGGGAAGTAAATAGCAACAGGACAGGAAAACAGCTATGCACATGTTGGTAGAGGAGGTCACATCGCTGAATGGTCCGCTGGCGTTTCCCTGCCCCGGCCCACCTCACATGTATGCAATGTAATTGTAACATCTCTCTCTCTCCTCCCCCTTCTCTCTTTGTTTCTTCTTGAAGAAAGAATGATTAGCAAAGGGGCTTCAACCTCCGAGCTCCGTCGCATTGAAATTGAAACCATGTGCTCTTCTGATCCCAATCCCAACCCATCGTAGCAAAAGAAAGGAACATTAAAAAAGCGTGATAATCCAATAGAATACACCTCATTATATCATAAATTTAACAAGTTCTCCTTTAATTGTTTGTTACGATTAAGATTAACTACTATATGTTTTTGTATTCACTATTTATTAGGGATGGCAATGAAGATACAGTTCGGGATTTGTTAATATCATATGCGTCCCGAACTTCATGCCTATAGTCCATAACTAAGCCTCATGTTACTCAGTTTATTAAATAAAAAAATTACACTAAAAAAAAATAGATTTTAGCGATGAAAAAAATTCATTACTATTTTGCGATTCACCACGAAATCTTTATTCGTCGCCAATTAGCGATGAAAACACAATTTTTGTGACAATTTTTTGTTAATTTAGCTAAGAAAATATTTTCATCGCTAATTAACAAGATTTCGTGACTAAAATCACTTATTCAACACTAAATTTGCAACGAATAATATTTTTCTCGTTAAATTTAGTGAGAAATACTTTTTCGATGCTAAATTTAGCGACGAATACTTTTTTCGATGCTAAATTTAGTAACAAAAAATGATTCGTGACAAAATTCATCACTAATAAATTTAATTTGGATTAAAAAAAACATAAGAAAAAAAAATCAAAAAGGCGCGGTCTACCATGTATTTGTGTGGAAGAAACAAAAGAACAAAAAAAAAAAAATCAAAGGAACAAGAAAAAGAAAAAAAAGGAACAAAAATTAAAGACAAAAGAATAATAAAAAAAGGAATAAAAAAATAAAGAAAACAAAATAAAAAAAGAATAAAAATAAAAAAACAAAATAAAAAAATAAAAAAATGTTCAACAAAGGAGGGGTAGTTCCACCGGCGGTGGAACAACTCCTCCTATGTTGATTTTTTTTTTTTTTTGGAAATTTTTTTGTTAAAAATTAAAGACAAAAGAATTAAAAAAAAAGAATAAAAAAATAAAATACAAAATAAAAATACAAAAAATAAAGAAAACAAAATAAAAAAATAAAAAAAGAATAAAAACAAATAAAAACAAAAAACAAAATAAAAAATAAAACATAGGAGGGGCGGTTCCACCAGTGGCAAAATCGCCCATTGATTTGCTTTTTTTTGTTTTTTATTTTTTTGTTTCTTTTTTTAATTCTTTTATATTTTAATTCTTTTGTGTTGTTTTTTTCTTTTATGTTTTAATTCTTTTGTTCTTTTGTATTTTTTTTGTTGACCAAAATATTTTCTTCGTTGCTAAATTTAGTGATAAATAAAGTTTTCATCGCTAAAGCGACGGATAATTATTTTCGTTGCTAAATTTAACGATAAATAATTTTTCATGGTAACGCTAATTAGCCATGAAAATACTTTCATTACCAAATTCATCACTAAATTTAGTAACGAAAAAATTTTTTTCGTCAAATTCATCACTAATTAACCACGAATTTATCTTCGTCATAGAATTAGTCACTAAATTTAGCCACAAATTATTTTTTGTGGCTAAAGTGATTGCTAATTGTCACGAAAAAATATTTATGGCTAAATTCATCGCTAATTTTCCCATTACTTAAAAATTTATGATTGATTTGGTGTTTAAATTCTTTTTATACTATGTTATGAAAGATTTTCAATCGTGTCTCTTTTTTTACTCTTTTTAAATAATGGAATTGAGATGAATACATATTGAACATTACAATTTTCACTAGATTGACAATTTTCAATAATAAATAATTCAACTAATCTTTAAAAAATAATTTTTTATGAGTCGCTGATGTTGAGTTCACCCTTCATATTGTTAATCTTCTCCACCCGTTCACTTGTCCCATTAATAGTTCAATAGTATTCAAACGTTCAGCCATTCATTATCACGTCATCGTCATTAAAAGGAAGACGGTAGTCGAAACTCTACACAAGGTTTTTAAGCGATCAAATAGTAGAGCAGACATTCACATTCGGTGATCCATCTTCTCTAACTGGTAGATCAGACAATAGTTTTCGGGAGATGAGGGTAGTGAAATGGATGAGCACTAAGAGATGGTCATTCGTTTATAGATTCTTCTAGAATTAAAAAAAAATAAAATAGAAAAAGAAGAATAAATAATAAAAGAAAAGAAAAAATATTAAAATAAAATATATAATGTCAATTTTAAAAATATATATATATTGGATAATTTAGCAACGGATTCAAGAATCTGTCATTAATTTAGCTACGAAAACAAAAATCTGTCGCTAAATTTGAAAACAATTAAATAAAATATAAAAAACTTAGTGATTGATAGTTATTTTCGTCGCTAAATTTAGTCACGAAAATTTAAAATTCGCCACTAATTAGTTATAGATATATTTATTCGTGACTAATATCATCACTATTTAGCCACGAAAAAACTATTCGTGACTAAATTTATCGCTAATTTCTACCACTAATTAAAAATTCATAACTAATTTTATGGTTAAATTCCTTCTGTACTCTGTTATAAAATATTTTCATTCGTGTCTCTTTTTTGGATCCTTTCTAAATAATGGAATCAAATTAAAAGAGATAATAAACATTATAATTCTCACTAAATTGATAATTTTGGACAATGAATAATCAATACAAAATTAAAGCATTATCCGATAACTTTTATTGTGAGTGACCTTTATTAATGGTATTTTATGACTTATAGAGATATTTTTTTACAAAATAGTTAGAAAATATATATATTTCTCATAGTATAAAATTGTCCACCCTAACCGTTAATAAAGTTAGCAAAATTGTCTATAAAAATCAATATTCAAATTTGACGGTTATCAATTGTGGTCGGTAAATGTAACAGTGTTTAGAAATTGTTTTAAAATAATTTCTATATAACTCATCTTTATTATTTACTTAACAATATCTTTTACATAAGTTTTTTATCTATATTAATAGATATATTTTACCAATTATATAGGGCATCTACCATTTGAACGGTGGTGGTAACTTTAGTCATGATTTGAAAAGAGTCTCTATTTGGATTTTCTTAACTATACCATATTCATAATTCTATACCTATGCTAACATATATATTGCATCGTTTGTAAAAAAAATATTTAATTAGAACGATTATCAATTGTCCGTAGTAAATGTGACATTATTACTATATAATAGATAATAATAAGATGTTATAATTTTATGATAAATTATGGTAAGATTACGATATAAAATACAATAATAGTTACTATTAAGTTAATTAATAATAATATAGTAATAATATAACAATAATTTAAATTATGGTGAATTTAGGATAATTAGTAGTAATATAATTATAGTAATAAAAGTACAAAAGAATTTTTTTTGGTTTATATAAAAATACAAAAGAATAAAAAAACAAAAAAATAAAAACAAAAAAATAAAAACACAAAAGAATTAGAAAAAAAAAACAAATTAACATAAGAGGGGCGTTCCATCGACGACAGTGGAACCGCCCCTCTTATGTTGTTTTGTTTCGCGCTTTCTGTGTTGTGCTTTTTTTTTCTTTTGGTTTTTTTAATTCTTTTGTTTTTAATTTTTGTTTTTTCTTTCATTTTTCTATTCTTTTGATTTTCTTTTTCTTAATTTTCTCCCATACAAATGCGCGGTAGACTGTGTTTTTTTTGGTTTTTTTTCTTCTTTTTGATTTTTATTCACTCTCCCGTCTAAAATTTTTAGGCTTCCGCCTCTCTCAATTCGCCGTTAAATTTAAAAGGAGGTGAAGTTCTCTCCCCAACCCATCAGTTTGACTTTCACTCTTCCACTACCCATCTGCGACTACTGAGAAATTTTCATCTATAGAAGGTTTTGAGCTGCTGAGAAACTCCAGTCCACTGTTCGAACTGCTGAGCAACTCCAGTCGACGGCGGCTATGTTGGGAATAAAAGACTATGTCGGATTGCCAAAGAGAATGCTTGTTAACGTTCAAACTGTTGTTTCAACCGCAGAGGTGGAGGAATATATTACATATTGTCATGTCATGAGATGAGAGTTAAATTTTATTTAATTAGGCAACGCTATATTTGTAGAATGTTTGGCTTTCATGACTTGGTCTGGTTTCATCCAACTTCCTAGTTTGGTTGTGCTCTGCTCAACCCGTTGATGATCCATCTTCTCCGACATACTTGGACAGTAGTTTTCGGCGACGGTATTAGTTAAACGAATGACTATCTAGGGTTTCAAATAAAATAAAAAAGAAAAAAATAATAAAATAACAAAATAACAAAAAAATAAAAATATAACATATAAATTGGTAATTTCAAAAAAAAAAAAAATGGGTCACTAATTTAGCGACGGATTATAATCCGTCGCTAAATTTAAATACAAATTTCATAATCCGTCACTAAGTTTAGCAATAGATTATATCTAGTGACGGATTTCAGAATCTATTACTAAATTTAGTCACGGATATAGAATCCGTCGCTAAATTTAGTCACAGATTCAAAATCTATCGCTAAATTTAGTCACGGATTCAAAATCCGTCATCAAATTTAGTCACGGATTCAAAATCTATCGCTAAATTTAGCGACGAATTATGAAATCTATTTCTAAATTTAACTACGAATTCCGAATTCTTTTATCCATCGCTAAATTTAGCGACGAAATTATAGTTCGTTGCTAATATTACAACAAATTTTTTATTTTTCATCGCTAAATTTTTGCGATGTTATTAGCGACAGAAAATTTTTCGTTATTAAATTCGTCACTGAACAAATTAATAACAAATTTTTCTAAAATTTCTATCGCTTAATCCGTTACTAAAATCGTTTTTTTTTAAGTGTTATATCTAACCCCTAAGAATTTTCACAGAAAAACTAACCCGACCCGACCCAACTCGCCTCATCATTTTTTTTTTACTCTTAATGAAAAACAAGTTTCAAAATCATGAGAATTTTTGTGATGTATCATATCTACCTAATTTTAGTTTCAAAATCAAAACATGTAAATAAATTACGAAAATCTAGCAAAAGTATAATGTGTATATATATATATATATATATATATATATATATATATATATATATATATATAAAAAAAAAAAAAAAAAAACTCAAGAATGGAGAAGATGAGACATCAAGAAAGAAATCCCTAAAACAAGAATGAGTAGTAGAAACACTTGAGCAATGCAAATCTAAACAAAAATAACAGTAAAAAAAATTTTCTCAAAAACCTAAATTTGAATAATTTGGATGACATATCTAATAAAAAGAGACTCGATCAATGAGCAAATTGAGAGAAAGAAAGAGGGAAGAGAGAGAGATTTGTGACATGCAAAACATTGCTGATAAAGGAACTCAGATTGAAATATCTCATAGGATTCGTATTTAGGCATATCTAGGAATTAGATTCTAATATTTCTTTAACCCTATTTTGCATTGACTGTTGTATGTCATTATCGATGGTGTCGGTGATGAAGCAAAGAGATGAAGGTATCTCTCTCTTGTTGTTAGCGGTGTGAGTGGTGAAGCGAAGGATGAAGGCGTAGGGTGGGGAGAAGGAAGGCAAAGGCTTGGCAATCTTCGAAGGTTTCATGAAGGGATAAAGACGAAGGGTAAAGTAAAGGGGTGTGTTCAATGAAAACGTAATTTTAACAAATTCGATTCAGATTGGTTTTTTCATGATATATATCCGTGTCTAAATCAATTTGATTATATAATTAAAAAAACCTATCGCTATTTTGTTCCTAACCCATTTTCCAAAAAAAAAAATCACTTTGTCAAATCGGATCAATTAGATATCCATCAAATCGGATCGAATATTACCATTTGTGCTATTTGCTATGCCATGTGATATCCAAATAGATGAATAGATTAAAGTGGAAGCAAAGAAGCTATGAAATACTTGTCATGTCTAGGCCGATAGATGGTATAATAGATATTCATTTTTAAATAATTATAATATTACTATTTAGTAATAAAAATATATTAAATAATACTACTTGTCACTTCAAATAATTCAAGATGTAGAATAACCCTTAAATTATAATCACTCTTGATTTTTTTATTTAATCATAAACTTGACATAGGATAGTATAAATTATGATATATATATATATATACACATATAAATATGTTTCAGAATTAATTTGAATTTATATTAAAAAAATCCATCACGAAAACAATCCTCTTGTTAAGACATATGATGAAAATATATAGAGTACAGAAAAGAAATCTACATATGGTATTCATCGATCTTAAAAAATCTTATGATAAAATTTTTATAGACATATTGTGGTAGACGATAATGAAAAAAGAGATCTCCTTGAAATGTTGAAAACAATTTAAAGGGGGCGAATAGGTTGTTTGGTGATTTTTCGAAGATTTTAGAAATTTATTCAGAGAAGATAAAAATAAAGGAAAGAAAATAAAAACAGAACATATCAGAGTTTTTATAGTGGTTCTACTAACCGGGTGTACATCCACTCCCAGGGTTCACCTGGATTTTTCATTATTTTTTATTAGTACAAACTTGATTCATAGTTCAAATTAGACATTATAAACTTGATTTTAGGTTCAAATTAGACCTCTCACTGTGTTTCTTCCCAAACACTAAATCTAACCTCTCACAAATTATTTCTCTCTCTAAACCCAGATCCAGAGAACACACTCTGGTCTTTATACTTTTTATACAAGAAAAGAGTAAATGTTACAATGAATGAAGTTAAAACTTTAGGTGTAACAAATTTAAAACTCAGAAGAAAGATTTACGAAAAAATTGAAAAACAGAGTATGTTCGTTGAGTGCACAGAGTAAATGTTCAGCTTTCTTATCTCTTTCTTTCTCCTATTTGGTATTGTGTATTTATTTCTTTGAGTGCTGAGAGCTGTTGGGGTAGGTCAAAATGTTTCACCGATCGAATGCATTCGACTATTTCAAAGAATTCAAATGTTGTTCTGCAAAACCAATGAAAGCCATTCTTTTTGCTTTGCTATAGAAATTGAACGTTTGCCCACAAATATCAAAATAAAATATTATCAATTTGTCTGATATTCTTAGATCGAAAAGTATGTTAGAATGCACTTAGTTTGTTTGCCGACCAGGAAAGGTGTAAGTTAGATTTGCCAAACTATCGACATATTTTGATACTTAATCGACCATGTCACATTTTGATGTGTCTTAGAAGTCGACAATTTTATATCCTTAGTCGACTATCATTTGAACATTCATAGATTGTGTTGACTAGTGTATCAGGTTAACAAACTAAGATTTAAATTTTGACATGCTTCTTTCGACAAAGATTATCTGTTAGTCAACTATGTTTTTCACCTTAGTTGAAGGCTTTAGTGTTTTTTTCGATTATAGCATTATGTTGCTTATTGAGTGTAGACTAACTTTAAATTTGTGTCGACTAACATATTTAGTCGACTAGTGTTCTATGTTTGTCAGCTATGTGTAAGAATTGAGATTTATTTGTTGGCTAATATTTGAAACTTGTTGACTATTCAGTTCTTGGATTTCATTGGTCAATATCTTCCTTAGGTAGTCGACTAAGTTTCCTCTTTGACTTTTAAAACTTTTAGTCGGCATCTCATTAGCGTTAGTCGACAGATTCGTCAGAAGTCAGAATTTTTTCTAAGTATAGATAACATTAATCAACATTTCTATTTGGTTAGTCGACTTGGATCATAAGATTTTAGTCAACAAATTTTGTGAGTAAGCTAATATTTTTGTCAGAGTATAAAAGTTTTTTAAATCCAGAGATCTTCATTTAACAGGTTCACAATTCTAGTTAGCTATTTCCTAGTATGCCTTAAAGTTTTGTTGACTAAATTAATAGGTCTGTAGACAGATTTTGTTTCATTGGCTCTCTTCTATTCTGTGGTGTGTGTTTCGATTTTGTCTACTAAGTCGATAAAACTATCAACAATTTATGTTCTAAGGTCCTTAGTTGGTTGGATTCAAAAGATGGTCGAATATGTCAATATTTTTGTCATATGTCCTGGGTTTCTGCTAGCTAGATCTAAGGTTTAGTTGGCTAGTGCTCATATATCCTGTTCGCTAGATTTAAGGTCCTGTTGGCTAGATTTAAGATTTAGTTGACTAATCCGAGTGATATGTCGACTAATTTAGTTGAAAGCTTAATCTTCATGTATGTCGACATATGTTCATGAGTTCGAAGGCATGTGTCAACATTTTAATGTATGTGTCAACATTCCAATATCTTGTTAAGCCATGTATCGACATGTTTAAAGAATGGTGTCGACATCTTCCTATGCTTGTCCTTCGAAGGCTTTTGGTTTGCTCTTCCAAAATTTTCCTAATTGTTATTAACATCGACCGTGCTTATGTTCATTATCAAAATACTTAATGTTAACAAATACATTAATCTTATTAAAAATATATATGAGGGAGCTCTAACCAATGTTAGAACTTGCATGGGTCTGAATGATAGCTTCCATATTAATATTGGGTTCTATTAAAACTTAGCATTAAGTTCTATTCTTTTGTAATAGTAATAGATAAAATCACAAAATGAATACAAGAGAAAATACTATGGTGTATGCTTTTTATAGATAATATAGTATTGGTTGATGAAACTAGAGAGGGTAATAGTGCTAAATTAGAGTTATAGAAAGTTACATTGGAATTCAAAAAATTTAGATTGGGCATATTAAAAACTGAATATATGATTGTAAGTTTAGCTACGATTATCAGGATGAGAAAGAAACGATTAGATTAGAAAAAAAAATATACCAAAAAATAAACATTTTAAATATTTTGGGTCCATCATTCAAAATGAAAGTAATATAAATAGAGATGTGAATCACAGGATTCAAACGGATTGAATGAAATGAAGAAAGACATTCAAAATTCTCTGTGATCGCACGATACCGTTATCTTTAAAGGGAAAGTTTTATAAAATTACAATAAGACCTGCACTATTTTATGACATTGATGTTGAACTATTAAACAATAACAAGAATAGAAAATGGTCATAGTAGAAACGAGAATGTTTAGATAGATATATGACAAAACTAGAAAATATATAATTAGAAACTAAGAGATTTGAAATAAGTTAGGAATTAGTTTAATTATGTATAAGATGGGAAAATATCGTTCGAGATAATTTGTACATATGTAAAGAAGATCAAAAAACGTACCAATTAGAAGAATTGAAAACTTAAATATAGTAGAGTTAGTGAAATATAGAGGTAGAATATTGAAAATTTAGATATAAGTTTTCCATAAAGACATGATAGTTAAATATTTAAATAAAAAGATGGCCTTGGATAGGAATTAGTTGCGTAGAAAAAATTGCGCAAATTAAACCAACATTTTTTTAATATTCCCATATTTGTCTTTCAAATGTGATTTCAATTTTTAGGATTAAAGTTCAGATTGTTGTTGTTGTTATATGTATATTAGTGTTTGATCAATTGATATCTAGTAATCAATTTATTAGTTTCGACTAATTCTGTTTAAGTTAACTATTGAGCCCATTAAGGAGCAAATTCTCCTGACGTCTTTTTTTTTATTCCTAAAACTCAAATTCAAAAATTTAGTTAAGCGAATGCAGTGTCTTTGATATTGAACTAACAAAGCATTAGTGTTGGAGATGGTTTTGACTCTATAGATAATGGTTCTACTAACTCGAACATGATGACTTAGTTGTCTAAGAGTCTTGACCGATGAGACCTGCAAAAGATCACTGGAGGGTACTTCAGTATGGGAGACTCCGATACTCAAGTTAGAGAGCAGTTTTCGAAAGGGAGAAAACAAACTGAAAGGAAGCTCTGTGTGCCTTGTGTGTAAAGTGTAAGTCCAAGCGCATACCTGGCGGGACAGTTAAATGATATTTATATAGTTCTTGCGTGTGAGAGTCGTGAGCATGCACAGCGTTAAAACTTTAGTTTTCTTTTAAAGAGCATTCCAAGATTTTCAAGATTATAGTGTATGATTTTTAAAGATTCCAATCTCTTACTAGTTTGAAAAGTCCGTATCATCGTAAAGATCATTTTTCTTATTGATCACGATTGTAGGTCTTCTTTCCATTTGAGTGGGATTGCCCCCATGATATATGTTAGTGGATTACATGTCAACCATCGAGTACCGAGAAGATCTAGGTACCGATCAATGTTAGACCGAGTAATTAGTTGCCGAGGAGAGATATGGCTGGTGAATATCAAAAGGGTGTTGTTCAACAAACCGTAGCCCTTGGTTAGCCTCGAGCCCAACATGGCTTGGGCCGAGTACCATCAATTGGTATCATCATGTAGATACATTGATTTAATACAATATGATTAAACTCATTGTGAAATATATGGTTTTGTAAAGACAAGAATGTTACAAGATTTCAATGCAAAGAAGAGATGAGGGAATAATTTTTTAGATTTAATTTCTTTTTCTAACTTTTCATTTCTTACATTCATGATGATGTTATCACTCAGTATTTTCTCCTCATTCCCTAACGCTAAATTGAAAGGAACTGAGCAACTAAACTTTTTCTTTTGGCCAGATAATGCATAGTTGGATATGATAGAAAGAATTAATTTTAAAAATATTAATAATATATTCTAAGTTTTGTGACAATAATTTATATTTTTACAACAAATACACCAGTTTTGTGACAATAATTTATATTTTTACAACAAATACACCATTCAAGATTCAAAACTTGTTGCCTCATCTGAGTATATAACATCCTTTTGCAAAAATTAGGCATGCTAACATAAAACTTATCTATATAATATTCTTTGAAATATACCTCACCATTCTTTTCCTATGTAGCAAGCATGCCCTTGCATATTCATTATAGAAACAATTTAAAAAGCACATATGATATAGTTAGTCATTGATTTTTAGGGTAAATTACTAAAACTCTTGTAGTTCGGCTTATTTAACGTTGTCATCCTACGGTCTAAAATTTGACCATTAACTATCATACACATTTAAACTTGATGGACCCTCTTTTAGAAGGCCTTACTGTGTAAAGTGGGCCTCTCTCTCTCTTTTGATAACAATACACTCAAGCGAAAATGGGTCTGTGTCAAGCCGGTTCACTGAAGAGATCCATTTTCATGAATGGGCTTCAGTTGTCCCGTTTAACTGAAGAAATATATTATTCAACTTGATTTACAAAAGGAACCAAACATCCTCAATCGATGGCTACCAAAAAGGTCGGACACATCCGTCTCACTTGGCCACTAGCACCCAGTCGGTATTGCTTAACTAACTAAGTTCTCCACTTCGGCACGGAACATATCTTCCATATATGGAAGGAAACATAATAGATCTAAACGATAAGAGAAAGAATCTCACAGTATAATTTAGTTGTCTAAATAGTCGTAATATCGAATCTTTCATGATCATAGATCTAGAATCTCCATACGAATTATTAAGAAAATTAGGGTTTCACTAAGCCCGCAGCAGCACAGACCTAAGAAAAGCATTAGATAACATCAATGGGGGTATCAGTCCAATCCTCACAACCAGCTGTCCGACTGAGTCCAGGAAGAGCCAAATCTGTGGAAACGAAATCCACCTCCAACAAATTGGCGCCGTCCATGGGAAAAATAGACTTGAGAATCCCTGTTGAACATCTGAAAGCATCAAAGGGAACAAGCCTCTGAAATGGAGAACTAGAGCAGGTTCAAGGGCCGCATCCGTGATAGACGGCCATGCCGCTACTCCCATTGACACCGCCTCTTCGGCGGTACCCATCCGATCAATCGATTCTCCTACTCACAACCGACCTTGTCGGTTAGAACCAGTCTTGCCACCCGGGAACCAGAAAAGCCCTGCTGCGGTTCTTGCGCAAGTACCTCCAGCGCTAGCTAGTCAACCCCAGATGGACAGATTAGAGTAAAAAATCCAAGACATGAGCAAACAGCTCGAGGACCTTAGCCATGCTGTGAGACCTGAAGGTCATTCATCTTCAGGGGGATTAGGTCGCGATCGCCCCCATCGATGAACCCCATCATTCAATCATGAACCCTCGGTAACTTCTCATCACAACCCTCATAACCTCCAAAGACAGGTCGAACAACTTGTTGCCGACGAACTCAAGTGAGTCAATGTTCAAAGAAGCCAAACTCTTCTTTATTCTAATACTTCACTTTTCGATCCGAAGGTCTCTTCAGACCCTATGCCTATTTTTACCTCCTATGAAAAGATATGATGGGACAACAGACCCACGCGATCACGCGACCCATTTTGTGAAGGTAATGATTTTAAGGGACATGACCGATGCGACTATGTGCAAACATTTCCCTACTACTCTTACGGGGAACGCGCTAACTTAGTTCAACTCACTCCCGTCACTGAGTATAAAAACCTTCTTCCAATTTCGAGAATAGTTCGAGACGCACTTCGTAATAAGCAAGGGGGTCAAGAGAAAGTTTATTTCTCTATTGTCATTACATCAAAGGGAGAATCAGTCCCTGATGGACTTTTTGAAAAGGTTCAAGGTAGAGATGATGAAAGTTCTGTCTTTGAATCATTCTATTGCGCTAGCTGCATTACTCACAGGGCTGTGCCATTCCAATATGAAAGTCTCAATCACGAAAAAACCTCCCTCCACTATCCAATAATTCTATTCTCACATTGAAAAGTACATTACTGCCAAAAATGCTGAAACTTTTGACCGAAAGGAAAGTCGAACGTTTAGGAGGGAACGTAATCGATCACTTCGACCACCTATACCCAAGACAAATCAATCGCTTTCTCTACTTTTCTGGAGATTTAATACTTACACCCCTTTGAATGGAACCCCTAGTTAGATTCTATTCCAGATCAGGGACCATCCTTACATTTGGTGGCCCCCTCAACCC
Source organism: Dillenia turbinata (assembly GCA_037126225.1). NCBI lineage: Eukaryota > Viridiplantae > Streptophyta > Magnoliopsida > Dilleniales > Dilleniaceae > Dillenia > Dillenia turbinata. Next base: position 71,838 of record JBAMMX010000005.1, read on the forward strand.
ACAGAAAATGACCCTAAGAAAGACAGAAGTAAATATTGTCACTTCCATCACGATTACGGTCACATGACCGACAACTGTAGGAGGCTCAAAGATGAACTTGAGTTTCTTATCAGAAGTGGGAAATTGTAGAGGTTCATCAGTAAAGAAGCTAGGGACGGACCAAACCCCGACAGATGAACATCGAGGCCAGATAAGCAAGGCAACCGACTTGTCGGACCCATCACTGACAAACCACCAGGATAGAGTTATACTCCAAGTTTGTGAGGAGCAAACCCCTCAAACCTCTCAACTTCCATCAAACATCTCAAACCATTCGAATGACACACGAGAAACATGATTGAGCGCCTAATTGCACCTATCTTTTACTCACCTAACGCTCCTGTCTCCCCTGTGCCAAAAGTACTTGCAACTCATACTGAAAAAGAAACAAAAGGCAAACGACCGATCATCGGGTTCACCGATGAGGAGCTAGTCAAAATAAATCCCAATCGCCATGATCCGTTAGTCATCACGGCCAAGATAGGCTTATACGAAGTGCTAAGGATCTTTGTTGACCAAGAAGTGGGGTGCGACCTTCTATATTGGGATGCTTTCAAGTAAATAGGTTACGACCCTTCGCATTTGCAACCTCACGCGGGTCCTATCAAGGGGCTCTCTGGCAAATGGATATATCCTGAAGGAATTATCTCACTCCCAGTCACTCTGGGTACACCGCCTAATCACACGACAGCCACAATGAACTTCAATGTGGTTAAACTCTCTTCGCCCTATAATGTAATCTTAGGGAGACCGGGCTTGAACATCCTGGAAACCTTAACTAGCACCAGACACATGAAACTAAAGTTCAGGATTTCGCTTGAAGTGGTGACCTTGTCCTACGATCTTGAGCCCTCAGCTTCCACTTCAAAATAGCTCTCGGGTACCTTTCGATAAGTTTTGCACAACTTTTGCATTCTCGTTACGATGGTCTTCCACTTAGTAACAAACACCCCCTTTTTTCTACCACATCTGACTGAATTTCTATCCTCTGCGAGAGAAACGACATTCGAAAGAATTTATCTCCCCAAAGGGCCTCAGTCGCGCCATACATTCGAAGGGATCTATCTCCCCGAAGGGTCTCAGTCACCCCGTACATTCGAAGGGATCTATCTCCTCAAAGGGTCTTAGTCGCCTCGTACATTCGAAGGGATCTATAGGCTTCAGTCGCTCCGTACATTCGAAGGGATCTATCTTCTCGAAGGGTCTCAGTCACCCCTTCAAAGGGATCCATCTCCCCAAAGGGCTTCAGTCGCCCCGTATATTTGAAGGGATATATCTCCCGAAGGGTGTTGGCCGCCCCGTCTAATGGAAGGAGTCTGTCTCCCTAAGACTACCAAACCTAGAAATTCATTTGAAATCGGAAAGGGAATATCCCTAATTATCAGCACATGTTGAACAAAAGCAAATTTTTATTAAGAATCATTGTGAACCGATGAACATGAAGTTACAGGGGCCTTGGAAGTACAAATATCAACTGAACCCATCTCAACCCAAACATTGGCTGATCTAATGGCAGTTACACCTCCACCTGCCATATCCCAGCCGCTTGCCTCATTGTTGGGGGGCAAAACTCCCTCCAATCCCAACCGACGAATCATCTCCTCAACACACCGAACCTTTTCTGTCAACTCACGCTGCTCGTCTCTAGTAGAAGTGACACATTGTAACAAAGCTCTTTCAGATTCAAGGGCCCTCTTTTCCAACAACTGGAGAGACTCCTCATGCAATTGGGCCAATACCTCGGCGGTTGCAACCGCGTCTCAAGAGTTTTCTTTTCAGATTCCAACTACTCACAATAGTTTCGTAGGCTCTTAACCTCCTCTTCGGTCGATGAGACTTTGAACACCTCCATTTCCGTGTCTTTTTCTTTTTGACCACTGGCATCCTAAAAAACCCCAACTTGGGCACTTAATTAGTGAACCATCTCCTCTAAATGGCCCACAGTCTACTTCCTCTGTCACTCTTGAAACTCGACGAAAGCCATCGCCTGCGAAAAAACAAAAGTTACTTACGATGAAAACAAAGAGAGGAGAGAATCTGCAAGATAGTACCATCAAACCAAGGGATTTAAGAGCCCCATCGGCCTACTCCATAGACATCCTGTGCAATTCCAGGTCGCAACGATGAAAGTCAAGCCGATCGGTTATTCTCTCTGCCTCCGACAAATCTACATAACTATACTGCTTGTCTCCAGAGCTAATGGCTACCGTCCCTCTCTCCTTTGAGTCCTTGTCACCATGAAAAAAGCGAATGTGAATAGAGGGAGGGATGATTGTTCTATCAGATATCTAACACTTTCCTTTACGGGAAGGCCACAAATGAATCGCACTTGATGAACTGGACTACCTCTGGACAAACGTTCTTGCCCCTCTCAATGCTTCGGTTTCCACATCGGTCGACGGATTTCCAATAGGCCCTTCCAAGGGCAAGGCCCCCTTATCCCCAGCTGGCGGAACATAATCAGTATTACTCGACTTTATCGGTTCACCTTCGAACCCCATGGATGGAACCAAAGGGGTGCATCCCCATTTTCATCACTTACTTCATGGTCTTCCTCCGACAAGGAATCAAGACGAACCAATTTTCTCCTCTTCGGTGAAGGAAGTACTGCCAATGACAGGACCTTAGATGATCCACTAGCCTCGGTGGAAGGATTCTAGAGGGGTATGCCCTTGTCAATTGTAACCTCCCTTAACACAGAGTCATCAACGAAGCCAAAGATGTTCATCAACTCTATGACCCTCCTGTCAATAAGGAGGGGCCTATCTATATTTCTCTTCTCCTCTATCAACAGGCCCGCCAACGAAAGCATCTGATCATCTGTTAAAGTATCAATCAAAATAACCCTTCGCGTGGAACGGCAGTAACTACCAACCAAACGTATGAAATGAAAATGACGAGAAAGGTTTGAAGGTTGTAACCCGAGTGTAAGCCTTCCCTCAGCGCTAGGAAGCACTAGCATGAGATCCTTGTTCTGAAATTCCATAAAGAAATACTTACGTACCTAGTCATTACTAGTAGGTTTTCCATAGCGGAATCCCCAATCAGACTCCAGGCGAGTTTGTAGTCTATACCAATCTTGGACTAAACCCTTTCTTGTATATCTCACCAGTGAAAAAAAGTGCCTCTAGAATGTCGAAATCGAAACGGAAGTGACAGAACCCCTAACAAAGAAATTACGACGACAATAAGATGCCAAGAGCCGAGAGTCAACAAGGTTGGGAATATATTCCATCATTGCAATACTTCAGTAACTGGGTCAGTATATGGCACTTTCAAACCAAATTTCACAATTTGCTTGTACATCGAGACACAGCCCCCTGGAGTCCTATTCACCCTATCTTCGTCAGTAGCAAAGACTAGGGCATATTCGTCTCCTACTAGCAGGGCAGTTTGGACCTCTTGAAGTTTCGATACCGACATGGTACTCCTAATGTTGTTAATGCCTTGAGCAACAGGACTCTTCATCATAACTTTTGTAGAAACTTTTCAACGTATAGAGGAAATTTGAAAGAAAGAATAACCAAGGAACAATGAAAATGACAGACTTCGTCTCATGCAAGCCTTTATAATGATAGTTAAAAGACGGTTCACAGAAGCCGAAGAGATACTCTTTATCTTAAAAGATCAGCACCTATTCCAAATAGCCACTACTCATGGCGTATTTCTCACAAAAAGACACCATGAGTCAGAGGCAAATGATGAACTCTCTTTTAGAAGGCATTACCGTGTAAAGTGAGCCTCCCTCTCTCTTTTGATACTAATACACTCGAGTGAGAATGGGCCAGTATCGCCTCATTCATTGAAGAGATTCATTTTCGTGAATGGGCCTCAATCATCCCGATTACTCGAAGGGATTTACCTCCCCGAAGGTCTCAGTCGCCCCGTCTAACCAAAGGAATCTATTATTCGACTCGATTTACAAAAAGGACCGAACATCCTCAATCGATTGCTACCAAAGAGGCCGGACACATCCATCTGACTCGACCACTGACACTCAGTCAATATCACTTAACTAACTGAATTCTCCACTTCGGCATGGAACATATCTTCCATATATGGATAGAAACCTAATAGATCTAAACGATAAGGAAAAGAATCTCCTCGTATAATCCAGTTGTCTAAATAGTTGCAATATCGAATATTTCATGATCATAGATCCAGAATCCCCGGACAAATTCTTAAAGAAACTAGGGTTTCACAGAGCCCGCAGCAGCACGGACCTAAGAAAAGCATTATATAACATCAATGGGGGTATCAGTTTAGGTAAGTCTTCTAACTCTACACAAGGCACACAGAATACAGAGGGAGATCCATCTTCCCTTCTCTCTTAGTTTGTTTATCTGTTCCTTTCAAAAAACTGTTATTTTTTATTTGAGCATTGGAGTCTCTCTCGGCGCAGCACCCTCTAGCAGTCTTTTGTAGGTCTTAAGTCTCATAATCAGCTGTCCGATTAAGTCCAGGAAAAGCCAGATCTGTGGAGACGAAACTCACCTCCAACAAAACTATTGGCTCGTAACTCCATTGTCAACTACTATAATTAACAATTGTTAATCAATTTAATTAAAGAAAACTTCAATATAAGCCACTTCCAATTAATTTAATGTTTTGGTGAGCCTTGATTTTTTTTTTCTATTGCTGGTTGATAAGGTTGTTAGGACTACTCTAATTCATTCTTAGGCGTATTTATTTTTGTTTAATTTTTGAAATGTATTCATATTTATAGACTATCTACTCTCATTGAACCTACAACTATATAGTATTTTGATTTTTTGTTAAAGTTTAGGATTATTGAAGTTGGTTATGACATTGCCTAGATAAATTTTGGTAATTTAGATAATTTGATAAAAAAGATAGTAATTTGGAAAATTTGAAAGAGTTGTTGTCTATCCTTTTGTCCTATGACTATCATTGTTTATCTTCTATTTAAGATGTTTTCTTACGATATTTGCTATGGTATGTAGCCTTAATATGATTTTAATTGTGACTTGGTTCTTGTATTAATCGTGTCAATATTTTATTCTATGTTCATAAGTTATGATTTGATTGACATATTTTTATTAGCCTAAGTTATGTTTTTAGCATCAACTGCATGTGGCACGGCCATTTGACTGGCCTTCTCTCTCTCTCTCTCTCTCTCTATTTTGCTTCAACTACATTGCTCAATCAGTGCTCTGATCGTTGCTCTCTTGCCGACCGTCATCACCGACTGTGTCGGTCGCCATCTCCCAAGTAAGTAGTCTCTTTCTATTTCTTTCTCTCTCTTCCTCTCTCCCTCTTTCACACCCACCTCTAAAAGCACATCTTTATCGAGTTATGTACGAAATTGACATTTTTTTTTTCAAAAAAAAAAAAATTTGAAACACCACAGGGATAAAACTAATTAGCAAAATGACTTACATTTGTCGCATGTTCAACCCAACATACTTCCCTTCTTCTTTTTTCTTTCTTTTCTTCTCCTCTCTTCTCTCCTCTAAGCATATGCCGCATGTTGAACATGCAACAAAATATGTCATGCGTTGAACATACGACAAATGAGAGTCGTTTTATAAATTAGTTTTCTCCCTGTGGTGTTTTAATTTTTTTTTTTAAAAAAAAGGTCAATTCCATACATAACCCTATCTTCATCATCCCAAAAACCGCTCCCTCTCTTGATCTCTCTCTCTCATCTGGAAGACCTAGATCTAGCTAAAATAACACCTGAAAAACCTAGATTTGACCACCGAGAAGATCTATCTCGTCGCTATCTTGTCGAAAAATGTAAAATCTATCTACAATCTCCCTCTTTCTCCGTCTCTCCCTTTTTTTCTCTCTCTCTCACTTCCCTCGTGTTATCAGAAGACATCTCTATCTCTAGATCTTTCTCTCTCTCCTCTCTCTCTCTCTATCTCTCATTCGAAAGACCTCGATCCAACTTCAACCACCTGAAAAACCTAAATCTAGCCTCCATGAAACTCAATCTCACCAGAAAATACAAGATCTGTCCCCTGCTTCCTTCGAACAACTCCTTATCGCTCTCTCTCTCTACCCCTTTCTCTCTCTCTATCTCTCTCTCCACTTGCTAATCTAGTTACTATATTTGACTAGATCCGACTACTATTTCCGACCAGACCTCGCTACTATTCTGATCATCATCTTTGTATTCTATCCTCTTACCGACCTCTATCACCTCCAATTGACCCCCTACCCCTGTCTTCATCCCTTCACGCCCTCCCTCTCCCTCTACCTTGATATGTTGTCCATTGCTCTTATTATTATTATTTATTATATATTATTTTATTACCATTACTTATTATTATTATTATTATTATTATTATTATTATTATTATTATTATTGTAACTGTTCCATCACCATTAATATTTCCATTACTATCATCATCATAATTTATGTATGTATTTATTCATATAATTATTTATGTATTTATTCATTATTATCTATTTATTTATTTGATATTATAATTATTAACTTAAATTATATTATGAATTTCTAGTTGTTAAAATTTAAAATATTTTAAATTTTTATCGAATTTAGTTTATTCTTAATTTTACCTCATTCTATATATTATCATTTGAAAAATTCCGTCACGACAGATCTCAAATCTGGATAAAGGAGCAGAGTTACGGTAAGTTAACAGTTAACGTAAAATCTTATATCAAAATATAAAAATAAGAGACAAATATAAGGGAAAAAAAACTTTAGGGTGTCCCCCGAAGGCGACCTATCACATCGTTGCCTAGATGTAGTGTCAAATAGGCAAGAGTTTTCGCATTCATGCGGACAAATGCAGGTAAATAAGTCAATCCATGAGGATAAGATTTGGCAAGGCATTTGGAATATAGAAATCTTAACCAACAACTTAGGTGAGATAGGAGAAGTAATGGATAGAAAAAAGATTAATATTATGTATCTTCAAGAAACTAAGTGGGTGGAGGAAAAGACTAAACTAGTAGAACCCTATGGGTATAAACTTTGATATACAAATAGAGATAGAACTAGAAATAAGATATGAATAATTGTTCATAAAGATTTACGAGAGAATGTAGTTAAGATAAGATGGAAATGAGATAAAATTTTACTTATCAAGTTAGTTAGTAGAAAAAACATAAATAATATAGTTAGTATTTGTACACTCCAAATAGATACAGATACAATTAGGAAAAAATAATTTTAAGAAAATTTAGATAAATTTATCCAATCCATATCTAATATGAAGAAGTTATTTATTAGATGGGATTTAAATGGACATATAGAGAGAATAATGAGAAATTTGAAGCGGTACATGAGAATTTTGACTTTCGTAATAGGAATGAGGTGGGAGATACCATTTTAGAGTTTGTCACAATATTCGATTTGATACTCATAAATATTTTTTTCAAGAAAAAAGAGTCACAGTTACATATAGAAGTGGGTCGAATGCCAACCACATAGATTTCTTTCTCATTAGGAGGAGTGACAGAATAAGTTATAAGGATTACAAAGTTATACCAGCAAAAAGTGTAATAACTCAATATAGACTTTTAATAGTAGATGTGCATGTGCTTCAAAGACAAAAGGAATTTCATCCATTAGTAGAACTAAGATTAAGTGGTGAAAATTGAAAGAAAAACATGTGACGACCTTTAGAGACAAATTAATTCAAACAATAGCCTAGTCTACTAATAATGATTCGGAAACTATGTGATTAAAAATATTTAATAATATTAAGAATATAGGTAAAAATATTCTCGGCATATCTAGGGGATGGACTCCAGTAGGCAAGGAGTCATAATGGTGGAATGAGAAAATCCAAACTATTATACGAGTTAAATGTGAGTGTTATAGAAATCTTAAACTAAAAAAAAAATAGCGATACATTTGAAAAATACAAAATTGCAAAGAAAGAGGTGAAAATGATCATTCACGAATCAAAAGGTAAGGTGTATAATGAATTATATAAGAGACTAGAAATTAAAAACTGGAAAAAAGAGATTTACAGAATTATCAATTTAAGGGAGGGGAAAGGAAAAGATTTAAATGGTGTCTGATGTATTAAGAGTGAGACCAATTGTATACTTGTAAGAAATGAGAATATAAGAAAGCACTTAAGAGATTATTTTGATAATTTCTTCAACACGAAGGGTACAAGAGAGATCGATAATATCATGATACGTATAAAAGAAATCAATAGGGACTTTAAATATAAGATTCACTCTTATGAAGTAAAAAAATCCTTAAAAAGAACGAAAACTAATAAAATCATAGGATCCGATGATATTCCTATCGAGATATGAAAATATTTAGGTGAAATTGGAATAACAATATTAACAAATTTTTTTAACAAAATATGACAAATCAAGAAAATGCACCAAGTGTGGAGGGATGGTACATTTATACAACTATATAAGAATAAATGAGACATATAAGATTATTCAAATTATATGAGAATTAAATTTATGAGTCATATTATAAAGTTGTGGGAGAAGGTGATTGAGCATAAATTAAGATTGGAGATAAATATGATTCTAAATCAATTTGGATTTATGCCAGATCAATCCACCATCGAAGTAATTCATCTGTTGAGACATTTGATGGAGACATTTAGAACACCAAAGAGAGATATATATATATAGCATTCATTGATCTGGAAAAAAAGTATATGATAGAATTTCTAGAAACATATTATGGTGAACGCTAATGAAGAAGAGAATTTCCGTAAGATACATTAATCTTATCAAGGAGATGTATAAGGAATATGTTACCAATGTAAAAATTTATAGGGTATAAGTGACAGTTTTTCGATTAATATTGGATTTCACCGAGAATCAGCATTGTGTCCCATCATTTTTACAATAGTAATAAATAAGATCATAAAGAGTATTCAAAAAGAAATATCATGGTATATGCTCTTTGTGAATGATATAGTGTTGATCGATAAAACTAAAAAATGTATTAGTGCAAAATTGGAATTATGGAGAGAGACACTAAAATCCAGAGAATTTAGATTGAGTCGGTCAAAAACTGAGTATATGAACTATATGTTTTGTGGCAAGTACCAAAATTATAAAGAAACGATTAAATTAAAAGAACAGGATGTACCGAAAAGTGTATGTTTTAAATATTTAGAGTCCGTCGTTCAAAACGATCCCACACACAGATGGATATGTAAATTATAGGATTCAAACGGATTAGATGAAATGAAGAAAGGTATTTGGAGTCTCTACGATCACATGATGTCACTGCATTTAAAAGGGAAATTTTATAGAACGACAGTAAAATCTACACTACTATATGGTATCGAATGTTGGATCATTAAATAACAATAAGAATAGAAAATAGTTGTCACTGAAATAAAAATGTTAATGCGGATGTATGATAAAATTAGAAAAAATAGAATTAAAAATGAAGAAATACGCATTAAATTGAGAGTGATCTTAATTGTGAAAAAAATACGAAAATATCGTTTGAGGTGGTTTCGACATATACAACGAAAACCCAAAATCGCACTAGTTAAGAAAACTGAGAACTTAAATTTGAGAGATTTTGTCAAACGATGAGGTAAATCGTTAAAAATATAGATGCAATATATTCGAAAAATATGATTGTTAAAAAATTAACTGAAGAGATAATTTCGGATAGAAATGAGTGGCGTAGGGGAATTAGAACAAATTAAATTATCACTTCTCGTATTATAAGTTTAGTTGGATAATGTGGAGGTGTGTATATGTTTTTTTTTATTATTATTATTGTTATTATTTTTTAAAATTATTTTATAAGATTAAGGTTCTGATTAGCCTAAATGTCTGTATCTTTGTATTGTTTTAATACTTTATTGAGTTCTTATATTTTATAAATTTCTTTCCTCGTTTTTTTTTGTGTTTTTTTATTCTTTTTTTTTTCTTTTCTTGAAAATAGGTCTCTATGCACATGGGAATGAGTCAACTGGAAATCTAGCTATAATCGCCCTCAACCAACCTTGTTTGTTGTCGGTGGGAAGAATATGAGATTCGTTTGGTGGAATGTCCAAACCGCCATCATAATAATAATGGTAATTTTTTTTTGGTGCATAAAATAATAATAGTAATAATAATGAACACATACCAACCGGCGGACATAATTGATTTATTTAAACAAAAAAAAATACATGACAAAATGGATATTTAGCATAATATTTGGACTAATTTAGAAGTGCAGGTCAACGCACTAAAATTTTAGGGGTCAGCTAAATATTTTAAAGGGATTAAAAAACTTAATAAATCTCTTCATCAATTTATTATTTTGTGACACCTATTGAGGGTACACCGATGTATTTGGATATACTATTTAATAAGGGCTTCCTTCTGCTAATTCTTATAGTTATGATGCCTTGTGTTTATTCAATTTATAACATTTTACAATTAAAATAGAATAACAGATTCAAATTATGAAATTTCTCTATAAATATGTTTAAAGTGGACTCACAATATCCAATTGTTGGGAATAAATCCTAAATAATAAAAAAATTAAATCAATATCAATACATAAATAAAGTAATACGAGACAATTATTTTGCATGACCATCAGAGATTCAAATTTTTTATCATGAAAATAAATTGATTCAAATAATACCACTTAGTTTAAAAAGCCACCTGAACCCAAATATCCTGTACTCTCTAACAAATGCCAGCGAACTCTCTCAACCCTCTGATACAACTAGAGAAAATTATAAAACCCCAAAAGATTTTCCACAATCTTTACCCCTGTCAGTCCCCTAAATTATACATAGAGTTGTCATTTTTCTTAGTAAAATATAATTTTAAATAGAAAAACTGATAACAATTTAGCAATTGAGAAAATTTTTTTATTTCCTAAATATGAGAATTCAGATACTATTGGTATTACAATTTGTATATACATGACAAAAGATCTCAAAAACCTTTTTCCAGTTACAAAGTAAACCCAGAAGCTTAACACAAAATCTCTTAATTATAAGTCGAGAAAATTCCGTCACACCAAACCCTTTTGTTCTTCCATAACCTTTTTTGATACAGAAATATATATATATATATATATATATATATATTTATGAATGTACATATATTTTTAACGTGGTGAAACCGTGATGCAGGCGGCCTCCGGTAGTGTCGGCAGAGAGAGCATCGCATCTGGGAGCCTTAGGTTTGCTTTCTTTGTCTCACAGCTGGATCCTTCTCCTCACGTGGGTCCGAGCTCGCCCTTGCTCGTTTTTCTTCATTTTTAACATTAGTTTGATCAAATGGGCCCTCCGCCTGTCTTTGTCACGTCCTTTTCCAAGTCCCGTTCGGTATACTAAACAAAAATTATCCCCCTAATGCACAGCTTTATTATTATTTTTTTGTTAGGTTTTTCTAGCACAATTTAATTATATAACTAAAATATAAATATTTTTTATTTTTAAAATATTTTTATATTATTTTTAACTAAAAAAATACTAGTTATTGTCAATAACTTTTCAGACCCACAAACTTTTTTCTTTTTTTCTTTTTTATTTCTTTTCCTTTTGTTATTGATCGTCTTTATTTCATTCCTCCATCTGTTCAAGATCAACAACTTTTTTCATGCCAAACCTGTGATTGATGGATTGAAAGTAGCGACCATTAATTTCTTAGATTGAGAAGCTTGTTTTATCCACTTTTAATTGCAGGTGGAGAGAGAGTAAAGTCAAGAATTAGAAGGTTTACTTTGATAAAAATTATTTATGAGTATATTTATTTAGACGAATAAAAATGGTCGATTTAGAATCATATATTCATTGATTGATCACGTACAGTACCCCACGATTTTCATTTTACCTATTTCCCTCTTCACAATGCTATAATTGCATTAGTTCGATATTGTTGGAGGTGTGTTATAATTTTATAAATATCGATTCCTTGTTGATTTGAGTGGTTATCGTTAAAAGAATGTGATACCTGTAAAAATCGCAGGAGGGTATTTCGACGGGAAAAGTTCGACATTTAAATTAGAAAAAACGATTTTCATATGAAAGGAAAAACAGACTGAGAGTTGAGAGAAAATAGATCCCAGTGATTAGTGTGTCAAAAGTGTAAGACCCTGAGAACGTACCTGTTCTGGAGAGTTTTGAGATGTTTTCTACCTTTTGAGAGTTGGGCGCCGCCGCGATGTTCCAACCCTACTTTCCTTATTGAGCTGATCCGGAGATTTCGGAGATTTAATATTTTGAATTGATTGCAATTCTCATCCTTTGGGAAAACTATCGTAATCTTGGAAAGATTCCTTCCTTAACTAAAAAGATCTCAGAGTGCTGTTCTGGAGTATTTTGACATTCCTTCTGAGTCGTTAGAATTGTTACTTATCGATCAGTCGCTCGACTGACGAGAAGTCCAAAGGACTCCTTCGGTTAAGGAGTCGTCGATTGGATACCCAATCGGGATGATTAACTTCACTTACCAAATATCGTTCGGTTGGCTAGGCGGCTAAGATCCTATCGTTTGAGAGATCTGAACGATTAAGTCCCTTTGGCATATAATTGTATTTAAATCTCAACCGATAATTGTTCTTCGTGGGCTTTCTACGTGGGCCTCTCTAGGACTGACTCATCGAATTTGATTAGGGGATCTTGTCCCATCATTTGCCCCCAACTCAAGGCTCTCTTGCCAAAAAAACGTCATGAGTTATGATGGTAGAAAAAAGGTACGAAACTTTTTAACGTGACTATAATCATTTCGATTTTCGCTAATCATCTTCTACACGCCTCATAAGGGTTTACGTTCTTTTAAGAATACCATTCTCCAACCTTTGCTCCGAAAGAAAAAAAAAAAAAAACTCTCCTTTCCGACAAAGATGTTGACAGATGCTTCCTCGTCACGCAGTATAGACAACATCCAGAACACCATAATTGAAAAGGATTTGACAAAAGTCCAAAAGGAAATATCGCTCGGAAACGATTTTGAGTTCGTATTGCCTGGTAAATGGGATAGAGCGAGTTTTGCACCCGAGGGTTACGTTCCGATATATAAACATTGTGTGAAGTACGGTTTGAAGATTCCATATATGGGTCTACTGACGGAGATCCTAAGGTATTGGAACATTCATCCCTTATTGTTTATTCCAAGTGCCTGGCGATTTACGATTATCCTAATTTCCCTGTTAAGGTTTTTTTTTTGGTATCCGTTTCAACTTGGAGATTCTAGGGGCCTTTTCTCTTTAAGGCGATGTAACTCCAAAGAGTCTACTCACGGCTGGTATAAACTTCAAACCCGTCGGGAGTTTCGCTGAAAATTTTTCTATAGTGAATCTCAAAATAAATATTGGATGCGAAAATTTTTCTTCGTCAAATTTTTCAACAGGGATCTCTTTCTCGTGTTTTCGGATGCCAACCAAGTACATTTTTTGAACGAGAAGATCCCACCTCTTTTTTGTCACTTCCGTTTTTTACGTGCTGTGGCTCATTATTATGAGGCCCGCCGTAAGAGCTTGTGGATAGACAGCTTGGTGGGAGATGAAATGTTGATATTGTCTAGCCTGCTCATGAATGAGTCGAAACAAATCACCAAGCCCCTCTTGCTGAAGCGACAAGGGATGCCATGGGTTGATTCTGCATCGGTCACAGACCCTCATCTCCTTGATGAGGTTTTTACCGAATGGGAAATGCGACCGAATGCGAAGAGGAGGGCGGATGACACTTTCTCTGAGTCTTAACAGAAAAGGTCAAAGGCTAGAACGCCCGGTCCTTCCATGGAAGAGGAAGGGTCGACGAAAACCTAAGGATGTAAACCTCTTTCAGTACATTCTAAGACAAGAGAGGGTTCGCCAGTCAATAATCCAATGATTCCTGACACACCTGTCGAAGTCGGGGAGAGAAGTACACCGGAGGAGGCCCCTTTAGAAACAATTGGAAGGGCTCCGGTCTGAGTTTCACAGCGGCAAGATGAGGTCCAGGTCGTGTGCTTCTTCCCCCGTTCCAAAGGAAACATCAGAATGGTCTCCTCAGGAGTTCGGGTATCTTTTACAAGATATACCGGACAAGTATTGTATCTCGTCACCTATTCCAATTGATTCTCTCACCAGAGAGGAAGAAGATTTTGAAAAAGGGTCGGTGGCGATCAGTATGGGGAATCATCAATTTAACTTCATCGATTCTCAAGCAGCGCTGCAACTGGCTGAACGGTTCTAGTTTTCTCCGCAGCTTGCCCTTTGGACGATGCCTTTAGATTGTGTTAACAAGGCCATCCATTCTCTCTGTCTTACGGTGAGTATCTCCTTTGTTCGAATTATGCTTGGTTCTTATTATTTTACGATTCTGGCATGCATATTTTTTCTCAGACCTCAGCCTTGACCGAACTCCATAAGAAACGAAGGAAAGAGCGTGACGATCAATTTGCCCACATGAGCGGGCAAGTGCTGGCATTAAAGGATGCCTTGGAGAACTAGGAGATAAGCATCGTGATGGAAAAAGACAAACAGATCAGGCGTATTCAAGAGGACCTGACTTTGGCCCAATCTCTCTCCAAAGAGTTGGAAGCGGAGGCACGCGTTCAGGGAGCACGATTGAAAGCTGCTGAAATACTAGCTCGTTTTCAGGAAGAGTCCCTTCGAAGTGCTGAACGAGAGATTGCTAATCTCAAGTCTTCCACAGCCCAAGATGCTGTCGACCTCTAACTTTCTTAGCGTAGGTTGCTCGAATGTTTGAAGTGCACCAAAGAGATCCTTCGGGAAGTCGGGCAATATGAAGCTCTTCCTCCTATTGAGGGGTCAGCAAGTTCAGATTCCGCCTAGGTTGTTTCTAGAGCTTTTTTTTTTTTTGATCTCATGTAGTTTTGCATCTTTTGAAGGAATTTTGTGCCCTAACTCGTTGGAATGTAATGACTTTTAATAAAGAACTTTCGAGGGCTTTATCCTATTGATCTGATAAGATCGGGGGAGTTTGACTCCTCCATGATGTGCCTAATTTATCAGGATCTGGTGTTCGGTTTGGAACCTCCATGGTTAGGGTTGTGTTTGCCCGTCTGGGGGATTCTACCCTAATTTAGTGACATATTC
Source organism: Dillenia turbinata (assembly GCA_037126225.1). NCBI lineage: Eukaryota > Viridiplantae > Streptophyta > Magnoliopsida > Dilleniales > Dilleniaceae > Dillenia > Dillenia turbinata. The sequence continues at coordinate 86,875 of JBAMMX010000005.1, forward strand.
GTTCGGAAGATCTGGGTGACTAAAACTCTTCGGTCGATTAGAGATTTTAGGAATTAGGGTCGTGTCCGTCCGCTCGGAAAGTTCCATCCTAACTTAGTGACACATTCGTTTAAAAGATCTGGACGACTGAAACCCTTTGGTTGATTAAAGACTTTAGGAGTTAGGGTCGTATCCACCCGTTCGGGGAGTTCCATCCCAACTTAGTGACACATTCGTTTGGAAGATCTGGACGACTGAAACCCTTCGGTCGATTAGAGATTTTAAGAGTTATGCCCGTATCCTCTCGTTCCGGGAGTTTCATCCCAACCTAGTGACAAATTCGTTCGGAAGATCTAGGTGACTGAGACCCTTCGATTGATTAGAGACTTTAGGAATTAGGGCGGTGTCCGCTCATTCGGGAAGTTCCATCCCAACTTAGTGATATATTCGTTTGGAAGATTTGGACGACTGAACCCCTTCGGTCGATTAGAGACTTTAGGAGTTAGGGTCGTGTTCGCCCTTTCGGAGAGTTCCATCCCAACTTAGTGGCACATTCATTCGGCAAATCTTGGCGACTGAGACCTTTCGGTCGATTAGAGATTTTAGGAGTTAGGGTCGTGTTTTCCTGTTCGAGGTGTTCCATCCCAACTTAGTGACACATTCGTTCGGAAGATCTAGACGACTGAGACTCTTCGGTCGATTAGAGACTTTACGAGTTAGGGCCATGTCCGCCCATTCAAAGAGTTATATCCTAACTTAGTGACATATTCGTTCGGAAGATCTGACCGACTGAGACCATTCGATCGATTATAGACTTTAGGAGTTAGGGCCGTGTTCGCCCGTTCGGGGAGTTCTATCCCAACTTAGTGACACATTGGTTCGAAAAATCTGAGTGACTGAGACCCTTTGGTCGATTAGAGACTTTAGTTGTTAGGGCCGTATCCGCCTGATCGGGAAGTTCCATCCCAACTTAATGACACATTCGTTCGGAAGATTTGGGCGACTGAGACTCTTCAGTGAGTGCTTTCTTTGTGGGTCATCTGAAGTCTCAGGGTACGTACAGTCGATGAATAGTAAAAAATATCGAAATCTTCATCAAAAGAAGAGTATCGGGAAGTCCGAGTCATAAGCCGAACAAATGCTAGTGGGAACGTAAGGCTCATGCCAACTATCTTCACCGTGGACTTGGAGGATCACACCTCCTGGTTCCTCACGTGGTGGTCTGGGATCTGGCCTATAGGGGGCTCTTTCTCTCGTGGCGCATTGCGCCTGTCGGGGGAAGGCAGACTTCTCCCCTCTATACTGATGAATTTCTGTAGTTTTTCGCTACAGACCAGGAATTTCAGTTCATCCTTAAGTCTTTTGCACTCATTGGTCGTAGTCCCTATGGAAATGATAGTACTTGGACTTGTCTTTCTTAGGATCTTCTTCCGTGGGGCGAGGGGGTCATCTGACATATAACTTGTTCTTTATCTGATATAAAACCCGATTTGGGGTTTCATTCAACAGTGTGTAGACGCTGAACCTTTATGAGGGTAGAGCTCCTGACTTGCTTCTTTTCAGAGAGGGCTGACGGGGTGTTCGGTTGCATTCCTTCCTGCTAGGGCAGTTTCCTTATCGATCGAAACACCTCTGTTTCTTCCGCAGCAATGTATTTTTCTGCTCAGGAGTAAAACTCTTGGATGGTTGCCGAGGGTTTCTTTGTGATAGAGACTTTCATATCGGAAGAACGCAGGCCCATTAGGAGAGCAGCCAAAGCGATGTTATGGTATAAAGCGGGGACCTTCAACATTTCTGTCTTAAAACTTTCCATGAAGTCTCTGAGAGACTCCTCCCTCCATTTTCGCAATGATAGGAGGGATGTGGATTTTCGCTAACTCCCCTACTGATTACAAAATGAGCCTCAAACTGTTGTTGGAACTGTGCGAAACTCTTGATATTGAACGACGGGAGAGAGTTAAACCATGTCAGGGCATTACCCTTGAGAGTAGTGGGGAAGTGTTTGTATATCGTGACATCCGAGAGGTCCTTGGAGACCATAACTGTTACGAAATGGGCGGCATGGTTTTGGGGATCACTTGTTCCATCATACCGCTCCGTAGGAGGTAGAAAAACATCTCTTGGCATTGGTTCTGAAGAGATCTTCGCATCGAATGACGATTTTCCTACAGAGTGTAGGAGATCTTTCCTATCCCTTGCGTTTGCTCTTTTGAGTTCGGCGGCTACGAGTTGTTCAATCTGTTTTTTCAAGTCTTGGGGGTCATATTGGAAGACAGTCGATGGTTCGGGGAACTCTCGTCTTGGCGGCCGCTCGTATTTGGACTCTGCAGCAGATGAGTGGTTGTGTGGTCCGAGGGCTCGACTGAGTCCCTCCAACTGCTTACTCATTCTTTGGAATCTTGACTACAATCTTTCCATTTGAGGCTGGTCTACTTACTCTGGCCCTGGGGTCATGGCCGGTTGCTCCTGAGCCGCAGGTTACGGAATTGGTTCCGGACGAGACGATCGCGGAGAAAACTCATGATCACAAATAAGAGGATCAGGTCTTGGAGGAGCAATAGGTTCGGCGGGCATAGGGATGCGCCCTCCTACAGTGGGGACGACCCTCGAAGACGCTCTAGTCCTCGGAGGCATAGTTACCAAAATGTTAGAATCTACTCTAGTCTGTTTCCCACGGACAGTGTCAATCTGTTGGAGGTGGGTTATGACTCCACAAATATCGGTTTCTTGCTGACCCGAGTAGTTGTCGCCAAAGGGATGTGATACTTGCAAAAATCGTCGGAGGGTGTTCTGACGGGGGAATTCTGATACTCAAGTCAAAAAGAATGGTTTTCGTATGAAAGGAAAAATAGACTGAGAGTTGAGAGAAAGTAGTTCCTAGTGATTAGTGTGCCAAGAGTGTAAGGCCCCGAGAACGTATCTGTTCTGGAGAGTTTTGAGATGTTTTATACCTTTTGAGAGTTAGGCGCCGCCGCGATGCTCCAACCATACTTTCATTATCGAGTTGATCCGAAGATCTCGGGGATTCAATATTTCGAATTGATTGCTATCCTCATTCTTTTGGAAAACTATTGTAATCTTGGAAAAATTCTTTCCTCAACTGAAAAGATCTCAGAGTGCTGTTCTGGAGTATTTTGACCTTTCTTCTGAGTCGTTAGAATTGTTACTTATCAATCGGTCGCTCGACCAATGAGAAGTCCTCAGGACTCCTTCGGTTGAGGAGCCGTCGATTGGATACCCGATCAGGGCGATTAACTTCGCTTACCGAATATCGTTCGAGAGATCTTGGCGACTATGACCTTTCGACAGATAATTATATTTAAATCTTAATCGGTAATTGTCCTTCGTGGGTTTTCTACGTGGGTCTCTTTAGGGCTGACTCATTGAATTTGATTCTGGAATCTTGTCCCATCAGATATCATCATAGTTATTTTCGATTGGTAAAAGTTGTTTTATTTTAAAAGAAATTTAAAACTAATATTTAAGAATAATAGTAGACAAGTTTTGAGTTTTTAGTCTATTTGTTTGGTGTACATAATTTGTGGGTTATTGAATTATTGTTGAGTGTTTATACATGAAGAGTGGGCTAAGAATCCCTTGTGGAGAAAAAATTTATTATATGACTATTATTTTTTATTTATTTTGTCCCTAATTTCCATGAGTGTCTGCTTCGATTGAAATTGGATCAGGCAGAGGATATTAATGAATAGTCAATTTAATAAGGAATGGTATTAGATTTTTAATAAAATTTTAAAATCAAAATTTAAAAATATAGAAGACTATATTAGATAAGTTTTCTATTAAATTATGTTTGATAATATTTAAATTAAATTAATTAAAAATATAATTATGAATAGTTGGTAAAAAAAAGGGGGCTACGGTAGGGATGTTTTAGGGAGGCCCGAACGCGGAGGCCGGGGGGCTCGTTGGTGTTTTTGGGTTGAAATAGTGTCTGCGACTAAAGTAAGCCCACGTCTTAACAGGTTATTAGTATCGCCATCTTATCAAGGCCCATAAAGATTGAACGTCCACAGCGAGTCACGCACCACATTTGGGGTCTTCTCTCTCTCTCTCTACAATTTTACGTCCTTCCTCTCCGATCAAACCCTAAAAATAGTTTCTTTATCATCATTTGTTTGGAATGTAAGTGATCTCGTCTAGGGGGGGGGGATCTTGATCTGCGATTTAGAGAAGATTTATTTTAAGGGGAATTTATGCGTCAGGTCCTGGCAAGAAGATTAAAGCGTTCTTATTGGTCTTTCCCATTGTGTCCTGTTCGTGAGTTGACAGACCCTGGAATCGCGCGGTTTTTATTTATTTATTCTTAAATCTTCTTCGAAGATCACGACCACGCCATGTTAATTAGGGATTTCTATGCCGAATTGAAAGATCAATTAGTATCCGTCTCTTTTTGATGTTTTCACATCTTCTTCGGGTCTACTTGGTTGAGTTTGGATTTTCCTTCCAATACCCACCGTTCAGGTACGTCTTTATAATATATGCTGCGCTGTTTGTCCGTAATTTTAAATTAAATCGAATCAGTCAAGTTGGATACGTCAGTAGTTTGTTATCATTCAATGAGTATCTTCTATTTCATAAGGCAAAATTCGAAGATGTATTTGTATATGGAAAACTTTTAGTGTCACATAACTTTGCTGATATCTGAAAATAATCGAACGCTGTTATTTATTATTACTACTATTTCTGATCAGATAGGTTATGGTTTCTTCAAGTTATTGCTACTGCAGCCGGTCGGATATTCTTAATTCTGCATCAGAATTTTGCGAGTACGAGGGTTCTTTCTTCCCGAGGAAAAGACTGAAATTATCAGATTCCTATTCCGATGACCGAGTTTGCTCTTCAAGTGATTATGGCGTTCATGCCTCATCTCCAGCCCCCTGCGCTGAAAGATGTTCCTTTTATGGGTATTACTTATTTCCTTCTGAATGCTTTATTCTCGTATTATAATTGTAACTCCTCGGAGGATTTTACCTGTTTCCTTGTTGCTTTGTGTTTTACTCTTTTTTTTTTTTGGGTTCAAAATAATCTCCAATGCCTGTTCTTCTTGCTATAGTTCCGATCATCACACTGCTTCGGAATCTGCTGCAGAGATGAGCCGTCAATCAAATGGGAATGGGTCTGATATTTCCCATTCTGGTAATGTTGGAGGTACCGTCTATCAGGATACAGATTGTCCTGGATATGCTGCGGCAACCTTTGTGAGTGGCTGGATGTATGTCAATGCGCAAGGGCATATGTGTGGTCCTTACATCCAGGAACAGTTATATGAGGGCTTGTCCACTGGTTTCTTACCAGATGAACTTCCTGTATATCCCATAATGAATGGCAACTTAATGAACCCGGTTCCCTTGAAATACTTCAAGCTCTTCCCAGGCCATGTTGCCACGGGTTTCACATATTTGTCTGTGGGTATATGCAGCACAAGTGGGGGGCCTCCAAATTGTTTTAGTACTTGTAGCAGCAACGTGGCAGCACATAGACCACAAGAGGGTTCAGCATCCATGTCAGGCTTGAATTACAATGGTTGTGGGTTTGACCGATCCATGTCTGTCTTTGAAGCATTTAAAAGAATTGCATCAAATTCAACATGGGTATTGGTTGATGTGCTCTTCTATTGTGTTTTTTCTTTTAAATTTTGTATTGAAGAAAAACTACTTCATCTACTTAATGAGACAATTTTGTTTCTGCCTGTTGCTTGTAAATGTCAGTCAGGTGATGAATCTTGTTGGCTATACGATGATGATCAGGGGAGGAGACATGGACCACATTCTCTTAGAGAGCTTCATTCATGGCATCAATATGGGTATCTCCAAGATTCAGTAATGGTAAGCCCTGAAACGTACTATAAGTTGATGGAACCTAAATATAGCTTTCTAATTTGCATGCAAAATTTTCACTGATTTTCTAGGAAATGGATCCTTTTTCATCTATTTAATGGGAAAGTAGGAGAAGTCTATTAGAGAGAAAAAGAAATAGCTAAAGGAAAATGATGAAACACATCCTTGGCCAAAAAATTTGACGGAAGGTCAAAATACAGGCAAGGGTATAGAAATTCGTTAACCATACTGAAGATCAAAGAAAGATGTACCTGACAGGCATAGAATCCCAGACTGTAATTGATGCAAAGAATGCCACTTGAAAGTCCCGTGCACACTTTCTACTGAAAAAGGAAGTCCATGCATATGATCCTCCCAAATGCGATGTATGAGTGCAAACTGATCATCACTTATAATCTCTTTTTCTTTAATTCTTTTGAAAATGGTCCAAATTCAAAGGGTAAACCGCTGCTTATCAGAATCTGAAACAACTTGTTCTATGATGCTGAAGAATGCAAAAGTAAAGAAAACATGCAATATGTCAAATCATTAGAAAGCGCATGTAATTTCTTTTTGTTATTGGCAATGGATTTATTTTATGTGGAGGGTTGTGGTCCAAACAAGGGAAGAGCTACAATTTCCCTCCATGAAATTTTGGAAAATAGTGACTCAATATGATAATATCTCCTCTACATGTGAATGCACCAAAAGGTTTGGAAACTTGATGCCAAACTAAAGGTGAAGGCCATCTTAGACAAGTTTTGTATTTGGTTATCATGGCAACTGGAGATGGCTGGTGTCTGCAGCGAAACTGCCTCTCTGATTACATTCTGCAAATGGTCTTGAATTTGTCCCTTCTGATCACATCAGGGCTCTGGCTTTATTATTGATGCAAATGGCATCTCAGAAACAAGACCAAATATGGTAGGTCCCATCGTTTTGGAATTCAATAAAGCCACCATAACCATTAGAACCCACCAAAGTTGTAAGATAAAATTCTTTAGAACCAATCTTGATTCAGAATAGGTAATCTATAGAAGCCTTTGGAGAGTTGCTCTTAGTCAGAGCCACCAAATGTTTGTTCCTTGTTTTCTTGAGTTTGTCTTGCGGCATTAGTCAAATTGTAGCTAACTTTACCAACTATTGAATAGATTCTATTTCTGTTTAGGGCTTATCTTATTTTATTCTCTCCAAAGCAAAACCTATTTCTTGATTTGTGCATTTGGTGATGCAAAAGAACTCAAGAATTAGCCGATATGAGTTCTTATCCTATTTAGTTGGGTTATATTTGGGTATTTCAATTCTACATGTCAATTACCCATTTTTGTGTGTTTTGAACGAAAAACTCAACCATGGCCTGGAGAGCCGAAGCCACATTTGGTGATTGACCTTTGATAGGGTGCACCTGGAACCATCTCCTCACCTTTTGCAAGTAATCCTTCTTTTCATTCCTCTCCCTTCTCTCTCTCTCTCTCTCTCTCTCTCCATTGTGGAGGAAGAACTTGGTTGTTATGACAAAAAATGCACTCAATTTACAGGACCATGGTGTGTATGACTATTTTAACTAGCGTATTCTAATCGTGTGGAACTGCCAAGGCTGCCACCCATCTACTATTAGTGCCCTAATGTAGCTTTGACAACAATGACAATAATCACGTGAAGCGCATGAGCCTTATTTTTTAGAATGAATGAAATTGGAGCTATGGTTTACATTCTCATGTTCTAACATGAGGTCAAAATTGGGATTTTCCATTCTTATTTGCTTAACATGAGATGATTGTGATGGGCATTTAATGGCCCTGCGCCGGGGGGGGGGAGCTAAAAGCAAGATCTTGAACCACAATGTGGTTTTCTGCAAATCGGACAACCTGGGTTTTTACCTATCATTAATTAATGATCCCTTACCCTGTTGCAATTCTTGGCAAGTGTATGGATGGACTTGCAAGCCTAGTGTTCTAATGTTGATAAGCCAAAAATCCTAAATAATTAGGAAAGAGAAATACCTAAGATGCTTTTTCTCTATTTGGTTATTACCTTTTGGATAATAAAATGGAGAATGGATAGAGAAAGAAAAGGAGGATTAAGAATCCTTACATTAAAGTACATTTGCCTTGTTGAAATTCCAAGGATGTAGATATGGTTAAGTCAAAGGAGTGCATAATTGATTGCGGGCAACTTGAATTTATGAACAAGATAAAGATTCCAAGAGGATAAGTTAAATGATGTGATTTGGAGATATTTTGTGACATGAAGGTAAAAAGGATTTCAACAATTTGAACTAAATGGAAGTTGAGGAGGCTTATTTGAGGATCCATTTATAAATAGAGCTTGTTTTAAGAATGTGTGGAAGAGATCATTTCAAGACAATAAAAGCTTGAAAGAAATCAAGGGGGTGATGTAGGACTACAAATGGGGGTTTATTTCATAGACTAGTGATTGTAGTAGAAGGAAGTGGATTCCAATTGAAAGCACTTCTTTTGGGAGGAAGTGGTTGCAGTAATAAAGGATTGTAATGGAGATGAGGTGCTTAGGCTCGATGGTTTTTTAGTTTTTATTTTTAAGAATTATGAGGTTTTTAAAACAGAGATGATGGACTTATTTGCTGAGTTTCATGACTCAAAATGATTTTGTGGGAATTTTGAGTAACACTTTCTTAGTCCTTATCCCCAAGAAGAAAAGAGCCTCAAATTTGAGTTTTTGGATCGATTAGCTTGTTGTTGAGTATGTATAAACTCTTCTGGAAAGTGATGGCGAGAAGGTTGAAGGAGGTTATTAAGGGGGTTTCCCAGGGAAATGACAGCATGCGTTTGTTTCTAGGAAGAAATTCTGGATGCGAACTTAATTGTCAGTGATGCAATTCTAAGACTTTAATGCAATTAAGACTCTAATGCCAGTGAGGGAGCAGGTTGGCAGCAACCTTCAAAGTTTGTTAGAGAGTCTACTAAGAGTGGGTCTAATGCTCAAGCTTTAGTTTGGCACATGTCAGATGATGAGAAGCTTAATTGGGAGTTTGAGTAAGTCATATGTGGTCTTTATTTTATGTTAAAAAGTTGCAGAATTTTTTAGAAGTTTATTACTTAAGTTAGTTTTTTTTTGTGTCTATTTATTTAGTAAGTTATTTCTATTTAATCATTGTAGGGTCATTATTAGGACTATTTAGAAGTTTTTAAAATTTTATCTTATTAATGGTTTCTATTTTTCTAGTCTAATTCTCCATTTAAAAGGTTGTAACCTTAGTACAAGAATAAAGAATAAGATTTTGAATTTATGTTTTGAGTTCTCTCAAACCTTCAAAGGTGTGATGCTTTCTTGCTCTAAGTGTGATGTTTAAGGATCTACTAGTGTGATGCTAGTAAATGTATCTTCTTTCTTCTCACACATTATTTTCTTTTGTTTTTTTTTTCAATTTAATTGCTGGATCTTTAAATCTTTTCAAGAAAACAGCTTATGTAGATTAAAATTTCCTGCAGTAAACCCTCATTCCCTACACCTAAACTAAAACCCTAATTCCACCATGAATCCCTAGTAGATAGCTTTTTTCCTGGGCTGTCTTACGTCTGCCAAACTTTTGTGTTTGCAGAAGAAGCCTGAAGAGTGCCCCTCCCAAAAAAAAAAGCAAAAAAAAAGAAATGTTTCTTTGATTGAGGAACATTGAAACTGGCTGAATATGCAACGAGCACGCTCTATAATGCATATTAGAGAAGGTAGCTATTGTGCAGATATGGTGGTTTGGTTGGGCCATACAAGGCCAGCGGGTCACCATATCTTTGTGGAACAATCAAAGGGGGTTGTTCTTTTTTGAAAATTGACGTATCCTATAGAACCATAGTTATTAAATCCGGATTGATCCGCTAGTTGAACTGGATCAACCCTCGACCCATACATTCTATGGGTCGGTTTATAAATTGGATCGTTTATGCAGTCAACCCATACGAACCAGCAGGTCAATGCTCAACCCGTGTCACCGGCGGGTTTTTACAACCTGTGTGTCATATTCGAAAAACTCAAAAGAAAAAAAAGAAAAAAAAAATCATCTTCCCAATGGCATTATCTCAAAGTCATAGAAAATTGAGATTCAAACCAAAATTGAGAAAAGTCACTGCTTCAAATAGTTTTTGGAGTGATTAAAATATTTAAGAGTTTAAAAATAACAAGATTTATAAATTAATTTGAAGAGGGATATATCTTGCTGCCGGTTTTAATGGCAGACGATCGTGGGTGGAGATTTTTTTGACAACAAATCTTGAAATTGTTGTTTTACGGGGGGTTTATAGTGGAGCAAAGATGAATTTTGAGGGTTTGAACTTGGAAAAAGATTGAGTTTTGGGGGTAATTTTATAGGGAGAGGGGTTCTGTGGGTTGCAGAGAAAGGAGGAAGATGAAGGGTGTGATGCACGCGTTGAGGGGTGAGGAAGAGAGAGTGAAAGTGAGAATGGGATATAAAGAGGGGAGTAAGAGAGGTAAAAAGAAAGAGAAAAAGAGTGAGAAGAGAGAGAGTGTGTGAGTAAGAGTTGTGATGTTATTATATTTAAAAAATATAATTATATATATTTTTATATTTTAAAATAATAAAAAAAAATCAGCTATTGAAAAAGTGACCCAACGATTCAACCAGTTGAACCACAAATTTCAAGATACATGGGTCAATGTGCGGATTGGGTTTAATAACTATGTATAGAACTATGATGTAAATGAGGGTTGCCTTTCCTAGCGAAGTCCTGGTCTCTGGGTTGTGTTTTGGATTTTGCCGTCTTTGCCACTCTTTGTATGCCTCTAAAAGTATTGGACTAGAAGAAGGTGTTTAGATTTGTAAGCAAACAAGTAATGTCCTCAAAAGAACACCTTGCTCTTCCATTTCATATTCTGTATTTTTTGAATGGAAAGCTTGCACACTGCTGAAATGTGTGGCAGTGGGTTGTTTGTTCTAGTGTCCTGGAGTGGGAAGAACAAAGATGAGAAAGTACAAATAGCAAGATGTTAAAGGGATGTTGAGAGCCAGAAGAACAGGGGAAGATGTTAAGTGGAAGCAAAAATAAAGGGAAAAATTGTAGATTTTTATTTGGTTATGCAAAGTGAGTTTGGGCCTTGATCTCCTTCCATGTGCTTTGCCTTCCTTCTGTGGATGCTTAATCTTCTTGTATCAGAGTTCTCTTTGTTTTTCTTATTTATCAATTAGAAGAAGGACCTTTAGTCTTTGACTTGTTATACTGATCAATTATTCTGGTGTTGTTTCATAGTATCTCTAAATCCATGGGCTTGTTAAGGATTGTAGTTGAGTAGGTCAATTCAGTTTCTAGATTATTTGAGTGATGATATTCTTTCTCTGTTTTCTACAAGTATTGTGCATGTTTTTCTACAGATGTGTAAATAGTAGTGGCATTGGATCCATCTTGTATGTGGAGGCCTTTATTTTTTATTTTTTATTTTTTCTCAATGGAAGTTCTATAGGTAGTAGTACATATTTTGATGTGATTATTTTTGTTTGCAGGTATATCATAGTGGAGGTGGCTTTGGACCCTATACTTTGTCCTCTGTGTTGAATTCATGGAGTTCTGATACACCTGGAGCTCCATCAATGCCTAGTGCCAAAACTAGGGAGAACAGTTCCTTACTGAGATTGATAGTTGAAGTTTCTGAAGAAGTTTGTTCCCAGTTGCATGGTGGAATTCTGAAAGTGGCACGCAAAGTTATGCTGGATGAGATTATAAGCAACATAATATCTGAGGCTTTTGCCATGAAGAAAGATCTAGGACTGAGAAAGCCTGGTTCGATTGATCAGGTGATTGAAATATGTTCCTTCTGTAACAAAGTTTCAATAATTTTCATTGTTGATTAGTTGTTGATGCCTTCTTATTTGCTTAACAATCTACGTGTACATTCTCTAACACCTTTGTTTTCTGCTGCTTGGCCAGTTTGGAATGATTAGCAAGAATAATTGTTCTCCTCTGGGGAGTGATTCAGGTGAAGCAGCACTCTCCCATTCTGTCGCTGATGCCACATGTATGACTGTTGAAACTACTTCTAGGAAGCCTACAACTGCTGTGAAATCTGTTGGGAGCGTCGAAAACTTCTGGAGGACCTATATAGCTGTTTGTAGAATGATCTTTGATTCATGCATGCAAGTTACATGGAATGCTGTTATACATGATTCTATGTCACTGCATGCAACGGCCTGGAGAAAAACGAAACGTTGGTATGAACATCCCATGATTGCAGCAGCAACTGCTGAAAATGGTGCTCTTGATGAGGATAATGTTGGCACTGTTAATCCCCCTTCTGAATCTGTAAGTCTGTGTTTCTTGCCAAACTTTTCGTCAGTTTATTTCATTCTTATATCAGGTCTTAATCTAATTGATTGCAGTTGCAACTGGAGAAAGAGTGTGCAATTTGTGACACTGATTGTCCACCGGGATTTGAATCTATGATGCGGGGGCCTGATTCATGTGTGGCATCATTAACAGGATCATTAACATCTTCTATTGGCGAAAATCCATGTAAACATGAGTGTCCATTGGACACTACTCAAACTTATAATGAAGGGCAATACATTCTGGAGAGTGTAGAAAGTGTGCTTCATATGGCTGCAAAGATGTCTCTGGTTGAATACGTACGAACTTCTATTGATGAGGTTGTGGCGAAACTGGTCTGCTTTAAAGAACCTAATAGCACTAATGAGGTAACACAAATAAGTGGCCTTTATTAAATAGCTTCAAATGGTTGTGGCATCCTATCTTATCCACATTGTCTATCTAGGTCCTTTCTTATCCTAATGCATTTAGTTGAAGAATTAATCACACAATAACGTCTTTTCTTGGTGTAGGACTCTGTTGACTCTTCCATTCAGGTTCCTTGTGTTATTGGGTGTCATTCTTGCAGCATGCATGATGTCCTCGGATTGGAATCTGATGTTACAGAGACAATCATGTTTGATGATTCTCAAAGTTCATCGCATCCAGGAAAACTTCTAGTTCAATCTTCATCAAATGAATCTGGAGAGTGTAGGTCTACTTTAGCAGAAAATGCTGTTGAAAAATTGCGCTTGCGTATGTTTACTGTCCTTGATGAAGATGAAATTCATGAGCCATCTCCTCCTGGTCTTGAAGAGCGTTTCTGCACTCTCTGTAACACAGACAATAAAAAATTCCGGCTGTCAAGGTCAGATGAAAGTGCAGAAAAAATTGCAATATATGTTGTGATGGCAATCTGTAGACAAAAGTTGCACGATGATGTGCTTAGAGAGTGGAAATCACTGTTTGCTGATGATGCTGTTTATCAGTCTCTAACTGCATGGAGTACTTCAAAAAAATACTGTGAATCTAATTTTAACGAGGTATTGTTCTGCATGTGTTGCTCTGTTGTCCCCTACCAATTTTATTTTGTGGTTGAATGCAGTTTAGTTTTCTTCTCTTTCTCTTGCTTTCTGCAATTCGTAGTAATTTGAGGATTCAATCTCCCTTCTTTTTCCCCTCTTCCTTTTCTAATATTTTTAGTTTCAGGAAGGAGAAGGTTATACAAACAATCGAAAACGAGATTATCCCGAGGCTTTAGATGCATCAGCAAAAAGGTCACGGAGTTTGCACGATAGAGGTGCTGCAGAAGTGCCTCTGGTGATTAGTAAGTATACATATTCTCGGAAGAAGATTGCGCGGAAAAAGTTTGAGTTTTCATCTGAGAAAGTGGCTTCTGATGACGGTGGGTTGCAACATAAAGTCATGGACAAACAACAGAAACCAAACTGCTCAGGGGATCTATTAAAAGTTGCAGAAGTTAACAGTGCAGTTGTGAAGAAAAAGATTGGGGTCACGAAATGCCAGAAAGATAGATCTTTGCAAACTGTTGCACAAAATAATTTGGAAAGTGATTTTCGTCCGAACAAGATTGCAGGTGGTAGGAAAGTGAAGAAGGTTGCTCGTGCCATTCATGGTATGCTGTGAGTGTCAATTATTGTTATAGCAGCCAATTCGAGATGAGTATTACATTGAAATTATCTCTCTTTCTCATCCAGATAATGTGGCATCAGTTGATGATCAGTTATTAAGCACAGAGAGGATCTCATCTTTCATGGAGAATACAACCAAGAGAGCTGTAGATAGCTGTCACTGTGATGTTAGATCTCAGAAAGAGCTTGGTGGTGATTACACAAGAAAAAATTCAAAATGCAAGCACTATGCTTTCAATCTTGTTGTCCTGATTATTTGTTAATTTATGATCCAATATTGCAGATTTATATTTTTTTTATCTCATTGATGGTACTTCTCTTTAATGTTTATAGCAACCGAGAAGTCCGCAATAAAACAGAGGCATTTGATTGATGATGTACGAGTTGGGCTCCCTACGAAAGTCTCAAAAGTAGCAGATGGTGTGGGAAAGCAAGCAGTTTTCAGACGGGCTACGGTTGCAAATAAAAATTTGAAAAAATTGAGAGCATCAAATTCCTGCCCTAAGTCTGATGGATGTGCTCGATCTGCGATAAATGGGTGGGAGTGGCATTTGTGGTCACAAAAAGCAAGTCCTGCTGAGAGAGCTTGTGTCAGGGGACATTGGCATGTTTATGTTCAGCATCCAGGGTCCGAGTTAAATGCATCTCAGTTGTTAAACACAAAAGGCCTTTCTGCAAGAACCAATAGGGTGAAGCTACGGAATCTTCTTGCTGCTGCGGATGGTGCTGACCTTTTGAAAGCTACTCAACTAAAGGTGCTACTGCCTTATTTTTCTTTCAGGATATCTTTGTATTGCTTGTATGGTGCCAATCTGAAATGCTTTTCACTGGCAGGCGAGGAAAAAGCGATTGCGGTTCCAACGAAGCAAGATCCATGACTGGGGCCTTGTAGCATTGGAACCTATTGAAGCAGAGGATTTCGTTATAGAATATGTTGGAGAACTTATACGTCCTCGGGTGAGCTTGTATCTCATGGTCTTAGGCCCAACTTGGTTGTGCTTATTGCTTAAAAGTATTTCTATAATGCCAAAATCTTTCAGTTGCTGTCAAGCAGCCCTCTAAACTTCTAAATTGCATTCATCTATCCCCATAAGTTGCTGACACCATTTTTTTTTTGGGCCACTTTCCAACTCCCCCCCCTTAAAGTTTTGCCGTTGATTCTTTCACTTTTTATCTAGTGATGATTTCTTCAACAATGGGAACAGAGATGTTGTGTTCAGAGGCGGACTCTTAGAGAGAGAGAGAGAGAGAGAGAGAGAGAGAGAGAGAGATGATGATTTCTTCAACAATGGATTTGGTAATAACAGAGATGCTGTGTTCAGAGGCGGAATCTTGACGAGCTTGGAGGAGTGCACTGGATTGGTGGAGGGCGTTGGAGCGCATATCTGCTTAGATCTTTCATTGACAAATCTTCCTCGACTGTCAAAGAAATCATCAACAATCCGCTGCAGCACTCTGCACGGTACTTGCCTTCGATCTCGTTCACTACATTCATGTAATGTCGGATCTCTGGGATATCATCTGCCCTGGTACTCTTGCTGATCTCGGCTTCGCTGATGCCCATGTCACAGCCACCTCTGTTTCAATTCTCATTGCAATCCCATCATACTGTCTTGCTGCAATCCCCCCCTCCCCCCTCTCTCTCAAACCAGCAATGTCAGCCTAGACGCAACCAAATCGGGACAAATTAAACACTACATCCATATTAGAAAACAAAACATCACTTTAATTCCTAGTTGTAATTCTATCCAATTCAAATTAACTGAGAGTGATTACCAAACATAGACCTGTGACATCCTCATTCTTGCCATCATTTGCCTGCAATTTGGACCTCCTTGCCTCTTATAACTTCTCTACCCTTGGTTATGGCCCCTGCAACTCCTCCAATAATTCACCAAAGCCAAAACTACATGCACAAACAATGCAAAGCATGTTTGCAGATCCGAACTCTAATTGACATGTTTGTCTGATCATCCACAGCCAAAGGCAACATCACCCAAAATACAACCATAAAGGCCAAGTTGCACATCATGTAGAGAACCATGACCGTCTTCAAATAATCCAAATTGGTGCATCTCTCCTCCATATTACACACCTCCAGCTTTCACCCAAGCATTGACGCACCTCTGCTGGTGGTGGCTTGGCCGAATAGAAGAGAGAGAGCTATTTTCCTCAATGGAGACTCATGCCACAGCTGGAGAAGTGGAGCTGCTGATTGTCCTCATAGCCGTTTATTGATTGAGATTGGTTGTTTATTGATTCTCTCTCCCCCTCTCTCTCTCTCTCTCTCTCTCTCTCTCTCTCTCTCTCTCTCTCGCATCACTGGAGATGGAGAAGACAGGGAGGTCAAAGACATTGATGGAAAAATGGGTAAAAAGGTTGGGGATATCGAGAGCAAAATGGGAATAAATGTTGGAAAGTGGATAAAAAAAGTGATGCTGTCCACTTACGGGGTTAGGTGAATGTGATTTGAGAAGTTTGGAAGTTACTTGACTGCAATTAAAATTTAAGAGGTTATTTGTAAGTGCCCCCAGAGTCTGCAGGGATTTTTGTGGTTTGGCCATTCTGAAAAAACAAAGTAGAATATATCAGAGTTCTTTTCTTGCTTAGTCTTCCAAGCTCATGAAACTTGTATAATCTTAGGAGTATGCTTAAGTTTATAAATGAATCTGATCTCCATTGAGCTCTTTGTGAGCATTGTAAGAGTCCAATCTTTTATATGACACTTATTAATGGAGAAAACATGGGAAAGATAAAGATGGCATCAATGGAGAAAAGAGTTGCAAGAGAGAGGATTATATGCTACTAGATGTTATATAGTTGGACTGTTTGTCCTAAGATTAATGATCCTGGTCTTTGGTTGATATTGGATATTTTTTCGGCTAAAATTAGATCTGAGTATATTTTGAATTTGCTACAATTTAGGCAAGAAAAGATAGCTTCTAAGATAGGTCTAACTTTTTGGTGCTGGGACTAAATTGAATTTTACCTGAGAGATAGGATTAACGGGCCCATGTAGACAGGACACTTTGTCATAATGAAATAGTAGTTCCAAGATTACACAACTGAAACAAACACCTGACTAAGAGCATTTTGGCATTCTTGCATCTAATCCCTTGTCCAAATGGGGGGGGGGGGGACAAAAGGACTCTGTTCCATCCCTTTTGATATCCTCTAAATTACAATCTTGAATTTGCCCCAAAAGTGAAAGACCATGACGATGCATGCAAAACAATCCTATCCAAAAGTTTGGACTATAAGTTTGTTATATTTAAGATCTTAGCATTTATTTCTGACAATGAACATCAAATTATTGGCATGGCAATATTTTCTAAAGCAATTCTGCTTCCTTGCTGCAGCCAAAGCCTCTAAGAGCATCACAAGTGAATCATTCAGGATTCTTGTACTATTTGTTTTATCTTTCTCGTCATAGTTAAGCTTAATAGAACCAAATTGATGTATTGCGTAAGAAATACTTAGATTAACATAAAGCAGTAGACTCCTGCTTGATGTACTTCTCTCATGTATTTATGTGTAGAAGTTATTATCTACGCATGTGTATAGTTGGATATTTTTAATAAATCAAAATATTTTAATGTGTAAAGCAAGCACACAGAAAGCTAGTATCTTTGAATTTGAATCGCATTCATATTTTTTTATTAATTTTCGTTAATTGATTTCTGGATTTATAGATATCTGATATACGTGAACGTCAGTACGAGAAAATGGGAATTGGAAGCAGTTATCTTTTCAGATTGGATGATGGCTATGTGGTGAGTATTGTGCCACTGTATCAGCTTTGGGTCTAAACCAATTGTCTACCATGCTTCTGCTTAATTTTAGGGCCTATGTGCTTAGTAATGGTTCAATCTTTTGGTACACCTTTGAATGACAAAACATGCATAAAATTTCATGATTGGAGGCATGTCCCTTGCATTCTTGCATTGCTCTATATGCCATCACTTGTATGTTATACTGTAGAGGAGTGGCTGAGGAGAGGTGCATTGTTTCTTACCTTCTAAAATAGTACCATTCCTGATTCTTTGTAACATGTTCTGCCTAAAACATGTGTAGGTTGATGCCACAAAGCGTGGTGGGATTGCTCGGTTTATTAACCATTCCTGTGAGGTAGCTGCTGTGTAATGTATCAAAGTTATTTGTTACATAGAGCAAATGACAAACCTTTGAACCTTCTAATATTTGTGTTCCTTGCAGCCTAACTGCTATACGAAGGTTATAAGTGTGGAGGGTCAAAAGAAGATCTTTATATATGCAAAACGGTATATAGCTGCTGGTGAAGAAATTACATACAATTACAAGTTTCCACTTGAGGAGAAAAAGATTCCTTGCAATTGTGGTTCAAAGAGGTAAGATGGAATGTGGCATTTGGGCACTAGATTTGGTCATAATTTATGGTTTATGTTGCAATATTTTTTAGACTTGCAATGGTTCGTAAGCAAGAAATACTATACCAAGATATTTCTACGGGCCTCAGTCAATTTGGAGACATCCACTTTTGTTTATGTTTTGGAGCAGATTTGTAGGAGTTGGTGACGCCACATGTATGAATTCATAAATTCCTTTAAGTGCTTGGTCTCTATTATAATGTTGGGACTCTTTTAGGTTGAGACCTGGTAGTCTTGCCACATCTAGAATGAATTATATTATGTGATAGAATCTACATCTTTCTTAGTTGTAAGGCCTTGTGTTCTATTTCATGTGATGCATTGATCTTCTCAATTTTGGTGATTTCACTGTTTGCTGTCTTTCTGGTCCTTATTTAATCTCACCTTTTCTGTGTTGGAGAGCCTTTCATGGTTCAATGAACAACTAATATTTGAAGCGCATTTGAAACCTGATGAATTTCTTCTCAACTATTACGAGGATGTCTTATCCTCTCTTGTATCTATGGACATTCTTCATAATTGAAATTCTTTTCTTTTGCTATTAAAGAAATACATATTTTTTTTACTTACTTGGAATATGAATTTGGCC
Source organism: Dillenia turbinata (assembly GCA_037126225.1). Classification (NCBI taxonomy): domain Eukaryota; kingdom Viridiplantae; phylum Streptophyta; class Magnoliopsida; order Dilleniales; family Dilleniaceae; genus Dillenia; species Dillenia turbinata. The sequence goes on from JBAMMX010000005.1 coordinate 105,625, forward strand.
TTTAGTTTTCCTTTCAATTTTTGTTTTATCCATTCAAAGAGTGGCCATGTTTCTGGATTCATTGCCAAATGTGTGCGAAGAAGTGATATGGATTTGAGAAAAAAATAGTCGAAGGAGTTTTTGGAAAGATGGATTTGGAAAACAAGGAGGAAGTGGAGTTATGGTGGATAATAAATAACCTATTTGATATTTTCTAATCCATGATACCAATTTAACCTCATAAATAATCTCCATGAAGTACATGATGAAAAATTCCGGGGGTAGTTATATGGCGCAAACTTGCAGTAGGCGTCTAACACCAAATTGCCTCTTCCTTCTATTAATAGTGGATAGTGCAATCTCACAACCTTATTTTGGAAACTAAGCAGTGATGCCTGGATTCTGTTGAGTGCTGATTTTACTGCAGTGTGAGGAGCTGGCTGTTCTTGTGCCAATGTCACGTTTCTTTTTTTTATCTTTATTTTTAATCTTTTTTCTTCTTCTTTTTTTGAAGGCTAACATTATACTAATTACTCTTTCTTTTAATTAGGTGCCGTGGATCACTGAATTAGGTTCTCTAAGTTTTGAGTTCAGGTATGCATTATGGTTCATAATTGTTGACAATTATTTTTGTTCAGTCAAGTTAAACATCTTATTTATTGTTCAACAATTTTCCAGGCCTTTCTTTTTGGTTTTGATTCTTGAGTTGCAGAGCTTATAAATGAAGAAACTATAGGTACATACTTGTGTTACTCAGCATCATAAATCCATGTTGTTTCTTTTTGATCCTATTGATTGGGTTTTTTTTTTTTTTTTTTATTTTACTATGTTTTTTGTACATTGAGACAAAAATCACAGTGCTTTATGGAAAGTCTTATGGAATAATAATAAAACTAGCAATGCTTTATGGAACTAGGTATGTGGCTATCAAAAATCAATATGCATTGAACATGTGTATAGCTGAGGTGAGCATGAGAATGTTAGGCAAATAAATGAGGTGAGAGGAAAAGATAATCATACATGAATATGTTTTAGGGTCTTCCTGATTGTACATAAAATGGGAGAAAATAGACCAAGTTCGTTGGGTCATAGTTGGAAATCCATTTGTATTCTTGTGAACAAGTGATAGTGTACAAGTGGAGGATTCATGTGGTGAAAAGAAATCCTGAAGGACTTGGAGTAGCCGAATATGATAAATTAATCAAAAGGTAGATCAAATACACAGCCAAAAGGGGTTCTCTTCTAGGCCACAGTAACCAGGATTTGAGACTTTACATTGGAATTCTGAAAGAACTTAATTTCATCAATTAACTCTGATTTACAAGGTGGCAGCATAAATAGTCAACCAAGCGAGGACAAATCCTAGCCCCTGAATCAAGTCTTGGCCATCTAACTAATATTAGATTAGGAAAACTATAAGAAAAAGAAACAGTATTTCAGCAATTTAAAGAAATATGCTCCTGGAAAGAAATAGAAAGATTTCCAACAAAAATATATAAACAAATTTCCAGCATCTTCCTGCAAATTATCCACCAACTTTTTCTTCCAGGAACTCTTTGGAATAATTGGTGAAGTGGAAATGCTGTGAGAGGTGGTAAAGCACAGTATTTTATATTTTAACCGGACACATGGTTTTAATCAGCTAGTTAAAAATTAACAGTTCAGTTAGCTTGTGTCTTTCTAATCAGTGTTCTGAACACAATCATTGAACTTATTTGAGGAAGAAAATAAATGGGTTTAATAAAAGAGGAATACAAAGAATAAGAATACAAGTTAGGATGAGTTATCCTCCATAAGAAAGTGTTAATTATGCAGTAGTATGTAGAGACACTGGAGTCTACCCATGGACTTTTGTCCACCTCTAGACTATTGTAAAAAACCCTAAGATCGAAAGCTTGTACTGATGAATTCTTCCAAACCAAAACATCTTGTCAGCTCCATCGGCACCTACTCCATTTAAGAAAGTTCAAAGCTCCAAATCATTAACTTGCCTAATGAACTCACATTCCTAATATGGTGACCTCCATGCCCAAAGAACAAATCACTTAAAGCATCTTTATCCAAGACTTGAACAAGCCAAAGAATCAACACCCTGGAGGACTAACTTTATTCAACTTATCATTCCAAAACAAGATTCTTGAACCAGTTCCTGCTTTGAATCCCACACCAACTGAGAACACAGCCTAGGGTTTGGTCCCCCCCCCCCCAAAAAAAAAATGGAATGTTGGGAAATCATTTCATATTACTCCTTCGGTCCGGAGCAGCAGGGGCTGTTCAATGAAAAAAAAAATGATACCCATATAATTTATAATGAGTCTTTACGTCCACTAGTATTTTCAATAGGACAAAGGCTGTGCATTGATTTACTTATCCTATACCTGTGTTCCAACTCCCCCTTGGACAATATAGAATTGAACCACCATTTTTCCATAGAAGTCTTCTTCCCCCCCCCCCTATTTGCAGAAAATACAATACAATAGATGAATAGTCGTTCGATGAAAAATCATTTGAGTTCCTATCAAACCAATCACTAGGATTATCAATTGATAAAACATGAGTTTTGAAGGAGGTTCTGCAAATAAATTTGATCCTTCCAAAGGATGACTATCTCTCTGAATCTGCAATAATGTGGCTTATTATTTGTCTTGATTCTGAATCTTTGGTTGCTTCATAAAATGTGCAAAAGTTCGCCCTGGTTCTATTTTCTTAATTTTACTCTGGCTTGATGTTCCTATTAATGTACAAGTTTCTCTCTAACAGGTGAAACCCTGCCGGTGGAGCTGGGGCATTCTTACAAAATCTACACAATATCTTATTGTCTTAAAAGTTTCAGCTCTTGTGGTGATTCAAAGGGGGAAAAGCTTTGGCTATTGTGACTTTTAATTAACAAGATAACCATTGATGGGAGATTTTTTTTTTTAAGCAGAATTTATCCTTTTTTGTATATGTTAGGAAATCATTTTAAATAATTATGTTGATACTCTCAACTTATATTGGTCTATAAGTTCCTCAAAATTGATTTATTGGTACCAATTTTTAACTCCGTCAGTTATTCTTGTACCTCAAGAGTTTTGCAGTCTTGTTATAGTCTTGGCAAGAACAGCACTGTTGATTGGGCTTTTCAACTTTCTGTTTCGGGTAATATTGTTCTTCTGAGCAGTGGAATGATTTGCGGTCTCTAGTTTCTACATGTCATTGATGTAGGCCTGCGTGGACAATTTTATGATTGTTGACTCAGAGAAGGAAGCTTCGCAAGACCAGGAATTTGATTATCATTGTATATACACATACATGATAATGTTTATATATGTAGATATGTATATATTTTATCTAGTTATATAATCAACAGCAAGAATTTCCCATGTGACAATATGAAATTCCTCGTAACTGAAAATTTGTTTCCAAATCCGTCTTTGGTTCTTGGTTCTGCAATAATCTGAAAGTTAATTGATGACACATTTTGAGATTGGATTAACATATATATATATATATATATATATATATATATATATATATATATATATATATTTGCTACACAGAAGATTTGAATATAAGATCTCCAGGTTAGGGGAGGGGAGTTTTAACGCTTTGGCTGAAGATTTTTTCTATATTGAGATTGGATTCTCCCAATTTCAAATTGTGTTGCATGTTGAATTGGTGGTACAGGATTTCTCTGCTTAGAGTTTAAGAGCTTTGATGGGTTTTACACACTGAGGTTTTAATAGTAGCTCTGGATTCTATCTTCTTGTATGCCTATGCCTTCTTAAATGAACACAAGTGGCTAGGAGAAAAATGCATTTTGATTTTTGAAGCCAGATATGTTTCTTTAGTTGAAAGTGCCTATGCCAAACGCCCCACATCCGGTTTTGAGAAAGTTGGCTGACATTGAGATATGTTTCATATTATTGAAATCTGCCTTTTTGGCCGATTGATATGAATAGAGGTTTGATGGATCTTCTCGTCTGTTGTTGCTAGTAGAAATGTGCCTACCATGCAATTCTCAAATTTTTAAAAGCTAATGGTCATCTTGCACATTGACCTGTTACTAATGCAAATTTTATGTTGTTTCAGGCTATAACTCAAAACAGTTTGGGTGTTATCTTGGCAATCTTTTCACTAAAGAGGCTTATGCCCGCCTGCCAAAGAAGATTTCTGAACACTGCATTCTTTTTGGTGTGTCTCAGTTTCAGATGAGTTTCTTCTCTCAAAAACTGTAAATGAACTTACTGTTCTATTTTTTACACCGCAGCTTCGAAACATAGACCCCCCTATGTACGGGTTCGCATTTACACAATCATTTAATGTTATAAAAATTTTAATATCTCTTATGAGGCAAACACCTATATATTATTGTCGACCTACAATTATTATGCACCACTTTATTATCTTGACCAGCTACAAAATTGGTAAATAAACACTCAAAAGTTACTTGAAAAACTAAATGCTTTTCCCCCATACGTTAAAGAAGTCAAATCTTCATAACAATAATGTAATTTCAGACGATTAAAATGGTGCTGTTTGAGGTGTTCCCTAGGGAGTGAAAATGATGTTGTTTGTGGTGGTTTAATGGCTCGATTTGCTGAATATTATATATCGCCATCTAGTGTGCGCCAATGATGCAAAAGTTGCCTAAACATATGAGAAACTCCCGCAAAGTAGTGCTATTTGCTGAACGATGGATCACCTCAGAAACCCCTAAAGGCAGCAGATGCAATGTTTGAGGATCATGGCCTCTTGGGTTTGCATTCTCACAATTTCAGACGAGAACATAATCATAATGGCAGCCAATGAGGACTGGGATTTGTGTTTTGTGGGTTTTTTTTTTTTTTTTTGAGGGGGGGGGGTGTTTGGATATCTTGGGTTCCTTGGAGAATTTGTAGCAGGTAGGATTTGCAGGTAACCAGGAATGATGGAGAATACATATAGCTCCACAACTGGGAAAATGATTGCGGATTTGTACATTGTTGATAAGCCATCTCGATGGGGGGCTATAGGTCAGCTCTTATTTTCTCAATTCAAAATTTCAACTTTAGAATAATGTGGTCATTTTAACTAGAATCTTTACCTTTTGGTTCGGCCTTTTGCATTTTCTCCTTTTTGGTTGCAGGTTTGAATGCATGCGGAAGATCTATTGATCCCCTCGTTGGTAAGTCTTCCTTGGTCCTCTCTTACATTATGGTGCCCAGTTTTGATGATTAAATAAAGAAGACAAGTTGCTCCGCGTGAGACGTCTAAAATCTAACATTCGTGGAACATGAATAAGAAAAAAAAAATGAAGATTGAAGCTATTTAAGGGGGTTGGAAATGACAAAACCTTAATGACGCAAGCAGTTGTACATAATTTGCCAAGTTCTTTTCCTATCTTTTTGGGTCTTCCACGTTGGCTAGGAAGATGCACCAAGAAGTGACGACTTTTGGGCGGGGGTGGCGTGGTGCCAATTTAATTTTCTATCTTGTTTCTTTTGACCAACTAGATGTGTCTAGAAATTGGAACTTTGGTCAGAATTAAGAGAACATTGTGGTACATAAAATACTCCCTGCATCAATGTCAAATTATGAATCCGCGCCAAAATTGTGATGATTTGGCCCAAACCAGTGGTACCATCGATATTGAGTCGCAACTGTGGTATTGGCACCGAATCTGTCTCATAGTGATGTTCGGTTTGTAACTTTCTCGGCCTTTTGGTTAAGATCAAGTGATTTTCAGTTTTGTTGCGTTGATGTGTCTAAGCAACATAGTTTGTCCCATAATCACTGTAAATGTGGCGAAGCCTAAACTATGCAAAATGCTGTTCCATCCTCCTAAGGGCCGGTGGCACGTCCACGACTCTAACCGACCTTAGCTCAATGGAAGAGTAAAGGATTGCACCTGTTCGGGCTTATTTCCCGCAACGGATTTAATCCTTTGGTTGCTGGTTCGAGTCCAGCAGGTCGATGATTATTATGATTGTGATGTGGACATAGAGTAGGGGGGAACAAAACAGGAGTTTAACCTCTTACCCGAGAGGGTGGGTGGCTCTGGCGGTGGGAGGGTGAGGTTCAAAGGTTTTACTTTAAAGAGGCAGGGCTTCTTTGTACGGATTAATACACTGTGATCTGTCCTTGTATTAAACAAGATCCGAGGGAACCCTTGGGGTATTGTACTTGCTTGGTTGGATTACATCAAAAAGAACATAATTATGTAGTTAAAAGGATTTAATTCCTAGACCGTCCGCAACATGAAACCCTCCATCAGTTCATCCTTGGAGTTTATTTATATTTGATTTTCCAAAGGTTGATTTCTCATGTTCAGTACAGAAAAATAAATTAAAATTTCCCACGAGTTGTTGCAAGATGTTGGCAGATTATATTGGATAATGCTAGTTAAAATCATATATTTGAATATTTTAACTTATGAATTTATAATAAGAACGTTATTAGTTACCAACTAGCTGGGCCATTATTGAATTAGTATAATAATTCGAAATAACCAATAATTATAAACCTACATAATCCCAATTAATACTTTATTACCTTGTGGCGTGATTGAATTGGAAATCCATTATATTAATTGCAATGTTGGGATAAATGGGAAAAAAATGTCAAGATATCAGCCGAGTTATTTAGATATATTAAAAAAGAAAGAATGAAAAAAAAATTGGTTCAGGACAAACCGCATTTATAGAGTAATAATTGCACAACCCACAATACAGCAAGCGGCTTTTATGCGAGTGAACAAACCCAATGTCTGCACAATAGATCCTATGAGAAAATATCCTACGGTGATTGGCCGATTGCCGATGACTGTCCATCCCAAATTAAGACGTTTTTTTTTCCTAAAAGAATTTATCAGAACAAAAGGTGTGGAAGGGGCTAAAAAGGGGCAACAAATGAGAGAGAGAGAGAGAGAGAGAGAGAGAGGAATATCATCAAATAATGTGATTCTTTTTTCTGCTTCGCAAATAAAGTAAAAATTTGTTAGATACGTATAAAATGCATCGCACAAAATGGGAATAAACTCACTACAAGAGCACAAGTTGATTGCACAGAGAACTAATTTTACTTCGTTATACCGTTGATGCCAAGTACAGAATCCCGAAAATGCAAGCGCAATTTCTTGAAAAACCCAAAAATTAATAATTGCCTCTTGCAGAAGACATCTTGCATGGGATTTCATCATTCAAGATGTCAGAAACGGTCTTGGTTACACATTTGTAAGAATGCCGTTGTCAAGATACCCCTTATGAACCACCTGCATTCGGTACATGATACAATAATTCGCTAAGCCCCAGCAACTAACAGAGCAACAAACTTCTTCTCAAGGAGTCTCATCTTAGAAGAACGTAGACTAGAACATCATAGGGCGAATGTATCTGATGTCTTGATTAGAACTACGGCACAGATGACCCGTTTATAGAACTGCGCTCACCGTTTAGTGCAATGAATTTAGGTTTACATAACTGAACAGATTTAGTAGTTTGAGAGAGAGAGAGAGAACTTTATTATTTGAGAATCATAGATAAGCATATTCATCTTAATTAGCTAATGGAATCATATGACCACAAATATGGCAAAGTAAAAACCAATTGAACTTTTAACATGCAAAAGTATGTTAGACTCGTATTGACTGATATCCTGATACCTTGAATAAAACTAAAGTGCTGGCTCTGTCTCCAAAGCCGTTCAAAGTATCTCACCAAGTTTATGATCTGCAACAATAAGACAGACTGGTTGTGGCCTCCTTGCAGGCTACTATTCTCTCACAGTGGTGCTTATACCTGTCACAAAAACAAATGCCAAATTATAAAGGAGGGAATCGCAGAATCTCAAAAGATCCATAGAACGTTTTATATTTCACTTTGTAGCTTATATTGTTGACCCCAAAAATTCTGTATGTGGATCATTAAATATGCTTGCTCATTAGTTAAATTGTAAATCATAATCACTGTTTGGTAGTGTCAATTGTGTTACGAAGAAGGATCCAACTAACCATAGCCGTGTAGTACTGCAATTATAATAGTAATGGCTGTCAAACTAGTCGTTACGGTCACGCAATTCACTGGGACAATTTTTCCTTCCTGAGTTACAATCAAATTCAAGAATCTAGAAGATATCCATACAAGTTTGCCATGGATGCAAATGGAGTAGACATAGGACTTAAGTAAAAGATGTAACTATGGGAGTTCTACAAGAGGCACATTTATGAACCTGGAGCTCCAAAACCAGAGAACCTCTTACTCTCTTTAACTCTGAGAATTTCCAAACTTTCAAAGTCCGCAGAATAACAATCTGATAAAACTCGAAAAGAATAAAATTAGCATACATACGTACATACATACGAGTGTGCGCATTCAAATCAAATTATCATACAACTATATAAAAGGAAAATTGGTGAGCAAGAGGAAATGGGATCATACAAATGAATTGTGCTACCTTTGGGCAGAGAAAAGTGTACGTTGCCAGGTATTCTTCCTCTTCCTCTTCCGAACTCCGGCTCCTTTATAATTTTGGCAGCTCGAGGCAACCTTGCATCAAAAAAGCAACAAAAAAAATATATATATATAGTTGAAATAATAGGATCATTTTGTGATCATAAAAGTGCTGATATGTACACCACTGTGGCAGCAAAAATAAAATAACAAAATGAGAGAGTTGTTTCTTGTGCTCTTATGATTTGGAGGTAATAGAGAAGAATTTCCTAAGGAGCAGTTATGAATTCTATTACCAAGATGGAAAACTACATGAATGTCACTTAATGGGATACTAAAGTCATTATGAAGCTCTCACAAGAAGATCAAAACTGACAGCAACTGCAAAACAGCAATTTTGTGGACTTTTTTTTAATTGGGAGGGGGCCTGGGAGGGGTTATAACTACTCCATTTGCCACCAAGATAATGGCCAGAAATGAATACACTAGAAAGTTTATTAATTCAAAAGCTGCACTACAATGAGAAATAAGATGCTTAAATAGCCTAACCAACCTAAGTAGATAAGGAAACTATGAATACCCAATACATCATTCTAGAATAAAAATAAAAAAATAAAATAAATGAACAAAACAAGTTTCTAGGAAGGACTTGGGTGTAGCTGTGCATAATAGGCACCCACCTCAGTTTGGGCACAACTGCACCTAGTGGGCAAAAGGTGGCTCAGACAGCACCTAATGCCCCTAACTCACAGAAGTGCAATTCTTTGCCAGGCTTGGATCGTTTTTTCCCCACAATCCTTTTGTGTGTCAATTTCCCCCTCTTATGACATTCTGACCATCTGACTCAACCATTAACAAAGCAAACCTTAATTTTTATAGCTTCTCGGTCTCCATTAGTTTCCCCACATAGGGAAAAACTCAACCTCAAGTTCAATGCAAAACCTGGACATCCTCTATCCATGTTATGCAATACCATATCAAAATCTGACAAGTCTACTCCACATTATTCAAATTGGATCAAATAAAAACAAATCAACTTTGTGAGGTACGAAGTCGACAACAAAATATCCTTCCGAAGCAAATGCCTTTTTGACCCTTCATTATTCTGGAGCTCTAGAAGGGCAGGCCTAACGCAATGGTGAAATCTCTCCATTGTGTCCTGGTGACCCAGAATTCGAATCAGCCTACTTGCAAAAAAAAAAAAAAAAAAAAACATACTAAAGGCTCCCTAGGTATTCCCTTCCCCAGAGCCCACAATGTGGGAGTTTCGGCACCGGGTACGCCTTTTTATTATTCTCAAGCTCTAAAATCTTTTTTCGTCCTTTCACCTTCTCAACACCCATAAAATCAACCACTGATGTCACTTGCTTCCCCACCACATATCCCTAAGTCTCAATTACATGGTGAGACGCAGCTTCATCATCTTCAGACTCCAATGGCTCTACCAAAAACTCTTAAGCATCCATGATTCTCGAGAGCAATCTCTACATTTTGATGGGCTAGGTCCCCATGAGACAATGAACCAAGTTATTCGCACTAGACCTTACCACAGAACATTAAACCCATTACCACTGAACTAATCCAGAATCTTCAATATCATAATTTACACCACCATCAGGCTTGCAAATTATTTTCAAGTACAAATCATTGACATTTACTCCATTTCGAATTCGAACTTGAACTCAAACTCCAAACTATTTCTCCAAAGTTTATAAAACAACTATCGCTCATAGTTTGGTGTAGAAATTGATCCACATCAACTGTTTCAGTTTTACCCATGTTCCAATTGGCCCTTTACCATTATTTAACCTACTTTCTAGCAATTTGTTTCACCATACATGGGCCTTTTGTTTAAATTTAAAGCCTACACATCCTAGGGTGCGAAATTCTCATGTATTCATAAAATTTATTTCACTTTCAAAACCATCTAAGAATTCACCTACTCCCAAATCACTATAGAACACTATAGAAGTTGGGAATGATCTCAAATGGTATAAAATAATCATAGCTAAAATTTTCATGAACTAGATCTGGTGTAGGTCAACCACGGGCATCAACAAAGGCATACTCCTCACTCTTTCTCCGACCCTTGTTTGCCCTAAATCCTAGATCATAAAGTGTGAATCTCACATCATCTCTCTAGTTGTTCTGGCTATCATAGGAGATTCTAACACTCCAAAGCAGTCTTCAACACCGGTCACTGTGGTGAGATTGGTAGCTTCCAAATACCCCAATGATACCCATGCGGCTGGCTAGCAATCCAGGTCTTCACCATGCTCCGATGCCAACTTATGCAGTTGGGTGGGTTAAGTTTGTTCTGCACAAATGCTAAAGTTCTGCAAGGGAATCCATCCCAAACATTAAATCCAGTCCACGGTTGAGAAAAGACTCATAGTTTGTTGATTCAAGAGTTGCGTTACAATGAGAAATAAGATGTTTAGCCTAAGCAACCCAAGTAAATAAGGAAACTAAATATGAATACCCTAGACAACATTTAAAAATATATGTATATAACTATAAATAAAATAAAATAAAGAAACCATAGAAACAAGCTTCAAGGCTGGATTTGCACGTAGGTATGCCCAAGAGACACTTGCCTCAATTCTGGGTGCAGGTGCACCCAGATGGCACCTAACCCCCTAACTTGCAGGAGTGTGATTCTTTGTCGGGCTTGAATAGTTTCTTCTCACGATCCTTTAGTGCATCAACTTCCCCCTCTCACAACATTGTGACAGTCTTTTAGACTATAAAACCCGGCCTCTGATTCGACCCTTAAACTTAGACATAGAAAACCTTGATTTTTATAGCTTTCCATTCTACACAGCATTGTTGTTGGACCATGGAACCGTCGGGCGTGCCCATCCATGTATTTAGTGCCCTAATACAGCTTCAGCCACAAAGCAGAAAATCAAATCCCAGTTTTCTCCCTGGCGAGAATGGTAACCAGATGTGCCAACCACACTTAGTGAGGAATTGCATAAGAATAGAAAGGTTGTAAGTAACAGAGGTATTAACAGAGAGTCATGTACGGAATTAGCTCCCTTGGGGAAAAAAAATTTAAAACAACACATTTGGGAAAAAAAATTCCAAATGTAACACCCATATGTCGGGTCTTCAAGACTCGACATATGCTGAAAAGACTCAACATGTACCGTGCATGTCGAGTCTTGAAGACTCGACATGAGAGATATGGGCTACACCACCAGCAGTTAGGGAAAAAACAGCTTGTGACATATTTGACCGAACATGGTTGTTCAAGATAGTGATAGTTAGTACCCCAAGAGCAATAAATACTGCCGCTCCAATGGCAATTAGGGAGGAGATGCTGGGTATGATCTTTTTGTGGTGGACATTTGAAGACAATGAACCAGGTGGAGAATTTGATGAAGAGTTTGGGTTTAGGACAGATGGCTTGGGATGGACAGAAGGGCAGGAATGATTGACAGCGGAGCCACAAAGGGATGGATTACTGGAAACAAATGGGGAGGATGGTGTTGAAAAAGCCACGTGGTAGTTCGCCTTCAAAGTGGTTGTGGGAAATATTAAAGGGGGTAAGGTGGGAGAGATTTATCAGCTCCTTATGAGGGCAGGGGTTTTGAGGGCAGGACTCATGTCGAGTCTTCAAAACTCGACATGCACAGTACATGTCGAGCCTTGAAAACTCAACATTTACTATACACTTAATGTGGATATGTCGAGTCTTGAAGACTCTACATACTATGTCTAGTCTTCAAGACCCGACATATGGGTGCTACATTTGGAATTTTTTTTTTCAAATGTGTTGTTTTAAAATTTTTGTTCCCCAAGCGAGCTAATTCCGTACATGACTCATTAACAAATTCCGTAAGGGATTTCTGATTCCAATTCTTTTTCTCCCATTTAAATTTCAACGGAGACCATCCCATCCACCACTGATAAAATTACCCCACCAACAAAAAACTCAAATAAAATCAGAGACGATACAATTGGTGGGTAAAAGACAAGACATCATACTGGTTGGTACAAGGCAGCAACTCCTTTTGTTTTATATTTTCCACGATGCGCATGACTTTATCTTTGTATTCTAGGTGGGCTCTAGCAGCACAAGGTGCGTCCGAGACTAAAAGAGTTTTATAATTTTTTATCATTTTTATTTGGACCCAATAAATAGTTATACTTAAAATTTATATAATGCATTACTAATTATAATCAATCTTATGAAGTACACTAATTAAATAACATTAATTATTTCTACGAAGAATATTATGTAAATTCAAATTTAAAGCAAAATTATTTAAATTTACAAAACGTGTAACAAAGCACATATATTTTGATATATAAATATATATATATATCAAATGAAGTGTTGTTGTTAACATTTGGCCAACTTAGTTATAATTCTGACCACAAGCACACCTAGAGTTAATTTTTTACAATCATAGATACTTAACAAACATGCCTCATTTTGGTATTTAAAAGCATTGGCTACTTAAATTTTTTTGGTATAAGGAGATGCAACGAAACGGGATCGAACCAAGAAAGGGAGGATAGAAGTGGGGAGGCTCTAGCACTTGAGTTGACCCTTGGCTACTTAAATTGACAAAACATATATTATAATCCATTAAATTGCTGTGATCATGCAGAAGTAATGGATTCTAATATATAAACAAGAGGATTGTTTATGCAAAATAGGCATGTAATTGTATGACAAAAGAAGTAACTTATTAAAGAGTTTCAATTTTTTTCACGATTCCCTCTATATGTAATATAAGTCAATGTGCTAATAGGATTTAGTATTTAGGATTTAGAGTTTTAGGAATTTAGAATTTAGGGTTTAGCGCTTAGAGTTTATGATTTAGAATTTTTATAATTTTTAATATATCTATATATATTTCTTATTTCAAAGAAAGGAATAAAAGTCGAAAGCCCAATATAACAAGCAATAACAATTAAAAGAGATCGTGCTCTCTCATATTGTCCACATCAACAAAAGAATTGGTGTTTTCTCTTCAACTGCCCATGTGGCAATATGAGAGCAAACCCCTCTTATCCTATAGGTAGACAAGAATAAGGGCAACGAACAATGTCAACATGCATGTGCAAAGGCCTAAATCCAATCAACTATTGAAAAAACAATAAATAAACAAATAAATTTCTTAATCTAAAAGAAGATGATTAGAACCCCGGATACTAAATAAAAAATGAATCAGCTAATAACCATGCTTGAAGTCATATCATCATATAAGAAGAACATGCAAGTAAGAAGCTAAAAAAGAACACAAAGAAACCACAGAACCAGTATGGAATCTTTAACAATGTAAAGACACCATCTAGGAGACACACATACTAACAAAGAATACAATACTGAATTATGTAAATAACATCACTGTTCACTTTTGCCAATAAATATTACCAAACCAGCGTACATAACTTAACCCTCTTTTAAATATGAACCTTAAAATAATTTATTTTTGAATAAAAGAATTTATACAAAACAAAACAAGCAGTTTACATTTAGTAATAATAATAATCATGTGAAGTGTCCCTGAATTTTTTTCCTTGAAGTATTTAAAATGTATTCAAAAAGCACAACAGGCACCCAGTGTCAGGCAGGGACATAGCTTCATTTTTGTGAAGCATCCGTGCTGCACAGGACACTCCAGGTATATACTTTCGAAACGCAAGCCTTGCGGAAAATAAAATCATCAATGTCTACTTTAGCCTAACTTTAAATAATCTACATTTAGTTATTGCTAATCTGCGAATTATGAATTCAATTAAGGGAAAAAAAAAGCCAACACATCACACAATGATTAAACCAAGTCCAAACAATTGGACAACAACATTGGAAATTAACCTAGTTGTCAATACATAACTGGATATAAAACGATCTCGTAGAAATGAAATAAAAATCAGTGGGGCTTAGCCTAGGGTTTTAGAGAGAGGACGAGAAAGATGAAAATCGAACCCGGAAAAAGATCCATCCATTGGTTTGAAGAGGTCTAAAGCAGCAGATCGGTAAGATTTAGAGATCGGACGGAAGATCGCAGATTCACAGCAGATCGAAATCGCAAGAATCAGAGCCAGAAATCTCACATAATTTCTGGACATATCTCCAAAACAAATGAAACAAGAGATCAAAACAATGTGCGAAGAGAAATTGACGAGCGTGAGAAATTTAGGGTTCTGAAATGAGAAGAAGACCAACTTTGGAGTCTGGAGACAGTAGTTTTTGAGTTGCGACTGGGAGTCTAAGACCAGACTGTCACAAGACAAGGCTTCGATTGACGGGGTGAAGAAGTCTACTCCACATGGAGATATGAGAGCAAAGTGAACTCCTTTTTATCCTATAGCTACGCATAAAACCCTAAAATCTGAGAAAAAGAGATAACTCACCCACTATTGCCGACGATTATGACATTCAAAAGGGTTTTTCTTCTGGACCGCATCGTTCTAATTCAGAAGAGTTCGATCGATTGAATCACGGAGGGAGAGGGAGGGAGAGAGAGAGAGAGAGAGCGAAGGAACTAAAACTGGCTTTTTGGTATTTGAGAATTAAGAAAAGTTGTCCGCTTTATTTATTACAACTTGTTTGGAGGGAGTGAAAATAAGAGAAAAGAGTGATTTTAATAGGGAATTTTTTTTTTTTATTTAGAAGTTTTTGAAGGAAAAAATAAAGGCAAAGGGGAAAATTTTAAATATAAATTTTTTATTTTAAAAGTGAAAAGAAAAAAAAATTATCTAATGAATATATCAAGATAATAAAAAAATATTTAATTTTAAATAGATTTTATATAATTTTTTTTCTTTTCAAAACTTTCAAAAAAAAATTTCATTAATTCTTTTCTTTCTTTTCTTTTTTTTCTTTTAAACTTCCAAACTAATTATTAATATTCTTTCCCAGGTGGAGACTGTAGAGAGAGAGACCACGTGGTGGTGCTTTTGTCAACGTGGCTGTGGCGATGGTGGTGCACAACAAATAAATCAAAATCTAATTCAAATAAAACTAAATACATTAAAATTTAATTTAAATAATAAAAAAACATTTAATAAAAAAAATCGAATAAAAACATAACCCCATAATAACGAGGGAAACAGGCATTTATGCTCCGGTGGTCATGACAACTCAAGCATTCAATCGCTGTTTCTAAGTTCGAGTCTATGCCTTCACTTTTTACGCCAAAAAAAAAAGGAAAAAAAAATCAGAATTGAGTTCAATTCAATTTCCGATTCAATCCAAGTTTAATCTATTTTTAAGAATTTGATTTTGCTAAAAATCCAAACTGATTATTGGTCTAATTTCTTATCAGACCGGATTTTGTTAAAAAATCCAAACCGATTACTGGTTTAATTTCTGATCAGACCTACCGGTTCGATCCGATTTTCAAAACATTGCTTCCCAGGAAAAAAAAAATCAAGATTAACTGGTTCAATTTGTTTCCTGGTTCAATCTGCGTTTGATCAATTTTTTAAGAATCCGATTTTGTTAAGAAATTCATATCGACTACTGATTTGGTTTTCAATCAGACCAATCTAGTCCGGATTTTAAAATAATGCTTCCAAGGTTCCATAAGTCCACACTTTATTTCAACATTTAAATTTTCCTTTTCCTTTTTTTTTTT
The DNA here is from genome assembly GCA_037126225.1 of Dillenia turbinata. Taxonomy (NCBI): domain Eukaryota; kingdom Viridiplantae; phylum Streptophyta; class Magnoliopsida; order Dilleniales; family Dilleniaceae; genus Dillenia; species Dillenia turbinata. The sequence goes on from JBAMMX010000005.1 coordinate 121,613, forward strand.
TACTAAATGCGTTTTATCCCAAAAAAAAAAAAAACTTTCTTCCTCACCAATTTACACATTTGATTCTTTTTTCACAGTAGAAAAAAAAATTAAGAATAATTCTAAATAGGCAAGTTATTATATAATTTCAAAATGAGTAAGAAAACCCATATAACGAAGTTACCATAGCATGCGTGCTCGAAAAACTGACCATTTTGCTTTTATGACGTGTTTGGTTTTCACAACCATTACCTATAAAAGAGGTTGAATTTATCTGGTGTTTCTACTTCCAACATGCTAACGATGCCGAAGAAAAATACTCCAATTGCTTGAGATTCACCTTTAGGCATGATTTTCTACTCCTCAAGTTTGGATGGAGGGTTTTAGTAGAAAATAAAGAAAAAAGAATGATTTTGAAGAATTTAGTCGTTTAGGGTTTAGTCACGTTTTACAAAATAAGTAATTGGAGTAAAAAGTTTTGAAGGGTTTTATGAAATTTTTTCAAATCAAAATTTTCAATTCATAGGTTCTGAGAAAAAGAGATTTTTTTTTTAAAAAATTATAAATACTAAATTTATTTTTATATTATTTTTTTAAAATTTAATAAAAAGCAAAAAAATTAAAAATAGTAAATTTATATATTTTTTAATTATATTTTATAAAACATAATTTTTTTATTTTTTTCCCTCTTTTATCATAATTTTATTGTTAAACGTAATTTTTTATTTTTATTTTTTATTTTTTTATCTCTTTTTTTTAACCTCTTTTTTTCATGAGATTATTAAACAAACGTAAAAGAAGAAAGAGGAAAAATAAAATGGGAGAGAATTAAGAGAGAGAGAGAGAGAGAGAGAGAGAGAGAGGAGAAGACATGATGGCTTGGCTACAACAAAGAACAGCGGAAAAAGGAGAAAAAGTTGAAGTGACATTTTTATTTTATTCCAACATGTAAATTTTTGCATATATTTTTTTTTAATTTTTCCTTTCTTATTATTAATGCCAAAAAAAAAGGCAAAGTGCATAAGAATCCCCCTCCCCTCAATTTTAAAACTACACGAAGCAATTTACCGATCTCGCAAACCAAAGTGGGGATATGAATTTGATTTTGAGAAAGTCGACTCCAAAGGCAATTGTGGACTTCAAAGTCCACTTTGGAAAATTGACCAGATCGCCTTTTCCTTCGGTGAAGTGAAGAATTCATTGATTAAGATGTTTTATTCCTGACACTTGGGCAGAGAGACATCCTAGGTCACGTGGGTGGTGAAGCGGACGTTGAGAAAGTGGACTTCAAACAACGACTTTCATGTGTCTCCCTAGCCTAATTTTTATAAACATTTCTAATTGTTAAATCGACTTTATCAAAATCGAATTCACTTTTTTTAAAACGTACGGGCAATAGATTAGGCAAGGGATGAAGTAGAGATGATATTGGATCCAGCTCGGTCCGATTCCTGGGCAAGCCCATAAACCACAGGCCGGTTTCATCGTGGTTCGGAGGTCTTCTAGGGCCGAGCGGGCCGATTTTAAAATTTTTTTACTTAAGATCGGTCTAGCTCGGTGCACCAGACCTGCCATACTTGGCCCGGTTGGATTGGTTCATTTTGTTTTTCTTTTTCTTAACTCTTCTTCTTTTTTTCTTTTTATCTCCTGGTTTTTTTTATTTTTTTTTACTCTATTTTTTTAACTCTCTTTGATTTTTTTTTACCTATTTTTAAACTCATTTTTTAATAAAAAAAACCAACCAATAAATAGATAAGAGAATAAATTAGAGACAAAAAATTTTTAGAATGATCCCACCGAATTCGTTATACGTTCACTATCAAATTCTTCACTTAAATTTTGAAATCTATTAATTTCTATGATTACATTCTTTTTTTTTTTTACACAAGGATGTATATATATATATTTACATATTTACATAACTTTTCCTATAAAAAAATTATTATTCTTCTTCTTTTTCTTTTTCTTTATCTTCTTCTTTCTCCGAGTTCTTGAGGATACTTTGCATCATTTTTTCTACATTCTTCCAATTTTTAATGCAAATCAAGAATTTCAAAGTGTTGTCTGTCAAATTTATACACTTTTTTGTTAATACTCGACCACCTGCACTAAAAACACTTTTCGATGGCATTGTGAATACTGGAGGGGTTAGTATATTTTTAGTCATTTTGACCAAAATTGGATAGTAAAATACATTATTTTTCCATCAATCTAATATATCAAAAAAATCATCATCATCACAACTTTCTAAACTATGTATTTGTTGTTATAAAATTAATTCATTTAATGACGATAAAAAAATTTTTGATTTTTTCCCTAACATATATAAAAAATTAAAAGAAAATGAAGAGGAACGAGTCGTTGAACTATTACTACCACTATTTACATCACTATTACTTATATTATTTTATTCATTTTTATATAATTCAAATATGGTTCGTAAAGTATTAAATATTTGTTGTTTTAAAAATTATCGGATAATATATATTTCCGTTGAAAAACTTTCTACAAAACAATCTATTAGCATTTCAATATCTTTCAACTTTTATACGTGGATTTAAAACACTTACTACTAAATATAAAATAAAAATTTTTTCATAATATTTTAAAATTTTCATTTTTATTAGTTGAACGATATCACTAAATCTATTTTTTTTTCAAATTCACTAAATACGAAACAAATTTTACAAAAATTAAATAACATTAAATGAATTGTTGGATATAATTTTCATAAAATAAATTTGTATATATATAAAAAATTTTCAATAACTGAGTTAGTGTGGTTATAAAATAAAAAATGGTATTATTAACAAAACCTTATTCATAATTAGAATTTACAAATTCAATTAAAATATTTCAAAAAAAAAAGTACACATTGTATTATATTATAAGTTGAATTCCATCTAATTTTATACTATTGTTTAAATTTTATGTTATGTAATTGATATAATTATCTCATTTTTTGAGTTTTTATCGAAAAATTTCTAATTTAATAAATTAATCACAAATGGATCATAAAACTATTTCTGTCATTTTTAAATTATGTTTAATATATAAATTTAAAATATGACATGCACACCTAATATAAAAAGTATTTCATATAATATTGTTTTTAAAGTAATTTTTAATATATTAATCGCTATACTATTTATCGAAATATTATCGAAAGATATAGAAAAAATTTTATTACCAATTCCATATTCATAAACAATATTTGTAATTATTCTGGCTTTGTGAGCACCAGAATGTGAGTGATCTCAATATCGAAAAGCTATTATTCTTTTTTCTAAAGTTCAAAAATTATTAATCCAATAATATGTTACTACAATAACATGATATTTTTATATTCATTTTTCTAAATATCTGAAATTAATTAAAATTTATATTTATTGTTCATAAATTATACAATTATACTATTTTTTAATTCTTGAAATCGATTTATTGATCTCATCCTATCGAATTTTCTACTACTTTTGTAAGATGGTTGTAAATATTTTTGAACATATTTTTCAAAAACTTCATATTCAACAATATTAAGTGGTAATTTTTTTCTTACTACCCATTCTATTTGATCAATTTTTTCTATTTTCACATTATATTTAAATATACCTGTGACATTCCCTCCCGGTGGCTATTTATATTTGCCTAGTTTGAAGTAATTTATTCGAATGATCTCTAACTAAATATCTGTTAAGTGTATTTACTCTCCAACTCTTAAAAAATTTATATTTTTGATAACAAATTTTATAAATTATCTTTTATTCATCATAATTTTTTTTTTTTAAAAAAATTCATACATTAAAATCATTTTTTTAGTGTGTAGTGTGTTAAATTGTGTGTTATTAGATTAATTTTCTTTTAAAAAATTTTTAATATCTACGTGTTCCGAAATGCCTTCTTGAAAAAATGAAAATGGGAGGAGAGGAGATTATTGAAAAACTTGTGAAGAATGTATTCTGACTTTTTTTTTTTTAAAAAAAAATTAAGATTAAATATGTAAAAAAATTCACGTGAATGAATTAATTATGTAAAAAAAATAAAGTTACAAAAAATAAAATATACCGATTTGACGGAAATCACTGTTGTTTTTCGTTAAACCTTCAAAATTTGAATCCCCAATTTTAAAATTTTATCAAATCTTGATGAATCTTGTAGAAGGTAAAAATGGTAGAATTGAGAGATAGAAATTGTGAAAATGTACTCAATGTGATTAATAAGAGATAAAAATAGTACCGTAAAAAATTGAAATTGAATTTGCGAGGATGTAGCAAAGATAAGAGAATAAAAATATGACAGATATTGTGAGATTTATTGTGGGGAATTTGAAAATGAGTTGTGAACATTTACATGAAAATTTTTAATTTTATGGACCAAAATACTCTTTAAACTAATCGTTTTATAACTATTAAGAGAATTAAAATTCAAAAAAATTCAAAAAAAAAAAGATATGACTATTGAAATCGGCCGCACCAGACCGATTCCATAATCATTGGAACCAAATGAGTTACGCCAATTTAGGGCCTGGGTTGGACCAATTTTTGGTTCCAAAAATCATGAAACTAGACCGGCTCGTTACTGTAATCAAACCGATCCAATGTTGGGTTACTGTATACCCGGACTGATTTGACATTTTAGGGTCGGCTGGATCGATTTGAGGTGAGAATCGGCTCGGTACCATCTCTGGGATGAAATTGATTTTGTCAAAGTCAATTTTGCCAACTGTGATTTCACGGTTTTGGAAGACAAAATATATGGCAAAAATATCACATCCAGCTTGCGATGCAAGACACCTGTGCTCACTTATAATAAAAAAATGGCATTTTTCTCATTCTCAGTCCTGATGCATTTACAACCATGTCAGAAAATTTGCCAACATAAATGAAACAAGCAACGGGGATTCAAAATCTTCAGCACTGCTTATCCATACCACATGAACTCCAAACCATACACGATATTTCAACATTTCATGGCATCCACATAAGCATCTAATATACCACTCATAGAAAACATACTAGATGAGAAAATTTTACCGCCTTGGAGCACTTCACATTCCATTAAGAGTGACTACGACTTTCCTTGGCGTAGGGTAGTCCCTGTGCTCACACAACCATATACCCTGACCAACATAGAAGCATTGACAGACATTAATCAATGTGGAATATAGATTTGCCATTACACCACAAAAGTCACACATGTTTACAAACATCACAAGACTCAGAAACCAACAGTTGCCACCTCATATAGAGCTCATTTACCTAAATGATTGTGCTCCCCCCCCCCCCAAAAGAGAAAACAAAAACAAAAGCAAAAACAAAATGAAAAGATAACCCAACACAAAACATGTTAGAATAGGGCGAGGAACTAAATCAGTTTTTGCCCCATAGTTGCCATTCTTCAGTTACTTCTCACTCCAAAACCCACAATTCAGCAAATTTCAAGCAGCACATTTTCCAATCGTGCAATTTAGGGAAGGCACCCATTTATAAAAGTCTTCTATTGCATCTTGAGTTGTTTCATGCCGTCCCCGGGTTAGCAAATGAGGGAGGAGCATATGGGGAATTTCATTTACTGAGTTTGCCACTAGAGTCCAACAAACAAATTGTTGAAATATCAAAGTCTAAAAACAAAGAAAATATGAAATAAATTCTGAATTTATTGAAAAACAATAAGAGAATACATTGGTGGTTGAAAGCATTGAATCATGGATTACAAAAAAACATTCAAGGCCTATTTATAGAGAGAATACAAATATAGCTGTTAGACACACAAATATAGCTGTTAGACACAATTTTATACAGAGGAAAAAGGACAAAAAAGGTGTGCAGCTTTTGTGGGAAAGAGGGGACAGCATTCTGTCCCCTTCCTGCTGCACAACATAAAAAAATATTGGCTGTTGTGCTGCCCAATGGCTAGTTCATTTGAACTAACTGTTGCGCCCTTTTTGAAGGCCTTCTTTAAATCCTTTCTTGTGCTGGTATCTAGCCCACAATTTGAAATTTCGTGGGACTCAATTAAGGGTAGAAATCTGACCCTTTTGATAGGACAATTTCAGCCCAATTGCTAGAGATTCTTAGGGCTGAATAAGTGGATCTAATTGATGAGTCTTGGACAGCTAGTGAAGACTTCTTTTTCAACACTTCCCCTCAAGTTGGGTGCGTAGATGTCGATAGTACCCAACTTGCCCATGATTTCTTGAAGGTGAGCTGCGCTTCCCTCTTTTGTGAAGATGTCTGCTAGTTGCTTTTCTCCTTTGATGTGAGGAGTGGTAATGAGTTTTTTTTCCATCTATTGACGAATTAAGTGACAATCAACCTCTATATGTTTGGTCTGCTCATGAAAGACTGGATTTGATATAATGTGAATGACCGATTGATTGTCACAATGCAAGTTGATTGGTGTCGACACTTTGAACCCTAATTCCTCCACTAGGGCCTTCAACCATACGATCTTGCTCGCCGCTTATGTCATTGCCCTATACTCAGCCTCTGCACTCGATCTAAAGACCACATGTTACTTCTTGCTCTTCCAAGCCACTAAGTTGCCTCCTACGAACATACAATATCCAGTGGTGGATCTCCTATCCTTGGAGTCACTTGCCCAATCTGCATCACAGTAGCCTTCAATTTGAGAGCTCCCATTATTCTTCATCCAAATACCTAGTCCGGGAGACCCTTTGATATAGTGAAGGATCCGCTCGGCCGCTCTCCAATGGGCTTTGTTCGGAGCATGCATGTGCTGGCTTATTTGACTAACGGCGAATGCTATATCCGGTCTAGTGATGGTGAGGTAGATCAGTCGTTCTACAAGTCTTTGATATCTCTCTATGTCCTCCAATGGCTTCTCATCATCTTCTAGATGCCCGATAGCGGCAATGGGGCTACAAGCTGACTTTCCTCCTAACTTGTCTGTTTCCTACAAGAGATCAAGAGCATATTTCTTTTGGAATAGAATTAGCCCATTATGATAATAGAGTAACTCAATTCCTAGGAAATACTTTAGTCTTCCTAAATCTTTAATTTCAAATCTAGACCTAAAAAAATTTCTAACTATATCAATTAAATGTAAATCATTTCTCGTAATGATGATATCATCTACGTAGACTAAGGTTATCACTATTTTATCATGATTTTTTCTACACTATTTTATCATGATTTTTTCTAATGAAAACAGATGAATCACTATGACATTTAACGAATCCACTACTAAGGAAAGCATGACTTAATTTTGCATACCATGCCCTTAGAGATTGCTTCAGTCCGTAGATAGCCTTGTGAAGTTTACACACATTTCCTCCTTGTTGCTGAAACCCTTGAGGAAGTTGCATATACACTTCTTCTTCGAGGTCTCCTTGGAGAAAGACATTTGCTATGTCCATTTGGTACATGTTCCACCCATGATTCACCGCAAGTGACATCAAGACTCTAATCGTGTTTATTTTGGTTACGGGGGCATATGTCTTCTTGTAATCTATCCCATAGGCTTGAGTGAATCCCTTAGCCACAAATCTTGCCTTGAACCTTTCAATTGACCAATCACTCTTGTATTTGATCTTGTATACCCATTTGCATCCTACGGCTCGCTTGTCTTTGGGTAGAGAGGTGATTTTCCAAGTATCATTCTTGGACAAAGCATCTAACTCCTCCTTCATTGCCCTTCGCTTGTCTTTTTTCGAATGTTTTAGACTCAAGTTTCTTATCTATGACACTCAAAAATGCTTAATGGCCCAAAAAAACATGTGAGATAGTATAGACATCGGAAAGAAGATGATCGGTGGAGAGGGGGTTATAGTAAAATTTTCATTCCGAAGGAAGTCGTCTCACCCTAGTTGATCTCCTAAGTTGAGGAGGCGGCTCATCCGATACTTCCCTAACCTGTTCGGAGTTCTCTTCTTCCATTGTTTGTTGTTCTCCCCCTAAGATGGATGCTGGTTCCTCTTCCATACTGTTTGATTCTTCCTCATTATTTTGAGAATGTGTTGTTTCCTGGAAAGCATTTACTTCTTCAATTGGAGAGGCCGACTGATCGGATGGAAGCAAGAAGTCCCATTGGTTAGGATAGATTTCGTCCTTTGAATCTTTGGAAGTTTCTTCTCCTGCAAAAAAGAGTTCTTCTTCTAAAAATATCACATCCTTAGATGTGTACGTTCGGTTAGTGATTCCATCATAACATCTATAACCCTTCTCAAAAGAAGCATGGCCTAAGAATAGACATTTCCTCCCTTTGTGATCAAGCTTGTCCTTAAGATGGGCATGAATATAAACATAACACATGCATCCAAAGGTTTTGAGGTAATCGATATTTGGTTTTCTTTTTAGTAGAACTTCAAGAGGAGACATACCCTTTAAAACTTCTGAGGGGATTAGGTTTATTAAATGTACAACGGTTCTAACCACATCACACCAAAATTTCTTTGGTATATTTGCATAGATCATCATAATTCTAGCTATTTTTAAGATGTGTCTATTTTTTCTTTCGGCAACCCCATTTTGTTAGGGTGTGTAGACACAAGATTTTTGATATATAATCCCATTTTCTCTAAGGTAATTTTCAAACGCATGACTAGTGTATTCACCACCATGATCCGTTCTCAAGACTTTAATATTGACATTGTACAATTTGGTCACATATTTCATGTAGTTTTTGAGAGCTCCAAAGGCTTAATCTTTAGTGTGCAAAAGATATATCCAAGTGTATCTAGTTTTTTGATCTACAAATGTGATAAAGTATTTATATCCTAAATGAGACACAATAGGAGAAGTCCACACATCAGAATGCACTAAATCAAAAGCACTTTTATATATAGATTTTGAATTTGAGTACATAGTTCGGGTTTCTTTTCCCAAAATACAAACTTTACAATGTCTATTCTCAATTTTCAAATTTGAAAATAGACGTTTTAAAGTTTGGTCACTAGAATGCCCTAATCTTTGATGCCAAAGATCTTTTTTGACATGGGCTACAAATGCATGTTGATTTTGATCCAAAAAATATAAGTTTCCTCTCCCAGAACCCTTGCCAATCAATCGATTCGACTTGAGGTCCTGAAAAGAAACGAAATTTAGGTCAAATACAACTCTACACTATTGATCCTTGGTGACTTTGCTAATAGACAACAGATTGGAAGTAAGCTCGGGAACATAAAGAGCATTAGTAGGTTTTCCAAAAAGATCGATTTTTCCTACTTGCTTAACTTCCAAATTTTGTCCATTGGCAACCCGGATTATCTTATGGTTAGAAAGGTTTTTAAAACGTTTTATTTTTCTTTTGTTTCTAACCATATGATAGTCCGTACCCGAATCAATTAAAAAATCATCAGAATTTGAATGAGTAAGGGTGCTTTGATTATTACCATTTGTGGGAGCAAATAGTTGTAGCCTCCTTGTGACATCATTTAATTGATTTTGGAGGGCAGCAAAGTCAGCCATAGAAGGTCCTTGAAACTTAACATGTTGAGTAGTTTGCTGTCCAGAATTGAAAGCATTTGAGACTCCCAACGGCTACTCTCTTGGCTTGAACGATTTGGGCTTCAAGTGTGGATGAAGATGCCAACATTTATCTTTTGTGTGCCCTTTATTCTTATAATGAGAACATACATCAGTCCTCTTAGGAATTTGATGAGCTTTGACAGCAATATGTTCATCAATTATAGCCATAAATCCTTGTGCTTCAAGTTTTTGTTTGGAATTCTCTTCCAACCTCATGCTGACTTCCGCACGTTGAATCATGTTTTGTACTTCCCCAAATGAAGGAAATCCCTTCATTCGAAGGATTTCTTGCCTTAGATGTGAGAATGAGTCATCTAGACCCATGAGAAGCCCAAAAATCTTGTCTTCTTTTCTTTTTTTTCGAATGACTTTGAGCTCAATAGAATCTGATCGGAGAGTGGATAGCTCATTCCATGCGTCGGTGTACTCCCCAAAATATTGAGCGAGAGATTTGCCTTCGTTTTTTATGAAAGTAATATGTCTTTTGAGCTCAAAAATCCTCTCAAGATTGGATTCCAGCCCATAGAGAGAGAACATTGAGTCCTATATTTGCTTGACATTTGGGACACATGTTATCATAGCCTTATGAGTTTCATTCATGGAATTAAGTAATAGAAAGAATACATGGTTGTCCCATTTCTTCCATTCTCTAAAGGAAGAATTAGATTCTTCAAGTGGTTGATCAAGAATGTGACCCTCCAAGTTGTGAAATTCTAGTGCTCTTCTCATCAAACTAGCCCATTGATAGTAGTTTCCTCTTTTCAATTGAATGGAAGATACATTTTGAAATTGGGTAATATTGATAGAAGGTGGAGGATCACCCAATCTTGAAGAGGAAGGTATCGAAGATTGCTTTAATACCATGTTGAAACATCAAAGTCTAAAGACAAAGAAAGTATGAAATAAATTCTGAATTTATTGAAAAACAATAAGAGAATACATTGGTGGTTGAGAGCATTGAATCATGGATTACAAAGAAACATTCAAGGCCTATTTATAGAGAGAAGACAAATATAGCTGTTAGACACACAAATATAACTGTTAGACACAATTTTAGAGAGAAAAATGACAAAAAAAGTGTGCAGCTTTTGTGGGAAAGAGGGGACAGCATTCTGTCCCCTTCCTACTGCACAACAGTGAAAAATATTGGCTGTTGTGCTGCCCAATGGCTAGTTCATTTGAACTAACTGTTGGGCCCTTTTTGAAGGCCTTTTTCAAATCCTTTCTTGGGCTGGTATCTAGCCCACAATTTGAAATTTCGTAGGCCTCAATTAAGGGAAGAAATCTGGTCCTTTTGATAGGACAATTTCAACCCAATTGCTAGAGATTTTTAGGGTTGAATAAGTGGATCTAATTGATAGGTTTTGGACAGCTAGTGAAGACTTCTTTTTCAACACAAATTTCTCCAATACATTACCTCCCACAACTCTAGATAGGGTACAGAAGTGTGCCAATTGATAATAGAATAAGAAAACTTTACAAGTATCAAGATGTATGGCTACGAAACTGGTAGGGATGAATAGACTGCCTATGTTAGTACCCTTTGCCAACAATATGTAATGCCTTTCATTTATTGGTTTTATTAGGTTAGTACCTAAAGGCATGGAGAAGGGGGTTTTGTCTGCCATGCGACCCAACTTGAGCACTCCAAAATTGAATGAAAGAAATACTTCTCGATAAATTAACCACACAAACACTTCCATAAATTCTATTTATGTGACTATCTTGGGCCATGTTTGATGGACTGGAAGTTAACAAGCAAATGACTTAAGTGTTGAATTACAAGCTCACAAAGCAACCTGCTCAAAGAGTAGAATTGGTTAAAAATATAAAATTCAAACATCTTCTAACATATATTATGTATATTTACCTTTTAGCATTTATCAATCAAGTAAATTCTAACTCAACTCATTAACCTTCTATATGACAACCAGAAACATTCTACAATTAACTCTCTGATTATCAAACAGGTGGCTCACATGCAAGCCATATAAACTGCAGGCCCATAATAAAGAGCTTGACAGCAAAGAAGCTATCACTCAATGTACAATAAATGCCAAAACTTTCAATTTGTTCATTTGATAAACTTCATAATTTTGCTCGATTTTGAATTTCAATTAAATTGCATTAAAGGTTGGAATTTTAAATGGAAAAATTGCCAAGTAGCAATAATGAGGCAAAAACTTCTTTCTTATAATATTAAAAAATAAAATAAAAAGAGAAATAAAAATAATAAAAGGAAAAAATAAAAAGAAAAAAAGAAAAAGCTCAGTTCCCTTCCTCTCCACCATCACTGCAGCCATATCCATTTGTTGGCCACTGAAGAAGGATCACCGGATCTGTGGCAAAAACCACAGGCGGAATCAAGTGAGGGAGTGGTGGATAGTGAAAGGGGCTGAGAGAGGCCATACTGCACATAAGATACCAAAGTCAAATAGTTTGTTTACGTTAGAAATCAAACCCAACCCAAAACCAAAATGATCACATTCCTTTTCTTCTTGTGACAGCAAATGCCTCAACAAATCTCTCTTTTAAACTTGTGATCACACTTATACCAAACATTCTTCTTACAGCTAGATCCAATCTCCTAGTCACTGTGCTTCAATCCAATGGTTATTCTGACTTGAATCTTTTCTCAACTTTGTTTTTGTGGGGGTGATTTTGTTATTATGGAGAGACATAAAGAGGTGTATGAGGGAGAAAGGAAGGCTATTTGTGATCCATTTGGAACGGATGATCTATACCTGCAAGCACCGTAAAACTTATCTCACTTGTTGAGAACATTGTTTCCAAGGTGTTTAATTTTTCTCTCTTCCTCCACCTCTCGTATCCTTCTCAACCCCTTCTCTACTGTCCACTCCTTCACCACATTTCTGCTTGTAGCTCATGCAAAAACTCTAGTGACTTCTTTCTTTTTCCGTGAAGGTGGCCGAACAATAGATTAGCAGCACAGAGGCAGAGGAGAAATGGAAATTTTTGTTTACTTTTTCTTCAACTTTTTTTTTTTTAATTTTTGTTTTTTGTGTTTAATTTTTTTTTAAAAAATATTATTGTAAAGAAACTTTTGTCCCATCATAGCCATGCGTCAATTTTTCATTAAATGTCATGTTATTAAATAATAATAATAATTATTACTACTATTACTATAATTATTATTATTATTTTAACTTTCTATAGATAGTTTATTTGTATTTCACTCCTTTCATTATTTTTATTGTTTATTTTTTAGTATGATCTTCTCTATTTGTTTTCAAACTTTAATTTCATGTTTTTCTTTTAATTTTTATAATTATTTATTTTTTTCCTCTCTTCTATATTAGTCTTTCAAACGGCTTACCCTTTAGGATTAAGACTCAGTATTTTGTTGTTGTATTTAATTCAAGAGAAATCCTAAACTAAACGAAATTATAAAGTTAATGTTACTAAATGAACAAACTAAAAGTTAATATCATTGATGTACACTCGGTGATGGTTATGTTTTTATGGTGTAATTATCTTCCGGGAAGAAAGACTTGATGAAAGATCCAACATTACTCACAAAAGTAATATTGTTTTCAAAGGTAGGCTGCTGAGTATGGCATGGTGCAGTTCATGCAGATTGGTGAGACAATAACAAATGAGTTACAATCTTGGAACTTAGGCCTATGAAGAAATCAGTACTAAAATTACAATCTCGTAACTTTATAAGAATGCAGAAAATGTGTATTGTAAGGAAATTCAGTCAATTATTTCTAATGAAGATCATGGCAAAAGTAAGCGACATAAGTGAAAAGGCATTCAAAGAGTACTTCTAATCCATTACGGTGGTCCACCTCATGCATGTAAATGTAAGAAGACTGCTCCATTAAGATGGTTCATCACACTTGTTGGGTGGCAATAAATGACATACTACTTTTTAGTTGCTTCTGAATCAACAAAGTCATGACCTTATAACAAACACAACAAATATTTATAGATAGACATCTGCAGGCTGCATCATTCAGGTAACAAAAATAAAAGATGATCTCCATTTTGTATTTCAACTGTTAGGTAAAATTAGTTCAATTATTGTTATCTTTTTTTGGGGAGGCATCAACAAGTATTGTCCAAGTTCGAGATGTCCTACTGAGAAGGGTGTTGTTTGTGATAAAAGCACCACAGAATTTGCAGGACAGATGTTATAACATCTAGTTCATTTACTTGTAGATGATCCAATAAGTTTTTGAAAGATGACCTTAGGAGTTCTTACCTGCCAAGTGCCCATGTTAAGCTGCCCATTTGTAATTGGAATCCTGCAAAAGAATAGATGTACATAAAAATCCTTTCAAGAGGAGGACAATTTGTCCATGAGTGGATGATAAACTCACGTAAGTGCGCAGCCAAGCATTGATGACTTGATGTGTGCTGGCATGTCATCAGGGCCTGCAAAAATTCACAGAGCCCGCAATTAAATTGGCTGTGTAAATTACAGAACTTAACAAGTCCCGGACGAAAGACTTAATCTCCACCACGGGGGCCCATTGGGTCAGGTGGTACAAGAGGCAAACCCCCCCTCCCCCCAAAAAAAGAAGAAGAAAGAAGAAGAAGAAGACCAGTCATGATCATGAAACTTCAGTTGGATGGGATGAAGTTGTACATAAGGAAATTAAATTGCCTCATGAAGAGATTGAAAACTAAAAGGATGTTGTTATTTAATTGAAAAAAAAAAACCCAAGATTTGAGATAATTAATTCATTTACAGATTCGGACACACTGGTTGACTCAGCAGTACCAGTAGATTTGGGTTCAAATTTCCCTTTGTACGTATCATGCATTTGCTGTCCTTTAGAAATGTTTCTCCCGGAAAAGACTTGACATTTTATTGGTTCATTATTAAGTTGAACTTGGCACACCCAATTCTAACCGTTTGTGAAACCAGGTAGATCTTATATCAGAACATAGCAACACTTCCATGAAACAAGAGCAAGTTTAAAGACAGAAATAGTTAAGAAGTTCCATAAGAAAGCAAGTCCACTGATAAGCAGGAGAGAATGGATAGAGTGCAAAGCATGTTGACAGGGTGTGGGCGTATGCACACACTACCAAGATACAAAATCAAAAATAACATCCTCATTAATACTTTAATGCAACACTAGGCAAATTATTTTTGAACCAGGTCTTTAACATTAACCAAAGGCAGACCATTAATTCCTTCTGCTGGGAACTGCAAAACCCAATACTCAAACTACTTGCCAACAAAGAAGTGGGTGCAAGAATTTTAACGTTGGATAATTTTTTTTCTCTTCAATTATTACCAGACATTTTTTCTTTTCTTTTCCAGGGAGACACAAAGAGGTTATATGTTAGATTTTTCTAGTAATCGCATGCCACCTGGTACAGGACATCAAATAGCTGGGGAAGGTAGAGCACAAACCGGCAAAATATGTCATATCCCAGTCATTAAGGGGTTCAGAAAAGGAATATATAAACAATCCCAAGAGAAAAAGAACAAGGGAAACCTATAATAATTGGGGGAGTGATCGAACTGACCCTCTAGCGTATGCTTCCAAGGTGCAGATCTTCCCTACAAGCACAATAAAGGAAGAGCAATCCATAAAACAGTTAACTGTCAGAAGTGACAAATATAAAAAATATAAATAGAAATAGGAAAGTCAAGGGTCAACCTCGGGGACAATTTTGTTCAGGAATGTCTCGGTGTCGTCCCGAACATCTGAGTCATAATTCTCGTTTATTGTCAAGGAAGCACTTGTGTGGTGCACTGAAAGTGGAAAGAGAAAGGCCAAATTTTAACATGAAGTTAACAGAGAAGAAGAAGAAGAAGAAGAAGAAGAAGAAGAAGAGGAAGAAGGAAAAGAAGCAACTTACGAAAAAGGTGAGCGAGGCCACATTTAAAATCGGATAACTCTTGTCCAATTTCCTTCAGTATCTGATCATTGAGTCAGAAGTGTATTCAAGAGCAAGAAATATTAAGGGAATGGGAAAGCACAGCTGTTTTCGATTTCAAAGCAGCGTTTTGAACATGGGGTGTTAAAGAAACAAGGTAAAAGAAAACAGAAGCAAGGGATGAGAGAAGTAGGAGAAGGCGGGTAGAATTCCAACAGAAAAGGGTGGGCTACATAAGACATACTAAGAGTGTGAGCATGCACTTCCGGTAATGATAAGCGAGGATAAGGGCTAGGGCTAAAGGCTAATCCTTTCCAACTCCACGAACGAGGGTTTGGGCGAGATCAATCATATTGAGCAAGTGAAGTAAACCACGCCGAAACCGGAATCAATTCGAGTTTCGCTTAACGGCATTAAGAGGTTAGTGATGGATTTTGGATGAAATGCGAGCAGCAAGATAGAGAGACCAACCTTGGGGGTGATGAGATGGCAGCCTCGCTTGTGAGGAGGAAGAGTGATCGTTTTCTGGGCCCATTTGGGTGCGGGGGCGCCTCCACCTACAGTTGCCATGGTGCCCGAATCGATGGTTTCCATTTTCGACAAGGTAGCGGGATGATTGTCCTCCGACATCGAGCCAACCAAAACCCTAGTCAATGGCCTGGGCTCTGCACCCCTCTGTGCCAATCTCAATGGTACGTGTACCAGTGTGGACACCCAACTAGCGTGCATGTCCACTTTCACCGCTTCTCCCGACGCCCCAAATGTTTACAAACTGGAGTTACCCTAGCACTGTACTAGCCCCTCAGCCACTGGTGTCACCCTAGCAATGTTTGCAACCGCTTCTCCCTTCCTAGAGTCCATACCCAACGCGACACAACCCGATGCCACAATTACTAGAAAAACTAACAAAACTAATCAAACTGATTTTGTGTGGTTTCATTGCATTGCAAATGCAAATGAGGCAAATTTTAAATTTTTGTATAAAAAATTAAATTAATATTTATTTTAAAGTTAGTGATAGGTATATATATATATTTCACTGATCATACATGATGGGACATAACCCTACGTCTAATTAGAAAGCCAACCTTTAAAAGACCCATATACAAGATCTATAAAGGATAACTACTGATCGATACTCAATATTCCTTATAACTATTTATCGAATGGTCTTAGTCGTCCAGATCTCTCGAACGATAGGACCTTGATCTCCCAAACGACAGGACCTTGATCGCCCGGTCCTCCCGAACGATAGGAGTTCAGTCATCCCGAATGTAATTCATCAAGTAGAGGTAACCGTCCCAATCGAGTATTCAATTGTTAGTCCATCAAGCGAACGAACTCTGAAGACCCTTCATCAGTCGAATGACATATCGATAGCCAACAGTTTTAGCGATTCTAAGGGAATGTCAAAATATCCTAATAGTTTTGATTCCCTATTTGAAAACCGTGTATTTAGAATCTTTCAGTTAAGGAAAAAATTTCATCAGAAGACGAAAGTTCCCCAAAAAGAAGAGAATCACAATCAATTCAGAATATTGAATTCCGAGATTTCTAGATCAATTTAGTAAGTAAAGTAAAGTTGAAACATCCCGACGGCGTACGACTCTCGTAGGTATAAGATATCCTAAAACCCTATAAGTCAACTATGCTATTTTGGCCTCACACATTGGACACTCTAATCACAAGAAAACTCTCCCTTCCCAAACTCTCAATCTATTTCTTTACATTTGAAAACCGCTCTTTCTAACTTGAGCGTCGAAATCTCCCCCGCCGGAGCACCCTCCGGTGGTTTTTGCAGGTCTGATATCCTTTTGATGATAGCCGTTCAAGTCAACAAGGAGTCAATATCTGTGGAGTCATAACTCACCTCCAACAGATTAGCGCCGTCAATAAGAAATAGACTAATTTTTTGAAAACTCATGATGATGTCTACTACAATTGTCCCCAGTGCAATGCCAGCCAAGAGAAGAAGGTCAATCATAGGATTCGATGACGATGATTTGTCAAGGATAGATCTCCGCCGTGACGACCCCATAGTCATTATATCACGCCCCGACTCGCAGGTCGAGTACGCGAACAGACCGCCGTGACTCCTCAAGGCGCAGGTATGCCCTACTCGCACATCGAGGTGATGCAAGGCTAATATTATGACATTACTCGAAATCATTAAGCCAAAATCATATAGCGGGAAGATAAAAAAAGATAGTTTTCAATAAAAATTTTCTTTAAAACATTTATCTCCAATTTACATATAATATTTATATGCATGGTCCAATTATAAACAAGAATGAGTATAATCACTTACCCGATAGCGTCTCTCAGTAAAACTCGTGGGATAGTATCTCAATGTATGTCAAGTATAGTACAAGCTTAAAATATTAATATGAGGGGTGAGTATAATCCACATACTCAGTAAGTGAGGTGCAATGACTATATAATGACAATAAATGAATTTGTGAGAGTGACAAGTCAAAACATCATTTCAAATTCATATTTCATTCATTTGCAAATATATCGTGAAATTCAAAATAATATACAACCTTATCATTAAATCATACATCAATGGGGTGTCAAAAACGTGTTTTACCCATAGTTTGGTCTAACTAGGGTAAAATCCATCAAGGGGTCACCACAATATCATAAGAATAAAACACATATATCTTCCCCATTCCCTTGGTGTTGACACGGTCCTCACGGGTGCTCATCTATTGGATCCGTTGCCCAGAAATAGGGGACTCAAACCCCTGCTCCTGTGTTATCCCACCACGTCACCCCGTCAGGTAAACGCTCAATACCGTGATAGGGAGTACGCTATAGCCAATATGCATAATCTCATAATCATACACATATGTCATATATCATTATTCATAAATCTTTACTTGTAATAAAAATACGACACTATCAAGTTATCATAATATCAGGATGCAATTTTCACATAAAATCATTTCAAGACATGCCAAAAACATTAAAACATTTCTAAATCATATTTCAAAATTTATTTATAAAAATCATGATCAAAATTATTTTTCATTTAAAATCAAAAATAGATCGTCTCATTCACCTCGATTGGGGAGGATACGCTACTCCCCCTAACTATCCTCGTTTCTCGAACGAGTCATCCCTCGAATCCTAATCCTAAGTTAAACAATATTATTTATTAATTCAATATTATATAGTTGGATTACAACATGCGTATAAAAATGACCTCTTTCATAAAGTTGAATTTTAATTTTCATATTTAGAGAAATTTCTACAAATATATAACGCGCAGGTTTAGTAAAATCATGATATCTTTAAAAATATTGATCGGATTCAATTGATTCAAATTTTTTCTTAAAGCTAAGATATATATCTCCAACTTTTATGTTTAGACCATCTTCAAATTCTAAATATACGAATTTATAAAAAAATTATTACTTTTCTTGCTAAGTTCCTAAAACCAATTCTGCATAGTTTTGAGAGAATTTCCATATCTCTCTATATACTTCTCAAATTTAAGTAATTATTATCTCAAATTAAAGATAAGACATAGATCTAAAAATTTCTAGTTTTGACCATCCTCAGATTCTAAATATATAATTTTATAAAATTCAGTTTTTATCTCGGTTTCAGTTTTAGAACTACTTCTGTACAGTTTTAGTAAAATCATCATAACTTTCTGCATACAACTCCGATTCAAGTGATCTTTATCTCAAAGTAAAGATAAGATAGAGATCTAAAACTTTTATGTTTAACATTTCTCCAAATTATGAACAAAAAATACCTCAAAAATTTATATAAATTACTGGTCGTACACAGAACATGAAACAGAATTTGTGAAACATGCTAAACTTCCAAAAATCACTAAAAATCGATTTCTTCATAAAATGCCTCACATGACACACCATTTTAAAGCTTGGAAAGTCTAGTATATAGATAAATAAAGATCTTAGATTTTTGAATTTTACAGAATGATATATCCTAAAACAACTATACAAAACTCAATTTAGAAATCAACATTTAGCATGCTAGTATGGATACTGAAGTAACTACTCATCAAATAATTTAATCTTAGCATAAGTTAGAGTATGTTACCTCCTTTGTAAGATCTCTTGCTAACAATAAATATCACCACTCCCTTTGAATCTTTGAATTTTATCACCTTAAAAAAAAATAAAATCACAATAAATATAAATTTATATACAATACCTCTATACTTCCAATTGAAATTCAAGAATTCCCAAAAATGTTCTTACCTCTTTGGCTCCATGGTTGAACTTAAAATGGATATAGAACCCTCACAATTTCGTCCAAGGTGAGTTTGAATGAAGAAAATAGGCCAGACTTTTCTTAAACAAGTTTTTTTATAAACCTAACCAAATATTCTTAACAATTGGATCATTTCATGTATTATCTTGACCTTCCACTTGTCTTAGCACTTAAACAATGCAATTGTTGATTCAAGCAACCTCCATACACTCCACCAAGTGTCTTTGGACGTCCATGTCAAGGGGAGGAGGCGTCACAAGCTAGAATAAGAATTCTAGTTAGTTTTCATGTAAAAATTTCTACCCAATAAGCTTTCATGCATAAATTTTTATCCAATGAGTTTTTTTGAATGTGAAAAATCCTATGTGGCCACTAACCAACCATGCTTCCCTCTTGACCAATCAGTTGACCCCAATTGTCCATTCTTGAGTAGTTTGCAATAAGGAGTGAAATACATTGTCCACCGGGAATCATACGAAGGTGGTTTTTTTTTTCCTTTTTTTTGGGGGGGGGGAGGGGGAAGAAACCATGTCCATTTCATTGTATAAAAAGAAGAATTCACTTGGCATGAGTATCAGCTGACATCCTAGCCCAGGGTAATGCTAGAGAAGGATCCATACTTCTAGCACGATCAAATGCTTGCCTTGCAAATATTTTTTCACTCTTTAATCTGTAGAGCTGAAAAATCACAAAATTAGACCCCAAAGGGATAGCCTAAAATAAAATTCTCTGTCCAAGATGTCATAGGAGAATAATTCCTCAAACATATACAATGGGACGTAGCCCAATGCCTATTTCGAAGAACCAGTGCTTGAAAGGCCTACACATGAGGCTTGCAAAGGACAGTTATTGATCGATGGACGAGCATAGTCTAGTATTATCGAACAATTACTCTTTATGGCTATTCAACTGATCTATCGAAGGGTTTTAGTCGCCGTACTTCCCGAATGATAGGATCTTAGTCGCTCCGCCTATCAAACAAGATTTGCCGAGTGGGATTTATTTTTCCAATCGGATACTCAGCCATTGGTCCACCGAATGAGTTAGTCCCGAAGGCTCCACATTGGCCAAATGATCAATCGAAGGCTGATGGCCTTATTGATCCTGAGGAAAGATCAGAGTGTCCAACGACTTTGATTCCCTGCTTAAGAACGATATTTTCAGGATCTTACGGATAAAAAAAATTCTCATACGATAAAGATCGTGATCATTTCGGAATATTGAAATCCCGAGATTTTCGGATCGTTTCCACAAGAAAAGTAGGGTTACAATGCCTTGAAAGTATACGACTTTATCGGGTATAAGATACCCTCAAAATCCTCTAAATCAGGTACGCTTTTTTGGTCTTACACATTGAGCACATTAAGTCACAGGGAACCTCTCCCTCTCTAATCTCTCAGTCTGTTTCTTTATATTCGAAAACCGCTCTTTCTAACTTGAGCGTCGTAAACTCTTTCGCCGGAACGCCCTTCGGCGGTTCTTGCAAATTTCATATCCTATTGATGGCAACCGCTCAAGTCATCAAGGAGTTAATATCTGTGGAGCCGCAACCCATCTCCAACAGTATAAAATTGAAACTCTACCCATCTTACACTTCTAGTTTTACATTTAATCAAGCCTATACTTAGAGCAACCATTAGCATCATGTTGGAGCCAAAAATTTTCAGATTCAATAATTATTTACCAGATAAACTCAGGACTAGATCAGAAAGAACAAGAATGAGCGTAAGAACTACTCAACTTCTACTACAAGTGGGCTTCACTTGGGTGGGAACCCCAAAAGCACCTTCATCACTTTATCCACAACATCCCCAGCAAACTCAAAAGACCATTTAAGCCCAAAATTAGTCAAGCTAATGCTTAACCAGGCAGTTCTTTATTATGAGAGAATGAAATCACTTTGAATATAATTCTTTGAGGCATCTCACTAAAGAGTGCCAGCAGAAACAGAGGCAAAACTGATAAAATTATCTCATATATGACCATGAGAAATACTAGTGGCCTGCACCCAATCATGGTAACCCCTTCATTTACTTTCAGCAACAAAGATAGGTTTAAGCAGTTCCAACTCAATTTACAATCATTTCGGCAGAGACTTATTTATGCACCACACGTCATGTATAACAACTACTCTTCTTCTTCTTCTTCTTCTTTTTTTCTTTTTTTTTTTTTTATTTAAATGAATAAAAGATGTATTAAGGGCCTCAAGGGGAAGACACCCAAAAGGAAATTACAAGCCTATAAACCCAATGCAAACCAAAAAAAGCTACATCCAGGTCCACAGAGCCTCTAGAAACCCAAAATTTGCTTTTATTACTTTCAAGAAGAGTAATTGTAATTGTTAATTGTACCATAACAATTACCCTTATTGAAAGTAATAAAAGCAAATTTTGGTAAATTATGTATAAGTATCTCTTTCTAGGTGCATACAACAGGTTGTCATGTCATAACCCCAACTAAACTTTAAAATCAACATGCCACATTACCTTTCCCAGAAACACCCAAGCAGTTGCTATATCCAATTGCAATCCCCTGATATAAGCATCTTGCTTCAATGAAGTTTGACCAGAAATACATCCTAGTACCACCGAGAATTCAGCATTATCACTCAAGTACAAAAAAGCCCAAAGACATTTTCTCAGGTAGTTTCCTGGCTTACAGAGAAAAATATTTCAGTCATGTTTGGAACTAGTCAACGAGAGATGAGAACAACATCCCCCCTCCAAAAAAAAAAGAAGTAAATAAATAAATAACACACACATACAAAAAGAAGGAAAAAGATGCTCTTCCCAGACACTCAGGTCATGACTGAAATTCTCCTTCAAAGTGGAAATAAGATCCAAAGAGATCGCAATATCAGTATATATGTTTGCTTGCCAAAGGGCCAAGTGCAAAGCCCACATATAAGTTTTTGAGCGGCTATTGCAGCCACAGAGCAACATCTTTTCCAGGTGAGGATGGAAGTCTTAAAAGCTTCTGCTTCAACCATTTCAGAAGCCAGGTCATCCCCCTCCCAAGGAAAACATTTAGCATAGGTTATCTAACAAACAATGAATGTGCACCACATTTCATGACCATCACAGAATAACAAAACATCAACAGAATATAGAGGTTTAAAGTAGGAAATCACAAACGTGTCAGCACAAAAGCAATGGAGGATTATGGAGATTATTATACCTGGATATTACCATGCAACTTCCAGATGCAAGAAAAATTTCCAGCTAAGCAAGTACCTGCTTTTGCCATTTTTAGATGCATCCTGCAAACATTGAATTACTTTTCTTTCCCTGAACCATAAATAGTAGGAGATAGGCATTCAAGCAAAGTTTCGAAGTAAACCTCTAAAAGGGTCGCTGCCCATCTAAATGCACCCAAATTTGGGCACTCCTTTGACAGACCAAACAACCCTGAAGAAAGCCCATAGTGTGCTGAAATGTTCTGAGGTGAGATCTCCAAAGCATGTAGAAATTGTTCAATTGCCTTGGAAAGGAAGACAAAGTACAGATTATCAATTAGATAGATGCATCAATACTACTGGCAAATGCCATATGATATGCTGCAAGGTTTGATGCAGTCGTCATGACCTAGAGCAATTAAACGATAGAATTTCAGAAAAGTCAGGATGTTAGCCAGCAAATGCAGACCCTTGGTGTGGTGCTTCTGCATAACCAACTTGGGCAGCTTGCTGAAAAGTCCAGGAAGGTGATCACCAACTTCTATAACAATATAGGTTATAGCGTCTACAACCCTGAATTTACCATGCTAATTTTATAACTACATCCATAACTGTTGGATATTTTAGTAACTCAATCACAGCGGAAGCATACACAATAATTTTTGAAAAATTAAAATAGATCAGGTACATGATTACTTCAAGTGTAGAGTCTCCAAAACAATCAATCCGTATGTACGTCCCTCGAACGGATCTCGTGGTCGGGATAGTGATCACGATGTTAATCGAACCACCATTGCAATACCACGACACCACAACCCTTAATCCGACGATCGTTGTGACGGGAAAAAATTTTCTATGCGGAATTTTTTTTCTCAAACTCTCATTTTGTGCTCTCTCTAAAGAATATATTAATTACTTTTAATTTTGTGCAACCCTCTCTAATGGCTTCTCAACCACGTACAGGACACCTTTGAAGAAGAAGGTTAGTTCTCTTCAAATTCCTTGTGATGCACAAAACATGGAGTGAATAATGGGAGTGGTGTTGTAGTAGTTTTGGAAAACCTCTCAAAATTATCATAATACCCCTCTTGGGCATATTCAATTAATATTTTCCACTTGCACATGAGAGCATTTAATATTCATCACAAGATTACAACTCATGAGATCATATCACCCTACTGGACTTTCATACAGGATTGGACATCGTGTGACTTGCGAGTACACCTGCAAGCAAAGATCTCTCGATACACCTGTTAGAACTCGCTGCACCCCAAATCAAAGACTAATTACATCCATCGAGCTACTTTTCTCATCGAAAGTAATCCCCAATAAACGCTCGACTGTGTATCCACTATTATACTTACATCCCAACATGGATAAGCATAATAGACATGCCGGTGAATACAACACAATAATGTAATGTCAATTGGTCTTCCTTTTCCTAAATTCGAATCTATTAGCCTCAATTCAGCTGCTTTCCTAAACCTATCCCTCAGACGTCAATTTATCTTTCGGGCCATCGGTAAACAAACCAAAGTAGTAAACACTGTGTCGAGACCTCTAGAAAAAGTCGAAAAAGATAAGGGTACAAAAGATCACACCCAATGGATCTCGAGTCTCACACAGTGGGAACGAGAATTTAAATAATATCAATATCTCAAATAATGCTCCCACTATCCTTGGTCGTCATATTACACGCGGTATGAAATGCGTACCATAGTATTATTCCCCAATCTCTCAAAGGGCATATGTCAGATTTCTCTAACACTGTGCAAGTATGGGACTCAGTCTACACATAAGACTTTACCCAGAGATCTCAGAGAGAGAGTATCTCAGAGACAATATCACTAGTCATAGGTGATATCTGAGATCTCAAATCTGGCTACTTGCAGGCAACATGGATGTGGATACTTCCATGCCGGTCATATCGCATATGATCTCATCCTGAACACATATCAGGACGACTTATGTTCTAATAGGGCCACTCTCAAAGCCTGTTACAACTAGAAACTGTCTAATCTCTGCTCAATCAGAGTTGGAGGTGGTCACTCGTGTGAGAGAGTCGACCACGCCTGCCTGACATATCATTTATCACAACAAATCACAAAATATATGACAATAAAATAGTGCTATAAAAAAGTGAACCAATCATGCACACATGTCATATATATAACACAATAAGCATCAGTACAATGTGAGAAATGTCAATATGCATGCAAACCCAATGATTCTTATATCTCATACAGGAATATCTCATAATAGGTTTATTAAAGGGATTAGCCAACACGCTGTATAGTAGTGTACTTAATTTGTCACTTCACCCTTCTCGGTGATGTCTCTCATAACGTAGTATTATGTATCAATGTGTTTGAACTTACTGATACTTAGGGTCTCAAGTGTTGTCAAGGGCAATCTGATTTTCTCAATAAATCATCACTAGCCTCCCACTGTTTGCCACAACACCTAAGTGATCCGAAAATCTCCGAAACTAAACACTCTCCTGAACTGCCACTGAGCATCTCATAAGCTCAATCTAAATCGTAGATAGATATATACATGTTTGCTTCTGCTTCTTGTTACTCCAAAACAGCAAAACCTGATATTGATTTGCATACATTCAGATTGTCAACCCAGTCGGTATCTGAATACTCATCAAAATGCAAATCACTTCATCCGTAACACAATGAGAGGTCCGCAGTTCTCTCGAGATATCTCGAAATCCTTTCATTGTTCTCCAGTGATCCCTTCTAGGATTCGATCGATACCTAATTACCATATGTACAACATCAAGGAAGTTCTCGAGCGTTTTGAGAAGATTGACTACGACTCTAAAGATACTCTTATCGCTAAAAGGTTAAACCCTAATTCTTGATATATGCCTTAAGACTCAGGAAAGAAAAGGGTAAGAGAAATGAGTAGAGTCATGTTTGAATTTTATGAATTTTTTGAGTAGAGTCACTTTTTTTTTTAAAAAAAAAGGGGTAGATGCACAGATGAATTTTATAAATCACGTTTGAACTAAGTTTTTGGTAAAATAAAAGAAAGAGAAATTGAAAAATTGAGATGAAATCTATGGAACCAATAAAACACAGCCGGAATTCATCATGTTTGTGAATTTGGATTAAGTTTATATTCAGGGAGTGGGTTTTAGAAAAGGGATATTCCTATTCAGGTGATAGGGTAAGGTTTATTGAGGTTCGATATCAAAATTTACTTTGATATCATTTTCTAGGTATATGTCTGAATTACATCTAACGGTTGATATTTGATGCAGTTTTTTATATTTAATACAATTTATTCTTTCTCCCCTTTTATGTTTTCCATATATTTTCTTTTCCATTTTTTTTCCTCCACCCTCACTCACTCGTTCTCTCTCCTTTCAATCTGTCAACCTTTATTTTTTTTTTCTCACTTGTCTCCTCTCTGTTTTTTTTTTTTTTCTTTCTTCCCTCAAACTTTTATTTTATAATTAGTATGATATAGGAAAGAGAGTATATGGAAAATGAAATTTTGAAGGAAGAAAATAAATAAATGAGAAGTAATAAATAAAATAATAGCGGTGATTTAAATAAAAAAATAAAAGTTTTGAAATAAAAAAATAATAAATAAATATAATTATTTAAAAGAGGTACTAAACGTAAAATGCTGGAAACTCGAGGTCAGACCCCCATTTTCCAGATTAAGTTACATACCCGACCATCACGTAAAGTATTAATCGAGGAAAAGTAGGATAACTAATTTTTCTTTTTTTCTTTTGATACATGGCATAAAACACCCCCTCCCCCGGGGGTCCCTTTTCAAAATACAAATTTAGTAAAAGATAAAACTCTTTTTTCTTATACTTTCTCTTATTTGTTTAAAATAAATAATAAATACAAGTTAATGATCATGCCCTAACATTTTTATTACTTTTATTTATTCCAAAAATTTTATTTATTTATTTAAATAAATCACTTCTATCATTTTATTTATTAATTTATTATTTTTTTCTCTCAAACTTTTATTTTCCATATACTCTCTCCCACGAGTCAAATTATAAAATAAAAATTTGAGGGGAAAAAAATAAATAAGAGAGGATTGAAGAGAGGAAAAAAATTAAAAGTTGACAAACAGAGAAGAGAGAAAAAGAGTGAAGGCTTAAGAGAGAGAGTAAATGAGAAACAACAAATAAGGGGAGAGAGAATAAATTGTATTAAATATTAAAAATGTTAAATTTAATGTCCATCGTTAGATAAAGTTTAAATTTATGTCAAAATAAATTTTGATGAGTGATGTGGAGAATTTGAAATAAAATTAATGTATTATTATTATTGGTATTAAATGATTGATTTTAAAATTTGAAATTAAAGTTGAGTTTGTTATTATTGACAGATGATGAGTGATTTATTATTTGGGAGGATTCTGTTTTAACAAAGAGACGGAAGGTAAATGTTATTAAAAAGAAAAACAAAAGGCCATAATCCACAACTGCCAATTTGAGTTGAAGCCATCCTATTCCTAACTAGAATAGCAACAGGCCCAGCCCCCATAGCCATAGCACGCTACATCTACAGACGTGGTCTTTTGCCTTCATCCTCTCCCTCGGGTCTCCATTTTTTTTTTTTTTTTCAAATGGTCCATTTATTCTGCCGCAAAAGCCTGCAATCTTTTTATACAATACATATGTTAATATAAATTTTGGCCTAGTTCACTCACCCTTTGTCTTTACTCTGTTTGTTTGGTTACCCGGTAAAATGAAATAAAAACAGAACATCAAAACAATGAACCTCAAACTCAAAAATAGGGCTTAACTGGGAATGAATTAGCTGAACTTGCACTTGATAAGGGGTATAAGTGCGTCTGAATGGTGCATTGTTCGTTTGGAGGATGCATGATATGCAATTTAACAAGGCTTTATGTACGTATGCATTGGATCAGCAAGCAACGCAGGTGGACTTGCTTGCTGCTAATTACTTCTTCGGAAGAAATTGTGTCCCCCCCCCCACCCCCGGGGGGGGGGGGGTTTCAGCCTTTTCTCATGTAGGGCACACAAATAAATGAAGTTTTAAGTACAATAGAAGCAATCCCATGGTTTTTTTTTTGGGGGGGAGGGGGGATGGGAGAATCACTTCTTCAACACAAATCGGCCAAATGGGCATCTCTGACTCTATACACACTCCATATCAATGAATTCCTTTCCCCAGGTCCCATATCTCCTCCCGTCCTGTCCAATAAAAATGGATCCCATCCACCAACTATTATTGCAGGGACTGCATTTTAGGACTTTGGAGCACCGGGACTGGGTCCGGCTCTGGGTAGGGGAAAAATTAGCACCAAAAAAGAGCTTTTAGACTATTGATCTTATCAAATGATTATGAAAAATAAAGTCGAGAGGAGGCTTGACTTTTGTGGGATGGTATCAATTTTTTTCGCACCAACTTTACTTGTGATTTCAAAAGAAAAGATATATATTTTCAAAGTGCTTCTCTGGGGCCCTGTTGTTTTTTATTCTTGTTGTGTGCTATGCTCACAAAAATGTTAGTTGTTCAATTGGTAAACAAAGTTCCCTATGCAGTGAGATCAAATCCTCTTGCCCCCTTTACCTATAGAAATGGAGAAAAAGGGGGGGGGGGGTGTCACTTCCACGCGATTGCAGTGTCCTTCCCCTTCTCTGTTAGTCCTTGTAACTTCATAAAGCCTATCCAAAGACGGACCTTTTTTGCTATATATCTTAATCCGCGGCACCCCATTAAGGATAGGGATAATAAAACCATGATTGGAAGATGTCCCACTTGATTGACGATTTAAGTGAGTTGTTCAATGTCACTTTTCCTCTGTTGAGTTGCTTATGTCCAAAGTAAAACACAGTAACTCACGTGACATGTTGCCTTACTGGCATCCTCTTTCTGCATGGATTCGAGACATTGGCAACTTTCCTAGCATAAATATATTCTGTTTTTCGATTTGGCAATATGCTCCCAGCCAAGCAAAGACCCCCATCTGCACTTCCATACCAAACCCCAAGTTCAGAGAGCACGAGCATGAGCATGAGCATGAGCATGAGCAGCAAGCCCCTTAGGAAATCAAGAACATTCATGTTGAAAAAGTCTACTTCAACAACAATGGAGCTTCCAGTTCCAACCTTTACTAATTATCCCTCCAGCAATTATGTCCTGAAAAAGTCTCCTTCACTTGAGTTTCCAACATCTCCTGAACCCATCATCCAGGGAGAAGAAATACTTCACTCGATCCACCCACGGCACCCACTAGTCCAAGTCTGCATGCCGGAACCATTCACATGCATGGGTTGCAAGGAGTATGGAGCAGGCAACAGGTTTGTATGCCTGCAATGCAACTTCGAGCTGCATGAGTTCTGCGCCTTGGCTCCTAGCGCTCTCAAGTCCCATCCCTTCCACGCCCACCACCACCTGAAATTCTGCTCGAAACCAGGTAACAAAAGCCTCCTTTTAACCTTATGGGTCATCTTCCTTGTCTCACAATTTACACCTAGCTACTTACTCGAACATTTGTCACTCAATATGTAGCGGTTGTTTTCTTGTCCAATTATTTGAAGGTTAACTTTTCCCACGTGTTCTGGCTTTTTGTTTCTGTTAAAAATTATTAGCACAATGGTAAAATATAGTTGGCTCGTATTTCAAATTGTTTTTCAGTTAAAGGTGGAATGCTAGGGACAAAGTGCAACATCTGCAACAAGTCCATAAAAGGGTTCAGCTTCCAATGCAGCGCGTGTAGTTTCCAGATGCATCCTTGCTGTGCAATGCTTTCTACTAAGATGAACTTCCCAATCCATCCGCATACACTGAATCTGCTGCCATCCAAGTCACTGTCAAGTGCTGATCCCAGTCTTGCCTGTGGGGAGTGCAAGAAGAAAAGATCAGGCAAGATATACCACTGCCCAATCTGTGATTACCACCTCCATGCTGTTTGTGCTAAGAACATGGTTAATGGCCTAGAAGCAAATGGCATTAAGGGACTCGAAAAGCCAAGCATGCTGGGGACTGCTGCTCGCTTTGCATCTCAGGTGGTCATTGAATTTATTGGAGGATTGATTGAAGGAATTGGAGAAGGCGTTGGAGAAGTTCTCATTTCAAATATGTCCAAAGGGAGGCACACTAGTACATGAAGACAATAAGAGAATCCTTGGCTATATCTCCTATATTTTGTAGCTTATAAGAGGATTGGGTGTAATTATGTTGTGACTGCCATGTTTTTCTTTCTTTAGTGTTTGCTGTCTGGTTGATATATGAAGTAACTTCTTTGGTGAAACAAAAACAGAGGAAGCTCACAACGCATTACTTAAAGACTTTACTAATTGTGTTCAATTCAAGTTATATTTGCGCCACTGGCAACCCAACAGGAAAATGAAACTATCGAATTTTCAGCATCAATTACATAATGAATTTGAAAGATGAAAAATGGAGGGTGCAGTCCTAGTCAATCGGCTGCTCAGAAAATATTTTGGATCCAAGTATCCCAATATCCCTTGCACCAGAGTACTCAGCTGAGTTTGATCCATTGGCAACAATCTCAAAGACCCAAAGTCTGAGACCTTGGCTCTAAGGTTTTGGTCCAAGAGGATGTTGGCAGACTTGATGTCTCTGTGAATAATGGGAGGAGAGGCTGCAGAGTGCAAATAGGCAATTGCTGATGCTATTTCTGAAGCTATTCTCAGCCCGAGCTCCCCGGAACTTAGAGCTCTGATACCACCGAAATCTATCACGCTCCGACCCGCAGGTCGAGCACGCGAACAGACTGCCGCGACTCCTCGAGACACGAGTATGCCCTACTCGCACATCGAGGTGATATAAAACTAATATTATAACCCTACTCAAAATCATTAAGTCAAAATCATACAACGGAAGATTTTAAAAAAAAAAAAAAGAAGAAGATAGTTTTCAATAAAAATTTTCTTTAAAACATTTGCTTCCAATTTACATATAATATCTATATGCATGGTCTAATCGTAAACAAAAATGAGTATGATCACTCACCCGATAGCGTCTCTCAGTAAAACTCGTGGGATAGTACCTCAATGTATGTCAAGTATAGTATAAGCTGAAAATATTAATATGAGGGGTGAGTATAATCCACATACTCAGTGAGTGAGGTGCAATGACTACATAATGAAAATAAATGAATTTGTGAGAGTAGCAAATCAAAATATCATTTCAAATTTATATTTCATTCATTTGCAAATATATCGTGTAATTCAAAATAATATGCATCCTTACCATTAAATCATACATCAATGGGGTGTCAAAAACTTATTTTACCCATAGTTTGGCCTAACTAGGGTAAAATCCACCAAGGGGTCATCACAATATCATAAGAATAAAACACATATATCTTTCCCCCTTCCCTTGGTGTTTACACGGTCCTCACGGGTGCTCGTCTATTGGATCCGTTGCCCAGAGACAGGGGACTCAAACCCCTGCTCCCGTGTTACTCCACCACGTCACCCCATCGGATAAACGCTCAATACCGTGGTAGGGAGTGCGCTATAGCCACTATGCACTATCCCATAATCATACACATATGCCATATACTATCATTTATAAATCTTTACTTGTAATAAAAATACAACACTATCAAGATATCATAATATCAGGATACAATTTTCACATAACATCATTTCAAAACATGTCACAAATACTAAAACATTTCTAAATCATATTTCAAAATTTATTTATAAAAATCATGATCAAAACTATTTTTCATTTAAATTCAAAAATAGATCGTCACACTCATCTCGATTGAGGAGGGTACGCCACTCCCCTTAACTGTCATCGTTTCTCGAACGAGTCACCCTTTGAACGAAAACGTAACCCTACACCTAAATTAAATAATATGTATTATTTGTCAATTAGATATCATATTGTTGGTCTATAAAATACGTATGGAAATGTTTTCTTTAAAGTAAAACTAAAATTCCATACTTAGAGAAAAATTCTTACAAAACCTATCACGCGTAGGTGTAGTAAAATAACTATATCTTTTAAAATCTTGATCAGATTCAAATTATTTAAATTTTTTCTTAAAACTAAGACATATATCTACAATTTTTATATTCAGACCAATTTCAAATTCTGAACACATGAATTTATAAAAATTTATCACTTTTTCAGTCTAAATTCTTAAAACCAATTCTGCACAGTTTTGGGAGAATTTTCATATCTCCCAATATACTTCTGTGATTTAAGTAATTATTATCTCAAATTAAAGATCAGATATAGATATAAAACTTTCTAGTTTTGACCATCCTTAGATTTTAAATGTATAATTTTGTAAAATTTAATTGTCATCTCGGTTTCAGTTTTAGAACTATTTCTACATAGTTTTAGTAAAAATATCATAACATTCTGCATACAACTCCGATTTAAGTGATCTTTATCTCAAATTAAAGAGATCTAAAAATTTTATGTTTAATATTTCTCTAAATTCTAAATAGAATATACCTCAACAATTCATACAAATTACTGGTCGTACACAGGATATGAAACAGAATTTGTGAAACAGGCTAAATTTTCAAAAATCACCAAAAATCGATTCCTTCATGAATTATTTTACATGATATACCATTTTAAAACTTAAGGAGTCTAGTTTATAGAAAAATAAATATCTTATATTTTTGATTTCTACGGAATGAGATATTCTAAGAAAACTATATAAGACTCAATCTAAAAATTAACATCTAGCATGCTAGTATGGATAACAAAGTAACTACTCATCAAATAATTTAATCTTAGTATAAATTAGAATTTGTTATCTCCTTTGTAAGATCTCTTACTAATAATATATATCAATACTCCTTTTGAATCTTTGAATTTTATCACCTTAGAAAAATCAAATTACAACAAACATAAATTTCTTATACAATATCTCTATACTTCCAATTGAAATTCAAGAATTTCCAAAAATGTTCTTACCTCTTTGGCTCCATTGTTGAACTCAAAAATGGGAATGGTCTCTATAAATTTCGTGTAAGGGATGGTTTGAATGAAGAAAATGAGTCAAACTCTTCTTAAACAAGTTTTTTATAAATCTAGTCAAATATCCTTAACCATTGGATCATTCTATGCATTATCTTAACCTTCCACTTGTTTTAGCACTTAAACCATGCAATTGTTGATTTAAACAACCTCCATGCACTCCACTAAGTGTCTTTGGACGTCCACATCAAGGGAGAGAAGTGTCACAAGTTAGAACAAACTATTCTAATTAGTTTTAATACAAAAATTTCTACCAAATAAACTTTTATGTATAAATTTCTATCTAATGAGTTTTTTTGAATGTGAAAAATTCTATGTGGCCACTAACCAACCTTGCTTCCCTCTTGACCAATTATTTGGCTCCAATTGTCCATCCTTGATTAGTTTGCAACTTAGTCCCTTAACTTTTCTTAATTGCATTTAAATCTCTAACTTTTAACAATTTGCATTGTTGGTCCCTATGAAATTTTGTTTAAAATTTCTTAAATATGTAAAATTTTATTTAAATATTTTTATTTAAGTGTGTAGCCTTCTCTTAGCTATTTTTGACTTCTTTAGGTCTTGTCGGCACTTTCCGAGAAGTTTTTCAGCTTACCGATAAAATTTTCGGTTTTAACGATTTTGAGACGAAATCTCAATATAAATAAATAGATAATTAAATAGATGTCTCAACATAATGCTTATATATTTAGAATCATGAGGAGTAGTACATGATATACAGTTACCGAAAATCGATGTTACATAAACTTCCCGAACGGACGGACACGACCCTACCTTCTAAAGTTTCCAATCGATCGTCGGGTCTCAGATGCCAAGTTCTTTCCTAACGAATGTATCGTTAAGTTGGAATAAAACTCTCCGAACGGACGGACACGACCCTAACTTCTAAAGTTTCTAATCAATTGTCGGGACTCAGACGCCCAGATCCTTCCGAATGAATGTATCGTTAAGTTGGAATAAAATCCCCGAATGGACGGATACGACCCTAACTTCTAAAATTTCTAATCGATCGTCGGGACTCAGACGCCCAGATCCTTCCAAACGAATGTGTCGTTAAGTTGTGATGAAACTCCCCAAACGGACGAACACGACCCTAACTTCAAAAGTTTCTAATCGATCAACGGGTCTCAGACGCTCAGGTTCTTCCGAACGAATGTGTCGTTAAGTTGGGATGAAACTCGTCGAACGGATAGACACGGTCCTACCTTCTAAAGTTTCTACTTGATCATTGGGTCTCAAACGCCCAGGTCCTTCCGAACGAATATGTCGTTAAGTTGGGATGAAACTCTCTGAATAGGCAGACACGGCCCTAACTTCTAAAGTTTCTAATCGATCGTCGGCCTCAGACGCCTGGATCCTTTTGAATGAATGTGTCGTTAAGTTGGGATGAAACTCCCCAAACGGACAGATGTGGCCCTAGCTTCTAAAGTTTCTAATCGTTCATCGGGCCTCAGGCGCCCAGGTCATTCCGAACGAATGTGTCGTTAAGTTGGGATGAGACTCACCGAACGGGCGAACACGGCCCTAATCTCTGAAGTTTCTAATCGATCGTCGGGTTTCAGACGTCCAGACCCGTCCGAACGAATATGTCGAATAGGCAAACACGACCCTAACCTTTGAAATTTCCCAGTCAAACATTAGACCTCAGACGCCCTAGCTTAACTGATCGGGCATGTCATTAAGATGGGATGAATCTCCCAAGCAAGTGGATATGGTCTCGATACCAAAGTTCCTTTACTATACGACGGGTTTAAATCACCCCGACCTCATCAAGTGAATGGGATAAAGCATTCGAAAGTTTTTCTATCTCAGAAAATTATTACACCTCAATGAAACATGAGACAAAAGGAGAAAATTTCTTCATATCAGAACAATGCAAAGTTACAAGGGAGTAGAAGGAACGATAGAAGTAATTGGGGCGGAATCCGGATCTGCTAATCCCTCAAGAGGAGGAAAAGCCTCGTACTGGCCGACATGTCGAAGGATCTCCTCTACACACCTCAAACGCTCAAGCAACCTGCATTGGGAAAGCTGGAGATCGACAGTATCTTTGGCAACAGACGCCTTAAGATTGGCCATCTCTCGTTTAGTACTTTGAAGAGATTCCTCCCGAATATGAGGTTACATTTCGGCAGCTGTTAATCTTGCCTCCTGAACGCGTGCCTCCGCTTCTAGTTTTTCACAACGTTCTCGGGCCAAAGTTAGGTCTACCTAGAGATACTCGATCTGTCTATTTTTCTCATCTTCGATATTTTTCTCCTGGTTCTCCAAAGCGTCCTTCAGAGCTAGCACCTGGTTGCTCAAGCGGATAGCCTGCTCATCACGCTCTTTTCTCTGTCTCCTTTGAAGCTCGGTCAAGGCCAAGGTCTGGGAAGAAATATACTTGTCAGAGCCATGAGATGACAAAACCAAACATAGCTCGAACAAAGAGAATGCTTACCGTAAGGTAAAGAGAGTGAATGGCCTTGTCAACGTAATCCGGAGGTATCGTTTGGAGGGCGAGCTTCAAAGAAAACTTGAACGTTTGACCAGCTGCAGTGCCACTTGTGAATTAATGAAGTTAAACTGATGGCCCCCCACACAGGACGCCACCGATCCTTCTTTAAAATCATCATCTTCTCTGACGAGAGACTCAACCGGAATAGGTGATGGAACATTGTACTCATCCTCTATGTCTTGCAGAAGACATTGGGATCCCTGAGGAGACCATTCTGATGCTTCTCCTAGAGCGAGAATAGAAGCATATACCACTGGGGCCTCTTCTCACTGTTATGAATCCTGAACTAGAGCACTCCCAGTCGCCTCAAGGAGTTCCTTGTCCGGAACGTCCTCCTCTCTGGCCTCAAGGGGCGCATCAAGAGTCATTGGATGGCCAGCCGGTTGGCCCTCTCCCATTTCGGAGTGTTCTTAGAGAGGCTCATGTTTTCTAGTTTCCGTCGGCTCCTCCTCCCCAGCAAGCGGGCCAGGTGATAGGGTCCTTGATCTTTTCCGCTGGGATTTAGGGGAACAACCAACTGCCTTCCTCTTCGCGTTTGGCCGCACTTTCTGCTCGGTGGAGACTGCATTAAGAAAAAAAGCATTCACAACTGACACGGAATCAGCCAACTCCGTTTCTTGTCGCTCCAGTAAGAGAGGCTTGGTGACCTGTATCACCTCATCCACCAGCAAGTCGGACAACAGCAACATTTCATCTTCTATCAAAAGATATACCCAAAGGCTCCGATGATGAGCCTCACAATAGCGGGTGATAGCTCTTAGAAAACGAGAATGACGAAGGAGATCCGGGATCTTCATATTCAAGAAAGGCGTTTGGTTGGCATCCGGAAATACTGGAAAGAGCTCCTTATTCAGAAACCTCACGAAGAAGAACTTCTGCATCCAATGTTTATCTTGAGATTCACTATAGAAGAACCTCAAATGAGACTCCCGACGAATTTAGAGTTTTTATTAACCATGGGTAGAACCTTTGGATCTACATCGCCCCAAAGAAAAAAGGGCCTCCCAAAATCTCCAAATCAAAGTGAACACGGAAAAACCTTAGCAGGGAAATCAAGGCAATCACGAAACGCCAAGCGCTTGGGATAAGCAGCGAAAAATGGATGTTCCAATACCTCAAGACTTCTGCCAGCGGATCCATGTACGGGATCCTCAAACCGTACTTGACACACTGTTTGTACACCGGGACACAACCCTCGGGGGCATGGTTCGCTCTGTCCCTTTCACCAGACAACACCAATTCGAAGTCGCTCCCGAGCGACATCTCCCATTGGACTTCCATCAAATTCTCTTCGGTCATAGTACTCTGAATGCTGTCTACACCTCGCGATGAGAGATAATCTTTTGACATTTTGTCTACAAGAAGAGGTTCTTCAAAGGAAGGTCAGAAGAATAGTAAGAATGTTGGGATATGTGATCCTCTGGTGAATAA
This sequence comes from Dillenia turbinata, assembly GCA_037126225.1. Lineage (NCBI taxonomy): Eukaryota > Viridiplantae > Streptophyta > Magnoliopsida > Dilleniales > Dilleniaceae > Dillenia > Dillenia turbinata. The sequence goes on from JBAMMX010000005.1 coordinate 158,282, forward strand.
GAATCCTTATGAAACGTACAAAAAACGATTCACGAAAACCGAAGCGACAGAAGTCACATTAAAAAGTTCGTGTCTTTTTTAATAATCATTACTCATGGCGCCTTTTTACCAAGAAAGCCATGAGTCATGGGAAAATGATGAGACATGATCCAAAACTCAGTCAGAAGGGTCAGCTTTTGGAAAGCCTATGAAAGACAGCTACCGATCGATGTCTAAATATTATGACTATTTATCGAAGGGTCTCCGTCGCCTAGACCTCACGAACGAAGGGCCTTAGCCGCCCAGATTTCCCGAACGATAGTCAACAGCTCTAACTATTCCAAAGAAGGTCAAAACATTCTAATGGATCCGATTTCCTATTTCAGAGCAGCATTTTTAGGATCTTTCAAATAAGGAAAGCATCTCTTCAGAAAACAGAAGTTTTCCAAATAATGAAAATCACAATCAATTCGGAGTATTGAATCCCCGAAATTTTCGGATCGGCTCGATAAAGAAAGTAGGGTTGAAGCATCCCGATGGCGTATGACTCTCACAGATATAAGATATTCTAAAATTCTCTAAATCAAGTACGCTCTCTTGGCCATACACATTGGACACTCTAATCAAAGGGAACCACTATCTTGAACTCTCAGTCTGTTTCTTTTTTATTTGAAAACCGTTCTTTCTGACTTAAGTGTCGGAGTCTCCCCACCGGATACTTTCCAGTGGTTTTGTAGGTACTACATCCTTTCGACGGTAAGTGTTCAAGTTTACAAGGAAGTGGTATCTGTAGAGTAGCAACCCACCTCCAACAGAATGGAAGTCTTGCAGGCTCCTATCGCAAGATAGGACCCGTCTGCAATGTTGTTGGTGTTTGCTCAGACAATACACATTGGCTCTAGAAAAGACTGTCGTTGGCATCAGCCATAAAAGCACGAGCATCACAACCTATGTCTGTGAATTTGTTTTGGGTATGGGAGAAGGCATAAGAGTTGCCAAATGTGACAAAGTGGTTAAATTGATCAGAGCTCGCCCCTGCCTTGTCGTAGCAGTTGTGGGACACCCATAATGCCAGTCATTTGGCCCTCCGCTGATATGTTCAGAATTGGTGCATTTTTGTTGTCTGCTTCCACCAATAACAGGGAAGGGTCACAGGACTCGTCACAGGTTAGTTGGTGTGCAGCTTCTTTGAAACACCTCCGATCACCAATTCCAAATGGATAAGGGATGCTAACACGCATCAGCAACAAGATGAGGTGAAGCAACACATATCCCAGCAGCACGGCTTTCTTTCGCCTTTCAAGCTATTACCTTCCTTTTCCTTGTTCTTGTGTTTATAGCTAGGTAGGGAACTTGGTTTTGGTGCCACCCTATTCTTAATTTCAAAATCTCTAATCCCCTTGGGGATCAAGAGAAATCTCCAAGTAATGGCAACTGGTAACATTCTATGAAGCATTACAGCCGCCCAGAGTGTGGGGATCTTGGTATAGCCAAAAAGTATGAGACAAACACGTTGTTTATAATGTGGTATGTGTTAGGCCGGCCAACACGACCATGAGACAAACAAAATTAGTGCTCGACTTTTGTATGGCTTGGCTACATTTGGTTCCTTCAACCCCCCCCCCCCCAAAAAAAAATAATAGCCCCGTAAGCAAAAGCAAAGCAAAACGATATCCCGGTACAAAAAAAAATTTACATGAATTAAAAAAAGAGTGTGAAGAAAGATAATGCGATGGTTCTCAATTAGATATGCCCACGAATAATTTATTAAGTATGACAAATTACGAGTAAAAATAGTATGTAAAATGTGAAATCAAATTTCATTGATTGCAAGGTGTGGGGATTTTATAAGTAGCTAGATAACCGCCTCTATCTGCAGTCCAATCATATCTTAGAAAAAGAAAAGTACAGGATTTGGCGGAGTCATTCCTTTGTTTGTTTTTCCCTAGTTGGGCTTTTACCCAAAGCGAATAGAAGCAACCGTCACCTAAGTTGACTTGCCCCAGTGGTACAGCCCCTTTAAATAAACTAAGCCCCCCCCCCCCCCCCAAAAAAAAAAAAAAAAAAACAGGGGAGAGCGAAGGGATGACTATGAACGATAAAGAATTGCACTAATTTAATGAAATGAACCAGTGCCAATACAAACAATAATTTTATGGGTAGAAATGTGCTGAAAAATGGGTGGGGATATTTTGAGAGTTGAGTACAATCAAATGGCAGAGCTTTGGAGTTTGAAAGAGGGTTTGCGGTTGGCCAGAAGATTAAAATTTGGTACTGTAGAGGTGGAAACTGATTCTATGGGTTGGTGAGGGCAATTAACGGGGATGTAGGAGAGAACCACCCTTGAAAATATCTGATCAGTGAGTGCAGAGACCTGTTGAAAGAGTTTGGAATTCAAAAGATTAAACATATCTTCAAAGAAACGAACCAATGTGCAGATAAATGGGCAGAGATGGATAAAGGGGCTGAGGCTGGAATGCATGAGTTTGGCAGCCCTCCAGATGAATCGAAGGAGCTGCTGTTACTTGATGCAGGCGATGCAACGTGGGTCAAAAAGAGAAGAATTGCTCCCTGTGTGTAGTGTTCCCTTCTTGTTTTGTGTTGTGTGTTTTGATCTGTTGTTTTCATTTAAAAAAAAAAAAAAGAGTTCAATCTGTAGAAAATTAGACGCCAATTTGAGGGACAGAGTCTCTGGTGGACAGCAAGACATCATGTATTCATGGTAGGAGGCTCATGGATTGCCTAGTCATATAGAGTTTCGGGTACTGTATACGGCAGACAAGAAGCCACTGAAGGGCTCAGTTGAGCTAATCACTGATTGGATTTTGCTTTTACAGGCAGAAAGCTATTTATTGGGCAGAAAGTGAAGAGAAGAATATGCTGAACTTGTCAGCAAAACCCACGGCGGCTGTGTAAGTAAATCAATATAGTATGGAGGGTTCCGGATTAATAGGAATTTTTTTTCGCTCCCATAACATTGTAATTCTCCTGGACACTCGATAAAAAAGTAAAACTTTCTTAAATATTCAACCTTCTTTAACCTTAAACCTAAATATTTTAAAAAGTTTTAACTATAATTCTTATTATATGGAAAGATTTCATATAAAAGAAAATTATGATTTTCTATACCTTTTTTAAGACTATAAATACAAAGTAAAGATAACTCATTCTATAAAACATAACACAAAGCAAATGTGGCTATTCTCACCCCCTACGCATACATCTTGGAGGCATGAGAAGGCGACTCAATTCTCTGTCAACGGAGATATGACTTCATGCCCAACTATACATTATTCGAGATATGATTTTTACACTAATCCTATACTACCAGATATATGGCTTTATATCCTATTCTATACATTTGATATAACTCTATATTCAATCATATTCGTTCATTATCTTTCTTTGTACACATATATAGGACCATATCCATGGCCAACTATAGGCTGATCACACGAGGAGGGGAAAATCTATAGGCTATCTTCAGTCTTTATTTTATTTATTCTTACTGACTTGAGCGTTGAAATTCTCTATTGGGCCAACTCCAACGGGTTTTTTTATAGGTTTTTCACCCGAGAAGGTCTGACAAACAACTTGACACAGACTTCCCATTGGAGTCGGAAGAGTAGATATCTGAGGGGGTAAAAAATTACCTCCATTAGATTGACACCGTCCATGAAAAATGACAGACTGACTAGCCGAAAAAATTTCATACCCTATTTCATTTCCTCCCTCCTAGCACCATGTCATCACAGAGGTGATATCTTTAAACCTAAACCTAACAAGAGGGACCAGCTCGACACTTGGCAAAATTTGACTTCTCACTTTGAGAATTTATTTGCTCGATATATCTAAACTTATTTTGATCTCTCTCTTTGCACACCTCCACTATCTCTTTGTGATTGTTATCTCTTGAAATATTATTTTATTTCTCCATAACCTCTTGATACACTCCGGTGCTTCTCGGTGCATTACCCATTGGTACATCCATTTCCTTACAAATAGAACTTGTGAAACTTGCTCTCGATACATCCACTACTCTCAGTGATTGCCATCATTTTTGCTCTGCCATCATGCTTGCTCTCGGTACATCCTTGCATCATTGTGAAATTTATCTCTCGATGATTGTGAATATAGTCTTGTAGATTTGAACCTTAACTCACCCTCTTCTTAAAAAACTTATTACTACCATACCATTCAAACTTTTTAATCATACTAGCAAGTGAGAAACATATCGCGCATTGCGCGGTATGTGCTGTGAAAAAATAGTTAAAAATAATTATAATTTATTAAGTTTTTAATATTAACATAATTAAAAAAATATTGAGATTTTGAATGTTAAAGATTTAAAATTTAAAATTTTAAATCTAAATTTTAAAATAATGCGATAGATAGACATCATCCCGAAAATTGAAGAAAATCTAAAATATATGAAAAATGAAAAAAAAAAATGTTGTTGGACTGTGAAGCATGCAATCGAGGGGAAGTGAGGGAAAGAAAAAGAAAATATTGCTTTTTAAAGGGTTATAGAGTTGCGTATACACTTTTTGGAACCATCAAAATATTAAAAAAATGTATAATTTTATAATAATAAAAAGAAATATTGCTTCTTAAAAGAAGGAAAAAGAAAATGTTGATATTTAAGAAAAAAATTAATATAAAATTATAATATTTAATAATTTAATTGTGTAAAACTCATAAATATTAATATTTAATTTAAATTTTTTTAGATATAAAAAATTTTAAATTAATTCTAAAATTTAAATATTTATATAATACAAATGATAATTTGAGATATCAAATATTTTAATATTATTATTTATATATTTGATATTTAAATAAAAAATAAATTATAACACAAAATATAACTATATTCAATAATTTAATTTAAGTAAAATTATAAATATTAATATTTAATTTCAAAATCTATAAGAAAAAACATTTAAATACTTAAATATTTATTTAACAATAAATATATTAAATTAGAACGATAAAAATATTTATATAATATTAATATTCATATAATATTTAAAAATAATTAAAAAAATTCATAAATATTAATGTTTAATTTAAAATTTTGTAATAACAAAAATAATTAAATAATTAATTTAAATACTTAAATATTTATTTAATATTAAATATATTAAATTAAAATGTTAAAAATATTTATATAATGTTAATATTTAAAAAGGTAAGGAATATAATCACGGATATGTGCGGTCACGTGACTTGACAACCATAAGTAACCACACAAACCTCTTTTAAAAATTTATTTAAATATATAAATGTATAGGGAAAAATGTAATCGAAGTCCTAAAATAAAAAAAAGAACAATAACGAATGGGAAAAAAGTGGAAAAAAAAAAGGACTTAGTAAAAAAAAGACTTGAATGAAAAAAAGAAAGATCTAGATTGTAAAAATATAATGAAAAAAAAAAGAGAGAGAGTGGGGTCACGTGAGTGGTCGTCACTCACATGACTCCACAAGAATTTTTTAAATTTACATCTAGATAAATTAAAATATTAAAACATATTTATATAATGTTAATATTTAAAAAAGCAAAAAGTATGATCACGGGTTTATAAGCGATCATATAATTTGATGACTACACATGACCGCACAAGTCCCTTTTAAGGATTTATTTAGATATATAGATATATAGAAAAAAAAATACAATCGGAATCCTAAAATAAAAAATGGGACAAAACTGAACGAAAAAAAAAAGTGAAAAAAAAAAGAAAGGATTTGGTCAAAAAGAAAATTTGGATGAAAAAAAAAAAAAAGAGACCCAGATTGAAAAAAACCAAAATCAATGGAAACAAATAGACCAAAAAAAAAAGAGAGATTGAGTGAGGTCACGTGAGTTATAGAAAAAAAAAAGTGCAATCAAACTCCTAAACTAAAAAAAAAAAAAAAAAAAAAAAAAGAAAAAAGAAAAAAGAAGAAGTGAAAAAAAAAGGAGGACTTGATAAAAAAAGGATTAGGATGAAAAAAAAAAAGACCCGCATTGCAAAAAAAAAAAAAAACGAAATCAATGAAAAAAAATAGGTGCAAAAAAAATGAGAGAGAAGCAAATTGAAAAAAAAAAGTAGACAAAAAAAGAGAGATAGAGAGAGAAAGACGGTCACGTTAGTGGTCATCACTCACGTGACCCCTTAAGCCCCTTTCTTTTAAGGAGTATATATAGATAACACCCAATATATGTTATATCTCATATTTTTGAACTTTTTAAATTTCTAATATTTCTAATTATTTTTTTATAAATTGTATCTTTCACTCTAACCTTTTTTACTCACCACCGAACAGCTTATCTTAACAAAACAAAATTCCCATAGGGTGGACTTTCCTAATAATCTCGCTCGACATCGACAGTCTGGATTCAATAATCCTTATTCACTACCTATTATTACTTTGTCAATATTTTAGTATTGCTAATAAACTGCTCTCATCTAAAATTTGCTTGATGTCCATTGTGAAAATAATATTCATATTCTATATACTCTGTCATTTCTTTATTATATCTTTATTATATCTTGGTTAACAACTGTTCAGCATGTCTCTTGGCACCAGAGCTCTCAATTGCGATCCGAATCTATCAAATGTCTTAATTTAACAATTTCTATTCACAACTTATTATTATTTTAACAGTGTTTCAATACTCTTAACTAATTATTCTAATATTGAATCTTATTTTATGATTATTATACAAATAATATCTTTATTTTATATGCTCTGACTTTTTTTCATACCGCTTTAATCATGCCGACCGAGCAATGAATAAAAGCAATTTTCAGCCAGTAATAACACAGTTTGGAGCACCCTTTGGCTAGTTAATAGGCTCGGAAGGCAACATTCTCTCGGTATCAGAATGATCAACTATGACTTGGATCCATCGAAAGACTCAGTCCAGTAATTTCTATCCACTGCCTACTACTTTGTTAATTTTCCATAATAATATCTCAATTCTACATATTCTATCACTTTTTCATTATATTTTGACTAACCTCGGACAGGCTCTTGTGCCCATAGGGCTTTAGTCTACCACCCTCTTTCTTTTACAGACACAATCCCTCGGCTCCATGCCTCACATGGGTTCCACATCCATACTCACCGCACCAATGAGTTCTCATGGTGCAATGCCTCCAAGTACTATTGACGCAACACCCGTTACGCTATACACATACTCGGCGCAACGCTTCCAAGTATTATTGGCACAACATCTGGTATGCTATACACATTCTCAATACAATGCCTCCAAATACCATGGGCACAATGTCGGGTACACTATGCACATTCTCAGTGCAACACCTCCGATTACCATTGGCGTAATGCCTGATACGTTATACACATTTTCCGCACAACACCTCCAAGTACCATCGGCGTAATGCATGATACATTATACACATTCTCCGTGCAACGCCTTCAAGTACCATCGGTGCAACGCTCGATATGCTATACACATTCTCAACGCAACACTTCCAAGTACTATCAGTGCACGCCCGGTGCACTATACACATTCTCGGTGCAACGCCTCCAAGTACCAATGGTGCAAAATTGGGTACGTTATACACATTCTCGACACAACGCCTCCAAATACCATCGGCGTAATGTCTGGTACACTATACACATTCTCGGCGCAACACCTCCAAGTGCCATCGGCGCAACGCCTGATACACTACACGCATTCTTAGCGCAATGCCTTCGAGTACTAGTGCAATGCTAAATACGTTATACACATTTTCAGCATAGTGTCTCTAAGTACCATTGGCGCAATACTCAGTGCGCTATGCACATTCTCGATACAATGTGTCCGAGTATCATAGACGCAATGCCCGACACACTATACATATTATCGGTGCAACGTCTCCGAATACCATCAGCGCAAGGCCGAGTACGCTATACACATTCACGGCGAATGCCTCTGATTACTGTTGGCACAATACCCGGTACACTATATACATTCTCAACACAACACCTTCAAATACCATCGACACAATGCCTCAGAGTAATATCGGCATGCCTGGTATATTATACAAATACTCTGCTCAATGCCTTCAAGTACCATCGACGTAAGGTCTAATACGCCATACACATCTTTGGCGCAACGTCAGGAGCATTCCCTTGACTTCATGACACAGCATGGGTTGTGCACCCTTTTTCTCGATCTTCTATTTATATATATGGGGCTTAGAACCCTGGATGAGATATAACTCCTTTTTTCTCTTGGCCTCTTGTATAATGTGGGTCCTAACACCCAAACGGGATTTAACTCCCCTTCTATCGGTTTTCCTATTTAACATGGCTATTATTGCACTAGACGGAATCTAACTCCCTTGCTCTCGGCATTACATCATGCTCGTCGCAATATTGCCCCCATATATATTTTCTCAGCTCCAACACTTAGTAGTCTCTCAGCTCTGATACAAGATAAGAGTTCTAACACCCTCTCTTACGACTAAAACACTTTTCGAGACAACTCAATGCTTAGGTTACTTTATCTCAACACAATCTACTTCTTATTGATTAAATTTTCATGTATTATGCAAGTACATTATATAATGGTAACCAGCAAACCTTTTTTTATTTTATCAAAATTCTAATACATTGTACAAATAAAATATAACTGGCACAGTAATTTCACCTTATCTTTTTTCACTCCGACCTCCAACCCTTTGCACTTACCGAAAACTTAATCATACTAACAAAACATAGACTCCAAGTCAATTTTTAAACACCCTGCCTCTTTGTCTTTATTACTTAAAGCAACATCCGCCGCTCTCTCTTTACCAATTTCCCATTTCCTCTTGCACACAACCTGGACATTACCTAAAACCTGATTAAGAATAGCTAACTTCTACTTTTCATAATACAAGCACTTTACACCCTCTCCCACTGCTTGGTCAAACAATCTCGCTCAAATCCCTTGACCTTCTCGATCACTACCTTACTCCTCTTTATACATTACCAGGTCATCTTTTCTCAGTACACTCACTCAACCTTTCAACTCCTCGTTCTTCTAACCCGTCGGTCACTTTAACACCTATTCAAACACTCTCAGTTACTATAAAAGTAATTCCTATTACACAATGGGTTTAAGTTGAAATTCAATCCTTAGTCAAACACTCACAGAGCAACCTTTCGGTTGCCCGACCTTCTGGTCAGTCCTTTATCTCTCTCGATATACTTTGCTCGACCATCTTCTCTTAGTATACTTAGCTCACATAACATATTGATTACTCGACCTCCCAATCATCTTTATTTTATGAGTCTCAATGACTTCTTATAACATCACGATCAAAATAAGCACATATAATAAAGAATAGCCTGGGGGTATCAAACGTTCTCAAACACATCCTGACATGATATGTAACTCCTAATCAGGTATACATGACCTACACTTCTCGATGCAACACCGTCAAACATTCTCGGCATAATGCCCCAAACCCACTCTTGGCGAAACGCCAACGAGCCTCCTCAGTGCAATGCTATCATATGACCTCTTGGCATAATTCCAACGAGCACTTTTTCGACACAACGCCAACATACTTTCTTTACTCCATGCCATCAACTTTTCACTCTCGGTACAACATTAATAGACGCCTCTCGGCACATAACTATTAAATACTCTATCCAGGCGCAATGCCTCCAATCTCTTATCCAGTGCAACAGATGTAATATCACAAAACTCTCATTTGACCATAATAACAGCAAGTCCCTTTCACACAGAACTTCCTCAGTACGAACCTTGTGACACATGGCCCCTACAAGGCATAATTCTCAGTTGAGCGAACACAAATTCGTCCTCTTTGTCTTAACTACAAACATTATCCCGATATTCTTTTTGTGTCACATTCACTATGGTTCAAGAACTATAACCAAACGTGGTCCTTACCTCTACATCTTACAACTACTGAGAGCCTCAACAAGAGGCCTCCCAACCTTTTAATCTCCCAACCCCCTTGGTCATCCAACTTCTCGGTCACTCAACATCTCGGTCTCTCAGCCTCCCGATATCCTGATCTCTTAGTCTATTGACCTCCCGATCACTTAATCCCTCAGTCTCTTGACCTTTTAGTCTCTTGATCTAATGGTCTCTCGACCTCTCAGTCACTCGATCTTTTGGTAGCCCCACAAATTTCACTAACCCTAAAATCAAAATTTTTCTCAAACAATTCTCACAGTCTATTATCAGCGCTTTCCATATTTAATGCTCCATTTTCATATATCTTTTAATTCAACAATTCACTCTACTCCTAATATCATTCTTTCAAAATACCATTAGAAGTGGGGGAAAATGATAGTATCCAAATTAACAAGAAACTTTTCTTAATCTCATAGGATTTTAATTCAAGTGAACTCTCAATAAAGAAATAAACCTTTCCTAAATACTAAATTTTCCTTAATCTAATAGGATTTTAAATATTCTAAAAAATTTTTATCATAATCCCTACTATTTTGAAAGATCTCACACAAAAAAAATTTAGGTTTTCTACATCTTTTGGGAGGCTACAAATACAAAGCAAAGATAATTCATTTCACAAATCATAACACAAGGCAAAGGGGGCTATACTCTCAACCCTGTACAACATAATTTCTCTATAATCACACAACCACACAACAACACAATATTCTCCCCCCTGCACAAATATCTTGGAGGCATGAGAAGATGACTTGATTCTCTGTTAGCAGAGGTGTGATTTCATACCCAATTATACACCACCTAGTTATGTTTCTACACCAATCCTATAGTACTAGAGGAACTGCTTTATGTCTCATTCTATACATTTGGATATGACTTTATGTTCAATCACATTCATTATTATCTCTCTTTGCATACATAGATAATACACAAGACCACATCCATAGCCAAATATACACTGATCACATGAGAACAACATAGGGCAAAATCTAAAGGCTATCTTCAATCTTTATTTTATCTATTCTTATTAACTTGAGCATTGGAATCCCCCTGCCAGACCAATCCTGTGAGATTTTTTACAAATTTTCTATTCGAGAAGATATGGCAACACCTCGATACAGACTTCCTATTCGAGTCAAAAGAGTAGATATATGAGGGGGCAAAAGTTACCTCCAAGTACAAACTAGTTGGCCATAATTTCCACAGTCCCCTGACCCTACCAACTTGTCTCAAAGGCTTTTTTTTTTTTTTTTTTTGGGTCAAACCCATAATTTTTCTTGCTTGGCCAATAATAGAAGGACAAAAATGACTATTCTTGCATCCATTTTGTATTTGATTACGACCCTTTTTCGTGCAAGTGCACCCAATGTGATGAATTTGATTAATACTACTAATAACGATAGTAATAATATTGAAAACTGATGGTACATGAGCAAAACAGTCCAAATCATGATGGACTGAAAGCTAACCCTTAGCTTGTTGAATGGATTTCACTAACTCAGTTGCCAACCTCGTCGGCATCCCTCCGTTCAGTTAACCGACAAGCCAAGAGCTTGTCACTGCGAGGCATTAGGCCGTTCGAGTCAGTAGGCCGATGAACACAATCAATCAAAACGTGTTGTCAATAAAAGATTTATCTCACAGATGGTAGGCACGACCCACATTCTCTCGGTTTCCATTGACCAAACTTTGTTTGGTAGCAAGCCACTCGGTAGTCAACTGTTATGTACCCTCTTGGCATTTAGTGATCATCACTTGAACCGCTAAGTTAATATTCGCTCTACCTAAATCGTTGGGCAACCTTACATAAATAAAAGGAAGACATAAAGTCATGGCTGATAAGGAAAAAAATCTCAATGATGATCTAGACTTTCCAAACCGATAAGAGTTTGAAATTTTTGCAAATCTTACATTATGATTCCTAAAATTTCAGAATACTCTCTTGTAAGAAAATTAGGGTTTCAATACTCCGTATATACATGACTCTCATACGCGAAAGCCATATAAATAACTCTTGGCCAATCGATCAGATACGTTCTCTAAACCTACACATTACACACAAAACATACAAAACTCTCTTTTAGTTTGTTTCTCTCTTTCGGAAGCTGTTATCTAATTTGAATATTAGAGTCTCCCTACTCTCCAACAGTTGTTCGCAAGTCTCATTGATCAAAACCATCATACGGTCAAATTATCTCATTCGACTTGACAAAGCTATTATCTATAGAATTAAACCCATCTCCGACAAATATAATGATTGCAGAATTAATTCATACCAAAATTGAGATAACTTTTTCGTTTGGTGAGGGTCAAACATTTTTTCCAACTGGGGAGTGGGGGTATCTAATTTCAAACCTCAGCACCAGTGAGAGCAAGAAACTATTAGTACCAATAGGTGAAATGATTAATGATATTTAGGTTGCATTCTGACCGCGAAGAATAATATACTTGCGGATGTGAGCCGTACAGTGTCTGTATAACAAAACTTTCAAGGCAATAAGTTTGAATGACAACGATATTGTCAATGGAAAATGTAAATGAAAACACAAGGGAAAAAAGTGTGGACGGAATCGAGTGGATGGAAACAGCGGTCAAATAAGAATGCCGAAGTTGGTGGGTCATTCAATCCAGAATAACGTTGTCCAGCTTCTGGTACGGATAAGGGTGAACCTGCTGCACAAATTTCTCGCTCCATTATATAATTATATGCTCATGATTGCCAGGTTTCAGGCAAGGCGGCTCCAAATTTAACACATGGTCGGATATTTTGTTTATAAACCCCTCCACAACCAAACCCCCCCCCCCCTTCCCTTTCAAAAAAGGAAAAAAGCATGGAAAGGTAAACAAGTAAATACATACGATATAATTATAAGTAAAAGAAGGCTTTTCCAAAGATCACAAACACAGGACTGGTTATCATTGACTTGGGTTTTCTTTTGTGGGGGTGTCTGTTAGGCGTAGCCATTTGGATATGCTGACTTCGGACTTAGCATGAAAACAACACCCGATCAACCGAGTTTCACTTAATCATTTTATATTAATTTTTTTAATTAAATTTTGAATTTAAAATTTAAAAATAAAAATATTATATTAAAAAAATCACCTACCAAATAAGGGCTCTTACAGACACTTAAATCATATTAATGACAACATAACTCCAAATATAACCAAAAAAAAAAAAAATTGAAAGCAACACCCAACCCTATATTCCCATCGCAGCCTCATTTGAAGGACGAGGTTTTATTTTATTATTATTATTATTATTATTATTATTATTATTATTATTTTTCCATAGTATTATATCAAGCCCATTGAAGTCTACATGCCTAGGAGCAAGTTTGGATTTTGTTTTTTTCTTTCTCCTCTCTATTTTTCTTTCTTTTTTCTCTTTTTATTGGGAATTTTGACTCTATTTTTAGAAACCCGACAAAAATATTGCAAATTTCTCAGGGCAGTTTTAACCTCCCATTTTTTTTTAATATATATATATATATATATCATTATTTCAATACAAACATCAGAACACTTTTAAGTTAACCAGATCACACTCACATGAGAAAACCCAATAACTAGCCCACAAACAACATCAAAATGAAAATTGAGTCATAATGCATATGTTAATGACCGCATTATCTTTCCTCTTCACAATCAAAGGCGCCCACCGCCCAGTTTTGAAACAGACGATACTCTGAAAGAAATAGATCATTTAACTATTATTGGAATATATTGAACAAATAGATCACTATACATAAGGCAGTTACCGACTCATCCTCCTATTTGACTTTACAAGGATGGAGTTAATTCAGACCGGGACTTTTTTGACCTGGTCAACTTCCGTAAATATAGAGGCAAGTGAAACGAAGGAATAAAAAACCACCATCACAAGAGAGAATAAAAATCAAACCGACAGCTTCTTCTCAAGTACAGTAGATTGCTTACTCTCATGTTTCCGTTTCCCTCAAGTCTTGTTGGCCAAGGACGTTTTACTCCACACTTCCATCTCACAAGCTTATTGGCTCCTAATATGCTCCGATATATAATGGTCCACCCATGCCATATCCATTAGGATCTTCAGATTTTGAATTCGACAATCCCAATCCCATTCAAATGAAATCAACCCTCCAGCACCAATGAGATAAAGGATACGGAAAACCAGAATATCCCATTTTTTGGATAAGTCGGAGAAAAAAAAAAGAAACATGCAGCCTGTTAGTCAAAAGCTGTTACCTACAGTGTTTCCATATATTCAACTTCAAGAAAATAATTGTCTTGATTCCTGTCTTTTGTCCTTTCTTCACTAATTAGTCTGATCCAAGTGAATTTCCCCATTTTAAGCTACAATAGCTCTAATTTACCTCCACAAGCTGGGAACTGGTAACGCTCCTACTCTTACAGACCCTGCAGGCGCTCTTTATATGAGTTATGCTCCTACTTCTCAACAAAGGCTTCTGTTCCTATTTCCCAACTACTTAGTGCCATAATGCAAATTTTCCCACTTGAAAGGAATCTGACAGCCGGTGTTCGGTGAGCCACGAAGGAACAGGCAGACACAAACACACACAGCAGCAATTGCAAGCATTGAATGAACAAATGGACGATAAAGCATGCCAGGTGAACCCAGAACTCCCCTGTCATATTTTGTAGCTACAGCTGCACAATTGGAGCAGGACATAAACCCTTGCTTAGACTGGGACTTTTGCCCATGGCAATGATTGCCTACAACCCGTTCTTGTTGTACTACATCCTCGATCGACAAGGAGATTTGGGCATTTTTCCTGTCTGCAAGTTTTCGAGCCACCATGCTATTGTAAGAATCATTGCTCCTCATCAAAGCATATGCATGCGGAGACTGCCCATTTGCATCTAGAAGAGAATTCCAGCATTGCAACCCAATCTGAATTTTCAAAATAGAAATTCTTAACTGACAGTGGTGACAATAAACAAACCAAAATCACTGCAGGATCTACACACATACCCACCCACACGCACATCTATTTCATGATACAGAGATATTATTGATTGAGAGGGGGGAAAAAATGAAGAGGAAATGACAGAGATCTCAATATTATTAAAGGTGGTTAAAGTGAGGAAACCACAAATTTTCCCTACATACAGCAAACACAAGACAAAGGAAAGCTTCAGAAGAACTGGTGAACATCATTACTTAAATAGGCAAATATAAGAGACTAGTATGCTTTCTATACTAGCAAACTTGAAAAATAAAATAAAATAAAATAAAATAAAAATAAAAATAAAACCAACTACTCCCTATGTATAAGATCAAAGATCCAAACCCTGGAGTTGTGAGAAACCAAGATTAAGTGCGATGTTCTACAATTCCAATTGAATTAAACATCAGCGAGAGTTGATCAGATGGAATTCGTGACTGACCAACTTAGAAGGGATACAACCGAAAATAAAGTACCTCTTGGGGATCACTTGTCAGAGCGTCCACAATGTCATCAGAACCAGAAATACTAGCAGTCAAATGAAGAGGGGTGATGCCACCAGGTCCCGCAGCATTAGGTGCAAAGATATACTTCTTCGAGGTACCATCACTGCTTGTCACAAAATAATGGAGAAGCAAGTCAACCATGTTTCTGGACCTCCTTTTAACAGCCCTGTTTAACAGGTGAACCTCTTGCAGCATTTTCAATGACTCGTTCGACAGGTCAACCCTTCTGAGGTCTGCAAGAATATCTAGGAGTGTTTTGACAAGAGCACAGTAGTCCCTTTCAACTGAATACGTCAAGAGAAACTTGAATCGGGTAATACTATAATCAGAACCCTCAAATTTAGTAATACTCTTCCTTTGGAACAGCCATCCTAGTTCATTTAGAAAGTGAAGGATCTCTTCCGTTGACTTTGGATGGCCAAATTTATCAAGACAATCCTTGATCTCCATTCCTTCATCGAACTCCTGTTCAAGAAGTCTCAGTTCTCTACAAACAGCTGAATCAGCTACTATTACCGGAAAACTGTTACCTCTGATCCCATTTTCCACCTGTTCAGGATATGGGCAAAATGTCAATTATGAGTCAAATTTTGACATAAATTATATTATGTAAAAATTATAGAATTGTTTATATTATTATATAAAAATATACATAGGCATATACCTCAATGAAACAGCGACCAAGAGAACCAGGATGTGATCCGTGAAAAGTAAAGTTCCCCAAGCTTATCTCATCAAACAAAGTGCTCTTAAATGATAGTCCAGTAACTTCCTCAGTTACATATTGACCCATGTATGCCCGGTGTATCCTGTAAATTCCAACTTGTTGCTAAGGGCTAGGGAAGGGGAAAAAATAGAGCTTCCTCATACAAATAGCACATTTACTTGCCTGGTCCCGGGATTACTCAGATTTCTACCCCTCAACGTAAGAGAGGTCTGTTGCCCCCCTACAACTGCTAAAGGGAACACCGAGATCAACTCTGGGGCACTCGAAGTTCTCCAAGATCTAGACAGACGGATCTTTCCTGAAGATTGAAATTATTTTGTAACAACATTTTAGCGATGAACAAGACCTTTGATTCCATAAGTAAAATCACATCCCAAAGTGTTGCATGGAACTTTGAAACAGGTTTGCAAATTAGAAATCATCAAAATCTGAGATCTGCGAACAACAAAGGGACTCACCATCATCATGCAATGCTAACTGCCTGCCAACACGAACCAGAAATCTTCCATGTCTCCAAAAATCAGATTTTGAATTATGAACCAAAGAGTTGATATGCTCAAAAAGGTTCCCTTCAAGCTAAAAACAACACAAGAACCCTGCAAGTGGTCAGTGCAAAGGCAACAGTGGACGTATATAGTTGCTTTAAGCAGTCAATGTACTGACTTGCTCCCATGCAGCAGATGGCATTGATGCGTAGATTGATAGAACCACACAACCGGGCCTAATATAGCTCTCCATTTCTGATGGACTGCGAGAAAGCCAATTATAGATCTGACCACCAAAAGAATCACTGATTAGTATTCCTCCCAATGAGGACAAATTCATTGTAAGACCATGAAAACTACATCGTCACCTGTGATCGCAAGGTCTGTGGGAAGTGACTGGGATCTTTGTCAAAAAGTTTAAACATAATTCGACCCGTGCGATCCTATAGAAAAAGCAAAATGCATCAGGCTCAAATTCTTTAGAACTCATTGCAGCTCTGTAGCATGAAATTAGATAACAAGGTAAGTAAGTAAGAAGAGAACAGGGTTGACTCTTGGGTCACCTGAGCGTCAGAGTTCAAACTGGAAGGTGAATGATCAGACCCTGATGAAGAAGTGTACCCTCCTTTGTATGCCATACTTGGAGACGATACATTCTCACTTCTCCTGCTTTCCCCTCCAAAGAGCTCAAGGGGCATGTTGCAACCATGAATCCTGCTGGCTTCAACATTAGCACTTTCTTTTCTGGTTCGAAAAATTCTCTCATGATTATTAGTTTTAGATGAACTCTGGAAAGGGAAGAGATTTTGCACAACATGAGGGGAAGATGAAGGAGAACGCTCTTCCACGGGATTGCTGCTGTCAGAACAAAAGTACTTCCTAGTAGATGCAACTTTTGGCCGGCTGTCATCTTCAGGTGAGGATGTGAAGAGCTGTAATGGTAAATTAATTTGAGTCTCTTCAACATGGCAATCCAAGTCTTCACCAGGTGAGTGGCAAGAGGTACTACTTCTTTCCCCCCCAATTGCAGCGCTCACTGGAATTGCTTTGGTTTTCATATTAAAACCATTGCATTGATTCTGGAAGGTTGACCTAGTTTTTTCACTTTCACTACTCTGGCAGCTTCTTTGGGACAGAATATCTAGGGCATCAGGAGCTGAAGCTGCAAGTGTAGAAGAAAGAACAGCAAGCAGGTCTGCAGTTGATTGACAGGATGCATTTCCACTATTTTTGTTTCGATGTCCAAATGAAGCTTGCGGCAAAATATTCATATTTGCATTGGGCAACTTTGCAGTAACCTCTGCTGGTAGAGATGAATTGAGCTTCTGGAGAATCTGAATCAGCTGTTCCTTTTTAGGACTTGACGAAGGATGGATGCTCATATCTTCTTTGTTGCCTATATTTCAGAAAATAATCTTAGTCAGAATTCATATGTTCAAGTGAGATAATCAAAAAAGAAAGAAAGAAATCAACCAATACCTTGGCTGCGCGTTAGTGCACTTAATAAGTTGACAATATCCAAATTCCCATTGGCATGATCATCTGCACCGCCAGGTACCACATACTGCACGTCCTCTGGCTGGGTTTTCCTCCTTCGTCGGTTGTGCCCAGCCAGTCTGCGCCTACAACTTCTTTTGCCCTCATCAAATTCTGAAAGGGAATGAAACCTACAATAGTGGAGAGAATCCTTACCATAATCTCAATGATGAAAGAAATTTTTACGCTACAAATAATTCCAGGAAGGCAAAGGGAAAAAGACCTTTTTGTTTTTTTTGTAGAAAGAAAGAAGGGAACAACTACAGCAAGAGACTAGGTTAAGGAATGCATAGAAATGAGAAGCTGAGATAAAAAAGAATACTTCAAAAAAGAGATTCAGAGGACATGGTGGAGTAAGTGAGAGAAAAGAAATGAAGGCGATACCTGCTGCACTGCTGGCAGAACCTCTGCATCTGCTTGCCAACAAGGGCTTTAGTGGATTTGCTGTGAGCCTCGCATACTTTGTGGCGACGGTGATAATCTTTAGCGTTAGACAGATTGCTCTTACAGTCATCAACCTGACACATGGGAAAGTTAGTGCCACCGGGAGAACCGGATCGAACCCTTTTGCTAGGCCTAGTCGATGCTGGCTCCGCAGCCGCAACCACAGAATTCAAGGCTCCACCAAGCTTCAACTTAAGGTTCTCATCGTCCTCCTCCAGTCGAGCCTTACTTGATGCAACGTGAGTAGTCCTAGTAATAGTGTCGTCCAATCCCATCCTTTGATCAACCTGCGCGGAAGTAGCGGGGGCTGGGGAGGAGCCAGAACCCCCAAGGCGAAGTGCGTCGCCGCCGTCCAAAGGCCTGGCGAGCATCATCACGCTGTCCCAGTTCCAATGATTAGGGTTCCAACCGTCCATAGGGATCTGATATCCCGAACCAAACCGATGATTCGGGGGCTGCTGTCTTGGTGGGAGTTGATTATGGTAAGGCAGAGGCAGATCGCGCTTCGTGGGCATGGTGGGTGGTCCATCGCAGAAGCGACCGGAAAGCTTCTGGTGTATGAATATCGGAGTAGCCACTTGAGGCCCCGCTTCTTCCATCTCTTCTCCCTCAATAAAACCCTAAGAGTCCTAACCAAAAAACCACGTTTTTTTTTCCTCTAAAAAAGATTGAATAAATTCCTCTATAGCGATAGAGAAGATCAAAGTGGATCACAAAACTAGAACAGCTTCCAATTTTGAAATAGAATTTGATCAGATTTAGTCATACAAATTGGACCATCAAAAAAGGAGACAAATTTCATTTCCTTCCACTATAATCTTTTTTAAAAAAAAAAAAAAAGACACAGAGAGACGAGATTGAGAGTCTCTTAACATACTTTACCTCTTTGCTTCAAGTATTTGCTGAGAATAGCAGAGAAGAAGAATCTTGGGATAATGAGCTGCTCCTCCTCAATCTCATGATGATCTGAAAGCGTCAAACTCTTAGAACCTCTGGAAAATAGCAAACCGCTATCCCGACCCCCACACATGAAACATAGCCGATCTGAAAGCTGCACACAGCACCCGCCGATCCAAGCTGATAAGACCGACACCTTTTCTCTGTATCTCTATCTTTGGGTTTTTCTTGTTTTAGTCTTTTTTTTCCTTAATTTTTATTTTGGGGAAAACGGTAAATGGAAGGAAGGCAGAGTTGAAGTTCGGGAAGAGAGTCCAAAGCCGGCCTACCAAAATTCAAAGGCGATGAAAGTAAAATTCACTTCCCTAACAACTTCATTTTTTTTTCCTCTCTCTTTTCGCAATTTCTGCTCCCCGATATTTACCAAATTTACTTAATTGTCCCCTTCCCCTTCACTCTCCCAGGCCAGGCCCCGTCTGTGTCCCTCCCTCTTCCCAGTTTTGTACGGTGTGCTGGGGTCCACTCTTTTTCTTTTCGACTTTTACCTGTTTTTGTTAAATTGTTTTAACCAAGAGGCGACTACTTGCCAAGGCAATTAGCTTGTTTGCACAGCACATGCAGGATACTTTGCCCACCATCCTTCGTCGTACGTACCGTCTCCGCATCTACAATAATGCCCTTCCCCACCCTAAGCTTTCTTCTCTTCTCTTTTTTTGTTGCCTCGGTTTGATTTTTTCCCCCTTCCAGTCTTTTTCCCCTCCCCGCACATCTTTCTTTTATAAAGTTATTTTCAACCAATATAAGTGTAGTAACCAGTAGACACCTTGTACTTCATCATGGGAGTCAAATTATTAAAAAATGCATGAGTAGGAATTTGATTTTAACATTTGCTGGTGATATAGTTGGGTCGTAGAGGAGAGAGGACATAGGCAGGCAGACCAAATGATCAATCCCCACATGATCACATCACGTGGTTGCCTTGCTTGTCGTCTAATTGATAATTTTTTTTTGGGGGGGGGGTGTGGAATTCGTGTACTTTGAAGTGGTAGATAATAGACAGCTTGAGAGGTTCCATATGCATGGGTTTGAACATTTGAAGAAGAACATTTACAAAGACTAATTATTGCAATTATTTTCGAGCATCGAACGTATCAGGGGAAATAAAACTTCTTCCACTCTACTCTTGATTTAATTTTAAAGAAAATAAAAGAATATATTAATGTGATCAAAATAAACATTACCATAGCAATTTTATAAGTGGGATGGGATACATAAAAAACTCAGTAACATAAACTAATAACTAGTGATACGCATAGATGGAGGTGGGTAATGGCTTCTCAGATACCAGCTCCTTGTTTACCCGAACAATAATTGTCGATGATCGATACACCTGCAAAAACTACCGGAGGGTACTCCGACAGGTAGATTCTGACGCTAAAGTCAGTAAAGAGTTGAAAGAAACAGACTGAGAGTCGAGGGAAAGTGGTTCCCTGTGATCAATGTGCCACATGTGTTAGGTTTAGAGAGTGTACCTGATGTCAAGGGTTTTGAAATCTCTTATACCTGTGAGAATTGTCCGCTACTGAGAGACTTTGTAACACCGACACTACGATGTTCGTATATTAATTCCGTTTTTGAATTTAATAACATGATTCTCAATTTATATATATATATATATATATATATATATATATTTTTATATATATAGAAAATATTCAATTTTATTGATTTTCAATTTTGAGGTTTTTAAATTTAATTTTTGGTATATTTTAAATACCGTTTCTGGGATTTGTAAAATAAAGTTAGTATAATAATATATATATGTAAATAATTTTTTATTTATTAATTTATTTATTTACTCAATTAGTTATTTATAAAATCTATTTATATAAAAATATATATATAAATAATAATAATAATAATAATAAAAACAGTAAAAAAAAAATTCGAAATTAGGGCTTAAAGCCCTAATTTCTCTCTCTCTCTCATTCTCTTTCTCTCTCCGCCTCTCCGTCTTCTCCTCTCCCTCACCCGCGCCGCACCGCCGCGCCGCGCCGCCGTTACCATCCGTCGCGGGTCACCACCGCATCCCTACTCTCTCACTCTCTCTCGGTTCCCTCTCTCTCGGTTGCTCTCTCTCACTCCCTCGCGAATCTCTTCGCGTTCCCTCCCGCGGTTCTCCACCTTCCTCCGCCGCGATAAGCCGCACCACCACCACCACTGTCGCCGCTACTCCCTTTCTCTCTCTGTTTTCTCTTCGCCGCCCCCGATTTCCCTCTCTGTCTCTCTGTTTTTTTTTTCCCTCTCTCTCTATTTCGCGCGATCTCTCTCTTGGTCGCGCTATCTCTCCCTCCCTCCCGTGAGTTTTCGCTCTCTTTGGCTCTCTTTCTCAATCTCCCTCAGTCTCTCCCGCTCCGCTCCTCCCTCTCCTGTGCGCGCGTGATCGCAGCGCACAGGCGCGAGCCCCCGCTCCCAGCCGCGATCAAGACCGCCGCGCGCGAGCGCCCGCCCCACTGCAGCGCGCGACTGACCCCTACGCGCGCGTGACTGCAGCACTCACCTATCCTTCCCGCGCGCAACAGCCCTCTCTCCTCATCCTGTTCGCTCGACCACGAGCTGCTCACTGTGGTGAGCCTTCTGCAATCATCGCAGAGCTCTAAGTCGCCTGCAGACTTCCTTTTCTACGTTGGGTAAGATGAATTAAATTTAGGGTTTCGATTTCATTGGTAATTTAGTATAATTGCTGAACCATGCTTCGATTTGGACTTATTTCAGGATTCTGGACTGAGTTTTAGGCGCACGGACTTTAGGGTTGCGAATCGGGAAACCCTAGGTAATGAGATTTCTGATCTTTTCAATAATTGAATGAATTTAGAGTTACTTTAGGATGAAAAGTCTTGTATAGGTTTAGAATGTAAGTTTGATTGGAATAAAATGCATTTTTGAAATTCTGTGCTTGAATAATAAGGCCAAGTCTAGTGTCTGATATGAAAGGAGCATGGTAAAGGATAACAGAGTCGAGTTTTATTGATTTGAATAGTTTCCTTCAGAGTTTAATTTGATGAATGCATGAAAACAGTTGAAATTTGGGACTTGAGCTTAAGGATTAATGTAGTCTTTTCTATTATAAGTTGTCCTACATATAGGCAATAAAAATACTATTTCTGTATTATGAAAATAGACTTAAATACCTTGAAAATGACATATGGCTTGAAGAAATCGGATGAGAATTGAAAAGTGTATGAATTTTCAAAGATTTTTCTAATTTATAGGGAATTTATGTATTTAGACGTGTTTCGATTTTGAACGATTTTAGGTTTGAATTTAACTTGATTTTGATTTGGTTAATTTTTTTTTTAAATGGAAAGAATTTGATTATGTTGGAGTTTATTCATAAATTGGAGAATTAAGGTTGTACAAACTTAGGGAAAATGATAAACCCTAAGATTTACTGGAAATTTGATGATTATTGTGATAATTTGATTAGGTTGATCTCTTTGGAGACTCGAGGAGTCGAGTTTGGTTTGATTGTGGAAATAGGGAGTGACCACCCTCCCTAGAAAGTGAGTGGGACCCTAATCTCTTGTATGAAATGGTGAAACCTGATTTTTACCGTGTTTTTAAACAAAACATATTTTGATATGCATGGTCTCGACGTATGAAATTGAAATTCAAATCTGTTTTGTGATTATTGAAGTGTCGTACTTATGTTTTCCACGATTATGCATCCATGTTTGAATGAAATGAAATTATGCCATGATTTGAGAACTTGAATGTTTTCTATTCTACCATTGCATCGGTTGTTGAGTTGAAATGATTTTGATGAAATTGTAATGGCACACGGATTTGAAATGTTTTGAAATCCCACTTGTGATGATATGGTTCTTATCTGCGGGACATTGTGCCCTTGTGATACTGTAATGATGACATTGATGATTCCGTAGCTACGAAGGGACTTTGTAGAGGCAAGAGTTGCCCGGATACGCTTCTGCAAGAGGTATCCGCAAATGTCCAGTTTATTTTATTCATAGACGCGGCCGGTTGAAACCACATCGGGGGAGGACGTGTGTCTATCACCGTCTAGCACCGCACGTGGTCCTATCTGACGAGACTGGGTAAGCAAGGAGCTAAGCTCACGGCCAACATCGGGGTAGAGAGCTACTTTTGAAACACTTTACATAATAACACCCCCGATGCGCCTGTCCTTGGTCATGGTTGACCTTTGCCAGGATTCTTTCGGCCAGCTCTATGTTATACTTGATTTTTAAATGGATGCATATATGTATGATATCGTGTGAATGATTAAAAGAGTTCATTTTATTAAACATATCATGATTTATTGCGAAACTTGAGTTATTGTTTACGAATGATACTATTTGACACTCAAATATTCACCTACACTATTAGTACTTGAGATTAATCCTCTCACTCACTGAATATCCTCCCATAGATACTCACCCCTCTCATTTCCCTCCTCAGACAGGATTATTGCGATAGGGCGACGTACTTGGCTCGAGGGCTTGATAGATTGCTGGTGGATTTGGTATTCTCGACGGTGAGAGGTCTAAATTAAATTTGAAATATGAATTTCGTACTTTATTTCAACCCTGCGAGGTCTTGTTGAGATCCGTAGTTGACCATATACTTATTTTGGGATGACTGTATAATTTATGTATATTTATTTGCGAAACTCTCATATTTTATTTGCATTTGAGGCGATTGTACGTATTTAAATGTTACTTGGGAAATTTGTTATATATATTTGTATAAAATTTAGGTCCGCTCGGTGTGGCGGCTGCTCATGCTCTAGTTGGGCATGACAGTAGAGGTCTATGGCTAGGTTTGTTGATAGATTTTTATAGTCTTGCGTTGTTCTGGATGTCGGCTTTGGGAGTTATTGGTTTTGGAGAGGCCGGGATGGCTATTGGTTTTATTTTCAAGATGATTTTAAATTTATACAAGTATACAGGTTATTTGTACATGGGAGACCTTCGATTTATGGGGAGGTTTTGCCCGATTTTCGGTAAAAATCCAGCCGGCATTCAGGGCAACGGGTGACTGTTCACGACTCCGGTTCGGGACGTGACAGACTTCCACCCTACTTTTCTTATCAAACTGATTCGGAAATTTCAAAAACCAATATTACGAATTGATCACGATCATCTTATATCAGGAAACCTTCCTCTTCGGGAGGGATGCTTTCTTTATATGAAAAATCTCGAAATTACTGTTACAAAATAAGAAACTGGAATTGAGAAAGTTCTGACATTCCTCTTTAATCAACAGGGGTGTTACCCATCGTTTGGTTGATCGACCGATAAAAGGTCTTCAAGACTTATCCGGTTATAAGGTTGACATCTGTTTGACTGATCGAGGTGACTGTCTCCACTTGATGAGTCACGATCGGTTAATCGAGACGGCTGATACCCTATCGTTCGGTAGAGCCGGACGACTAAGACCTTTCAGTAGACCGATCGAGGCGACTACGGCCCTTCGGTAGATTATTGTTGCGCTCGTTAGATATTGATCGGCAGACCTCTTTTTCGTGGGCCATTTGGGAATTGACTCTTTTAAACTGGATCTTGGAATACGTCCCATCATTTGCCCTCGACTCATGGTCTTCTCGGAAGAAGAAGCGCCATGAGTGACAATTCTCGAAATGGGATGTCCCTTTTTATTTTGACATACGTCGTTTCGATTTCCATGAACCGTCTTATATACGTTTTGTAAGAGTTTTCGTTTCTTAGAAAATATCCCTTTTCCTTTTTCCTCCGAGAAGCTCTTTCTTTCAGCAAAAAAATAACGACAGACGTTTCCTCATTACATAGCATAGACAACATTCAGAGCATTATGACTGAAAAGGATCTGATAGAAGTCTAGAAGGACATGTCGCTAGGAAGTGACTTTCAGTTTGTGTTGCCTGGCAAGGGGGATAGAGCGAGTTTTGCCCTCGAGGGTTGTGTCCCTATGTATAAATAGTGCCTGAAGTATGGTTTGAAGATTCCATATATGCGCTCACTGACAGAGATCTTGAGGTACTGGAATATTCACCCTTCACTGCTCATCCCAAGCGCTTGACGATTTGTGATTACCCTAATTTTCTTGTTAGGCTTTTTCTGTATTCGTTTCGACCTGGAGATTTTTAGGGCTCTGTTTTCCTTAGGATGATTAAGCTCCAAAAGATCTACTCACGGTTGGTATAAACTCCAGACTCGTCGAGAGTCTCACTGGAAGTTTTTCTATAGTGAGTCTCAGAATAAGCACTGGATGCAGAGGTTCTTCTTCATCAGATTTTTGAACGGGGATCTCCATCCCGCATTTTCAGACTCTAATCAGGTGCCTTTCCTAAACGAAAAAATCCCCTCCCTCCTTCGATACTCTCGTTTTCTGTATGCAGTGGCCCGTTATTGTGATGTCAGTTGCAGGAGCTTGTGGGTGGATAGCTTGGTGAGAAACGACATGTTGATATTATGCGGTCTCCTCATGGATGAGTCAATCCAAATTACCAAACCCCTCCTGCTGGAGCAACGGGGAAAAGACTTGGTCGACACTATGCTGAATGTTGATGTCCGTCTTCTTGATGAAATCTCTACTGAATGGAAAATGCGGTCTCATATAAAGCGGAAGACAATTGATGCTTTCTCTGAGTCCCAGCAGAAAAAGTCTAAGACTAGGGCACCAGTCTACCTGTTGGGGAAGAAAAGCAAACCGAATTCGGAGGGCATGCGCTGTCCCAAAAACATTCTGAAACTGGAGGGGACCATTTAGTTGGCGAAGCCTTTAATGAAGCCCTTGGTGCATCGACCAAGGTTGGAGAAGGAGGTGGCTCCGGCGAGAGATTCTTCGAGAGGATTGAGAACATTCCGGTTTAAGAGAAAAGGTCGGAAGAGTCTCCTGTGACGCAACCTTCCGCTTCCATTCCTGACGACACTTCGGGACAGTCCCATCGGAGGTCTCAGTGCCTTTTGGTCGATATACCAGATGACTATTGCACCTATTTTAATTGGAGAAGGACGGAGTGCCAAAGAAGGGTCAGTGGCAGTTTTCATGGGTGGCTACAATTTTAATCTTGTTGATCCACAGGAATGGTCACAGTTGGATGAGCATTTTTAATTTTCATCGAGATCCGCCCTTCGAAAGATGTCTCTCGAGTGTACCGATAGGGCTATCCAATCTCTTTGCCTTACAGTAAGTATTTTCTTTGTATGAGTCGAAATTGAATCTTTACTATCTCTAACTCTGACCATTGTGTCTTTTTTCCCAGACTTCTGTCCTAGCTGAGCTTCAAAGAAGGGCTAAGCGGGATGAACAATTTTCCCGTATGAGCGATCAAGTGTTGGCACTGAAGGATACCTTGGAGAACCAAGAGAAGACCATTGGAGAGGCCCAAGATAGGCAAATCAGGCACCTTCAAGAAGATCTTGTTTCAGTTCAAGCTCACTGTAAGGAATTAGAAATGGAGGCATGTGTTCGGAAAGGGTGATTAACAGCCGCTGAAACGTTAGCTCGTTTACAAGAAGAATCTCTCCGAAGGGCTGAACAAGAGATAGCTGACCTTCAGGTTTCTGCTGCCAGAGATGCTGTTGGCCTACAACTTTCTCAGCGTAAGTTGCACGAGCGTCTGAAATGCGTAGAAGAGACTCTTCGAGAGGTTGGTCAGTACGAGGCTCTGCCCCCGCTTGAAGGATCAGCGGGTTCGGATTCTGCTTCCATTGTTTCTTGTGTCCCTTCTGTCCTTTTGTAATTTTGTGAAATGAGGATTTTTTATCTCTTGATTTATTGGAATGTAATAATCTTCAAAGAACTTCCGATGTTTTTTCTAATCAAGTGAGGTTCGGGGAATCTCCTCTGATTCTAGTGTGTTATTGAAGGCTCTTGGCAATCAAGGCTGTTAAAGTATTTTCTTAGGAGATCGATTCGGAGGTGTTTCTTTGAGAGGTCCGGGCGACTGAGACCTTCCGACTAATTAGAGATTTTAGAAACTAGGGCTATGTTCGCCCCTTCGGGGAGTTTCACCCCATGCTAGTTTGGAAGATCTGGGTAGCTGAGACTCTTCGGTCGATTAGAGACTTTAGGAGTCAAGGTCGTGTCCGCCCGCTCAGGGAGTTTCATCCCATATTAGCGACACATTCGTTCGGAAGATTTGGGCGGCTGAGATCCTTCAGTTGATTAGAAACTTTAGGAGTCAGGGCCGTGTCCGCTCATTCGGCAGTTTCATCCCATATTAGCGACATATTCGTTCGGAAGATATGGATAGTTAAGACCCTTCGGTCGATTAGAGACTTTAGGAGTCAGGGCTGTGTCTGCCCGTTCGGGGAGTTTCATCTCATATTAGCGACACATTCGTTCGGAAGATCTGGGCGGCTGAGACCCTTCGGTCGATTAGAGATTTTAGGAGTCAGGGCCGTGTTCGCCCGTTCGGGGAATTTCATCCCATATTAGCGACACATTCGTTCGGAAGATCTGGATGGTTGAGACCCTTCGGTCGATTAGAGACTTTAGGAGTCAGGGCCGTGTCCGCCCTTTCGAGGAGTTTCATCCCATATTAATGATACATTCGTTTGGAAGATCTGGACTGCTGAGACCCTTCGGTCGATTAGAGACTTTAGGAGTCATGGCCGTGTCCGTCCATTCAGGGTGTTTCATCACATATTAGCAACACATTCGTTCAGAATATCTAGACGGTTGAGACCCTTCGGTCGATTAGAGACTTTAGGAGTCAGAATCGTGTCCGCTTATTCAAGGAGTTTCATCCCATATTAGCGACACATTCGTTCGGAAGATCTGGACAGCTGAGACCCTTCGGTCTATTAGAGACTTTAAGAGTCAGGGCCGTGTCTACTTGTTCGGAGAGTTTCATCCTATATTAGCGATACATTCATTCGGAAGATCTGGGCGGTTGAGACCCTTCGGTCGATTAGAAACTTTAGGAGTCAGGGCCGTGTCTGCCAGTTCGAGGAGTTTCATCCTATATTAGCGACACATTCGTTCAGAAGATCTAGGCGGTTGAGATCTTTCGGTCAATTAGAGACTTTAGGAGTCAGGGTCATGTTCACTCGTTCGGGGAGTTTCTTCTTTGAAGGTCATTTGATGCCCCGGGGCACGCGTAGTCAATGAGTAGTAACAAATATCGAAATCTTTATTAAAGGAAGAGTGTCGAGAAGTCCGGATCATACGCTGGACAGATGCTAAAGGGAATATAAAACTCGTGCCAGCCATCTCTATGGTGGACTTGGAGGATCACCCCTCCTGGTTCCTCGCGCGGTGGTTTGGGATCTGGCCTACGAAGTGGCTCATTCTCCCTTGGTGCGTCACGCCTGTTTAGGGAAGGCAGATCTCTTCCTTCTAAACTGATGAATTTCTGTAGTTTTCCGCTGCGGACCAAGAATTCCAGTTCATCCTTGAATCTTTTACATTCATCGGTCATGTGGCCATAGTCCCTATAGAAATGACAATATTTGGATTTGTCTTTTTTAGCATCTTCTTCCGCCGGACGAGGGGGCCGTTTGACATATAACTTGTTTTTTATTTGATACAAAACCTGGCTCGGGGTTTCGCTCAGTGGGGTGTAGATGCTGAACCTTTGCGAAAGTGAAGTTCCTGGTTTGCCTTTTTTCGGGGAATGTGGGCATGGCGATCAGCTGCGTTCTTTTCTGCTATGGTGGACTTTTTGTCGATCTAATGTCTCTACTTCTTCTGCAGCAATATATTTCTTTGCTCGAGAGTAGAATTGTTGGATGGATGCGGGAAACTTCTTTGTAATGGAGACCTTCATATCAGGGGAGCGCAGACCCATTAGAAGCGCGGCCAAGGCGATATTATGGTCCAGATCAAGGACTTTCAGCATTTCTGACTTGAATCTCTCCATGAAGATTCTGAGAGATTCCTCTTTCCGTTGGTATAATGATAAGAGGGATGTCGATTTCCGTTTAGCTCCTCGGCTAATTACAAAGTGGACCTTGAATTGTTATCGGAGTTACGCGAAACTCTTGATACTGAGCCGATGAAGAGAATTAAATCAAGTTAGGGCATTACCCTTAAAAGTGATAGGGAAATGCTTGCACATCGTAGCGTCCGAGAGATCTTTAAAGACCATCACCGTTATGAAATGAGCGGAATGGTCACGGGGGTCGTTTGTCCCGTCATACCGCTTCATGGGAGGCAGAATGATATCTCTTGACATTGATTCTGACAAGATCTTTGCATCGAATGTCGATTCGCCCAGAGAGCATTGGAGATCTTTCTTGTCCTTTACTCCTGCTCGTTTTAGCTCAGCAACCACAAACTGTTCAATCTGCCTTTTTAGACCTTGGGGGTCGTATTGGGAGGCCACCGATGATTCCAGAAATTCTCGTCTAGGGGGTTGTTTGTATTCAGATTCTGCGGTAGATGAGTGGTTGTCCGGTCCAAGTCCTTCTAACTGTTTGCTCATTTTTTGGATTCCAAATTCCAATCTTTCCATTTGGGGCTGTTCTGCATGTTCTGGTTCTGGGGCCCTGACTTGCTGTCCTTGATTTGCATGTCACGGAATTAGTTCCGGATGCGATGGTCGGGGGGAAAACACAGGATTGTGAAATGGATGATTCGTTATTGGGGGAACAGCAAGTTCGACGGGCATAGGGATGTTCCCCCTACAGCGGAGGCGGCTCTAGAAGACGCTCTAGTCCTTGGAGGTATGGTAATATAGACTTCTCTAGTCTGTTCCCACATACGACACCAATCTGATGGAGGTGGGTGATGGCTCCTCAGATACCGGCTCCTTGTTGACCCGAACAGTAATCACCGATGATCGATACATCTGCAAAAATCGCCGGAGAGTGCTCCAACGGGGAGACTCCGACGCTCAAATCAGTAAAGAGTGATTTTCTTTTGAAAGAAACAGACAGAGAGTTGAGGAAAAGTGGTTCCCTGTGATCAATGTGCCCCATGTGTTAGGTTTAGAGAGCGTACTTGATGTCAAGGATTTTGAGATCTCTTATACCTGTGAGAGTTGTGTGCCGCTGAGGGACTTCCACCCTACTTTCCTTATCGAATTGATCTGAAAATTTCGGAAGCCAATATTACGAATTGATCACGATCATTTTATATCGAGAAACCTTTCTTTTTGGGAGGGATATTTTCTTTATATGAAAGATCTCGGAATTACTTTTACAAAATAAGAAACTGAAATAAAGGAAGTTCTGACCTTCCTCTTTAACCAACAGGGATGCGACCCATCGTTTGGTTGCTCGACCGATAAAAGGTTTTCGAGACTTATCCGGTTATAAGATTGACATCTATTTGAGTAATCGAGGTGACTGTCTCCACTTGATGAGTCACGATCGGTTAATTGGGGTGGCTGAGACCCTATCGTTTGGTAGACTCGGGCGATTAAGGTCTTTCAGTAGACCGATCGGGACGACTACGGACTTTCTGTAGATTGTTGTTGCGGTCGTTAGATATTGATCGACAGATCTCTTTTTTTTAGGCCCTTTGGGAATTAACTTTTTTTAGATTGAGTCTTGAAATACGTCCCATCACGCATGATGCTCATCCATCTTATGTTCACCAACACCATTATAATTTTAAGAATAAAGGTAACATAAGTTGGATGTTAACTGCGTGACAATTACAACACCATCTCCACTAAACTAAATTCATCGATGTCAGGAAAGAGACTAAAATATTAGGTACCCAAGAGAAGAGACTAAAAGAAGCCAAAAATTTTTATTATTTTGTACATTTTGCTTCGCATGCATATATCCTGACCCTCGAATTGGAAGACTCGAACAATCAACTAACATAAAATATAACGGTCACTGCATCTCCTTGCATTTGGTCTTTGATACGCAGGGGCACAGGGCGCTCTTGCTCTTGCTCTTGGGTGATATAGTCATTCACACATTACTATAAAATATATATAATTGTTGTTAGTTGAAATTATTAGAAGATAATGTCCGGGTTTTAAATTTGAGATGTCATGAATTGATATTTGTGCAAGTGATCTGCTTATAAAAAGGACTCAACTGGAACCTTTGTCCCAAACTCAAAATTCTCGCTCTGATAGGCATTTTTTATTTTATGTTTAAAAGCGAAATAAACATAGGTTTCTTCTTAGTAACATTCATTCAACGTGACAAACAAAAGGTTAACTATAAATTAAGAGAGAGAGAGAGGAAAGTGAAGGGGATGTGCGCCGGTGATGATGAGGTCGAGGGTTGAGCTTGAGCCAGGGCCGGTTGTTGTGTTGTGGAGATCCAGAGCCAGCGAGAGCAAGTATGAGTGCCCACACGAGAACGAAGAACTGGAATGCCGGTGCAGTGCACAAAGGAAAGGCCAGCTGTTGGGGTTGGGCTAGGGCTGATCTCACAAAACAAAAGGTAAAACTTGAAAGAGAGGAGGAGAGAGAAACAGATAATCTAAAATGACAGAGGGGAAGGGAAGGAACCGTACAAAGGCCACGTAGTGCGTACCAAAGCATGAACAGTCCCAATCACTTTCACCCCTCGTCCTCACCTCCCCAACCCTATCAGACAAACCCCTCCGGCCCCGCTATGCCGTACTTGTACGGCCTTACTTTTACTTTCTTCGTTTATTATTCCATCTCACGTTACTCCCTTCCCCGTATACTTTCTTTTTATTTCATCTTATTGAATTTTTTTTTAGATAAAAAATCCCGTAATACAGATATGTAAGCGTTTTTATATACACACACACACATACACTAGGAGACGAATACCACGCAAGCACGATGAAGTTAAATATATCCATGAAAGATTCCTAAAACCCCAACGTAAAAATTCTTAAACCAGATATGTTCGCACTCAAAATTTTTTATCCCTATAAAGATACTAGATAAAATCAACTTACAAGTAAGTTAGACTCTAAATTCTAAAAGCCATAGAGGATAAAACTACTTAAAACGATTTTTATAGACATTTCTTAAAGAGGAAAAGAGAACACAGTATATAAATCAATTCATAGTAAAATAATGTCAATAATAAAGAAATTAAATTCAAAAAGGTGAGTCTACTACTAAGAAAGGTATCCTCCAGTTGATTCAACACGGTGCATAAGCTAATATTGGGAGAAATAGGCCCTTCCAAATTTTTGTTGGCAAGATTCCTGAAAAGGACAAAGTATAAATAAAACAAAAAGGAACAATTCATGCACAACGTAAACACTTGATTGAAAAGTCACTAACAATTCAAATAATTTCTCCAGCTTCCCAAGCTCAGCAGGAATACTACCTACCAATTGGTTGTCATTCAGTTGCCTGCGTTACAAATAGCTTAGAGATTAAATTACCAAATAAAGAGTTTTCATCCGAGAGGTGTCTTAGTAATAGATATCTCACAAATAGTTTAGTTTAGACATATTGCCAAGCTCTGGTGGAATTGGTCCAGTAAATTTGTTCCCATGGAGGTACCTAGTGCAATAGACAAATTCTTTTAGTTGCATAGAACAAAAGTAACAAAATTTCTCCAATTGATGTGGGCAAAATGACTTACAATTTTCCCATGTAAGATAAATTTCCAAGGAAGGATGGAATTGGCCCCACCAGCACATTTTCGCTTAAATCTCTGCATAAAAAGAAAAGAGAAATAGTGATTAAATCCAAATATATATGCAAGGTTATAATTTTGCAAAATCATGCACAAGCATAACAACATGATCAACTCACAAAACCGCAACAACTTGCATCATACCAATCACCTGTGGAATCTTTCCAGTAAACTTATTCCCTTGAAGGGACCTATAACGAAGGAGCATGATCACTAAATGCTCTAAACTATAGAAACAATGATATTTTATAAAATTTCAAGATGCATGACAACTTGGCACTTTCCTTTAGCAATTAAACAAGAATAAGAGTTCACTAAGAAGCGTGTGCCAAATCAGATGAGAAAAGGAAACTTACAGAGTTGTCATTTGTAGGAACCCGATATTTTATGGAATCTTCCCAGTAATTTGATTGTATGATATATCCCTGAAATCCTTAAACAACATACCTTTGTAAATATCATGGCGGCAACAAAAAAACTCCATGCATTTATCAGAAGAAATAAAAATGAATAACCTTACAAGATCTCAAAACTTGTACAGTTCTCAATATTGTCAGGTATAGTTCCAGTGAGTTTGTTGCCTCGTACATCACTACAAATAATATAAGGAAATCATATCGTTAAGGAAAAATTAGAAAGAAATAAGATAAAAACAGGGTGAGATTTTATCAATTTGAATACTCACAAATTCCACAAGCCAGTCAACTGGCACATATCACGAGACAAGGTTCCAGTCAAAGAACTTCCCTGTAAACCTCTAAAATAAAAAATGTGGTTCAACTCATCACCATTAACAGCCGATCTAAAATTGTTAATGTACAATAAGATCTTCATTTACTTTACATGGTGGATAAAATAATGATTAAATTAATTGACCTAATTGAAATGTAGTAACTCGAGTGCTTACAAGTACTGTAAAACTTCATTCAGATAAATTAGCCTAGGTATGTCACCTGTTAGCTTGTCCCTTGCAAGGTCGCTGAAAAAAAAATCCAGAAAAGTTTTGCACGAGGGAAAAGAGACTGGAGATAGTAGAAATTATAAACAAGAGTATTCTGGAAATAGCTAAGAATGAGAACCAGGAGTGACACGAAGAAAGATACCTCCACGAGGTACGATTGCTCGTACTAAAGGCACTCTTTGGCAAGAAGAAGAAGACAAACATATGTAAGAAGTGAAATTTGCAGACATATATGAGGAAATATATTCTACCCCCTCGCAATAGCAACATAACTGTTGGTGGCAGGCAACGGATTCATATTTTTCACTACATTGGCATTTAAAACAATTCTATATGTACTATGAAGCGAGCTAGTAAAACCATCGGGAAATGAAAAGCCAGATTCCACAAAACCAAATGGAACTTTATGAATATGAGAACGCAGCTGTTCCTCATTTTTTTTTTAATTACAGTCCTAACTTCCCTTCTTTGACGCAAAAGGTCGGTTTTTTGCAGAGGTGACATTTCTGCATATTTCTTATGGTGAAATGCATTTTTATCCATCTTATTCGACACTAAAAATTATGGAATTGTAGAGTAGTTTAAAAACACAGAACAATAATTTGATTTGGTTTCAAACAATGACAACATAACCACCATACGAAAAACAAAAGCCAAATAAAGCACAAATAGAACATATGACAGCAAAAAGAACATAAAAGAACTAGGAACCAAAAGAAAAAAAGCTTCCTACTACATCACATGATATTACAGTAGTGCACCAAAGAAAGAACACCTTCTAAGTAAAGCATTTCATTTGAACTTTGAACAACTTTTGATTTTGTTTTGTAAAATTTTGAGAGGCAAATAAAAAGTCTTTAGTTGTGTGATTATGCGTCTCTCTTCTCTCTCTCTGTTCAAGTTACAAATGTTGATTAGAGAGAGAAAGAAAGTGGGTTGGAAGAGAGGGAGAGAATTGTGTAGAGATAGACATGTTCATTTTTTTTTTTTGGTCAAAGCTTTCTACTTTTATCCTCTGTGCTGCCGAAAAGGAAAAGTGTTATGACATATTTAATGCCTTTTACTTTCTTCTTTCCATTTTCAAGCAAAAGGTTTCTAAAAATACAAGAAAAAAGGAAATGATCACCACTTGTTTAAAGGAAAGTAACTTTAATCTTATCGAAAGAAAGTAATTTAAATAGTTTCTCTTCTTAAAAGAGTTTCTCAATTAGTAGGCCTCATTTATAAGTGGCACTGTGATAACATTATCCTGTCAGACTATTTCTTTAGATGCAGGAAAAGGCACACGTAGGGATTTTGAAGTGGGTATTGTTAAGCTTCACTTCGAGATCTTGTTTATCTCTAATCTTAAACCTAAGGAAATGGGCTTGATAAGAACTTTATGTCGTGGAGATGGAATTTACTTGCAAATACGATGGGCAGGTCCAGAAACTAGATTGTTATGTATGCTTGGACTTTCTCAATGAAAGCAACACTTATAAAATGTTACATGCTTAACTTAATCAAGTAAAGCAAAACCTATTACTGATTTGAAGTGGTGAATTCAAAAACTAATCCAAGTACATCCAAATAATTTAGGT
Organism: Dillenia turbinata; assembly: GCA_037126225.1. Classification (NCBI taxonomy): domain Eukaryota; kingdom Viridiplantae; phylum Streptophyta; class Magnoliopsida; order Dilleniales; family Dilleniaceae; genus Dillenia; species Dillenia turbinata. Next base: position 193,809 of record JBAMMX010000005.1, read on the forward strand.
AAAGCAATAACTGTTATTGATTTGAAGTGGTGAATTCAAAAACTAATCTAAGCACATCCAAATTTTTTTTGGCATGCAAAAGATGGAAAGTCTTGGATACGTAGATCGGGAAGATGAATTTACTCAATGTTTGAAGTGATTACTTGAGTTCAATGAAAAAAAAAATGAAAAGAAAAACTGTTCTAGGTAATTCTAAGCTTTTAAGAAGATTTTCTTATTAGAATCGGACATCTAAACCATTTTGCAGTTGGACGTTTTTCTTGCGGTCATTTTTTTAAGTACTTTCAATTTTCTTGGTGTATCACGAGGATGTCTCAGTACGTCATAAGGTGAGAAAACTTCATTCCTTCTCCCATAGAAGCACTACAAATTTATCTATTGAATACCCATAAGCCCCGAAACCGATAATTGGAAAGTAGCACAAACCACAAATAAATTAAAAAAAGAAACGAAACGAATCAAAATATTCGCAAATGCTGGAAACCTATCAATAACAGCATATAAATAGACATCCTTTAACGGATCACACTGTACAAGCAAAGTCAACACAAAATGAAATAAGACAAAGCATTCAGTTGGGCTAAACTGGACATGAACGGCTATCAAAGTAGATACCTATCTTAATAAATTGCCTAAGACGATACAACAGCAAAATATAAAAATAGAACCGAACGCTGGAGCAAGGATAAATTCTACAAAAGAGAGCAACAGAAGAAAAATCAACAGGGACTCTAAATTTTTTTATGAATATTTTATTCATGCATGTAAAATAACACAAAGAAATAATTTAAGAAAATGCAGAATATTTTATTCATGCGTGTAAGATAATACAAAGAAATAATGAAAGAAAACGCAGAGGAGAAATCAACAGTGATTTTAAAATATTTTATGAATATTTAATTCATGCAAGTAATAATACAAAGAAATAATGAAAGAAAATGTAGAAGAGAAAACAACAACGATTTTAATGTTCTACGAATATTTAATTCATGCACGTAAAAAAATACAAAGAAATAATGGAAGGAACCATAAATTAGCATATCCAACGTAGTTCTACAAAACAGAAAAACAAAGGGAAAATGAACAGAAATGTCACAAGGATACTTTATTCGTACCAAGAAGTAACAAAAAAGAGTGCTGAGAATCTATTGCTAATGAAAAGTTGCAAGCTTAGCAGGAAACATCAACAATAAAGAGGAGAACTTAATGTTCAAAAAGAGGAAAAAGAGATACAAACCTTGAGTGAGAGGACTTTTTCCATACGTGATGACCATCACCTAAGCACGCCACCTCCATCAACAGATTCATACGGCACACAGAAGATAGACAATTGGGCATGTATGGCAGAAGGGGGAAGCTTGATTTTCAGACGAAAATAAGTTCGCACCAAAATGGGCAGAACTCTCAAAGCGTCAAAAGAAGAAAACAGGGCCCTCTGCTTGGTTGTCCCATATTTTTTGGACCACATTTTTGTTTTACCCAGTTTTTTTTCGTTGGGACCACAGTTTTTTTTATTCAGTCCCTTTCCTTTTTTTAACTCATTTTTTTTTCGTTTCAAAAAAATAAAAAGAAAATTGAATTATTAACTTAAGAAAAGAGAGAGAGAGAGAAACCTACGACGCTGCTGACAAAACCTCTGTTAGATACCAGCAACAATGACTTTAGAAGACTTGGACTTTGGAGTGCATTCCACAAACTTTATGCCTTGAATGGTATACTTTAGGAGCTCAAGCCCAAAGAAACAAAGATAACAATGCCATGCCTACCAAGTGGATGTCACACAAGGTAAATAATCTGAGCAAATAACTGTTGTATTTTACATTCAAATGCTCACATAGCCAGGGTTTCCTCTCTGTAAAATATGGGTTCCTGTTGTTGCCTCTTTCAGATCCTCCAACAACTAGGATAACTGCTAGAGCAGCTCCTGCTTCTTGTATTCCCGTGTTTGTTGACGAGGAATGTGAAGAGTAAGTTTCCCAGTAAACAATATTTCCGATATCATTTGTAGATCTGTACTTTTGGATGATTTCAAGTGATGCTGGTCAAATGCCAATGAAGCCCGCCCCCGGCCCCCCGCCCCCCCGGGGGGGGGGATTCTTGATTTAATATCCCCACAAAGCGCAATTGAAGTGTGGGGATGGACTAGACCTCAAGAAGTACGCTTTTGTGTTTGAAGCAAATGGTAGATATCTAAAATCTATTTTGCAAGATGTTAAATTAACGGATTTGTTAATTTATTATTTTCTAATGGTGCAGGAAACAGAGTTGTTGGGGAAAATCTATTGAGAAATTTTCCTCTAAACGGCCTTCCAAGATGATCTGGCCGTCGCTTCCTTGTGTTTGTATGACTGATGGATTGGCTTTTCTCTCTGAGGCGTTAATCCCCTTCGCTGGTCACACCGTGGAATTTGTTCTCTGATTCTACAACTTCGTCCGTACTGGTTCTTCCATGCTATGTTGTCTTTTCTTTCTTCCACTCATGTTGGTGATCAAGGCATCATTGTGTTACCCCCCACTTTCTATTTCTCCGCCCTGTCGGGTGGGTTTATAGCCTTCCCCATAATTTTTTTTATTTGAGCCGAGTTGGGTATTTTCGGTTATAAACTCAATCTCTAAGTTTATTTCTCGATCACGCTAAGGTTATTTAGATAATCATTTTATCTTATTTTTTCTTTTTGGTATTTAAAATTCAATTTGAGTAATATTATGAAGGAGGCAATAATATTTTCAAATAGAAAGTAAAAGCATTACTATCTCCCAAAATAAAATAATAATTTAAATTAATATACTTTTATCTTAGTGAGGAAAAAAATGAATTATTTTTTTTTTTTTTACTTAAGAAAAATAAACTAATGTGTTCAGATTTTAGGGAAAAAATATGAAATCAAATTAATGTTTCAAAGAAGAAAGCTAATATCATTTGGAGAGAAAAATTGGATTTAGATTTCCTAAACTGAAAAATTGTTTTTTTAGAGAAATTTTAAATTTAACTCTCTAATGAGAGGAGATTAAAAACCAAATTTACCTTTTAATGGAGAAAAATTAAATTTTATATTTTTAGAAGGAAAACTTCAAATCAACTGTGTTTGGAGAAAAAAATTAAATTAATTTATTTTTGAGAAAACTTGTACTTTTATAGAGACCAAATTTAGAATAATTTAAACCTTTTAGAGGACGAAATAAAACATGATTGGGTGAGAGAAAATTTAACATAAAATACATTTAAAATGAAAAAATGAACTCAATTGACTTTTTAGGAGGAAAAGTTTTAATATTTTTAATTTTAAAGAGAGAAAAATTGAATTTAAAAATAGAAAATTAACATATTTAATTTTATATAAAGATAATAAAATTTTAACCTTTTTGATGAGAAAAAATTCAAAATAAATGTGTTTAAAAAGAAAAAAATACAAATAAATCAGATGGATTTCAGGTTCAGGGAAAAAAAAACATATTGAAAGAGAGTTGTAAAATAATTTTGGGTCTTCTAATATATATATTTATTTTTTTAATCAAGTAAAATTCACCTTAATTATAGAAGTGAAATGGTGTGATAATAAGCCTGGATCGGATACAAGTTGGTCAAAGGAGTGAAAGTCAATGTCAGCGACTTCGTATGCCATACTCGTACTGCTAGGGTAATACTAATGTTAACATATGAGCTATTGGACCACCCGCTGGCCGAGACTGTGTGATGGGAACCCGCAATCCTTCTGATTGCGCCACCATTTCCCCCAAAATTTCTTAGTTATTGTTAAATTAGGGTTTTTTCGATCTCTGGAAACTCCCCCCCCCCCTCCCAACCCGCCCAAATTAGGTTTAGCAGTGGCAAAAACCCTAACCCAACTGAGCTTGGCCCTCTTGCCGGAATAGCATTTGTTGTCGGCTCTGATGGCGGAGCATTTGGCATCCATCTTCGGAACCGAGAAGGATCGGGTGAACTGTCCCTTCTATTTCAAGATCGGAGCTTGTCGTCACGGCGACAGATGCTCTCGATTGCACAATCGTCCCACAATCTCCCCGACTCTACTCCTCTCCAACATGTATCAGCGGCCCGACATGATCACTCCCGGTGTCGACGCTCAGGGTCAGCCAATCGACCCTCGCAAGATCCAAGAACACTTCGAGGACTTCTACGAGGACATCTATGAGGAGCTCGGCAAGTTTGGCGACATCGAGAGTCTCAACGTCTGCGATAACCTCGCCGACCACATGATCGGCAATGTCTACGTTCAGTTCAGGGAGGAAGACCAGGCAGCTGCTGCTCTCCAAGCTTTGCAGGGCCGTTTCTACTCCGGCCGCCCTATCATCGCCGATTTCTCCCCCGTCACTGACTTCCGTGAAGCTACCTGCAGGCAGTTTGAGGAGAACAACTGTAATCGCGGCGGTTACTGTAATTTCATGCATGTCAAGATGATTGGGAGGGACCTCAGGAGGAAGCTTTTTGGTAGGAGCCGCAGGTACAGGGGAAGCCGAAGCCGAAGCCGAAGCCGAAGCCGAAGCCGGAGCGGGAGTCCATATCGGAGGGATTCTGACAAGCGAGACCATGGAGATAGGGACCGTGGCGGCAGCGGCGATTATCGAGGAAATGGGAGGCGAGGTAGGGACAGGCATGGCAGGTATGATAGCGATGGAGGAAGGAGGAGGCATGGAAGTCCAAGGCGGAGCAGGAGTCCGGTTAGAGAAGGGAGTGAGGAGCGGAGAGCTAGAATTGAGCAGTGGAACCGAGAAAGGGAGCAGAAACAGTGATGCAAAATTTTCTGATAAGAGACTTATTCAACCTCTGGGATGCATCTCATCTACGGAATCCAGCTCCACTGTCCTTTGTTGGTATTATTCTAGGCCCGATTTTCATCTTTTTTCTATCTTCTTACTACTTTTTTCGGCTTTGGATATTTATGGTAATCATTCAACTGGTACAATGTTGTTAAGTCCCTAGTCTTGGTTTGTTTGGTAGCCTTTTGGTACTGGCAAAAAGAATATTTAGTTTCTGTCTAATGGTTTTAGTGCTTCTTTCCTGTGGTTATTTTGGATTTATGAGTTCTGCACCGCTTCTTCTCCTGCTAATACTGGTTTTCATGTCTTGGTTGCATCTCCTTATTACAATATTATATATACACATTCATAGATCTCTTTTGAAGGTATGTAGTGTACCTCGAAATCTATTGGCAAATAGAAACTCAACTGTGTAGTGTTCCTCATTTGGACTGGGCTTCAGTCTTATTATAAGCATAGCAATGCTTTCCATATGCATTTATCAGACAACTTTTGTAAGCCCACTTCGTATCTAACTACAAGAAGAAATAATACATGATAATGTTGTGCTGCTCACAAAGGGGACATTTGATTCTGACCAAATGCTTGGCCAAGGTCTCAAATATGTCATCCCACTTAGCTTTAATCCTACAGAATTATAGTGCATCACATTTTTTTATATGATAGAAGCTATCATAGCAATTTCTTTAGATACCTCCCCCTTCATTTCGTTGTTGATGGTTGTGTTAAGTTGGCAATTGATGTCAATTTCACCACATGCACATTTTTCGCTCCTTTGCTTTGGTTATGTATACTTGTGAGTGCGTCCCAGTTTACCCTCTTTGGTTGCTGAACTTGAAGATATCCCAGCTTATTGACACAGTAGTAAGTAGATTTTTGTACACTCTTGCCCTGTATTCATATCTTTAACAGATGTAAGGAAAAGACAATACTGCAACATCGAGGGGAAAATCCAGGAGTTACGCTTTTCCCCTTGAAAAATCCAGGGCTAAGTTGTATATAACCAATCACTTGGGCAACTAAATTCAGGCATTCAAGAATCATAAAATAAGGATTCCGACTTGCAACCTAGATGTATTGGTGCCATGTGCAAAATATTAACATAGGCAGTCCTGGATTTTTGGACTTGGCAGTGTTGTTCTTACCTATAGACAGCATTCTTTTGTGCTTGCTCATTAACAAATTCAAGGTGACTTAGATTTTTTTTTTCTTTGGCAGTTTCCTTCTTACCTATTTATTGCATCCTTTTGTGTTTTCTCAATAAATGCTAAGGGGAACATTAGACAGTCCCTCAGGAGGAATGATTGACCACAAATCTTCATTGCATCCTTTTGCTGAACTTGAAGTTATTTCACCTTATGGTTGACCACATCATGATTATTTAGTGTCATGATTGTGCTCATTAATCTAAAGGCAGTCGCAATGAGGGATGCGATGATTGTACTTATGATTGACCACAAAAATCTAAGTCACATCATGATTGACCACATATCAAACAAACATTAGGAAATCTTCTTGTCGCGATGTGGTGAAATAACTTACAGGATGATTTATTGGGTTGAAGTTGGTGGCTTTTGCAATTGTGGCAATTGAGTTATTATTTGCCACTAAAACGTATGAATTTTATGACTTATTTGTGTTTGGCATGTATCATACTTGTTTAGTTGCTGACTGAAGTATTTTTTGAAGTTATTGAATGTCAAAGCATGTTGTATTTGATTATTGTTTAGGAAACCAGATAAGGCCAGCATTTGGATTTTTTTTTTCTTTTTTTTCCCCCCTGAACTTTTCTTATCAAATTTCAAGTTTGCCTCGAGTTATGTTGTTCATAATTTGACGACATCAAATAATAGTAATTGTTTAGTACGTGTTTCTTATATATGCTTAATAAAATTTTGGTGGCTGGAGTCTTTTGGTCCCTTTTTTGCTATTTATAGAGTTTTTTGTTTTAGTTTAGGCAATATTGTCTTTGCATTTTAATGTTTGTTTTATTTTCCATGGGTTTGTCTAAAGTCATGGGTCTTCCTTAAGGGTAATGTGCCAAGCCAAACTAGACCTCAATATAGATTCTATGAGTAATGCGAGCATCTACACTAAGGATTTGGTATACCATGTGGAGCTTCTAGTTTGTTAAGAATCTTCTTCCTGAAGATTATGGTACACTGGTTGTTAGTCAGGATGGTCTTTGCCCTGCCGAATAGGTTCTTAGTTGATCTTAGTTATCTCTCATTGAGAACCAAACTATGGTTTGATATTGAAGCGCCATCCACATAGCCTGCCAAACAAAATTGTTCCCCTTCCTTTTCGTCATCAAACACTTCCTAGTAAGTCAAAAGGTTCATGAAAAATTTTGAACTCTTAATGCTAAGCAGAAAAAAAGATGAGGTTACCAGTGCAGAACTTTGGTGAGACATGTGAAAATACCTCATAGAACTCATAGGGTTCCATCCGCACCATGCCCTAAGGCTTGGCACTTGGTCAAGAGGCATGCCTTTTGCATAAGTTTGAGTAAGCCACTTTCTATTGCATTGTCCTTGCAGTGATAGAACATACCAACATGGGTAATCTCTTCTAAGTACATACTAGGTGTTATTGTTGGTGTTCAGCAGTGTACAAATTGCAAAAAGACATTTTGAATATTCCTCTAGCTATGTTTAGGTTGGTCCCGAGGGTAAATTTTAGCCTTCAAGTGGAGAATTTTAGCATATTTCTTTTGAAAGTTGGATCATAATTTGAGTTAAATTCCTATATTTTGTATGTCGACAATTTTTGTTGTTTGTTGATTATCTTGTATGGTGGTGCCCCCTAATTTGTTGGTTAAAGATGTTGCCTGAAGATTGACTTCCTGGTTAGCTTTATTTTTATTTTTATCTTTTTTTTGGTGGGGGGGGGTATGGGGGTTGTGGGGTCTGGGTGGACACCTGTTTGGGGGATACAAGAGAAATCTGAGAAAGAACATTGTGAAAATAGACAAATGTTTTAGTTTAATAGACAGTGTCACACCAAAAATAAGCACATTTAAGGATTTGATCATGTGGTGGACTGTTGCAGATTTTTTTTTTTTGCCATACTTGTGACTAAGAATAGGGTAATCGAACTCGGTTCACTTATGAAACAGGAAGAACACTGATTTGCCTTTCTGCAAATCTCTTTAAAGTTAAAGAGTTTATATGTGGGGATCCAATAGCTGATGTTAATTGACATATAATTCTGGACCTTGTTTGAAATTTTTGATCTCTTTGCAGCAGCTCTTGTTTTCTGATATTTGGATCATGGTTTGTGAAAAAAGTGATTCAGAATGAAAATTTAGGATACTCTGAGAAAATTTGTTATAAACATGTGAGCTATCTATTTCATACCATCCTATCCATCTAGCTCACGAGTCCTAGGAAAGGATATGCCGCTGTTGGATGGCAACTACCTGGCTAAGAACATAGAGAGACGGAGGATACTTGACGTAATTATTTAAAAAAAAAAAAAAAAAAAAAAAAAAAAATTCACCCACACACACTCTGAGAGCATCAATTAGTTGCTGCCCCCTAAATTTAACACTGAAATAAGGAAATCCTTTATATGAGAATGAAAAACTTGTGTTAAATCACCTCCCACCCTGCGTCCTATTTATGATCTCCTTGGTGTGCAGCATATTTTACTCTCATCCCATTTTCTTTATAGGTTTATAAATGTCATTCCACTTAACATTTGTCTGAACATCTACCCTGAATGCCTTTTGTTGTAATATCTTATTATGTTTTTCTTATTTACTGACACACACCAAATTTTCCATGCACAATACCAGTTACTTTTGGTTTATTTTTTTCCTCCTCATTTCCGGCATGGCATACTAGTCTTTGCACTTGATTCCCTGTTACAATGCTAATATTGGGCTCTTTATTCCTTTGCTTTTTTAAGCACACAATAGAATATACGAGGTTTGTCGAGTTCTCTTTAATGTTCATTAGACTAATTATGTTTGTGGCATGTGAGTGCTTCCCATTTTTGTGCTGCCATGTGTATACCTGCACATATTATGTTTGTTTGGGATGACAATATTGTGGGTATAACATTTTGACGAAATGAGTCGATGCGGTATATGTTTGCTTGATCCAAGATGGCATGGAGCATCTTTGAATCTAACGTGCTCAGGAATGGGTCTTGTAGATTACCTCAAGCTGACTTGGACAGAATGTTACAAATTTTCTTTCTTAGGAGAGCAAATGGCTCATGTTGCTAAGCTAAGTGGGTGGGATTATCGGGCCAGATTTGTGGTTAATTGTGTTTTGCTTGAGAGTTTTTGCCACTGATTTGGCAAAGACATAATTGTTACAGAACTCCCGAATGTCTGTTGTCCCTGTTTGATTGAGAAGTTGGTGAAAGCTTTGATTGCGTGCAGCGTTTGTATTGAGAAGTTGGTGAAGCTTCTGTACAGTTTTGATTGCCTGCGGCGTTTGTAAGCCTCGGTATTTTGAGGATTCGTGTGTGGGGTACTTCCTTCCTGGCTATGGTACCTGGTTAAAGGCGAGGAAATAATCACAAAACCTGCTACATGATTATTTAAAAAGGATAAATTTTAGTTGTTTTAGGGCTTTATATATATATATATATATATATTTTGTTTACGTGAGGTGGAACCCTGTGATCCAATGATAGGCCAATTACGTTTGCAGCAAGTCATAAAGTATCCTGAATTTAGCACTTGGAGGCGGATTCGTTGATCCGATTAAAGCTTAAAATTTATGTACTGATTTTGTTTGAGCTGGTTTAGGTGGTGCCCCAGTGCATGCATGTTAAGCTACTTACGGTGTTTTCGTGTGGGCTGTTGTAGGGCACCCTAATGGCTTTATCTAGGCGCATCATAACATACCCAAAACATAATGAGAGTGAGAATTTTATATTGCAAGAATGAAGTGTAACAAGTGGTTGCACCAAAAAAAAAAACTAAAGTTTAACCGGTCTGGTGGGAGTTAATTATAGAAGGGTTGTGTTGGTTGAGCGGTAGAAGAAGGCACTCTCGCTTGGATTTTCATCACAAGCTGGCCTCTGTCACGGTTGCAAATTATACTTTGCTTACCAATGAAGTTAGTATGGCACCATAATTCATAATTTAAATTCGTTATAATCCTAATCGTAATCCTAATCCTAGTGAATCAGATTTGTTTCTTTTTTGCAAGTTTATCTAAACAAGGGGGGTGATCTTTATTGAATTTAGACTTGAGCAAGTTTTCCTTATTTTGGGTTGACTATATTAGATTTGAGATTTCTTTTCTCGTTTGAAAACTCAAATGTTTCTGGTTGAATGATGTTTTAACATCCTAGGCTCTCAAGCGCTCTATTTTTTTTTGTTTTAACAAATCGCCTGTGATGTTAAATTTTAACTTGTCTAAAGAAATTTGCTCTTTATTATAATTATTATTGTTGTTGTTTTTATTATCATTATTTCAAATATGAAATCATAACCATAGTGCTCCAAAGAGCTCTAACGTAATTTTCATCTTAATGAATGATTATACGGTTTTAACTCATCTAAACCACCACGATTAGAACAATAGAAGATTCAAAAGTAAATAAATAAATAAATACTTTCAATTTAATTAAGGATTTTAGCAGTAAATAAAACAATCTCAGAAAAAGGAATCGATGGAACAAATGGTTGCCAAGGCAGCTCCCCTCCGTTTACTGGGTTTATTGGACCCATTTATCTGGGACATCCACAAATCGTTGCCAGCCGGATCTGGAGCTGGATTCTTCCAACTTCTCATCTCAGAGGCGCCCTCCCTACTGCACTTTGGAGAAACCCAAAAAAAAAATAAAAATAAAAATAAAAATTGCCCTCCGGAAACGGACAAGTTCGCGTCTTTGCGGACGGTGAATTTCTATTTGTAGATGACGGCAACGGGGATGCTACCATACACCTGATTGGTACACGTACACAACTCAGTTGAATACATGGGAAGTCAACACTTGATCAGGAAGGAACCCCACCTCTCTCCTTTAGTTTAGCCCATCTCCACTCTCTCTCTCTCTCTCTCTCTCTCTCTCTCTCTCTCTCTCTATATATATATATATAGTGCGAGGATATGATTTATTTAACCATTTGGAACATAAGATCTCTAACTGAAAAGTTAGGAAAAATATGTGAAGTAATGAATAGAAAAAAATTATGATCATGTGTCTTCAAGAAACCAAATAGGTGGGAGAGAATGTTAGAGTAATAGAGTTTTACGGCCATAAGTTTTAGTACACATGAGGTAGGAATAATTATACATAGAGACCTATTAGGAGATATAGTAGAGATAAGAAAAAAGGGAGATAGAATGATATTTGTCAAGTTAGTAAATGGAGTAAACGTAACTAATATAGTTAGCGTGTACGCGTCCCAAATAAGTGTAGATGCAATTAGTAAGAAACAATTTTGAGATGATCTAGATGAATTTATACAATCCATACCAAATAGTGAGAAGTTATTTATTGAATGAGATCTAAATGGACATGTGGGAGAGAAAAATGAGGGATTTGAAATTGTACATGGAAATTTTGGCTTCGGCGGTACGAATGGGGCGGGAAGTACAATCCTAGTGTTTGCAGTAACATTTGATTTGACACTAGTAAATATGTTTTTTAAGAAAAAAGAGTAACACATAGTTACCTATGAGAGTGGGACAAATACAAGTCAAATAGATTTCTTTCTCACTAGAAGAGATGATAAAACGATTTGTAAGAATTGTAAGGTCATACCGGGAGAGAGTATAACGACTCAACACAGACTCTTAGTTTTAGACGTACGAGTGTCTAAACGACAAAAGCAATGTCAACTATATATGGAGAAAAAAATTAAGTGGTGGAATCTAAAAAGAGAAAATGTGACAACTTTTAGAGAGAAAATAATTGGAGTAACAAATTGGTCTATTAATAATAACTCAAAAATAATGTGGAATGATATGTCTAAGAATATTAAGAGTATATGTAGCGAGGTTCTTGGAGTATCCAATGGTAGGGTTCGAAGAGGCAAAGAGTCATGGTGGTGGAACGAAGAAATAGAAACCGCGATCCGAATCAAAAGAGAGTGTTATAGGAATCTTAAAAATGATAGTAGTAGTGAGAGTTATGAAAAATACAAAAAGGTAAAAAAAAAAAAGAAATAAAAAGGACTATACATAAATAAAAGAGTAAATTGTATAATGAATTGTATAGTAGACTAGAGATTCAAGACGGGGAGAGAGATCTATAGAATTTCAAACTAATGGAGAGGAAGTGATAAGACATAAATGAGATTAGATGTATTAAGAGTGAAACAAATAGTACACTTATAAGAAATAAGGATATAAGAAAGAGATAAAGAGAATATTTTAATAACTTATTTAATGTTGAGAGTACAGTAAATATAGAAAATATAGAGATATCTAGAGAAGAGATTAATAGAGATTTTAAACGTAAAATTCGTCCCCATGAGATAAAAGAGGCCATAAAGAAAATGGGAAATAACAAAGCCATAGGACCTGATAGCATCCCTATCAAGGTGTGGAAATGTTTGGGAGAATTCGGAATAACAATGTTAACGGCTCTTTTTAACAAAATTTGACAAACAAAGAAAATGCCCCAGCCTTGGTGAGAGAGCACAATTGTCCCGTTATATAAGAATAAATGAAACATACAAGATTAATTCAATTATAGAGGAATTACACTCATGAGTCATATGATGAAAGTATGAGAGAGAGTGGTAGAACATAGATTGAGACGGTAGATAAGTGTGTCTCAGAATCAATTTAGATTTATGTCAGGACGATCCATTACTGAAACTATTCACTTACTAAGACAATTGATGGAAATATTTATAGTGCAAAAAAAAAAGATTTACATATGATATTCATTAATCTTGAGAAAACATATGATAGAATCCCCAGAGACGTGTTGTGGTGAGCGCTCATGAGAAAAGAGATCTCTTTGAAATACATTAATCTTATTAGGGATATGTATGAAGGAGTTTTGACCAACGTAAGGACTTGCGGGGGATTAAATGATAGCTTTCCTATTAACATGAGGCTCCATCAAGGTTCGGCATTGAATCCCTTACTATTTGCAATAATGATAAATGAAATAACAAAAAATATCCAAGATGAAATACCATAGTGTATGCTATTCGCAGATGATATAGTTTTGGTTGATGAAACTAGAGAGGATATCAATATTAAATTAGAGTTATAGAGGGACACATTAGAATCTAAAGGATTTAAATTGAGTAGAGATAAAACTGAGTATATGAAGTATAAGTTTAGTGACAACCATTAAGATAATGAAAAAACGATTAGATTAGAAGGAAGAGAAGTCTCAAAAGGCGAAATATTTAGATATCTTGGTTCCATCATCCAAAATGATGGCAATATAGATGGGGATGTCAATAATAGAATTCAAGTGAGTTGGATGAAATGGAAAAAGACATCTGGAGTGTTCTGTAATCGTACGATGCAATTACATTTAAAAGGAAAATTCTATAGGACCGCAATAAGACCTACTCTATTATATGACACCGAATATCGGGCTATTAAACAACAATAAGAGTAAAAAATGACTGTAACTGAAATGAAAATATTTAGATAAATGTGTAGCAAAACTAAAAATGATAGAATTAGAAACGACGATATACGCAATAAACTGGATGTCAATTCAATTGTGGATAAGATGCGAGAATACCATCTGAAATGGTTTAGACATGTGCAATGAAGGCTTAAAGACGCACTGGTTAGGAAGTTAGAGAACTTAAATATAGGAGATTTAATAAAATATAGAAGTAGACAATTGAAAACTTGGATATAATATATTCGTAAAGACATGACAGTGATTGTGTTAGTTTAAGAGATAGTTTTAAATAGGAATGAGTGGTATGAGAGAATACGCATAAATTAATTTTTTTTTTATTACTTTATTATTTATTTTTCGTATCATCGATCTCAAATTTTAAGATAGAAGCTCTAGATTATTGTTGGTGTATATATATATATTTTAACGAGGGGATATGCTACCTTAGTACGTCTTGCCTTCTGTCCTTCCATTTTTTTTTCTCTTATGAAATTTTGGTTCTCTCCTCTCTCTCTCTCTCTCTCTCTCTTTACTTCTGAAAACTGAATTTGATAGATATTAATGGTAGATTCGGAAAAATGGAGGATTTGGAAAACGAACAAGTTATGAGCCAAATTGATTACCCCGGAGGTCTTGAATGTCTTAGACGACCTGGGTTCCGGTCCCAATCCTCCACAACCGGAACATTCATCATCCAATCCCTCTCCCTTCGCTCGGATCGAACACACCTCCTCCATCAGAACCAGAACGAAGATCAAGAGTTGTACCACCACAATTTCTTGTCGGATGTCCTCGTCGATTCCACACCTCCTCGCTCCGATGTCTCCGACGATAAGGACTCCGTTAATAATAATAATAATACGTGTAGTCCTGAGGAGGCCGCCGCCCAGAGAAACGTCGACGACGATCCGGTTTCCAAGAAACGCTTGAGGTCTCTTCCTAGCCTTAATTATTATTATTTAAAAAAAAAATCACTTTAATTCGGGTTTTGACTTTTTTTTTAATTAAAAAAAAAAAGAAAGAAAAAAAATCATGTAATCGTAATTTTAATAATACTGGTGTGAATTGACCCTGATGGACATTAACTATTGCATCTTCTAATTTATAATCAATTGGATTTGAAGAAGAAGAACATGATTTTTGCTGGCAGTTGAAAAATAGAGTTGCGGCAGTGAGATGAAGAGAGAAGAAGAAGATGTTTGTGAAGCATCTGGAGATGAAGAGTAAATATATAGAATAGAAGCGGAGTGCGGGTGATTGGGACGGTTACTCCAATGCGTCTGTGCTGAGAATCGTTCTTTGCATCTTCAACTTCAGCTTCATCAGAGTGGGAAGGCGCCCGGCGCTCCCGTGTCCAAACAGGAGTCTGCTGTGCTCTTGTTGGGTAAATGTTCCGTCTTCCTTCCTTCTTACCTCTAATCGGTTTTCCTTACGCCTCTTAAATGATGCTGTTGGGCTTATGCTAATAATCATGCTTGTGTTGTTTAATGAACTAATCAGGGTGTCTTATTCATGATTATGCTAATAAACTTGCCTTAGGTGCTGTTACTGCTTCTTTGCTTATCTCTCATTTGCTTCCTAATATTAATATGATCATGGTATGTTTGGACAAAAATTTGGTGACAACCTGGTAATTTCCAATTCCATCCCACCATGTTGAATTATCCATCTTTTTGGCTTAAAATGAGAGTAGCTCTAGTTGTGTCGAGTTTCTAATTTGCTTTGTTGTTATTTTGTAGAACCCCTGCTGTTGGGTGGCGTCATGCGCCTCTTCAGTTTTCCCCGGGTGCTCCATCCCAAACTGGACGCGCGCTTGTGCTTCCAGCAACGATTGGATTGGGGAAATCTGGCTCCGAGAAGGGCGGCAATTAGATATTATGGAATCTGGGAGTCAAGATCCTTTGTCAAGAGTAAGCGGTGCAAAGCTTCAAGGATAAGAATGAAATCCATCTTTTCAAACCAACCACGTCTGCTTCCTCCTGTTGTTTTGTTTTATTTATTTATGTTTTTTCTTTTTGTTGGACTGCTTGCGGGTGGGGTATAAATTGGTATAATATTTATAATTGATTTGATTTGATTTTTAAATAAATATTACATTAATTATTATATTTTATATGTTAGAAATGATGGATGAGATATGAAAAAAAAAATGAGAATAAATTTAAAAGTATAAAATATTTACAAATATATTAAAGATATTTCTAAATATTTAAAAATAAGAATTTTGAAAATTTTAAATCTTTTGTAATTTATTATTTAGTAATTAACTAAAATTTAGGAGATTATTCTCTTTATAAATTAGGTTAACTCACTTCTATAAATAAGAGGTTACATTATGCAAACAAGAGGGAGAGGAGGAGAGCTCCTTGGGGGCAGCAGCCCCTCCACGTCTAGCACCTCGTTTTTAGGCTTTGTTTTTATGATTGGTTGCTTCAAAAACTTTTCAGCGACCGCTTCCCTTAAGAAAAAGGACGGTTGCTATTTTTTCTTTATTGTTCAACAATTTCAGCATTGAATAAATTGATTGTGAGTTTTTTTATGTTTTTATTTTAATTTTATCTTCTAATTGAAGGGTATTAAAATCTTGATGATTGATGATTATGAGATTTAATTGGGTTTATTAAATCAATATTTAATAGGTATTTATTTAATTCATGCGTTTCATGGATTATAATTTTCTATGGTTTATTAAATAGTGTCCAATATTTAGTAGCTCTAGAATAATCTACAATTAATTAAAACGGTAAATCCATAATTGTTTGTTAGTTTTAATGAAGTGAAAAATGACATTCATGTTATGGAATTAAATAATCTAATTTAAATGAACCCATCATGTGTTTGTTAATTAGAATTGGATCTCTCTAAATCTTAATGCTGTTGGGACTTTCAATCCTAAGAGTTTCTCTAGGGTTGACTCTCGATTAGGGAAATAATTAACGAACTTCTCTTAATTATCAACAAAATAAGGAGAGATTGGTTGTTGGGCGTTTGTCGACGACTATAACCAATTTATTTATGGGTGTTGAAATCTTTAAATAAATTAATGATCAATCACAGGAAATCAAGGTAGATATTTTTTGACTAGAAAATTTGATTTCACCTTAGTTTTTATTCTTTCATTTTTGAGTTCTTTAATTAGTTTAGTTAATTCTCCAACCCCTCATATTTTTATTTTATTTTATTTTCCTTAAAAGAAGTAAATCCATCATTCCCTGTGGATTCGACCCTACTTACCCTAGACTCGTCTTTGTGAAAATAGGTTTATTTATTTTTGGTTGTTTGACGACACACCAAATTTTGACGCCGTTACCGGGAAACGGTGTTAAGTGATTTATTTTTTTTTAATTTTGTTTTCTTTTTATTTTTGAGGACTAATCTTTGCAGTGAATTTATTGAGATTTGACGGTGACATAGAAGAGAAAGATTTGACGAAAATATGGCCAGTCAAAAGATTTTAAGGGGGTTGTTATTTCCTGATTTTAATGAATATACTTTTTGCAATAATTTTTTTAATATTGAGACTTCCCATCAATTTGAAATATGGCAAGATGTTCCAAAGAGAGTTAACGAGGTAAGTGATTTTTCCTTTTATTAAGAATTAAGAAAACTAATTTCTCTTATGCGTAATTTTATTGTAGGAGAAATACTGATGGTACAAACTTGTGGAATTTGTTCAAAAATGGATCATGCAATCGATAAGTGTCATATTTTTTATGGTAACTTTTATTCGAACATCTATAACCAAGAATAGTGTAATGAATCATACTTCAATTATGAAAATTGGCAACAAAGATTCCAGCAACAACCACAAGTCCAATCTCAATTTCAGCCTTAACAACCCATTTCGAACCGAGGTACGTCTCTAGAAGAGATTGTTAAAAGTTTGGCTAACAGCACTTTGATAATTCAACAGAAAAATCAACGATTTCAACAAAAAAGCCAACGATTTCAACAAGAGATAAGAGTCAGCATTCAGAATTTGAAAAATCAAATGTCACAATTGATGGCAACCATGAGCCAATTGGAAAATTCATCAAAATAAGTGAAAGACAATTCATCAAAAGTCGAAAAAGATATAGAAATCCAACAAATAGAGAAATCATCAACAGTGAATGAATTCACCGTGGAGGTAAATAACAAGTTCAATACGTTCAAAATAAAAATTTTGATTTTACCACATTTTCCTAGCAGATTGGCACAACCAAAAGAGGAGGAAGAGAAAGAGATTTTCAAAACTTCTCCAAAAGAAGAAACCAACATTCCCCTCTTAAAAGTAATAAAACAAGTGCCAGAGTCATTCATGAAAAAAGTCAAAACAAAAATTGATGCGGATTTGAGTATTCTAACTCTTGCGTTTGATGGTAAAGTTGATACTTGTAATATTTTTGATATTATGAAGTATCCAAATGATTTTAAATCTATTTTTCATGATAACATAGTGGAATTTATTGTTCATGATAATTTTCTGTAAGATGAATTGGATTTTGTGTTTAAAAAAAATGTGACAAATAAGGTTGCACAATTCGATAAATTTCTTGATGACAAACTCTCACATTGAAAACAACCATTGGTAGACCATAAAATCTTTCATTTCAATTCAAAATTGAAGTTCATGTCAGGTAAGTTGAAGTCAAAATGGATCGGACCCGTCTTTGAGCGAGGTTGAAATAAGGAGGTAATGTCGAGCCAAAGACATTAAACAAAGGCGCTTGTTGGGAGGTAACCCAATATTTTCTTTTATGTTTTTTATTTTATATTTATTTGGCTTGATTTAGGTTTGATTTTGATTTTTAGGTGAATAAATACTGAAAAATTCGGTAACTAGAAGTGCTCTGCTATTAAGGCGTGCCCACGCGTTAACAAGTCTTCATTGCTGTCCAGTTTTGCTATTGTTCTCAAGTGACTAGAATTGCACATGAGTTAGGACATGCCCACGCCCTAAGAAGGGGTCCATTGCTGCCACCAAAACTTTTCTTCAAAACTTGTTGGATTTATCCCTCCACCTTAGGGAAGTTTTGTTCTCACTTTATCTTTTTATTTTCGCTTTTATTTGATACGATAGTTATTTATTTTTATTTTCTCTCTCACTTAGCATACATTGGGAATAATGTATGATTTAGGTATTGGAGGATATTTCATATTTTTTATAGTTTGTTTGTTTTTCTGCAATAGGTTTAGTTTTGTTTTATTTTATTTAATTTAAATAAAAAAAGAGAGAAAAATTAAAAAAATTCGAATTTTCTAAGTTGATATCCGTTATTTGGTTTGCTAAAAATTTATGAAAAATAACTCGTATCAATAGTTTTTGTATTTGTAATGATTATTCATATCTTTAATAGTTTTCTTTGAATGAAAAGTATGCAAGATTCGACACAAACTGTCACGCCCCGACCTGCGGATCTAAGCATGTGACAACCGCCGCGTGATCTAGAAGTATGTACTATCGACAAAACGCACCCCAAGATCCCGCAACACTATGATAATACCTTTCCAACAAAGAAATACCAGCTTGCACAATATTTTAAAACCAAAGATATAATAAATAAAAGTTATTCAGTGTTTCAAAATACATATTTCAAAACATAAAATTTTACTTTAGAAGAAAATATGAGGAAAATACATTACACAAAGAGTTTCAAAAATGTCCTCCAATGGATCTGACTACATGCCACAAAATCCTCATCAAGAGGGACCGATACCGACGGTCGGTCCCGGACAGCTTCTTCTCTTCGGCTGGATCTAGCTACCGATCAAGTGATTTATCTCTACACTTCCTCTGAAAATGGATGAGAAGAGGGGTGAGTATAGAAATACCCAGTGAGTGGAGTGCAACGGTATAACTGTGTAAATAAGTGAGTGATGAGTGTGGAAGTGTCAAACAATATCTTCAAAACATATTTTCATTCCAACAAAATATCAAGTGATCAATCAAATATTCATATCAAGAGCCCTGATTTTTTCACAACACAAAATACACTTTTCCAATATCATGGGTTTGCCACAAAATCTCTCCACCGATGGCTTGGCCCGGACCATCATGCGAAACCGCCAAGGGGTTTTCATTTCCATCGGTCATAAAGCATCCACTCCGACCTTGGCGTTGGCTCGTAGCCTCTTCGGAGGTGCAACCAAATAGTCTCGAAATGGACTTGGGGGGTATCTCTCTACCGCCGCCACCCCCTCAAGTCTACCAAGCTCTCCACGCCACCCCCTCGAATCGGTCTGTGGAAGTTTAAACTCGACCGGTTATTTCATAACTGGGTGCTCACACCCCATACATGTACCGTGGGGGCTCAGACTCATCCCCCAAAGACAATACATAAACCATTTTTCAAACATCATATCACATGCCATAAAAATCAACAAATTTCACAGTTCATAAACTCAGCAAATGTTTCCGCAGGAAAAATTCAGCATGTTTCAAAATGAATCTCATGACTCAAATAAAACACATTTTTTGGGACATTCCACAATTACAAAACATTTTATAAAGTCAGTTTAGAAAAATCATTTTGGAAAATCATGAAAATCATTTTTCTTTCACAAGCACAACAACCGTCCATTCATAGTTTTCAGGGAGGGTAGTCACTCCCAGATCTGTCCACGGCAAATAGTCTGACTTTGATCAGCTCAGTTCAGATCCTTGATTTGTCTCCAAAAATCCTTTTGATTTGGGTCACACCAAAACCCTTGTTTTCCCTCCTTTGTGACAGTACTAACCCTTAGACTTTCTCCAGGATTTAAGACCAATATCAATCTTTGGAGAGTTCATATGTTATTTAGAACTTTTGATCTAGAGATTTTATGTAGATCTATTAGATCTTGGAAGAGAAGATAAAAGAGAAAAAGAAAGAGAGGAGAATACTCTAGAGAGAAATGAGAAGTGTCTTTTCGTAGATTCTGGAACCTCACTTCCCCTTTTTATTTCTAACACATTTTTATTATTTGTCTAGTAATCCTCATTTACTTTCTATTTGCATATAGTGCCCAATACATTGTTGTTGAGTTCTTGAGAAGGCGAACATTATGAGTTGAACACCAAAAGTCATGCTCTATTAGAGACAATATATCTCCCGATGGGGAAGAAAAATTGAGGATTAAAATTGTAATTTATGGAAAATTGAGAAAATCTTAAAATTAAGAATATAATATAAACTTAACAACATATAAATGAAGGATTTGATGGTATGGTGGTAACATATCTCTTTTTGCATGTTTGAAGTCATGGGTTCAATTCTCATGTGGAACGACAACAAACATTTGGAGAATTACAAGTCCAAGTCTTCATGTGTTCGGGGCATATGTTAGGTGGAAGGTAAAGGTGACGGTACAAACACTGATCGACGGCTAGTGCAACGTTGGGAACCGATGGAAATTCTCGCCGATCGGAAATTACAACCAAATGGAAAATTTGAGAGGTGGTACCGATGAATTCTTTAAATAGGGCAAAGTGATGACCGAATAACAGGTAATGACCGAACAAGGAAAAATATAAATAAATAAATAAAATTGGGAATGAGTACCGAAAGGATAAATGGAAATATATTGTACCGGATAATCAAAAGGTGGTAAAGAAAATCTCACATTACCAACGGATGGTGAAAATAAAATTCACAAGTCTGACATTACCGATGATACATATTACCGATCATAGATTCACAATACCGATCGATAGCAAAATAATCATTAGAAATTGGATATACCAATAGGCATATAAAATTATAAAATAATAAGTCTATCTAAAATTATAACTTCCTCCATTTACCGATAGGATCTAATTATACTGTACTGAAAAATGATAGGAAAATATACCGACAGTTAAATTATTTGTTTCACAATATACTGACGGGCTCTTACAATACCGACGAGAGTTCCAATATCAACTGGTGAGTAAATGACCAACAGGAGTTTAGGAATCTAGTATCGACAGATATAAACTTCACCTTCACAATATCGATGTGTGTCTTATAATTATCGATCGGCAGATGATTATCATCGACTACTGACTGGGAAACCTAAAATTTGAGGGACTGTTCACTGAACTTAGATCTCTACCGAATACTAAAATTCCTCTAAGTACCGAATGGTTAAAATCCACCAAGTACCGATTGCCGAACACCCAAATAACCGATGGCTCTGGTGATAAAAACTCTAACGATCGGTAACTTAAAAATCTTAAACTTCATCGACTAAGTATTTAAAAGATTTCTGACTATTCTAAATGAGAAAAATTCACATTCTTGTTCCCAATAATCATTTTTTCACATTTTCATAAATATAAAATTTTTTTAATAGTCCATTTAAAATAAAATCATAATCCGGACGTATCCGGTGTTACACAAACCCCATTTAAAAGTGAGGTTTTGAGTCTAAAGTGAGCAAATTTATTCTTTATGTTCGGAATTTCTTTTCTTCATGAGTGATTATCGCAATTGGATTGAACATTCTAAAACTTGCAATGTTATGCATTTCGAGATCACATTTAGGATTTCATGCATTGAAATAATAAAGGCATCTAGCTTTTATCCTATTTTGACTTTCGTAAAAATCCCGATTCTTGATTTATAATCCCCTTAATGAACTAATTTGAGACTCAGACCCTTTCTTTCTTTTTTTTTTCAAAACTCTTAAATACAACACCACAATTCTATTTTGGCTTGCGTTTCAACCTTTGTACCAAGGATATATGTAATTAATTGCATAACATTATTTATATGATTGCCTCATAGGATATGTATTGATTAGAGTTTTGAAGATGATATTTGCAACATATGACCAGGAAGAAAAATGTTTGATTTGTTCATCTTTCGTGCTGAAAAGTTCTTCATTAAATAAAAAAAAAAGAACAAAAATGAAAAACGAAAAAAAAAGCAGTAGCAAAAAAAAAAGAAAAAAGAAAAAAAAAAGTGTTGCATCTTTTTATTTCAGTCATAGATCAAAAAAGTCTGACATTTTGATATATTCTTGACTGTTGGCTTTGTTGAGCACATGTGGGTATCAAGATCATTTATTTTTAGTGTGTTATTTATGTGAGGCGAAAGTGTTCATTGTACAAGAAATTGTGTAGTTAATTGCATATTATCTTTGGTACATTTTAAACCCTTGTTATATCCCTTTATTATACCCTTAACCCTAACCATGTTACAACCAAATAAAAAACCTTTAAATTGGTGCATGAAATTCAAATTATCAAGTGGTGAAGATTTGATATATTTGCAAGCATATGGTAATGCAAATTCCAAAGTATTGATTTGAGTGTTATTGATATATCCTTCACCCTATTTTGAGTGAATTTGAGTGAACTCTTAGAGAGAAATATTGAATTTTGCTGTTTTGATTTCATTAGAAATTATTGGGATTGGTAATAGTTGTCCTCGTACGAAATACTGTGAAATACTTGTTATTTTGATTATTTTTCAAGTTTGACTCTTATGACATATATTGACTTAGTAGTTCAAAAGAAAAATATGTTAATTTCAGTAATTTTAATTTTATTTGAGATAGAAATGTTTGAGGACAGACATTATTTAGGTGTGGGGGAATTTGATAGGGTATAAATTGGTGTAATATTTACAATTGATTTGGTTTTATTTTTTGAATAAATATTGCACTAATCATTATATTTTATTATATTTTATATGTTAGGAATGATGGAGGAGATATGAAGAAAAAAGAAAGAAAAATGAGGACAAATTTGGAAGCATGTAAAATCTGTAAATATATTGAAGATATTTCTAAATATTTGAGAATAAAAATTTTAGAAATTTCAAATCATTTGTAATTTGTTATTTAGTAGTTGTCTAAAATTTAAGAGAGTGTTCTCTTTAGAAATTAGGTTAACTCACTTCTATAAATAAGGGGTTACATTATGCAAACAAGAGGGAGAGGAGGAGAGCCCCTTGGGGGTCAGCAGCCCCTTCACGTCCAGTACCTCATTTTAAGGCTTTGTTTTTATATTTAGTTGCTTCAAAAACTTTGCAACGATTGCTCCTCTTAGGCAAAAGGACGGTTGCCATTTTTTCTTCATTGTTCAACAATTTCAACATTGAATAAATTGATTGTGAGTTTCTTTTATATTTTTATTCTAATTTTATCTTCTAGTTGAAGGGTATTGAAATCTTGATGATTGATGATTATGAGATTTAATTGGGTTTATTAAATCAATATTTAATAGGTATTTATTTAATTCCTGTGTTTTATCAATAAACCAAGTCTAGAGGGAGGGAGAGAGTGAGAGAGACATAGAGACAGAGGCGAGGAGAAAGAGAAGACGTGTGTATGCGACGGAAAGCATTAGTTAGGTAGTTGCAGTACTCCATTGAAACTAGGAAAGCAAGAAAGAAAGAAAGGGACAACAATTATAACATGCACTTAGTATTGCCTTTGCATCTTTTCTCTTTTGAGTCGAGTGTTAAAAAGCCACCATACCACCCTCATCTAAGCTCTTTTCTTCTAAGCATGAAGGATGTTATTGTCTCGGTTGTTCACGGTTTTGGTTTGGAATTTTGGTTCATCTTTCATGATCCTTCTTTAGTTTAAAGGAGAGATATCCTTCGGTTTCATTTGCGGATTATGATGTACCTGTATTCTTGATTTGTGCAATTTCCGGTTGAGGTTGAGATCCATCAATTCACCCAAATAATAATAATAATTATGATGATGATCTAAATTAAGCAAATCTTGATAAGTAGCACTCTACTGTTAAAATCGTGGATAGATAGAAATTTGATTAAAGCCAGAATTGATCAATTGATGAGAAACAAGAATTGGTCGACAAAAGAGAGGGGACTGCACGCACTGTTTCAGGAATCGAATCCCAGTTTGGAATTGAAGGAGAACTTGAAGAAAATCAAGAGCCTTTTGCGGGAGAGCGGGAGAGAGAGAGACAGAGAGAGATGAGGGGTACTTGAATACACAGAAATTGAGGGAGAGACTCTCCACACACGGCATGGCTGTTGATGATGAATCTTGAGAAGCCGTTTGGAGCAACGCTAGAGAAGGATCATCGGCTGGTTCTGGATCCCTCTCCTTCAACTACTTGAATTCTTCCTAAATAAATTTGTGCACCCTGTCACTCTAAATTTTGTTGAATAAGGGTTGTCTGCCCCAGTATGCATAATCTTATGAAAATCTTATAAGACAAAATTTTGTTGGCGGGCACAAGTATGCATAGTTTTAATGATTGTGTGCCCCATATAATTTATTTTGGGAAATAAATTCAATTTTTAATAATTTTAATTTATTTAATTGTTATATAAAGCGTTGAGATATTAGATTTTGATAATTAATAAATTAAAAAATTTTAAAATGCGGAATTAATAAATAAATTTTGAAAATCGAGAGAAAATTGGGTTAATTATAGTGATCTAAACTGTCAATCACACAAGAAGAACCACCCACACAAGACTGTACGGTCAATGGCACTGTTTGCACAGCCAATCATGTGATTCTTTTTTTCAAAAGAAGTTATGACCTTTTTTTCAACACTCTCTCACTCTCTCTCCATTTTTTACTTTCCAAATCAAAAACCCATACTCTCTCTCACTCGTCACACTTGCAACAAAAACTAAAATCTTTTGTCTGTTTCCACCTGGACATGAAAGCCAAGACCACTCTGATCATATTACGAGTTTTTCAAATTTATTGTTTTCAAAACAAGTGTAGGGTTAGGTTAGATTAGAACAAAACTCGTAATCCACCCGAATCTGAGACGTCTAGATTGGGTTAATTTAAATTTTTTATTATATTAAATCGAATTTGGTTTGATAATTAAAAATTTTGAATTAATCTGATTTATTCGAATTAATCTGGATATATTTTTAAATATATTATAATTATAAAAATATGTAAAAAAAAAATAGATAAAAAATTTTTTCACACTAAAAAATAATAATTTAATATTATTTTAATTTTTTCTCAAAAAATCTGTCCTATTTTAAATAAAAAAATCTGTCCTCTGAAAGCGATGGACACGAAATCCCCTATACTTGTCGATGTCAGCATGATTTTCTTTGTTGATGGAAGTTCATGGTTACGAATTTGGCAACCAATGAAAGAGGGGAGCATACATGAGAGAGTAACTGAATTTGATTCAGATGGGAAAGAAAGCTAAGTCTCTATATTCACCCATGGGAGCCGGAAACGTTTTGTAATAAATGAGAAGCAATTAAATTATTGCTGTGTGCTGTGAACTGGGTGCCCTGCTCCCGCGGCGTGGTATACGTTGGGGCAAGACAAGGTTTGCTTAAGATAGAAGAAATGTCATTAGAATTGTGTTTTGAGTACTGTTGTCGGTTCGGAAGCACCCCTGGCACAAGTGAGACCTAACCGTTGAATTACCATGGAGAGCCGTACCTAGGTAATGAATTTTGTTATTTATTTTAAATTTGTATTATAAAGCTAGATAATATAAATTTAATTAATATTATAATTATTATTTAATGTGTTTATAATTTATATTTAATAAAATAAAAATTTTTCATTAAAAAAAGAAATTCGGGTTCAGGATTCGCTGAATCTAAGTAATTTACTCAAATTCTAGTTGGGTCAAAAAAAATAACTCAAATATCTCGACTTCGGATTAAAATGGACTACTCGGGTTTGAGTATCCAACCCGAACACAATCCTATTCAAAACACCAATTTTTTACTTAAATTACTCATTTGTTATCTTAATTTAATTCCATATCTCTCTCTGAAGGCGGCCAACCGCGCACCGACACAGGCTACAGCGTGTCAGCGAGGGCTACCGCGCAAGCAAGACACGGTCTACCGTGCTCCTGTGCAAGCTACCGCACAAGCAAGGTGCGCACTACTATAAGTAGGTACGGGCTATTGTGGATGCCTGACCGGTGTACCACAAGCGCAATGCGCTCAAGTGGTTGAATCAACAATACCCTCAAGGCCTACCGCAAACTCAAGCAGTCTACCACCACCCTATCAGTTGAGTCAAATCAAGCTGATGTGTATTAATTATTTCACTCTCTCTGAAGGAAATGACTACATGTACATCAATTTTTTAAATTAAATCTTAAAAGATTATTTTATTAATAAATAAAAAATTGATGTATAGTCAATGAAAACAATAGTTGAAATATATTTCAATTTGAATTAAACATTTGTTTTCTATCTTCTACGCTAACACTCTTTGCAAGATAATGCATTTTAAACTTTTTATAGGATAGGGTTTGCTCATTCAAAAGTTATTTTAATAAATTTGTAATGGGTAATTTTATTTAATGAGAATAGTTGTGAAGATCTGATAATGGACAAAAACATTTATTGAGCAACAACGCCAAAAGCCTAGACTTTAAAGAAGGTGAAAAGCATCGCTCAATGGCTAAGAAACATAAATGACGAAGCAGCAAAGACAAATATAAGAGTTTTTCGAACAAGAATAGTAACTGCAAACTCCTTGAACAACAAACTCAAACCCGGTGCATAATCAATACCAATACTCTATACATTTAACATTCTGCACAATACTCTATTTCTCCTGAAACACACTCTGTTTTTTATTTCCTTTTTTTTGAGTGTGTAATCTGTCATGAGCTAATAATTGTTGCATCATCCGAGAATCAAAATCTCTGTACAAAATTTTTGAATACCAATGAGATTTTCATAGTTTTGGATTTAGAGAGAGAAACTAAGATAGATTGAAAGGTTAGTGTTTGAGGACAAACATAGTAACTGTTTAACTTAAAGCGTAATCAGGTTTATATTCTTGTGCTAATGGTGAAAATCTATGAAAAAGTTTTGGGAGTAGACGTACACCGGCTTTGATTGAGAATCATTATAAAAATCTCTTGTCTTTATCTTTACTTTCCTTTGCAATTAATTTATTCTGTATCAGTCATTATTTTTCAAATTTTTATTTAAATCCATAATTAGAGTTAAAATAATTCAAATAAATCTATTCACCTTCTTTGGATTTCTTTGAGAGAGAGTTAAACTATTATGTAATCTCAGACCATAAGTTTTTAATAAATTTAAAAAAAAAAAAGGAAAAGATTTTGTTGATATTTTCTAACTTTTAAGAGATTGTGCTTTTAATAACCAACTTGTAACACACTAAATTTTTGTAATTTTAATTTTGGAGGTACCATTCCTATAAAAAATTCTGACATGCTACCCTTTGGTTTTGGAGCGCATGCGAAGGATATGGAATCTAACCGTGTTTGATGCTTTGCAATTACACTTGCAGCTGGTGTTTTAAAACTCAAACTGGATCAATCGGTATGATCGATCCGATCAGAAATTAAATTTGAAACTAGTCTGAGTTTCTTAGTAAAATGGAATTGTAAAAAAATCTGTAAAACTTTATCGAACTCCGGATTGAATCGAAAATCGACTTGAACCCATCAATCCCGATTTTTCTCTTTTCTACCATTTGATGTAAAAATTGCTGGCGCGTGGAATTGAACCCAGCAACCATAGTGTATTGTTGAGCTGTCACAATCACTGGCACAATGACACACATGTGCTCTTCCTTTTTTTCTTTTTTCTTCTGTCTCACACTCGCCTCTTAAGTGTTTTTTCCCGCCTTCATCGTGGGTTCATGTTTTTATTATTTTTCTTTTTTTATTAAACTTCTTTTATTATTTAAATTAGATTTTGAAATACCCAATCCTATCATTTAAATTAAATTTTGATATATTTAAATGATATTTTGTATTAAATGATATATGATATTTAGATATTTAAATTATATCATATTAATATTATATATTTTAAATATGATTCAATAAATATTTATAATTAAATATATAAAATTTTTAAATTATTAATATATTATAATTTAAATTTATTTATGATATCATCTAATTTTTTTATATCAATTTGATTTAGTGACCCATTAACTTTTTGACGTGATCGGTTTGTCATCCGGAGTTTCAAGACAATGCATACAGCCTCAAGGAAAAATGGAGAGAGAGAGAGAGAGAGAGAGGAAGAGGGAGAGATTAAGCTCTGATTTCTCATCGTAGGAGCAATGACTTTCCAATTCCGACAGACCTGTGTACGTCAAAACCGTGTGCAAAATGCAAATCGAGAGGATTGACTCTTGTTCTGGAATGCAACGACTATGTAAATATAGTTATTAACCATAAAAACTTGTACACTTTACCCCACACACGCACACACTCCACTTTTAAACGCATTTTGCTAAGTGAACTTTATTGATTTTTTTCTTTCAATGAAACTTTTTGGAATCCATTGTTGGGTTTGAACATAAAAGGACACAGAATTGGAAGAAGCCGTGGACGGCACACAGCTTCCGCAATACCCACCAAGGGTGAAAGGTGTGGAGTGGTAGGCGAGAGTGAGTGAGTGGGTCTCTTAAACGATTTTAGTTGCATCGCTTGGTGTGACTTCTAAATTACTATTCTCTCCTTCATGGCATATTCCTCTCGTATGTGATTTTGGTAATATCCGATCATTTCCTTGATATCAGGTCAAGATTATCGATTTGTCCCCCCACCCCCAAACCCCCCCCTTCTCTCTCTCTCCTTTTTTTTTTTTTTATTATATTAAGATTTATATATATATGATTGCATTAAAAAAAAAAATTACAATCGTTAAACCGTTGTCTTAAAACCCCCCCTCTCTCTTTCTCTTCAATTGGAGGCCTTGCATTTTATGATAGTTTCAATTTCATATTATTATTTGAGAGTCAAATATATCTATATAATATGTATAGATATTGCTTTAAAGTTCAAATTAAGAGATTAATTTAATAATCGTTAAAATTTTATTTAAAGATAGCACTTAAATATGAATTAAGCAAATTGTATTTAGAAAATCAAATAAACATTAATCTATGAACTTTTTAGTGAAAACAATTTTTACTCTTAACTATATATAATACAACTAAAACTACTAAAACTAAAACATGATATTAGATTTTTTTTAACAACAAATTAGAAAAGATTTTATTAGTTAAAATTGGATAAAAATTTTGACTCGGAAGAGAAAAAGAAAAAGAGAGAAAATGGGGCGGGGGAAGGGAAAGACAAACGGGAGAAAATGGTCGGTGGGGATGGACAAGATCAACGAGGGGAGGGAGTTTGGGGCCGGGCCGATCTGATGCGGGTCGGGGCAAATAAGGAAATAGAATCAAGAGATCTTGTGGCAAATACCGTAAATAATCAGAGAAAGAGTGGGTGTTTTAGGAGAAGAAGGCTGGAAGGTTAAAAGCGAAGTGGTTTGGGTTGGTTGTATCACCGATCCACCCTTCCTCCTATATAAACGGTCTCCTCCAAGTGGCACAGAAATCGCCAATAAAAGAGAAGAAATTCCAATTTCCGGAAGAAGAAGAAGAAGAAGACGACGACGACGACGATGGATTCAGATTTCGGCATTCCGAGGGAGCTTTCTGTTCTCCAAAAACACAGACTTCATTACCGGCCAGAGCTTCCTCCTTGTCTCCAGGTCTCTCTCTCTCTCTCTCTCTCTTTCCCCTCTGCTTTTCGTACTCACGCTCGATCTCTCTTTACCCCTAGTCAATGTCGATTCATGTTTAACTAGAACTATCTATATCATGCAAACCTTTTGATTCTGTCTAGATACGGACGTTACTCTCTTAAGACTACTTTGAATCCATCTTTTCTCAAGTTTGGGCGCGAGTACGTCGTATGGGTTTCTCTTCTACGTCTGGGTAATTATAGATCGTACAGTTGATCGCAGAGATGTATTCTGTGTTTTTGTTGGGTAATCGGATTTATAGTTCGGATGCCTCTACTTGAGTAAACTTAGGGGAAACAAACACATGACGTCGTGATTCTTGGTAACGGTTTTGTCTTAATTTGATTGCCTTGATTGCCTTAAATTAGCGGAAATTACAATGTTTTGCACTGCTTTTCTATCCAAGTAGAGTGCATTTTGATCCACCCGTAACCCCTGATTTTCATTCACCTAACTCTTGCCACTTACTTCTGCCTCTCGGTTGTTGATGCCTGACGCCCGCAGACACTAATTATTAAAAGATTTAAAATAAAATGAGTGGGATATTAATGGGAGATTATAGTTTGATTTTCTAGTCAGGGAAGCAGGATGGAATGCTAATGTTACACCAAGGGAGGATATAATGTAGCTTCTTTGGAATGAGACACGTTGCTTGAAATATATTTCTTTTCAATCGGTTCATGAACCAAATTTGGGCACCTTAAGACGGACTTGTTACTGTTTGTCAATGTGTGTGTCTATATGTCTTTTCCCCCCTTTCTTGCTTTATTTTCTTATCTATGAGCAAGCTTATATTCTGCAATTTTTTATAATTGTAACTTTTAAATGTGAGTATTGTGTGGTATAATTCTTTTGACTTGCCTTTGTTACTACTGATCTCTCACATTATTTAGATGCCTGAGAATTTAATAATTTAAATTGATCTCTCCCTTTAGTTATTTCCGCCTGGAGATCATGAAATACGGTCTATATATTTTCTTGATCCCCATCTTTTATTGAATATGTCTTTCACTAGTTTAGATTTGTTCTGGAGCTTACTTAATTAACTTGTTTAATTATTTCAGGGAACTACTGTCAGGGTAGAATTTGGTGATGCAACCACTGCTGCAGATCCTTCTGGTGCTCACACCATCAGTCGTTCTTTTCCACATACTTATGGTCAACCTTTAGCTCATTTTCTTAGGGCAACCGCAAAGAACCCTGAAGCTCAAGTTATTACTGAACACCCAGCAATTAGGTTAATTGTCTATTATTATTTCTTACTTTATTTATGTGATATATTTTGCTGGTGGTGTTGTAATTTATCATATGAACTTTGTCCACCTTAGGCGCTTTAAATCCCAAATTCTTCATTCTTTCTTTATCTTTTATGTAACATTCTTTCTTTTTTCCTTTCTTGGGATTGGGCTTTAAAGGCGACAAAAAAAATAGTGTTCATTTTGGCACCATATTTTCATCTGATATTTTGATAGGAGCCATTGTTATCAAAATTTGCTTGACAAATGCAACGGGTCCCTTTTTGAGTTCTAAGAGTGGCCGTAAATATCAGAAATTTATCAAAACGAATTATTGGATATTAAATGCTGGTGCAAGTTAATTAGATTTGCTTATACTTTTGTAAGTATATAAGTGTGCTACTTAGAGGGGAAAAAAAAAATATATTCACAAAAATGAAGAACTGATTAACCATAGTCACATACTCTCACTGTTTTTTTGCAGGGTCGGGCTGGTCTTTTGTGGAAGACAATCTCCAGGAGGACACAATGTCATTTGGGGCCTCCATGATGCACTTAAAGTTCACAACCCTAATAGCAAATTGCTTGGGTTTCTAGGTAAGTTTCTCTCTCTTATCAAGGTTCTAGGCTTACCTATCTTGGGTAAGCTTTGGAGGTCTGTGGACATGAAAAATAAAAGAGTTTGTCTGTTGCTCTGTGTGATGCATCCTGCTTTGGATCTTCACATTAAGCTTCAGGTTTATGTTTCAATCTGCGGTGCAATTTGCATCTTTGCCAAATCCGTCAAAGTTGTAGAGTTGAGTGGCATCAGTTCTACTATGACGAAGGATCCACTTACACCTTCTATTAGCCATTGATGATGTCTGGATCCAAAGGTGACGAAAAGATAATACTAAATTGAATTTGTTGTTTCTGTTATCATTAATCTTTCCTCTGGGTTTATTTAACTGGTCCTTTCTGTAACAAATTTTTAGTGAGGATTTTATTTCATTTTAAAGTTTAACTCTCTCTCTCTCTCCCCACCCTCCTTTTTCATGCTTTCTTTGTTCATGTGTTCCCTAGTAATAAAAGATGATCTAAATTCTACATTGAAATCAATTTAATATTTAAATCCTTAATTTCTTGCATGTCACCTATCAAATTTATGTTAGTTTTACAAGCCACCCATAAAGATAAAATAATTGAAGAATCTAAAAATTATGTACAAACAATTGAATTTTTAATGTAAATTCTCAGCCTTACTTATGACATTTTTGAATGAGATATTCCTCCTGTTGTCTAGCTTTATACGAAACATGTGTTGACATTTTGATATTGGTTTTGCTTTTGCTTTTGGCCTGGTTCATTACTCAATTACCTACAAAAATGCTGTTGAAAAATACGATTTGGAAGGCCACTTAAGAACATGATTGAATTAATCACATGTCATGATTACTTATTAGTTTACTTATCTTTAAGGTTGATATGTTAGATTCGTTGTTCTTGATAGAAATTTAGCTTCATGAGAAACATGTATTGACGTTTCGATATTGGTTTCGCTTTTGCTCTTAGCCTGGTTCATTACTTAATTACTACAAAAATGCTGTTGAAAAATATGATTTGAAAGGCTGCTTAAGAACATGATTGAACTAATCACATGTCATGATTGCTTATTAATTTACTTATCTTTATGGTTGCTATGTTAGATTCCGGGTTCTTGATAGAAAGTTTTGGTTTAATCTGGTCACGACTTTTCCTTTTTGTTCACGTGCAATTTAAGTGGCCAAGAAATAATTATCATCATAGTGGTTTAAATTAAACACCTCATGAAAATTAACAAGTTGTTCATTACAAAAAGTCTCCTTTGTTAATTACAAAAAGTCTCCTTTGTTAGATTATTAGCCTCAGTGTATCTTAACCGTCAGCCAAAATACCCATAAACATCAAATTCACAACAAAAAACAAACAATCGCATTTATGGGTTTTTGTATTGTTTGCTGTGCAAAATGACCGTTTAGTTTATTAAAAAAAAAAAAAACCATGAATCTAATATGAAAATAGTACAATTTGATAACATTGATGGCTTAATGCTATTTTTTGCACTTCTGCCGCGACCGGGGGTATTTGGTTTGAAGAAAGATACAGATTCTTCCCAAATTTCCCAAATGAAATAAATATAAGAAAAGCAAGAGATGGATGAGTTCATATGGTGCTAAGGAACTAGTGGAATCCAATTACCTTGTCATCCATTACATCTAGAAATCATCAATGGTCTGCAAAATGTGTAAGTTTATGACGACTTGCACAAGTGTAAGTGGATCCCTCCCATGTATGTTTATTTTGCCTCAATTGACCCTACTAAGATAGGAAAAGGTTTTGTTGTTCCTTTGAAGATTATTGTTGCGATTAGTTTTATCTTTTACATGGGTTTGTTTTTTCCTGTTCTCTTATTCTGGATCACTTTGTAAATTAAACTACAGTAATGGAGAATGATCTTATGTTATCATCACACAAGATGTTCCCTGAACCTGAGAGCCAACTCACTGTATATGTCATACTTCCATGCAAAAATTTGGAAAATCGTTGTGCTCTATAAGTTTTTTGGGTTGACTGCATGAATTATGGTTTTGTGTCTGTAACCAGGTGGTTCTGAAGGATTATTCGCCCAGAAAACTCTTGAAATTACTGATGAAGTACTTACATCCTACAAAAACCAAGGTATTTATGAAGTAATTTGAATTTATGTTTTGCATTCTTATTTTCACATACTTCTTAAAACATATGAACTTCATTTTGTGGATTTGTCTAGGTGGCTATGATTTGTTGGGACGAACAAAAGACCAAATAAGAACAACTGAGCAAGTTAATGCAGCACTAGCTGCTTGTAATGCTTTGAAATTAGATGGCCTTGTCATTATTGGAGGTGTGACCGAGTCTGTAAATTCATTTCTGCACTAAATCAAATTAATTCTGTTTGTTCTTTTAAAGTTTCTAATTACGCAAGTCTGGTGCTTTTAAAGGGGTCACATCAAACACAGATGCTGCACAGCTTGCAGAGACTTTTGCTGAAGCCAAGTGCCCAACAAAGGTATTTTCATCATCTCACATCTTGTCTTCTCTCTCTCTCTCTCTCTCTTTTTTTTTTATCTATTATATTCTGGTTTATGGTACTCTTTGGAGACATTGGTCTTGCCGAACAGACACCCTGATAATTGAGCAGATTTTCCTTGCAACTCCTCATGCTCCAATACTAATTAAACTTACACTTCTGGTGTTTCAGGTTGTTGGAGTTCCTGTCACGTTGAATGGAGATCTAAAGAACCAATTTGTTGAGACTAATGTGGGTTTTGACACTATTTGCAAGGTATTGGTTTTGAACCTGTGGCACAGATATCATATTAGTTTAGTTTTTTGTTCTTCTAAAATATCAGTATCATCTCTTACTGTATCTGCTCCAAGGGTAAGATGTGCATGTTTATTTGGCTCCAGTTCGGTTTTGAGATGTGGCTTGTCGTTGCATGTGTACTTTATATTCCTTGTGCCGAAAATTTAGTGGAAATTTAACTTGTGTTCTCCCCAACCAAAGTAGCCCTTGTTAGAATTCAGTTGCACTGCATCTGCCACCATTAAAAACCAGATAGAAAGTTAGGGTGCGTTTAGTTGTGAAAAATGTTTTCTAATTTTCTATCTCTAATTTTCTCATATTTTTTATCACTAAAGAAAAGAGTAGAAAATTTAGAAAATATGTTCAAAATATACGTATTTTTCTATCTCTAATTTTCTCTAACAAAGTTGGAAAATTTTGGAAAACACGGGTTTTATTTATAATGAAAAACAATAGAAAACAATCTTAAGACTGTTTTCTATTTCTCTTTCATAAATTGGAAAATCGTGTTTTCTAATTTTCATTTTCTAAAAATTGAAAAGTGGAGTATTTGTTCATAGTTTCATTTGTTTAGAAAACGTTTTTTGGAAAACATCCTTGTTTTTCACAACTAAACACACTCTTAGATTTTCCAACTTCAACTACACTTGCACGTGGCACAGGAATCATGCTTGAGTTTCAATAGTGGAACACCACAAAATTAATAACTGAAATTAGTAGCTTCTGCCAAGGTTCATTAAAAATGACTTTGAGATTTCTTTTAGGTGTTGAATGTTAATTCTGAATTTGCTTGTGACCTTTATTTGATATGAATTTTGTTATTTCAATTGATTTGCACGACGCTGCGTGCATAAATCCAGAATGGGGAATTTTAGTTTTCTATGTGGATTCTTTTCAAGCCACACACTTTTTCTCCTATGAATTTTAAAACTCGGCTTCACTGAACTAACTGATCTCCGAAAGCTTAAAATGTGTTAACTTTGCACCACAATCATACCTGGAGATGTGATGCCAGTGGTAACTAGGGTCAGTTATATGTTTTCTATTGTTGCATATCTAAGTAGAAAAGTGATATGGTTTTCTTTTTCTCTTTTATGTTCAGGTCAACTCTCAGCTCATTAGCAATGTCTGTACTGATGCTCTATCTGCTGAAAAGGTGGTGACCTCATGGTTCTCATTCAATTAATTGACTATGTTAGAATATAAATTTATAGCATGCAACCTATGTTTACTTTTACTGCCACTATCAATCTGGTTTTAGTTGTTTGCTTTGCCAACTTCGTTGTTTTTGCAATAGAACTGACCTCAATGTTTTCTTTCCCTAGTATTATTATTTTATCCGACTCATGGGCCGAAAAGCATCACATGTTGCTTTGGAATGCACTCTCCAGTCACATCCTAACATGGTTGGTGTATTTCTTTCTTTCTTTCAAAAAATGCCATACTCCTTTTACAGTAAAGTAATTCTTGATTGTCTTCTTTCCTTAGGTTATTCTAGGAGAGGAGGTTGCGGCCTCAAAGCTTACTCTTTTTGACATTACAAAACAAGTTTGTGATGCCGTTCAAGCAAGGGCGGAACAAGGTTGGATTCAAATGTCTTACTGTGATACTTCTATCCCTTGTGGGCTTTTAGCCATCCGGAGATAATGATGAAAAAATAATTCAAGTATTTTGATGGTTCCATGATTGTAGTCTCATCCTGCCATTTATGACCATATGTGTGGCTATGACAGTTGTTATGATATTTTCTTTCATTACTGCATTGGTTGTTATTATATTGATTGTCATTTTCGTGATGGAAATATTGTTATTGAGACAGATAAGAATCATGGAGTGATCTTAATACCTGAGGGCCTTATTGAAAGCATTCCTGAAGTATATGCTCTTTTGCAGGTAATGCTTTGTCATAAATGATGTCTCATGTACAGCTGCATTTAACTTCTAGTGAATGTCCATCCATCTATCCATTAGGCCCTTAATTTGCAAAAATGGCAAGCTTGCACCTGATCGCACAATTCTGTTACTTTTGTTGCAATTGATTTAGTATTTATGATAATGTGAAAATGTGCAGGAAATTCATAGTTTGTACAGGCAGGGCGTTCCTGTTGATAATGTTACTTCTCAGCTGTCACCTTGGGCTTCTGCCTTGTTTGAATTCTTGCCTCCCTTCATCAAGAAACAGGTTCTAATTATGCACCTATGTATAAGTTGGTACAAACTGTCTGCTGGTTTGTTGCCTTAGTCTTGTAATCATGCCCATCTAAAAGTGCGTTTTTCATTTTCCAGCTGCTTCTCCATCCCGAGTCAGATGACTCAGCGCAGCTGTCTCAGGTATACATTTTAGATCTTGCTTTGTTATGCAATAAAATCACTAGGTTTCATTGATTGTTTTAATTGTTAAATTATCTATCATTTGTTTCCCCCCCCCCCCAGATTGAGACAGAGAAACTCCTCGCGCATCTAGTGGAGACAGAAATGAATAAACGCTTGGTACGGTAAAGTGGGTTACATTTCTGGTGTTAAAATTAATGATCTGATTTATGTTATAGAGTGGCCCTGTATGCTGTCTTGAATATGATCTTTAAAAAAAACCCTCAAAATTTAGCGGAAGAAAGTAAGTTGGCTAGTATGATAATTTTGTGTAGAATATGATTTGCTAGAACCTTTTTCCCCCTGCATAATTCAAATCTATTCTTTAAACCTATGGATCACTCGAGCATAGCCCTTTTATTTATTTATTATTTTCTGGTTGGAAGATGCAATTATGATTCTTTTTTGCCTATTTCAAGTTTGATTCTTTTTCACCTATATCTTTGTCCTAACCAGTAGAATGTTGAATGGGAGAAAAATCTCATAATTTCTTTTTCACCTATCTTTTGCTTCTGAAAGTTGTATTGATTTGACCTAGTGCCTTTCAAATTTACATATATTTTGGCGAATTATGCTTTGGATGCTCTTACGCAATTGTTTGCAACATGTTGGAATCATCTTCTGATAATTGAGTTTTGCCAAATGGCTTAAGGTTTTCTTTTGTTGTTTTGTTGCTGAGTTTAACAATTTGATTCCTTGATGTTTTGGTCCTTTCAACAGAAAAAAGGCACATATAAAGGAAAGAAATTCAATGCCATTTGCCACTTCTTTGGTTACCAAGCTCGTGGATCATTACCATCAAAATTTGACTGCGACTATGCATATGTATGATTGGGTTATTGGTTGCTTGCTTAATTATCTGTCAATATATTCTGTTTCCCTTGGTGATGAGGTAATTTTGATGCAGGTTATTGGGAATGTTAGCTACCACATTTTAGCAGCTGGTCTAAATGGTTACATGGCTACTGTAACCAACCTGAAGGGTCCTGTAAACAAATGGCGTTGTGGTGCCGCTCCACTTGCGGTAAGTTTGTGGTCTGTTGGTAATTTGTGGGCTCATTTCCTGCATTCTGGTTTGAATCTAGAGGTCCTCCACCCTCACCCCATATTTTGTCTTCTTTTGGTTGTTGTGGTTACATTAACTTTATGCGGCCGTTTCTCTTTGCTTTTGTTCTTTATGTGCATTAAGGTGTTTTCTTGTTCAATTTCTTGTACGCTAGGCAATGATGACTGTAAAGCGCTGGGCTCATGGGCCCGGGGTCACTTCAATTGGAAAGCCCGCTATTCATCCTGCTACAGTAGATTTGAACGGCAAAGCATATGAGTATGTCCTAACTTGTGACTTGATGCTGGATGAGGATTTAAACAACCCCCTTCTCCCCTGAAAAATAAAGAAAGACTGAGCAAAATGAAAATGATAAAAGTTTGAAAAATAACATGGCAAAATGAAATTGAAAATGTTTGAAAAGTAACATTTTTTTTGGCTTTGTGTTGCTTGGCTTTGTGTTGCATGATTGCTCTCTCTTACATTTACTTTTGAGCAAGTGCGTGCAATTACAAACTCACAAAGAATTCATGTTGTGCTAATCTAATGTCAGAGATATGAATAGTAATGTAATGTTGCTCAACAATGTTTCAAAATTAAATGCTTCATATCTATCTGCTTTCCGGTGGTGTGTGCCCATGTACTTAATAAGTGTGTGCTGGCTAAACTTGTGAACTAAAATCAATTGCAGCACAGCTTTCTGGTGTGCTTCCTGTTTAACAGTTTTGCTTCTTGTGGCTGCAGGCTGCTAACACGAAATGCAACAAAATTCTTGTTGGATGATATCTATAGAAACCCAGGAGCTCTCCAATTTGATGGTCCGGGTGCTGATGCCAAGCCCATAACTCTCTCTGTGGAAGATAAGGATTACATGGGTCGTATCCAAGAACTGCAGCAATATCTTGAGAAGGTACTTAGCTAAGTGCATTGGGAAAGCATAAACTGTGGACTTAGCTGAGCATTGGCTTCAGTTTAAAGTTTTTCTAATAGCACAACTTTTTGATTTGTTCTATTAAAATTCACGTTTTATCCTTTTCCCACCTGAGCACAAATGTGTGAGGTTGATTTTAACTTTGCATTTGCTGATTGGATCCTCTTTTATTCTGCCTTTCTCTAGGTGCGTGCAATTGTGAAACCAGGGTGCTCACAGGAAATTCTTAAAGCAGCTTTAAGTGCCATGGCTTCTGTGACTGAAATTCTCTCCGTGATGTCCTCAACTTCTAGCAATGGCCAGACACACCTTTAGATGATCTTAGATGTTTATTCGCTTAGTTTTTTGACTGCTGGAAGTGTGATGTTTAGAGATGGCAATAAACTGAGAAAATTTTCAGTTTATCTGTACTGGGTTGTATCATTTGCCTGACAAATAATTATGAGATAATGACGCAGTTTTGGAAAGATTTTATTTTTTATTTTTTATATTTTTTTGGGATGCTATTGCTGGAGATGCGTTTATAGAAACAAAGGCTTTGTGTTAATGATGATATTATGGGTGCATTCTGATCTGTCTAAGCTTGGGTGCTACAGCCTTTATTGCTGGTCTCTCATCTTCTTACTTTTGAGGGTCCGCTCCCTGTAGTCAATTTAACTGCAGAACCTTGATGCCATCAAAGGCATTGGTCCTCAAGTATGATTCAATCCTTTTCTGTGGGGGTTGTATGTGTATAGAAGAGCACCCACCAAGCCGTGTTTAACATGAATCAGTCTCTGACGCTACAGTCTCCTCGTGTTGTGGTGTGATATTCCATGCATGCTTTTCTGTAAAATCTTCGAACAGCACTGCCCTCGACCCGGTACAGTAAAATTGGCATGTCTCGCGAGATTCAGGACTAATAAATCCAATGCTCCCCACACGAAAAAATATTAATTATATTCCTGTAAGTATTTATTTTTTTATAAAATGATTAAATATGTAATTATTAATTATAAAATAAATAACATAAGAATAAAAATTATAAGTAAATAAATAAATAATATATAAAATATAAAAAAAATATATTATAGAGATTTTTATAAAAATATTAATTAAATTAAGGTATTGAAATGTTTTAAAATAAAAAACATTCGTATTCAAAAATTTTTGTGCATTAGGAGTTGGAATACCTCCCCTTTGCTGATGAGGCAGTGTTATATCATCAATTTTTGTCATGTTAGCAAAATACTGATACGGCAACATGAAGTGTAAAAGGTTTTGATACGGTAATAACATGTATACACCAAACTATCACATCAACTCATATTAATATTTAATAATTATCCTATTATCGTTATTAACGAAAAAAACAAACAAATTACGATTTTAAAAATTTAAGGATCATAAAATATTATTTTTAATTATAAATATTAATTTATAAAAATAAGATAAAATTTAAGAATCGAATATATAATTAACTCAATATAATTTTATAAAAAAGATATTCATTTTTTGGGTAGGTTGGGGTACCGCGCCATTAACAGAAGCGGTGAAGGAGCCCCGAAGCAGGCACTCCGAAG
Source organism: Dillenia turbinata (assembly GCA_037126225.1). Lineage (NCBI taxonomy): Eukaryota > Viridiplantae > Streptophyta > Magnoliopsida > Dilleniales > Dilleniaceae > Dillenia > Dillenia turbinata. The sequence goes on from JBAMMX010000005.1 coordinate 234,126, forward strand.
CTGAACCTTCAAACCCTCCATCCCCTCAGAATCACAAACATTATGTTCCCAGAATGCCCAATTCCTGACCAAAATTGTTTTTCCCTTACCTTCACCTAATTCCTATCTCCAGGAAGGAAGGAAGGATTACAATGATGTCTTTTACGAATCCTATTCCCGTTGCGGTTAGTTAATTTTTGTCTCCACTTCTTTCTCTATATTTCGTAAATGACAAAAAAAAAAAAAAAATATTTTGAAGATCAAATCCATGGTTAAAAAAATTAGATGAATTTAAGGGGTACCTCATAAAATATAAGTTATGGGGTTACGATGATGATGACGATGATTACAATGATGACCTCGTTGATGCCCCTGCAACCCGTGATTTCTTTTCTTCCAACGGGGTTGGTGGAGGAGAGCGAGATCCTAATCTTCTTCATCTTGAACCCTATGAAGGCATGGAGTTCGATTCTGAAGAATCTGCTCGTATTTTCAACAATTCCTATGCCTGTCGCATTGGCTTTGGCACCCGTGTTACCGTCTGCCAGCGCTTCCGTCGCGATGGCTCCGTATATGCTGTCAGGTTGTTTGCTCCAGCGAGGGCTTTTGCCTCCGGGTTTCGGAAAACGGGTCCAAGCGCAAGAGGACCGTCACTGGGGTTGGTTGTAAGGCACAGCTTACCGTCAAGAATCAGCCCTCTGGCAAATGCGCCGTTTCAAAGTTTGTTAAAGAGCATAATCACGAGCTTGTTTCCCTTGACAAGGTGCACTGCCTTCGATCACACCTACATGTTTCTGGTTCTGCTCGGAGCCTCATTGATAATCTCCAGGCTGCTGGGATGAGCGCAAGTGGAGTGATGCCTGTCTTGATCCTTGAATCTGGTGGAGTCAATAATGTTGGCTTCTGTTGGTTAGTATGCAGATGTGGGGGCATTATCAGGGCAATTAAGAAATTAATTTAAATTTTAATTTGGAGATAATGGATTAAACCCATTATCCCCATAACTACCCATAATCTTCCAAAAACAACCCCCTCTCTCTCTAGCGCGCGCGCGCGCGTACGTGAGAGAAAATTGATTGAGGTCATTTATTATATACACATTTGATCCAGAAGATGTGAGTTTATATATAGAGAGAGAATTTTAACCTTCTATGAGAAATAATCGAGAGATTGAGAAAATTTTGGTGAGGAAATTTTTTCCCGTCATTATTTTTTTTCCCTGGATAGAGGATTGAAGTGTCGTAGTGATATTATGATGATGATTCATTCTATGTGATCACTATCCCAGTCGTGCGATCCATTCGTGAGTTCGCGGTTTGATTGATTTTAAAAGCGCTACATATTGAGATCCATGTATGAGATTTTAATCTATTTAATTTTTCTAAAAAATTACTTCCGTTGGGTTTTGTGCATATTAATCCAATATTGGTATCAAAATATTAGTTAGATTTATCAAAATAATTTTTAGAATTTTTGAGTATAAAAATATAGGGTATAAAAATTAGGGTACAGATCACGGATAAGTTTCATAAATTCTATTATATCACGAGGTTACTCATGACATATAGATCACAAATATGATTTTTTCGCCGAGATTAGGATGACCGGTTGTAGAGAAATCGAGCAAAGAAGATCTAGCCCAAAACTACGAGCGCATGGCATGCACACGCACTGAGATGCGTGATACCCACGCGCGTAAAGTTCACGCGTGCTAAGGCGCGTGAACGAGGTCGGGAAATTCGAGTCTATTTCGACTTCGATTCGCGTCTTGACCCGTGCTCGACCCGGATCGTGACCTAGGGCGTTCGTGAAGGCGCGTGGGAGATGCGCTGCGTGTTTAGCGAGTGTACCATCACGTAGCGGGCGCGTGGCGGCACGTAGGACCATCGACGGCGGATGAGGTCATCATGTATCGGAATTTTTCAATTTTCTAAGGATCTCACATAAATGTAATTTTTTGTGGGTTTTTGTGTACCGGATCCAATTTTGAATGGTGAGATGCGTTTCTGGGTTGTGATGTATGGTATCCATTGATTCATATGCTCGCTTTTGGATTTATACTTGAATCATTTTGGATTTATAGATTCGTAGAGTACATAAAATTATGAGAATAAGTATCACAAGTCACTACTGTCTCTATGAATATTTCAAAAATTATCGTATTGGATCTTTGGAAAGGGATAAACTGAATGGTGATGATTACGAGATTTTATACCGATAGATTTAGTTTTTCCTCGAGGAGTAAGATCTGTTTAATGTTCTAATTTACGATATGGCAGACTCCGAGGAGGGTACCACACCTTAAAGAGACGAGATTAAGAGGCATTAAGTGCATGGAAGAGGAAGGATGGCTGAGTTAGGGCAATCCTTCTGAACAATATGTACGATGATGTGATCTCTATTTATAAGCAATATCCTACAGTTATATTGGTTTGGCTCGCCCTAAAAGAGCATTGTGGGGCTCTTACAGCTCTTAAGGTAAGAATGCTAACTTATAAGTTTATAATTTATAAGAAAATGACTGATTATATAATGATGCAACATTTGATGTAAATGTTGAGTATGATCGCCGGGTTGAGGAATGCGGATGAACTTATTTCGAATATGTTTTAAGTGCTAGATGTGATCCAGTTTTTACCTGATTCATGGAAAATCATGTAAACTTATCTCACATGCGACAAAAATATTCGCACTTTTACTAATGTGAAAAGACACTGTGAGTTCGAGTAGAAGCGTCTAGAGGCGAGTAGGCTAAACTCGAGTCATGCTTATGTAGTAGAGTCGAGCAAGGACTTCCATGGTACCAAACACAAATGACATAAGTATAAGTAAAAGGCTCGAGATTCAGATAAGAAAAAACCATATGAGAAATCCAATAACTAAGTATTAAAGCGTAAGAAGGAGTTGGATAAAATCAAGGTGAAGTGTTACATCTATAATAGATTTGGTCATTTCGCTCGTAAGTGTGACGAGTGGAAGCTATCTCTTTCTTCTTTACGTGGTTTGAGATACTCACTGAGTTCTCTCCTTCGTGAATTATAAACTTAGGAGTCATCAACTTGAGATAGGAGCGCGTATATAGAGTTCTATCAAGTGAGTTCTCAAGTAAGGGGATTTACGTAGAAACGGAGTGTTTGTCGACATTAGAGGGAATGCCACTTGCAAGTTAAAGTTACAAAATTGCCAAACTCTGTACGTTCTTTATGTTCTAGATGTTTGACGAAACTTGATCTCAGCTCAGGATATGCTTTGTTATTTGAAAACTTTATAGTTTTTATTTATTATGACAGTTCTTTAATTGGTTCTGGTTTAGTCCATGAGAGACTATATATAATGGATGTGATTCCGTTTAATGGTATTTTTTGTTATCCTCCTAGGGTGAGAGAGGATAAACCGGTTAGCAGTGAGTGATCTGTAGGGTCCACTAACTAGTTTTGCATAGATGACAAAGCTACAAGGAAACCATTAGACAATGCAATGAGAGTTGGGATTCCATTGTAGTCGGTTCACTCCGACATCTGTGGCCTTATGAACATGAGAACCCGAAATGGAGTTGTGTACTCTATTACGTTTATAGACAATTATACATGTTTCGTTTACGTCTATCTGATCTCACACAAGTCTGAGATATTGAAATGTTTTAGGAGGTTTATTAGCGAAATTGAGAATCAGTTATACTTGAGAGTGGAGACTCTCAGAATCGATCGAAAGTTCAAGTATTTGTTTGAAGATCTCTATTTTGAGAAGGGAATTACGAGACAGCTGACTATTTCTCTATTTCTAAGCAGAATGGAATAGCCAAGAAAAGGAATATGACTTTATTAGATACGGTGAGATCGATGATGATGCAGGTCCAATTGTCCATTTCCCATTGGAGAGATGTATTATTAACCACTGTTTATATTCTCAACCATGTTCTATCAAAATTTGTAGTTAGTACCCCATATGAGATTTGGACAGAGAGGCAACCTGACCTTAGTTACTTGAGATCATGGGATTGTGTCGCATATATTCACGATTTCTCGCATTCATATGACAAGTTAGGCTCGTGAGAAAATAAATGCATCCTTATAAAATACTCAGAATACTCCAAGAGGAATGTATTTTAGGTGAGTATACGGACGACACTATTACTGAAATTGAGTATCGTGATATCGTAATGATTTCTCAATGAGAGGTGAAATCGATTGGACTTTACTTTCTATAAGATGGATGAGTCTAGTGACTCAGTTGAGTCCAGTAGGGGATTCAAGAATTTGTTACGGATCTTGGTCCTAGTGAGAGCAATCCATTTAGAGGTAAAGATGTTCCCTCTTACTTGTAGGAGCATTCGTGAACACGTACTTAAATATCATTTTCCAATTGAGGGTGAGTCCCTTATTGTGACTCTTGAGGATAATAAGGAACCCAAAATGGTCCAGAAAGCTCTCGTGGGTTTTGCGATGAACCATTGGTTGAAAGCTATAGATAAGGAAATGGATTAAATGATAATCAACAGGATCTTGGACCTAGTTGATTTGATTGAGGATAGTAAGGTCATTGAGAACAAGTGAGTTCTCAGGGTCAAGAAAAAGACCAACGGATCGGAAGAGAGGTATAAGACCCGGCTGATAACAAAGGGTTACACTTAAATTGAGGGTGAGATTATCTCAATCCGTTTACTTTTAGCGATTATCGCGGACATAGATCTGGAGTTACACGAGATGGATGTTGAGACTGCGTTCCTAAGTGAAAGTTTGGATGAGGAGATTTACATGGAACAATATCCGGTTTTATTCCTGTAGATCAGGATGATAAGATCTATCGATTTCAGAAGTCGATATACGACCTTAATCATCAATTCAGGCAGTGGTATTTAAGATTTCACGAGAAGGTGATATCTTATGATTTCGTGATGATCGAAAAGGATCATTGCGTATACCTTATACGTTCTTCTAACTTTTTTAAGATCATGTCCTTGTGTGTGAATCACATTCTGTTGACTGAAAACAACAGAGAGTATCTGATGACCATGGTGACATAGTCATTGTCGAGTCTTGATATGAAAAACATGAGTGAGATTCAGTTCTTCAAGCCGAACGTTTAAACCTGGAGAATTGATGCTACGGAAAGTGGAAGCTACCAGTCAACAGCAACCCGAGGGTAAGCTCGCCCCTAATTGGGAAGGTCCGTATCGAGTACGATCCATAGTTTGACCGGGAACGTACCGACTCGACAACCTAGATGGATTGACGATACCTAAGAATCGGAATTCAGAAAACTTGTGCATATACTATCAATGAGCCTCAACACTATCCGATAGCTGGGAGGTCTTTCTTAAGCACAACTCAAAATTTCCTATCGGAAGGTCTCAGTCGCCCAGTCTTTACCGATCGTACGCGTCGTCAATTGGGGATGTAACTCCCCAAACGGGTGGACACGGCCCACAACTTAAAAATTTCCTATCGGAGGGCCTCAATCGTCCAACCTCTACAGATCGTATACGTTGCCAATAAGGGATATAATTCCCCGGATGAGTAGACGCAACCCATCATTTCAAAAAGCCCTAATCGTCAGAAAGGCTTTAGTCGCCCGACCTCTGTTCTATGAGTCACGCATAGATTTTTCTTGAATGGGAAAAAATGACTCTTGAATCCGATCGACCGAACATCAAGCAGTCTGGAAAGCTAATATTACCTGGTCTCTCAATCTGAAGTCGAAAATGGGAACCAAATTGCATTGCAACGCAAGAAATCAAAAAGAAGCAAAAATAAGACTCAAGTAAGTGAAAAACAATTCTCTCATTTGTTTTCATGTGAAGAAATACATCAAGATACTTGAACAAGTCGCTAAATCCGACTGATTACGCCAAGGAGAATATACATAAACGTCCACCTCGTCAGGCTGCTGATTTACCTGAAGAGGAAAAACATAATCCCTACACTGGAGAGCACAAAAAACAATGTAGTGTAAGGGATAAGAAGAGACGAGTTCGGGATTTGTGCCACCAAAACGACCCGAACTCAACCTACCCATCCAAAAAATAGTATGAGAAGCACCCCCACTGCATTTGGATGGTGAGGACCAACCGGAGGAGGCCATGCAAGGCGGTACAAGATGCCTCCCTCAGTGGCAAGGGATCAGATCATGCCAACCAAAGTGAATGGTCAACATAATGAGATCTCATTCCAGTAGTCCTCTTCTGTAATGAGATCTCATTCCAGCAGGAGTCATCCCAATCAAGGATCATCGCACGCTACGACGCCCAAAAAACCGACCCTAAGGAAAAATCATTCTCCACCAAGTAACCAGGAAGGAAGAACGTCGGTTCTCTATAAAAGGAAGTGAATACGCATCATGGCTATTTATAACCATAAGAAGGAGAAGTCACAATTAATTCGAGGAAGATGAAACAGATCAGCACAAATACAAGTCATAAATGCCGAAAGTAAATTGTCTTCAATTCTCTATGAAGAAAATCGTATATGATGAAACAAGCTCGCATTCCTAACGTACAAGGAGGGCGAATCAGAATGGATCGAGTGTCCCTATGCATTCATAACGTACGAAACACACTTTACAGACCTTCATTTATGGCTTTTCTTTTCCAAGAAAGCCATAAGTTGGGGGGCAAATGATGAGACATGACTCAAAATCCAAATCAAAAGAGTTAATTCCCTAAAGGCCCACGAAATGGGCCTGCCGATCAGTATCTAATGTCTACTACAATAATCTACCGAAGGACTATAGTCGTCCCGATCAATCTACTAAAAGACCTTAGTCGTTCGGATTTAACGAATGATAGGGTCTTAGTTGTCCCGTTAGCTAATCAGAGACAGTCTCCTCAACCAATTAAGCAAATGTCAGTCCTCTTACAGGGCAAGTCTTGGAGGACCCCTATCGATCAAGCGATCGATCAGTACGCAGCACTCCAAACGATTTTAAAGGAAGGTCAGAATTTTCTTAACTTCAGTCTCCTATTTTATAACGGCAAATCTTGGGTCTTCCAGATAAGGAATGCATCCCTCCCGAAAATGGAAGTTTTCCCGATATATAAGGATCGTGATCAATTCAGAATACTAACCCCGAAATTCTCGGATCAGCTCGATAAGGAAGGTAGGGTGGAAGTCTCTCAGCAGCGCACGATTCTCACAGGTATAAGAGATTTCAAAACTCTCGACGTCAGATACGATCTTTAAGCCTAACACAGGGGGCACATTGATCATAGGGGACAACTTTCCCATAACTCTCAGTCTATTTTCTTCTAATCGAAAATCGCTCTTTACTGACTTGAGCGTTAGAGTTTCCCCGTCAGAGTACCCTCCAGTGATTTTTGTAAGTGAATTCATCCATCCACGGTTACTGTTCGAGTTAATAATAATATGATATTATAGAGTGATAACCCACCTTCAATATTCGGAATCCCTTCTTGGTAGATATGATCTTGGGGATAACGAATGGCTATTGACAATGTACAACAGTTGCCATCAGTGGGTACCTATTTATTTCAAGGATACTTTCCTCGGCGAGATGTCCATAACCCAGGAAAGTGATAGTATAAACTCATTTTTTGATTCATGTCCTTAATAAAGAGTATGAGAGGGCAATTGCCCCTCGATGAGCATTGTGATTTTGATTTTGAGATCCAAGTAATGCTATATGGACTGGAATGAATCAAATACACCAAATTTTAAATGATAACTCACTCTGCATATTTTGGTTGATTTTTAATCTAAGATTTCGATTAATTCAAACAAATATTTAACTAAAAATTAGTCAAAATATATTGATATAAAGTTTCACGTAAAATTAGATATTTACAAATTTATTAGTTGTTTTGCAATGTTATTCTTTAACCATTGTCATAAATTTTAGGACTAAAGTTATTTTTTTTGCTACTTAAACTCTGCTATCCGAAAGTTTTAATTTAATTTGAGTAATTATAGAATCTAATTTAAAAATCGATTCCCTATTCATATTTTTTTATTTTCAAAGATTCAAACTTAAGAAATAATGTTATTGAAGCAACATGATTATTTTTTTCCTTTTTTTTTTTTCCGTGGAAACGGGCGAGAAGTACCCTGAAGTTAAGACCGTTTAATTTTATGGTTTTTTTTTTTTTAAATAATGGGCCTTGGGCTAAACTGCTGGAGTTGGACCAGAAAGCTGAAGCCCATATGATGTTTCTAAATTCTAATGCCCGGGCGCCCCTGCTTGCGTCAGAGAGCAGAGAGAGGGAGGGCATATTTGGGAAGAAAGTTAGGGTTCGCTTCAAGATTTGAAATTCAAAAGGCTTACCGTTGGTCAATTGCTCTCATCGAATCGCTCCCAACGGCCATATATTCCGGCATTATAAGTCACGCCCCCTCATTTCAAACCAACCCTTCCTAAGGTTTTAATCGAGAGAGAGAGAGAGAGATGGAGAAATCAGCATCAGCCATGGAAGCGTTCGAGAAGCTTGAGAAGGTAGGGGAAGGAACGTACGGAAAAGTGTACAAAGCGAGAGAGAAGGCTACGGGCAAGATTGTGGCTCTCAAGAAGACTCGTCTTCACGAAGACGATGAAGGAGTTCCTCCAACCACTCTCCGTGAGGTCTCCTTGTTGCGTATGTTATCTAGGGATCCTCACGTTGTTAGGTATTTCAATTTTCTCTCCTCCACTCTTATTTTAGGGTTCTTTCTTGATTCGTTTCTTTTGATCTGAAATTTTGTATCACTTTAATCGCCAGTTTAGGGTTTTGACGTTTTGGTTCCGTAAGATGTTTGATCCGTAATTGTCCTCTTTTTGTCGACTGAATCTGGTGTTTCACTCATTTCCTTGATTATAATTTTAGGGCTCTTTTGACTTTCTTTGTTGCAAGAAATTGTAGATCTGCAATTTTTCTTTTCTTGAGATAATCTGAATTCTGGTTTTTCTTGATCTGATCTATTAATGCATTTCTTGGGCATCCACGTGTGATATCTTGTTCTTATGTGTTAATTATACCCTCCAAGATACTTGGAAATGTCTCTTTTTTTGTGGGGGGGGGGGAGGGGTTTCATTCTTTGGTTTGGGCTATTTCTTTAACTCGTAAGTGTGCAACAGATTGATGGATGTGAAACAAGGGCAGAACAAAGAAGGGAAGACTGTTCTGTATCTAGTGTTTGAGTACATGGACACAGATCTCAAGAAGTACATCCGCAGCTTCCGCCAAACTGGCGAAAATATTCCTTCTCATGTTGTTAAGGTAAGGAATGCCTGAATGAATGGTTCGATCAATCTTGTCAACATACCCCGGCACTTCTCCTTTACCCAATAGTCTTCTTTTGTCATCTTCATACACTTTATATGTATTATCTTCTAAATATCCTTTGATCCTTGAAATGCAGAGTTTGATGTACCAACTTTGCAGGGGTGTCGCCTTCTGCCACGGTCATGGGGTCCTGCATAGGTATCAATTAATTCTCATGTTCTCTTTAGATTTGAAAATTACAAACTCATGCACCAAAGAAGACAAAGGAAAAAAAAAAAAAAATAGGGATGTATGTATGATTTGAGGCACTTCTTTTATGGTTGATTGATCTTTTTTTCCTTCGCTATTTAAAAAATTAGGGATCTTAAGCCTCACAATCTGCTGATGGACCGGAAGACAATGACACTTAAAATAGCAGATCTTGGTCTCGCTAGATCCTTCACTGTTCCCATTAAGAAGTATACACATGAGGTTTGCATGTTGATTCTCTGTTGCTAGTATTCAAGGTCCTTCATTTTTGAGTGTAGTCGGTCTGATTTTGTATGTATGATTCAGATATTGACCCTGTGGTATAGAGCTCCTGAAGTTCTTTTAGGGGCTACGCACTACTCTCCTGCCGTTGATATGTGGTCTGTTGGCTGTATATTTGGTAAGAGTTTCCTAAATATAAATTGATTGTAAAGGATTTTCAGAGTTGTTTAGTGAATTGAATTTGTTTATGCTCTATCCTGAACAGCTGAGCTCATCACAAAGTCTGCACTTTTTCCTGGAGACTCCGAATTGCAGCAACTCCTTCACATTTTCAGGTTCATATTCTCCTCAGAATTTTACTCTCTTAGTCATACTGTAGCCCTTTTAAGGGACTTATGTTTCTTTGTGAAAAACTCTACCAGAATGGGGGAAAAAAATCCTCATGGTCTATTGGATTCTGATGCAGGTTATTAGGCACACCTAATGAAGAAGTATGGCCCGGAGTTAGCAAGTTGGTCAACTGGCATGAGTACCCTCAGTGGAGTCCTCAGAGTATAGCATCTGCTGTTCCAAATCTGGATAAAGATGGCTTAGAATTACTCTCAGTGAGTTGCTACAGTTGCAATTTTGTATTATGCATCTAGCCAACTCTGTCTTTCAAACTTGTAAGCATATGTTTTTTGTAGCTATGCAGATCTTTAACTAACAGTTCCATTTCTCCATTTTTGTTGCAGATGATGTTGCAGTATGAGCCCTCAAAGCGAATTTCAGCTAAGAAAGCTATGGAACATCCTTATTTTGAAGGTCTGAACAAGGACTCTCTTTGAAATGGATGATTACTCCCTACTGATTTGCCATATGTGAAGATCGCGATCTTGACTACCTGATTCTGTAGTAGTATCTGCTTTCCTCAAGCAGTTTTTGGACAAGTATTATAACTGTTGCAAGTTGGTTTGCAAACTTCAGATCCAGCTTCTATTGATAACTGTTGTGATGTGCTTATTTTACTCATTGCAATCAATTTTGATCATATGTTCGAATTCATATATGATCTGCTCCTCCATTTTTTTCTTCCAAGGATTATAAGCTGTAAAACATGATGACACCATTCTGGACTTGAATTTGATTCAAGAAATCATCTAATCATTGCAAGAACAGTGTAATTTGTATCTCACGGGAGAGATTTCTGTCTTGTTGGATATAATTTTTTTCCCCCCACTAGGAAGGTTGCAGGGGAGGCAAGGTCTGCCTAGTGCTCATTTGCTTCCTAGTATTGTAGGAGCCTGCTTTATTTAATTGCAATATTAATGGGTGAAACTGAAGCCAAAGGGGTAGTAAGTCCATTCCTTACTCTCCCCAGTCTACCAAATTTTTTAGTCACGAGCAATATTTATAGGTGAAAAAGCACAAAAATTATCAGGGAAGACAAGGTGGCTAGTTCAGACCAGAAATATTAAATATTTGAATAAGAAGGGATCCTTTCCCACCTATATAGGGCAAAACTAGACAAGAATGTTCTCCTGTTCACCTTATTCTGTAAAGAAAAAACGATAAAAAAAAAAAAGGAAGCAGTTGTTTACCAGATAAAACACAGAATTGCGTAACTTTTCTAAACAGACAAAAGGGTGAGGGCCGACCACGAGCAATAGGAGGATTTTGTTCCCTTGCATCCTGACTAAAAAGTATAAACCAATTTCTGCACAGGGTACAGAGATTGGTAAACGATGACGCAAGTACGTTATCTTGACTAAAACAACCGTCAACAGATTTTCCAGCATGACACAAATTACGATTTGTTTATAGCAAGACATTCACCTTATTCTGTATTGCACTTAAAGCCAAAAAAAAAAAAAGCCCTAGACTGAATTTTATATCAGAATTTCATTAAGTCTAATCTATTTTAGTACAATAGGTGGTCGGCCATTCACTCCCGAATATCCCCACTTGATGCAATTGTTAGCAGCTTTCCAAATGGCGGAACAGCATGTCCTTCCTCTGCTGGATAATGATGATCATGTCCAATGAAGTGGCCTGAGACAAGCTACAAGGTAATCATGTTGACACAAGCCACATGAAGAAGGTTGACCACACTGTGAGTGAAACTGAAGCCAACGCATAAGTCCATAGCATGATCACGGAGCACTCACTCTCCCCAGCTCCAAACAACTGAGTAATGGTTCCTGCCAAATTTTTCCAAAAACCAAGATTATTACGCATAATAAATGAAATGTTGAGACTACAATAACTGCTTTTATCACTTAAAAGGCATCTTTATCGCACATAAATATCAGAGAAGGCAAGGTGAGCGGTCCAGAATTTTAAACTTCGGCCAATTACAAGAAAAAGGGTTGTACCCTCCCCTCACCAATTACAAGAACAAAACTAGACAAGAATGTTTTCCAGGTCAAATTTTGCTAAGTTGGAAGAGAAATGTGGATATGGATTGTAAATGGAGATCAAGAGAAAGCTTTAAGCATTCTTTTCTCATGGTGGTTTTGGTGGTGATGGGGAGCAGCAAAGTAGTTAATGCATCTGCTAAATAATTTCTAGTGGATCTGAAGACACCATATGATTTCCCACTCAACTGCTTAGCAGCCAACTTACAGGAGTCCCATGGCAACCAACAGTTACCGTAACCTAGGAGACTTCATAAAGTGCAAAGTAACAGGAAGGAAGAGGGCCAACTAGAAATAGAAGAATTTTGTCCCCTTAAGTTTTATATGGGAACGATGTATCAGTTAGTGCACATTAGCTAAGAAATGAGATCCATAAAAATGCAGCAGAACCTCAAATAATGCAGATGCAAGTGTTAGCAACTGTCCTTCGATTACCATACCTATGTTCATTGCAGGTGGAACAGCAAATTGCAGCAGAAGAACAAATTGATACAAGGGATTTGACTGCACCCACCCAAAGTAGAGTGCACCTTTGACAACAAAAACTCCAATAAGAGGCAAAACAATGTAGCGAGCTACTATGATGCCAACAATGATGGACATCCGAATCCCTGACCCTCGCAAACCTGTAAGAAGTATTACCAAGTGTTAGGAGAACCTATCAGGTCCCTCAGGATAAAAATAACGTCAGATTGCCGGTACCTTTAAGAAGGTTTGCTCCCACTATCAGGCTAAGAACCGGTATGGCTCCATCCCTGCAGTCAAAATACACTTTCAAAAAATCCATAAGACCGAAGACGGGGTTTAACAAGAAGCCTTTATTCAGTAGGTTCATTTGATCAAGTGAGGAGGCCATGACTCTTCCACTAAGAAATATGCTTTATGAAAATGGAACAAACGACAACCATAAATTCCACACCTTCTGACCTTAGGTGCTGATGCTTGAGTACAGGGGTTTAAAGTCCATGCTACAAGTCATGACTACCCTATGGTTGGTCACTGCACATTTAATCCCTGATGATTATAAACACGGATTTTGTCTGATATATTCATAGATTGGCCCTGGACACCAGACAAAAAGGATCTGAAATAAAAATTTCTATAGAAAACCACATACCCTAGCAAAGACACAGAGTCCTGGATCACTCGAAGAGGAGCTCTATCACCAACTAGGGCCTTTCGGATCTGCGGAATGAGTCCAATGATAAAGCCAACTATCTGTGAAAGCAATAAATGAGAAGACAGTTTAGTCATTGAACCATCCGAGTCCCGCAACATGGTAAGTTGCTTCAACCTATTACACCCTTGGAGCCAGCTTGAGCCACATAAAGTGTCTGGTAAGAGATGCTTCGCTCTATGATCAAAGCTGGTTTTCCCTGTTTAAGATATAGAAGGCTTTGTGTAGGTTTTGCACCTGAAGGAGATGCTCAGAGCAAACTAGGATATCTCATGCCACTCCATATACAGACCCTAAAATTCCATGAAGTGAAACATCTTTAAATCTTTACCATTGCTTTCAAAGAAGTAAAATGAGGGTTGAGTGATTGCTGCAACTATGGATAGTGAACCCAACTTGGATTCTCCAAAGAAAAATTTGCATAGGCAAGCACATATGACCAAGAGGCAGCATACTGCCAAATGATAAATTCTTGATTTTGGAACTATAGCCCAGGTGAATGCATTGTGCAAGTATCAAAAATTTGTGTTGGCCAGCGCATAGGACTGAGAGGCCCACCAAATAATAAATTATTGATTTTGGAACTATAGCACAGGTGAATACATCACATAAGTATCAAAAGGCCAGAGAAGAATTTAGTAAACAGGAAAGGAGCATGTATTGCATGGGGTTGAAGTGCAAGAGACAATAATTTTAGATACAAAACACTTTTAGTTGAGGTTGAAAAGAAGCTGATCAAGAGTAACATCATACCGCTCCTATAGTTGAAGGGGCCAATAATGACTTCAGATCAACCTTTCCTAAAAGTTTCCAGAGTTCATGCATATTATTAACCGATATAGCTGCCTGCCAATGCCAAAAAACTCATTGGTCAATTCAAAAATAACTTTTCCGTGCCTTAGCTAAAGCAAGCGAAATTGAAATTTTGTAGTTGAAATGAAAAGAGAATTAAAAGATTCCAGATATGCCAACCCCCCCCCCCCCTCCCCAAAAAAAAAAAAAGAAAAAGGCCAGAGGAAAAGATTAGTCATAATTATTTAGCTTGTCACTCATCAAGGATATATTTGTTGGGTGTTAAATGGATACGTAAACAACTCCAAAACACAAAGTTCTCAAGGATCAAAAGATAATGGGCATAGGGAGAGAGAGAGAGAGAGAGAGAGAGAGAGAGAGGAGCAAATGAAATTTTGCTTCTTTAAGCATTTCTACTCTATTTCTGGTTTGTTAAACTACTAAATTGTCACTCTGAATGACAATGTGTTTGGGCATCTTGGCATTCTTGCATGCTAATCATCAATTTAATCCCCATTCAAATAGTAAACTACTGAGAGAATCCACGTGCCTAACAGTTTTTTTGGGTATAACGAGAGGCTTGATACCATTAAGTTTCTACAGAAAATCTTATAAAACTGAAGATTTTCTGAATGCTGATAAATCAAAAAGTTGTTTTCTGAAATATCATTAACATCAGATACCCTGCAGTCCCTTGGGCATCTATGCTGTCCCCTTTGATGCTCAAGGGACTTAAGTGTGCCAATGAATATATAACAGCAGTGTTATGGGCAATAGCATTGCCCATAATTAGTACCCAATGCTGGTATTGTTAAGCCTGCACAAGGTGAGACAGTGGGTCTTTGCTTATGACCTCTAACATTATAACGAATTACTTCCACCATCCATCCCCGTATATGAGGATGATGTTAAAAAAAAAAAAAAGAAACATTTACGGAAAAAAAAAATCAACATTAGGTCACCTAAAGTAATGAGTACAAACCTCATTTTGCCCTTCGAATTCTGGGCAGGCAATTGTATAATGGCCTGCATCATCCTCAGAGTAATCCTTGGAAGAAAGTAGCGGCCCTATAAAACTGCTTTTTGGTGATTCCAATGATTCACTGGCAGACTTGCCAATGGAGGAACCATTTATCTGTATTTCTTTAGGTATATTACTTGCAGATATCCGCACAATGTTGTAAACATAGGACCACAGATAAATAGCTCCAATCTGAAGTATTACATAAACAAGAAGTTAAGACGTGAAATAAGTCCCTTTACAACAGATGCACATGCATTTTCTTATCAGCTCATGGCACACAAATTCTCCTAACTGAGAAGTTAACATTAAAATCAAGTTCTTTTAGATTTACTCATCTCAATGTACAAGTCAAACAAGTCCAATTTGATCTCTTCTCTAAACTTTCGAGATTTTTGACTGTGAATCATTCAGGAGAGAACTTACAGCCATAGAAAGTGAAACATAAGCCAGTCCATAAGAATGGCAGGCACCAGGTTCTCCAAATGGACTACCTTTTTCCTTACACACGGCTGGGATTATAATGAGAAGCATGTTCCCCAAATTTCCTGCTCATATAGACTCAATTAGTCACACTCAAAGAGGATGCACAAGAAAGCAAATTAGCATTCATCTATGAAGGGCCAATTTTTAGTTGGCATATATTCCACAAAGGAATTCACAAATGCTAATCTACATATGACAATGCCATTGCATATTCCTTCTTTTTAGTTGGCAATTCATCTGCAGTGTCCCAATGCCTACTCCTTTCCCCGATCCAACAAAAAAGAGAAGAAAACGAAAGAAAGAAAAGGAATTTCATCTAGTATTGAGAAAAGTGCTACATTGGAAGAGGTTGAAGATATAGTAGTGTTACTTAGATTTTGACATAATGACAAATGAAGCATCATTCATCGCTTGCATTCCTTGAGATATTATGTGAATTTATTACGAATTAATGGCTGCTTGTTGAACTTGGCATGCTGATATCCATGGATTGGAAGCTTTTCTTCCACACTAAGAAGGAGATGTGTAAACATGTCAGTAAATACCTGCAGCACAACATCCCAATATAAGACCATGCAGTTGTGGAGGAGCTCTTGTCACTTGAGTAACTATCCATCCAAGTGCTGAACCGACGATGAAGGTGATAAGTATATTGAGAGGCATAAACCACCTACATGCTCAATTCAAGCCTCAAGATCAAATTTCAGTGATTAAAGCTTAGACAAAATCTATGATGACAGAACTCATGAAAAGACAAGAATTAACTCACAACGAGACCATGCTGTCAAATGTTATTGTTCTGGCCAGGTTTGTAGACACAAGTGATGGATTGAACACATAAAACACAACCTGTTCACACATACAAAAGTTCTGTGGTTAGCATTTAGTACCATGAGTTATTATTTATGTACATGAGGAAGAAAAAGCAATTATCTAGTCATAATTCCTCAATTGTTATCTCTTTGTTCAATTTCTAGTAGCATCCACGGTTGTTTCTTGGAATTATTATAGCAATAGCTAGTCAAACATGCTGCCCCAGCCAGCCAAATCTGAATGCAAGTTCCCCTCCCAATGGAGTAGAAGTATCAGGCAAGGCATAGGCCATGTTTTCACTCAGATTCATTCTCAGGCCTAAATGGGCCCAAACGGGTTGGATGAAGAAACGAGCCCAACCTAGGATGTGAGAACTAAAGCTTCTTCTTTAGGCCTAAACAAGAACCAAAGCTAGCATCCCAACCAAATGTACACGTCCCGAGAAGCATTAAATGCCTAACTTTCTAGGAAAATGTAAGCCAAAGCCAAAGGAGACTGCAAAACTCACATAGTGTGTGACCCAAAAAAAAAAAAAAAAAAAAAATCAGATAATGATTTATTGGCCAAGAATCATTTAACGAAATAAAGAAAACTGAGGGGAAGTCCTATAATCAAGAAAAGTAAACCTTAGAAAACATTGCAGAAACTGAAAATTGAAGATATATACGAAGACTCACATTATTCAAATGTTTTCTTGCGTCCTCACCCATTATATTGACATGATCCAATGCAAGAAACGATCCAACTGCCGTCACCAATAGCACTTTCAGGACAGGAACTGAAGAAGTAACAAATAGCTCAAGAAGCCCCATCTCCCTTTTAAGTATCAAGACAAATTAAAATGCTCCTCTACAGCTGTGGAGGCCCCTGGTCAATATATTCTGACAACAAATCTACCAGCTGCAATTTTTTATCAGGTTTTTGGGGGAGAATTGGTTAAAATGTTGAAACAGAAAACCTGAACCAAAAGTTGGCATTTGCATTAATACAACAGTGACCTAAAATCTGCTTGCCTAAAATGTGTAGCCAGGCAGTTAGCATATAAAGTGTATAGGTGTTGTATGGTAATGGTGGCAGAGACTTGGATCCTGCCTGCAGTAAGGTTGGGAGGGTTTCCTGACAGGAAAAGACCACCTCTACTCTACCGTATGATTCCATCACGGATTTTCCACAAATAATTATATCTTATCTTTTTTTTTTTTTTTTTGGGAGGGGGGAGTAATTATGCAATATCTTCGATAGACTCTCGACTTTTTTGATCAATTACTTATTGAATTGATCAAATAGTAACATGATGGCATGAATTGACAAAACCATAATAATACACTCTGCGAATTAACATGAGATTATGCGATATATGCATCGTCGTATACCCTTTCACAATCCAAGTTGACTCATGATTTTTTTGGTTAATAAAGAGGGAACTAATATTGCAGTTCTAATTCCTACAACCTTTTTAGTTAAGTTACAATGATCAACTTGAATGAAACAGACTTCCTCGTTCTTATCAAAATCGTTAAAAATTAATAAAATGGAAAAGACGGAGAAAGGTTAATGGATGCGAGATTAAAAGAAGTGGCAAAAATGAGCATCAAAGAGTAAAAAGCCAGAAATTTTCACCTTCCCTGACCAGGCTGTGTGCCCGTGAGCATTATTAAGAGGTCCCAATTTGTGAAAGCCTTCGTCATCATCCTCTGGTCCGTCGGATAATGCCTGGAATCTGATAAATCAGGAAGAAGCAGAGGCGGTTGAAGAAAAAGGAAACTCAGAGACAGGGAGAGAGAGAGAGACGAAAAACTTGCGTTGTTTATCTAATGTAAGCCAGGTGGGATTTGGGTTGGGTCCGTCAGAGAAAGCCAAGATTACCCGCACCGTCCAAATGTAAATGTATGAGCGTCTCGTCTCCCAACTCTGTATACACTTTGCAAGCGACTATCTAGCATGGATTGAATGAGCATCAAAGCGAAGGTAGGCGGCTCGGCGTTGGGGGTTGGGTGGGGCTCCCACGTGCTACCCACATTTTTATAATTTTTTAAATGCCATATGACTTGGTTTTTTATGTGGTTCCTTATTCGCCATCTTTCATATCATGCATGTTCCATCATTAAGTCGATTGGTTCCTCTGAGAGACGAGAGACGGAGACAGAGAGACGTACTCTATTTGTGCTTTTCCTTTCCCTCTATTTCATATTGCCTTGTACTTCCAAAACTGCTTCTTAGACCAAATCCCATCCCACTCACTGTCCCTAAAAAAGTTTTAAAAGAAATAAAAAAATAACTAAATAATAAAAATTGCTGACATACAATTCTGTGTAAAAAAAAAAAAGAAGAAGTAATATTATAATTAAGAAATTAAACCCTATCCTTCCTAGCTTACCAAAATAATGCCAAAATATTGTTTAATTGAGGACTTAGGAGCCTCTCATATTGTCTAAGATTCCAACTTCACGATCATAAGTGGCATAAGCAATGAGAGCATTGATTGATGTCTATCCTTGGGATGGGAAAAGGACGGCCATTTAACCAAAAAGAAACCAATAGCAATAGCAACAGATTCTATTTTTTACACTACTGATGCCATGACCGTCTCCCCTTCTCTCCCGCTCTCATGATTTTCCACCGCTAATTTTATTCACCTGGCATTGTGGGATCCTCTTTTCTTTTCTCAAAACACTCGAGTAGTAGTCTCATTATACATATCATCATATCAATATTTTTATAAAATTAAATTTAAAATACCTAATACATATTAGTATAATATTTAGTAAATAGTTGTCAAATGTCCTATATCAAAAATTTTACAAATTTAAAATAACTATATCTGTGGTCATAACTTTAGATGCAACTTTCTCTTCCAAATCAAATATTGCTAAAATTAAGGATCAAAATTCATTTTTGAAATGAGCATAGGTAACAAAAAGGGGAGGAGGAGGGGGGGTGTCTGTTTTGGATCCTTGCAAATATTGATAAACCAACATAAATAGAAACTTCTTGTTTGTATCATTAATGTGACGGCAATGCCATACGGCTTTCAAACCCTTATAAAAAAAAAATCTTTAAAATATTTACATTATTCAATGTCATAAAGGATGTATATTTCTCATAAAGTCTTGACAAAATGACACCTTTTAAATGGAAATTGATGTTCGCATGATATTAACAAGTGTTTATGGTTTGATAAGTCTGGATTTTGTACAAATGACGTTAGGTTTGCTATTAAACTAAATATTACTAAAGTTTATATAAACTTTAAACTTTTATTATTTTAATAAGAGCAATGACCCTGACTAATGTAAATATGCATTTTGCCCGTTGTAATAATTGTTAACCTAAGTGACCCATTATTACAATTAATTTACAATTATGATTTTGGGCGACCCATTACTACTGGCCCATGAGACGGTGGACAAGTTCTGCCGTTTTGGGCGCATGATCACAATTTTCCATCCCCAATTATTATTATTATTTTTGGTCAAATTACTTATTATTAATCAGTATTTAAATTTTGACCGATTAATCTAACTTAAACACTGTGAGGTATTTTATGAAGATATCGAATCTCCTAAATCCTATTTTTTCATTTTCATCCCATGACTTGAATCTGAAATACATGTTAAAGAAGTGTAGTGCTTGACTGTCATACCTATAGAAGTTTGGTTTACATCCCCCAGTTATAAAAATCTCTTCCCTTCTCTGTGGTGGTTCCTCAACTAACAAACATCCATGCTATCTACCCTTCTTCCAGATCTGAGATAGGATTCCTCTGGTCATTATAGACCAAGTTATCTGTTTGGCCATCCTTATCATGGTCACTTCTTTTCTTATCTTTATTCTTCTTTTGTTTCTTTTTTTTTTTCCTCCTTCATGACTCTAGCTTAGCTCTCTTTTCAGCTTCTGTTTCTTAACAATTTTAACAATGTATGCATGCAACTTCTAGGTTATCTTCGTGTCTTTCCATGATATTTTCTCTCATGCTTTTCAACAGCCACAACAATGATTGTTCCGTTGTTGCACTATTTCTGCATAACACTTTAGAAGAATCGTTCTTTCCCTTCGCTCTAAGGCAATACCAAACTAACAAACACCCTTCGACTCATGTCCCCCCAACTATATGAACTCGTCACCATCCACATCCATATGCAAAGAGATACCTCATTTTCTCTTACTTGCCAAACCATAGCCAGTTGAACATAATAAAGCAGATATTATAATAATAATGTTTGCATTTACTTGAAAAATTGCCTTTTGGCTCAAAAATTTATAATACATCTTTTGGAATTTAAATTTCAAATCTTATTTATACAAAATCACATCTCTTGCCTAAGAATCGAATTAAAAGTAGGTCATTTTATCTTAGTATGGATAGATATAAATTTTTTTTTTCTTTGGTGTGTGCACGCATGATTGAACAAATATGTTTAACTGGTCAATCAAAAACATTAAACTCAAATTGTAACGAGTGGTATACATTTTTTTTTTTTTGGTTTTTTGTATCTACATTAAATCTTGTGGAGATTTTCTACTTAATTATTATGGGAATCCATGTATAATTAACGAATGTAGTGACTAAATTATTGCATAATGTCTAATAAATTGAGCCATCCACGAGCAAAGGGTTATTGTCGAGGGCAAGGAAAACAATTAAACGTTTACCTAATCGAGGTTATACTAATTAGAGGCAAACATCACAATGGTTGAAGACATAATATGAATTGTCTCTGGCTGTTTTTTTTTTTTTTTGTTTCCCTGTACTAATATCTGTTCTTCCTAGTCCCTTATTCACATTTCTGTGCACTTGAAAAAAAATAAAATGACGAAATAAATGGGGGTAGATGCGAAATTTTATTGGGCATTTATTTCTGTAGCAATCTGACGCATATACTAATATCTGTTCTTCCTAGTCCCTTATTCACGTTTCTGTGCACTCGAGCAAAACATAAAATGACGAAATAAATGGGGGTAGATGCGGAATTTTATTGGGCATTTGTTTCTGTAGTAATATGACGCATATACCCTTTGGTGGAATGGCAATTTCGGAATAGAGAAAAGAAGACAAGGTTGGGAGGGGAGGAGAATGAAAGAAAGGCCCAACGGCTATAATCAGAAGGAGAAACAGAGAGAGGTTTTGGGAAAGCAAGCAATTGTGGTTTTTTTTTTCCCCGGGGGGGGGGGGGGAATTGCCTTTTCAGAGGGGAGTGGCAGAAGCAGTCGTACAAATGTACGCCGAGCGCCAATGGGAGAACAAGGCATCCCTCCTGCCCTGGGTTAATCCGCTTCCTCTTCTCTCTTTAAATCGGAGAGAGCTCTTTCGCTTCTCGATTTTCTTTTTCCAAAAACGCACGTTTCCATCTATGGAATCATTTTTGCCCATTTCCTACTACTTCACCTGCCCATATTCTCTTTTTTCGCACAGCAACAAACCCTAAATTTCTCCGTCGTCGTTTCCTCCTCTCTCCCTCTTCAACTCCCGTCATTCTTTCAACACAGGCAAGTCATTCTTCTTCGCTCTTCTCTCTCCTTCTTTCTATTGGGCTTCTACTTCTTTCTTGAATTTCCTTTTTGCCCTAGATTTTGTCTTTTTTCCCCTGTTTAGATTTCTTGGAACTAAAAATTTAGGGTTTTCGTGAGAAGATTTATGGTCTGAGTAGAGCGAAAGATCTCATAAATACCATAAATTTGCATACACGTGTCCATTCCATAGGTGACACACTTTACTATTTAAAAGATGTCAATTTTTGTTACTCATTCACCAGTGGCATGAATTTTTGAAAACCGTATCCATCTTTTCGTCTCCGTTAAATGTTTTTCGTTCTGGATTCTAGTTGCAAAAAAAAAAAAAAAAAAATTCCTTAATAAACACGAAATATTTCCGTGTTCTTTTAAGATTAATCTGTTCGGATGTAACAGATGGAGATGGATGATCTATCAGGGACACCTGAGCAACAAGCAGCATTTCTTCAGGAGCTGGAAAGTTTCTTTAATGAGAGAGGAAAGCATTTCAAACGCCCCAAGTTTTATGGGAAGCCGTTGAATTGCCTCAAGTAAGTTCATTGTAGCAATCATTTTATTTAGTGTTCCAAACTTGTCTAACTCTTGAAATGATTGTCATGGTGGGATAGGTTATGGAGGGCTGTTATCGAACTTGGTGGATATGATGAGGTTTGAACTCATATTTCCTCATTTATGTGTTGAGTTGTTCTCTTCCTGGTTGTTCTAGCAGCTAATGGACTATTGGACTTATAACTCCTATTGTTGGTTCCCATCATTATTTGGTATTTCTTTGACGGGCAGGGGCAGCCCCTCTATTGAGGCAGGAGGCCCATGAACGCCAAATATATTCATATCTATCTTCTGTATGTCACCCCATCCCTCTCTTTCCATTTTTCTCTATGTCATGACACGGAAATAAAAAAGGGATCAATCAACTAGTTTTGACCAAAATTGGTTCTTTACAAGAAGTAATTACTTTTAACGGAAAAGGGTTCCATATTTATGTTTATTGATACTTCGAAAATCTGTATTGAATTTCTATAAATATACTGAATGGATTGTATAATGTATTTTATTTGTTGGATTACGTGTGTGCATTTTGCTACGGGTAAAGAAATTTTTTTATTATTTTTTTTATCTTGCTTTGGATTTCCTAAAGTAGAGCACTACCATATTGAAAGATTTTAACGCAAGAAAAGCCGGCATCTATCAATTGACACAACTCAATGTGGCTGTACCCAGGAATTTATTGAATTTACTGATGCTCTTTCTGTTCTTGTAACCTGTGAATGCACATAATGAGGCTTGAAGCGGCCTTTTTGTGATTTCTAATTGCATATCTGTAAGTTTGAGATGTTAATTGTGCACAGTGATGGAAATCCTGGGATTAATGTGATTTCCAATAGGGGGACATGTTATCATTTTCCTTCTCATGAGAATATGACTGAATTCTTCATTTCTTGTGGTCTTAAAAGGTCACTGCAGGGAAGCTATGGCTGCAAATAGGATCCTCCTTCAACCCTCCCAAGTAAGTAATGACATGGTTGTTGATGCCACTAATCAAATTGTGAGGTTATAATGTGACTCTAGGTGGCATGTATGTCCATTTATATCGATATCATTTTAGATATTTTGCTTTGTTGCAATGTTGTGAGTCGTGTATTTTTGTTAATTTCCTAGAGCTGGAAACCAATTCTATGCAATTACCAGATACACTGTTTTATTTTTTTTAAACGAACTAATTTACCCTCCTTTGGCCTTTTTCTCTTAGGACCTGTACAACAGTTTCTTTCTCATTTCGTGGTTTCTATGAGAAGGTAAAATTACCAAGCTGAAATCCCATCTTTTTGAACTTTGCATGTTGGTTGGTTCTTTGCTTGTGGTTTCATGTAAATTCATTAGTTGCTATTGCCTTTTTTTTTTTTTTAATATGGAAGTTTCTCTCTTATTTTCTGTTCCTCTTTTCTCTCCCTGTGGGTGGGGTTGAGCACTTGGATCATTAAATCAAGGTTGATGTGTTAGTTCAACAATTGAAAGAAGGTGAATGGTAAGAAGTAAAACTATTAAATGCAATTGATTCAATAAATTCTTGCAAGAGTTTATATGCCGCCTCTGTAGGTCTTCCTTTTCCTGTTTCCGACCTCATAGTAACTCTGCCATTCTAGAATTCCAAGCTTATCTAATGATTGTTTACATGAATACTTAAAAGCATGGCTATTAGAAATGTACAATCCGCAACTCGCATCGTGTGATTCGAATCAATGCAGTTCAGTTAGATGAATCAAAGATATTTAAAAATCATCTATTAGTTGCATGATTCAGTCAGAATTGTGCCAAATTGGAAATCTTGTAAGATTCCCCAATTTGCCAAAGAAAAAAAAGAGAGAGAAGAAGAAAAAGGTGAGAGAGAAGGCTATTATGAACAACAACTATGAAACATCCTTGTTTGGGGCAAATAACCAATGGAATGGAGGAGAATAGGGTAGAGCGAATGGTGGTGGTTTCGTGAAAATCCAGCATTGGAAAGGCGACGCTTGGACATCATTGTCCGACAAGAAAAAGAGTGAGAACCAACGCATGAGGAGGATTCCAGCAACAAAACTTGGAGAACAGACTGATCAGAAGATACTGTGGTGGCTAGTGGTCTTACTCTGTTGATACGTGGTGAAGGAAGATGTTGAGCAAGAATGACAATCAATGAAGGTTGAAGTAGAAGAAGAAGAGATGCCTCAAGAAGGAGACACAAATTTGTTATTTTTTAAGAAAACATGGCACGTGTAAATTAAAAAAAAAAAAAAAGAACCAAGAGACGACGGCCTACAACTTCACACATGTTTTTCTACTCCTTTGAGTATGGGAAGGAGTGGAAAAAAGGGAGTAGGTTCTGGACTTCAACTTAACACAGTATACGTGTCTCAAGAGCCAGCCTAAATCCTTTCAACTTTAGCCTTTAATTTATTATCATTTAATACAAGTGTCTTGTATAACAAAACAACAATATCATGAAGGCATTAAGTATCATGAACAATGCTTTGAATGTGTCTTTAAATTTTTAAATTTTGGAGTATTTTGGATCTTACAATTTAGATTAAGTTATTATTAGCTTGTAGTTATTTATTTGAACCTAAAATTTGAATCATTGTTTAAGTATGTTCTAAGAGATACCTATATACTAGCATTCAATTTTAAGATTCACGATTCGATTCAATTCATAATTCAAAAGATAAGCTTTCCGATTAATGATTGGAATCTCAATTTGATAATCATGCTTAGAAATAAGTTGAATACAATACAAGGAAGGTAAGCTGGAAAAGGGCTTTGTACTTTATGCTTCTAAGTAGGCCCTAAAGAAACGAATTATGCACAGTAGTAAGATGGCATGTCATTTTTCATGTTAGCTTGGGGAAAGCTGATTGGCAGATATTCTATGGACCTTGGCTAGGTCTTGCCTACTGTTAGTAGGGAACAATTCATGCATTTTAGTCTTCCTAGGTGCCATATTTTAAATCATTCTTGCATTAATAATGAGGAATCTCGATTAGCAGCCGAAGATCCACTTTGATTTTGTCTAGAAACTCCTCTTCACCCATCAATTTTTCTTAGCAGACTTTGTTTGATAAAATTATACGGCTGCGTCTGGTTGCAACATCTTATCCAGGAGAGGAAAAGAAGATGCTTATTGATGTCCAAGTTTATTGGCATAATGACCACTTCATGCTCATTTAGGAAAAATTTTGTGTGGTTTCCATCAATTTTTTTTTTTGGTTCTAGTCTTTTAGATGAGCAATACTAGAAGTGCAAAAGTGCAATAAGACAAAATACAAAATTTAAGAGACAAGGAGGGGGTAGAAGAGCGTAACCAAATACCACGAAGTCTAAAATTATATTAGAGTTGGATATGAAATCCAAATGTCATTTCAAACAAAGTCTTATTATTGAGATAAATTATTTTGTTTTCCTAAAAGAAATGGAATAGATCCATTAATGAATCTGACAAGCCAACAGTTCTATAGATGAAAAATAAATTCTTGCTTCCGAAGGGTATGATAAAAGCTTTGTGACTTCGAGTTTACATTGGAAATGCCTATTCTTATCATCCTTGGCTAGTTGGCAGTCTAGCAAAACCCTTGTCCCTCCTTCAATCGAGCTTTAAAAAGGCTTCACCTTGACTAAGTATAAACCTTTGATGTTTTTGTTCCATGTTGTGATTTTCCAGGCACTTTTGGATTATGAAAGGCATGTAATGGCCTGTGCGGAGCTCCAGGTCAAACCTGCACGCTGTTCTGGCCCTGTTGCTGTCAAGCCCCAGGTGATTATTGAGCATTATCGTTTTATTTGTTAGCTTAATATTGATACATTTATCTTTGAAGTTTGAATAATGTCCTTGCCGTATATGGACATGGATGAGTTGGAGCAAGCTCTGCTTAAAATCAGAGATCCATCTGTTGATCTTGCTTTAATATGATCTCAATTTCCTGAAAGTATTTTACAATATAAAAAGCAGGATAGAAATGATTTCTAACTTAATTTGTCCAACGGAGCTATTTGGGACGGAAGATAAAACTTGAATTAGATCCATCATGAAGTTGTCTTCTCATTCCTTCTTTCCTTAGTTTCTTGGTGCATTGTTTGTCTTGATATGTGATATTAAGATCTATTGAGCTCATTAGACTAGCTGCTGTATAAGAAAGCTCATGGGAGGAAAAGCATTTATCTTGCTTTTTACTCTAGTGGAGATTTTTCTCCTGATTTTTTTTTTTTTTCCTTTCTTGCAGATTTCCCAAATACCCCCCTCTATGTTATGCGCTACAGTGAACTTTAGTATAGAACACTGAAAGAAGACCTAGCCAGTTAGCAGAATATCTTATGCAAAGATGGATATTTTTTCACTGTTGGTACTCTTTTGAAGTAACTTTCATGTGGGGAGGAGCCGGGATTGTTGCCTTGGGGAGGCCAAAACAAAAGCAAAATATATAAAAAATATTAAAAATATATTTAACAAAACAATAAAAATATTATTTATATTATTGTTGAACCAAAAAAAAAAAAAAAAAAAAAAATCAAAGATGGAGGCAAAAAATTTAGTGAAAAGAATCACATCCAGATCATAAGATAACAAAATTAATCCACGAAAGTGGTCAACACCCTAAAAATTAAAGTGGCAGATATACATCTAGCCATACATGAATGTATATATATAATGTGTATATAACATATATATATATATATATATATAGAGAGAGAGAGAGAGAGAGAGAGAGAGAGAGAGAGAGTTTGGCGAATGTTGAACATGCCACAAATCCCACATTGGAAATTACAAGAAAGAGGGAAGAGAGAGTGAGATAAATAAGAGACAAAACTTTTTTTTTTTTGGGGGGGGGGGTAAATATTATAATATATAGGTCAAAACCACTAAAATCCAACCAAATTTTGGGGGTACCTAGGAATATCCCTCCAAACTCAAATCCTGGTCATGTAACCTCGAAACTCATAATGTTCATCTAACTCCACAACTGAACACTGTTAAGTTTCCATCCATTTTGGCATAAAGTGTCTTGCATATGACCCTTCTGCTATTCTTTTTCCACAATTGCCCTCATATAATAATAATTCCAATGGGAATGAAAATTATTTCAACAATTAAGAATGCTGTTATTTCCCAATGAAGAAAACGGACTATAACGATCCTCCTATATACAATCCCAACTTTGCCTTTAGCTTTTAATTTTAAGGACTTCTTCTTCATTTTTTTTTCTCCCTCTTAATATCCTTTATATTATACCTAAATTTCAGGTACAAAATGAGTTCACTTCTCAATACTAATTCAAAAATTCACTTCAAAACCCATGATGTTGATCATCCTCAATTCAGAATAATCACAGCAGAAGACAAACATGGACAGGTTAAAATCAAAAGCAACTAATACTCAATAGAAAGATGGGGCTGAAATCCAACCCTAGAGAAGGGTATCATTATGAGGGCAATTTTGGAAAAAGAAAGGGAGGAGGGTCTATGTGTGAGGTGCATGATGTCAAAATGGATGGAAAACATGTTGGGGTGAGTTGGATGAGTGTGATGTTAACAGTTTAGGGGGACTACTTGACTCTGAGTTTTGTTTAGGGGGATATATATATATGAATATATATATATATATATGAATATATATATATATATATATATATATATATATGCATATATATATATTTATCTTATATGAGTATATGTAAATTGGTACCTCATGCCATTATGGGAAAATGAATATAAATATTGTTTTCTTATTCTATGCTTCCAAATATATGCTGGAGACTTTAGTGAAGTGGAATCACCGAAGTTAAAATATTAGCTATTCAATAGAATAGGTCATTGATTTTGAATCTTGATAACGTTCTTAAATGTCATGTAGACAAGCAAACACCAAGGTCCAGAATCAGATGGAGCTCAAACCGAGGGGACAGTTCGTGAAGGCAGAGTGCAGAGAGTGTCTGCTCTTCGTGCTATGCAGGGTTGGCATGCTATGCATCAATTGGATGAAGAAAAGATCACTGGGCCTGTTGTCAAGGTCTGTTGAATTGTATATTAATGTCATCTCTCTCCCTTCTGATTTTTTGGTACTGTACCCTGGGTTCTGTATTAATTGGTTAGCTTCCATTGTCTAATGTAATGAGATCTTTTAACCAAAACAAGTCTCCTTGTAAGCATGCGTAGGTGGAAGAGCTACTCTTTAATATTACATTGTCATAATAGAGAGATAAAACTTGTACTGATCTTGTCAAAAAAAAAAAAAAATCTGTGAAGCTTAAGTTGATGGTACAGAGCAATACCATCCAACATATGTCTTGGAAGCTGAATCCCATGTGTTGTGTGTGGAACAGAATCTAAATATATATCCTATGTCAAGTCTGAAACATATATTGCCACAAACAGCAAATAGCAATGCAAGTCGATGAATCTCTGAGTAAGGATTTCTGTTTCCTCTTCCTAATAAGCAAATTACAGTTTATTGACCCAAGGAAAACAGTACACTGGGTCATAGAAGTCCAAAAAAGAACTAGCGGCAGCAAGCAAGACTAGGGAGATGGAATAGCCATAGCTTTAAGTCACCCCTGTTCAGCATGTGATTGCTTCTCTTCATCCACCTAGATGAATTGAGAAGAAAACTATCCCCCATGACTGACTATACATGATCTTCTCATTTGGTACATCTCCGTCTATGAAGACATCTAGCACTGGTGTAGTCGACAAAAAAGTTAAGTCACAATAATACACCAGCTGGATAGAATGTTGACTTGTTGATTCTTCCCATTTCTGTAAATATGCATCATGTAATCTTTCTCATTATACCTATCTTAACTAGGCTATTCTAAGGAAGAATTTGACCTTATACATAATTAGTGGTATACATCTGAAGGGTGGTGACTGAGGCTCACCATTATTAACAAAACAAAATGCAACATATAATTAACCAGTAAGATTGTCTGTTGATTGCAACAACTAAGATTTTTAACCTTTCATATATTTCCTTTAATGCAGTAATTATCCAAAACATAGAAATTGCTTGGAAGAACAACCATATCAAGAAAAAAAATACGAAGAGCAAATTTAGAAGGAAATTTATTATAATTGGATTACTTACTAGTCTCTAATTTTCTTTCATCATTGGCCTTTCTTCCTTTTCTTTAATGCCCTTCTCTTGTTTTTGAGAATGCCATAATACTTGTTTTGGTGCATTAATGAAAAGGTACACATGTAACAAACATTTTAAGATAGTGTAATATTTGGACGTCTATTTGAATTCTCTGATGTTTGAACCTGTTTGCCCGGCACTTGGTGGAGAGATAAGCAATAAAATGGATGAAGATCAAGTAGTTGCTTAGACTTTCACAGCTCTGTATGTTATATAGTGAAGCAGTAGTTGAAGTAAAGTTTTAAGGGCTGAAGCTTTTTTTATCAGAAGTTATCTCATGCAAAGTTGAAGCACATAAGGACTTCATATGGTCATTACGGGCTTTGGGAAGAATACCTTCTTTACTGGCATGATGTATATCAGTAGATAAGATGCAGAGGTTACCTATATATCTACATCATAAGCAAATAAGTTTGTGACAATTGCGAGCTCGAATTCAAGTATAGCCATACAGTGCAATAGAAAGCTCTGAATGTAGTTAGATTTACACGAAAGAATTGATTTCTCTTATCTTTCCAAGTATAGCCATACAATGCTCCTGTTTTAAGAGATCATACTTTATTTTGACTTCTCAACGATTGTAATTTCATGGGCATCATATCTAATATTAACATGAGATCTGCAAAGCCTCATGCTTGCTCTTTTTGTTGTGACTGGAGGACGCCTTCTCAATTCTCCCCTTGTTCTGACCATGGATCCATTGTTTTTCCTACTCCGTGCTTTTACATTTTGTTAGGAGAAAAACTTTGATATGCTGAAGCGTCAAAAAAAACTTAAGGATGTCGGTATGCTCCTCTACTGTCTTATGGCCTGGTTATGTATCCTCGCAATACTTTCTTCCCCTTATATATCCTCTTAACACTTGTTGCAAATGTATCATATGTTTGCCAATGCAGATTTGCCAAAAAGGAAGACAGCATCGAGCATGGAGCATGCAGTAAAATCTTCTGAAGATGAAGAATCTAAGCGGTCAAGGTTTCTGTCTACCTCTTTATTGGTTATTCAGTGTCCCTTTGCCTGTCCTGTCTCCATCTTATGGAGGCTTTGCTGGTGACTCTTTTATCACTAAGAAATTATCGCAAACTATAACAATTCTTGCATCTAGTTTTAGCTTTTTCCTGATATGGGATCTATGTGCTCAAATGCCTGCTAGAGCTAAGCTTCTCTTTAAAGAATAAAGTCAGGATATGTTGATAAGAGTCACAAATGGATAGGGTCCTCTTAGGTTAGACTTTTATGTATCCATTGCCACTTCAACCTGTCAGGGGTGGAATTGTGCTTTAAAGCTTCTTGAATTTGTTCTTTGCAGGCTTTTGCTTTCTGTTGGTCCTTTTTCTCTTCCTGTTAATGTTACTTCTTCTGAAATTCATTTAGCTGGCTTAAATTGGCTTGAACCTTCCAGGCTGACCACATCACTTGCCACTTTTGGGCCTCCTGCTGACTGGGTGAAGATTAATGTGGTGGAAGCTGTGAGTTACATCACACCAAGTTGATGTAATGTTTCATAAATCAGTCAAATTCAACCATGTGAAGTGTCTAACCAGTCATGCATTATTTTTGCAGGCAGACTGTTTTGAGGTTTATGCTTTAGTTCCTGGGTTTCTGCGTGAAGAGGTATGCGGCTTATGCAAAACCTTGTACCCACTCATCTGCCAATGTCTACCTTATGCACCCTAATATTATGGCACATACTTGGTCTCCATGATTGCTATTGGTCTCCACGAGCTGGTGTCATCAACTAAATCATTGTTATCCCCCATATGTAAATGCACCCTTATTTATTATCTTAAAAAAAAAATTGAAAAAAAGAAGAGAGCCAGTACTTACTATTTCTTTCCTGGATCCTCGACATGATGATGGAGGATCTCTGAGGAGCAATACAGGCCTCTCAGAATCCACTGCTTCAATATGCTGATGCAAGCATAGAGTTATTGTTGTAAAAAATGTTAGCATTTCATACATTTAAATAATCCACAGTGGCAGACCCTAACAAGCTGCAGTCTCAAGAATCAAATTGATAATCTTTGGCTCAAACTCTGTTTTTTAGGTTTTCCTCAGAGGTTTTTGTTTCAAATGAGGATGTTGTTCCCTTTATAGATTCTTTGGCTATTCTTTAGGTTGTAAGAGTGCACCCTTTTGGTTCTCTATGATGCATTTTCTTTCTCCTCTTTGATTTGGAAAGTAAAAAAGAAAGGTATCAAACTAATCATTAAAAAGGTAGAATGGGATCTGTTGATAAATGAGGCTAAGGGCTTCCAAACAACATGACAAGACCTTAACTGAGAATGGCCTACGTCCATTTTAATTTGGGACAAGGAAAGCTTGAAGATCATGATGTCAATGTGGGTTCAAGCATATTTGAGGAGGGAGAGAGAGAGAGAGAGAGAGAGAGAGGGGATTTTCTAGCAAGTGCAAGAGTAAGGGTTAGGACATATATTGAGAAGTTGGATTTGAAATGGCATATGCTAGGTGAGAGAGGGGGGGGGATTCTCTAGCATATTGGGTGCCTCATTTTTTAATATAACTTCTAACTAGAGACATCTAAAGATTGTTGGCACGAATTTGAAATTTGATTCACAGAAAAAATATAACCTAAAGTGAAGCAACTTCTGTACATAAAGATATAAATAGCATTTTGGATCAACAATATTTCAGCAGGTTATTTTAGCACAACTATTGATACCTCATAATATTTCTCAAATACACGTTATGACTTTCCATGTCCTTTATCTTATCATCATGTTCTTACTGTTTCTTATTTGGTGTTCATGCTTATGCTTCACATATTGAAATGATTTTTTCCATTCAATGAGGATGGGATTTGTATGTATGTGTGGGATCATCTAATGGAGAAAGCATGTGCACCATCATGCATTTCATTGATTTATGCCAATCGAGTTACTGCTGCATCCAACCTTTTGTTGGAATTTCGGACTGCTATTTATGAGTTTAGCTTCAAGAACTTCTATGTTTAAGATTATTATTTATAATGCCCTTGAACAATGGGTTTCCTTTCTAAT
The DNA here is from genome assembly GCA_037126225.1 of Dillenia turbinata. Lineage (NCBI taxonomy): Eukaryota > Viridiplantae > Streptophyta > Magnoliopsida > Dilleniales > Dilleniaceae > Dillenia > Dillenia turbinata. Next base: position 266,666 of record JBAMMX010000005.1, read on the forward strand.
CCACCTTTTTTGGGGGGGGCGGGGTGGGGGTTGGGTGGGGTGTTGTATTCACATTAAATTGCTGAATGTGTCTTCAACGTTGTAAGTTTTTTGGAAAAAAAAGAAATAAATGTAATGGTGTAATACTTTCTTTCTTACCCAGATAAATATTCTGTCAGATCCAGTTGGGCGAATAGTTATAACTGGCGAACCAGAGCAGGTCGACTCTCCTTGGGAAATTGGTCCCTTTCAGAAGGTTTGTTTCCTTTTGTTCAATTAATTCGAAGCACTCACGTGTGTGTAGCATATACTGTGGCAGTATGTTGCCAGTTGAGAAAGCTACTTAAATTCCTCATATAGAATGGCAGTATGTAGCATAAAAAGACCCAATTGATCTTTACTTGGCTCCAAAAGCTTTTAGTGTTTAGCTGATTTGATGCACTATAGAATGAGCTTTCCAACTTCCATGTGCAACCCCTGTAATTTACTGAGGAATAAATATGATGTAAATATAGGTAATTTATTCTAAAATGATAACCAGGAAAAGGGGGGATGGAAGAGGTTTATTGTCTTTTGACTTTTTTCGAATGCGGTTTTAGGTGGTCAGCTTACCTGCTAAAATCGATCCGATTCGAACGACTGCTGTTCTTATGCTCCATGGGCGACTGCATATTCATGCACCTTTTGAACGGTCAAGTGTCTAGATACAGTCAAAGAACTAAAACAACCTAGCTGGCCATTTTGATGTGTGGATGTCTACTTTTTCGTATTAAGGATCAGAGCTGGTCAGTTTGATTGCTGAAGTTAATTCTTTCTTGCTGGGATGAGAGATGGCAAATGATGTTAATTTTTATCAGAAGGGTCAAATTTGACAACATATATAGGGTTCAAGTGTTAGATGATAGAAAGGAATTGATGATTCTTTTTTGAGAAAGCGACTAGCATTGACAGTGCATTTTGAATACTGTTCTGCCACCAATTTCACCTATTGCTGACTGGGTACATTTATTTATTTATTTATTTTTTAAGGCTAGTTTGATGTTGTTATGGTTGGGCATCAGGTCAACCATTTTATTCTTTCTCCTGGTAATTCTAGCAGATACGTGCTCCTGCATGGTCATTTGTATGTATTCCATCTGCTTGGGCACCTAAAATGCAAGACCCGTAATTGTCATACTCCTCTCTCATATAACATTGTTGATTTATAAGACTGCCTCTTGTGCAGCTCTTTTGGAATTCTTACTCTTTTTCTCACAATATTTGCCTCATAAGGTCGGGGATTGCATTCTTGAGAGTAGGATTTTATGTGATTAGTCTTGTGAACTGCGAGTATGCAATTCTTACGCCAAAAGGCCAAGGAGATCAGATGATGCAATTACTGTAAAGTAGGTTCGCACTGTGGACGCAGGAATTGGCAACTGTGGGTTGCACATTAAAACGTAGAATGGTTGAATGTGGATGCCCTTTGGGCGAAGGACTCTTGTGGGCCTTTTTTTTAATTGTTATATTAGACCGATCAATATTAAATTTTATTAATTTGGTTTGAGTATTATGGATATATTAAAAGTTCGGTCTTTTAAATTTCTTTTCTTAATTTTCAAAGTTGTTCAAATTTAAAACCTTTAATTAAAGGTTATAATGTTCGATCACAAGAGATGTACAGTGGACTCTTGTGCTCATTGTGGCAGCATCGTGAAATGAACCCAAAATATTAAATATGGTACAGGCGTGTCTAGAGGACAGCTCCCTTTTGAGCTGGACTTGAACGAAGTCTCATACAATACAGAAGATATATTGTGAAGCTTTTCGTATTGCAATCCACCAATCTCTTGTACTTGCGGCTCTTTTTTTTTTTCTTTTTTTTTTTAAATTAATCGATATTTAGATTTTGTCTGATTATTTTAATTTGAATAGTATGATACTCATTAAAGGATTGACACAATCAATTTTTTTTTCTCTATTCTTAGGATTAAAACTCGAGACCCCTTGCGGCTCAATTTAGTTATATATTTAAAGGCTTCGGAGAACGTTCAAGCCCCTAATTTAGTCGACTTGATTTTCTCCTTAGAGGAACACATCTACTCAAGTGCAGAAGGAAAGTGGAGAGGATATTGCTTATGTTGATGTGCAGTCCCGAGTTTATATTATAATAAGAAAAGCCTCATAGTTTTAGGCCCATTGTGTTGTGTGTACCCACTGAATCGAGCAACACCCACCTAACCGAGAACAAAATAGACGGGCATACTGAGACTCCTTTGCCCTTCGCTGGTTGGGATGGGGACAGTTCGCTTGAACTTTACGTCATTGGTCCCTTAAACAAGTAGAGATCTTGCAGTGGTTTCTCCTTCCGCAGGTGCTTGCCCCATGTTTATGCAAGCTCCCTACCATTTCTAACTTCCACCTGCCCTACAGGCCACCCCCTCCCCCCATTTCGTGCCTCTAATATATATATATTTTTCAATTGCTCTCTTGTGCAATAGCTGCATGCATGAGCCTTAATCCTTAAAAGACAATGGGTCATCGGGGCTACGAGAGGATTGCCGGAGGAAAGGCTTCCAATTGCAAAGAAGCCAGTTGTGTGTTCGCAGTCTGCATGTTAGGCTACTAAATTATCTCATTTGTTGTTTTTGTCCGGGGAAGTCCGACAGCATTGCAGCTGCTTCTCAAGTGTCGAAAATGATCAAATAGTTTCAAGGTCAAACAGGAAGGGGAAAATTGCGTGTAGCACTAGTTGTTGCAGCAACGATAGGAGATTATATGATTCGACAAATTCCTTTTATTCAGAGGCAATTTAAGATTTCTTGGAATTTATCAGGATGTCTGCTTACACCACCTCCAACCTAGGCAACTCCCAACTTAAGTAGATGGAGATGGTAATCTCATGGTGGATCTGCATGACCTCCACAAGAGCAACTTCTTCATTTCTTTATTATCCCTAAGGGCTGGGCTCTCTCTCTCTCTCTCTCTCTCTCTCTCACACACACACACACACACGCACGCACGCACGCACGCACACACATACTAGTGTTCCCACTTTGGAAGTTGAAGCAATGACTTTGATGAAGTCAAAACCTAAAGCAAGGGCAATTGATCAAGGTAGGCCCAAGTGGTGTAGTGGCACTCGAGACTTTTCGCCTTAGGACTCCGACTGCACTAGTATGTGTGATCGTATCGAATGAATAATGAATGAATCGTATTGGTTATATAGTTTGACCATCAACTTTCCCAACATTTGATCCGCTAATCCTAATTGCGTGAGGAACATTTAGCTAAACTGCTTAAAATGCTTGTGACAGACGCCTCACCCATGTGCCGGTGGAAGCTCTTCTCATGAGATGTTGGTTTTTCTTTCTATTTTTCACATATGTATACATAAAAATATATTTATTTATTTGGAAGTCTCTGGTAATAAATCTGTTGCCAACGTGAATATGTTAAAGATAAGATCAAAGTGAGTCCATCAAAGGTGAATCAATCAGCAAATATCTGCTTTGATCGTAAACATGAATTCTTATATTAACGGCAGATAGCAGACAAAATGAAATACTCTTCCCGTGTTACATTTTTCTGCCCACTAAATTTGTAAATTCCGACCCACCCCGCTTCTTGTACAACTTGATCATTTCGATAACAAAACCAACGGGCAGATCACTTTTCGGGGCTTACATAAAGGGTTTATTTTTGTTGGGGGAGTGAAAATGTATGAATGAGATCAAAACTGGCCCATTATTTTACAACAACAATACGGGGAATTTGGTTTAGATGGCTTGGGCTACAACTATATATTTCCCTAATGGAATCCTGGTTGCAACATTGGAAAAATCTTTTTGCTGTCCAAGTCCTTCCCGCTCTGGTTCTTGCAGCTTATTTGATGGTACTCAATAAGTTCTTCTTAGTTTAGTAAGAAAAGGATAACATTCGACCTTTTATGATATGGTGCAAATTCAGAGACGGTTTGCTTCTTTAGTGATAAAGATGACTTCTTCCCCTGTCGTTAGCAACCTAAAATTACACCTTTCTTCATCTTTTCACTTATAGTAAAAAGGAACACTTAAATAATACAAGGGCATTAAACGAAGATGAAAATGCAGATCAGTGTGTTCTTCGCCTAAAAATAATTGGGTAAATTGTTACTGAGTGAGTACACAACATTTTATGCTAATATTTAATACCACAAGAAATTTACAATATTAATTATAAAACAAAATTAAATGATGAAAAATGTCATGAGCATTGTTTAGATGGCAAATATAATTTTTTTTTTTTTTCATTTCATCTTAAAAATTGGCATGCATCCAGCTACAGAATTTTGCATGATTTGACTTGTTTGAAACTCCAATGAGTTGGGACATACTACAAATACAATATTTCAAATCTAAGCGGACAACAAAAATGAAAGTAATATTGCCAGATCGCTCCTTCCCCCCATCTTTTCAAGTTTCAATGTCCCAAAGTTCCAAAAATACTTTTGGCAAACCCTTCAAACGAACCCCCCTCTCAAACAAACAAAGACACCCCCAGATCCCTTGATGTTTTTCTGGTGGAATTGAGGGTTTTCTTTTCTCAATTTTGACCAATTGGATGCATTTTTCTAGGATAGGGCACACTTCTATTTTACTTCACAGGCCTAAGGTGGAAAGGAATGTCATTGTAACTGACAAAGAGTAGTTTGCTTTAGCTTCATCTGCCGTTGTAACGTTTCTTCTGGAGGAAGGCTTGTTTAGGTTCTTGAGAGTGTCACTTTTTCTCTTATGGGTAACCAGATATCAAAAATAAAGCTAGCAATTGAAGAAGATTGGCAAAACCTTTACTAGTAATAGTATATTTTATAGGTATCCTCATATAAAACCCAAGCTTCAGGTTCAGATTGAACTCAAGTGCTGAACCAGAACCATACAGTAATAAGAATTATAAAAAAAAAAAAATTAAAAAAAAAAAATAAAAAAAAACTTTATTTTTGGGGGTTCCCCCTTTCTTTCTTTTCCCATTTTCTTTACAATATTATGAGTAGCCAACTAGGAATTAAAATTTTCATAAACATTACTTAGGAGCACTACAGAATGATAGTGATCATTCTTTAATCCTATGAGAATATATATATATATATATATATATATATATATATATATATATTGAGAGTGTCACTTTTTCTCTTATGGGTAACCAGATATCAAAAATAAAGCTAGCAATTGAAGAAGATGGACAAAACCTTTACTAGTAATAGTATATATTATAGGTATCCTCATCTAAAACCCAAGCTTCAGGTTCAGATTGAACTCAAGTGCTGAACCAGAACCATACGGTAATAAGATTAAAAAAAAAAAAAAAAAAACTTTTTTTTTGGGGGTTCCCCCTTTCTTTCTTTTCCCATTTTCTTTACAATATTATGAGTAGCCTACTAGGAATTAAAATTTTCATAAACATTACTTGGGAGCAGTACAGAATGATAGTGATCATTCTTTAATCCTATGAGATATATATATATATAATGGGGTACCATGCACGTATATTTTCTATTTGCAAATATTAGCAACTGTGCGCAAGAGATATGCAATGCAAGCAGCATATAAACAAAGGGGAGGAACCCTAGCAAGAAATAATAAAATTGTTTGTCATAAAACAACTGGAAATGGTTATTCCAAAAGCAAAAGCATAGGAAGACAAGTATGGAGAAATAAGAAGCGCATGCATTAAAGAAGGTTTTATTATACATGAAAGACGGACCTTCCGGAATCTGGGGAGTTCGTTTGTTCGGCAAATGTGGTGGCAACAGTGCAGTTCCAGCCGAAGGTAAACCCCACACCACAACGTCTACCTTCTCTCTAAAGCTTAGCTGCATAATCATCCGATCCAACCCATTGGTCTGGTAATATAAATTAATGAGGAGATGAAAAAGACCAAAGTTGTTTTCATCAATATTGCTGATTCTGCACAAGCATTTTATCAAAACAAAAGAGAAACCAGGCTGTGTCATCTATACACACCTCCAAGCTCTATTCTAAGTCTCTCACTCCCCAGAAGTAGGAGGGACACGTAGATATCAAAAGCCCAAGACCTAGAATAGTATAATTATGAGGAGGGAGGAGGTCATCGCACCTTCGCCCACCACCATTTATATATAAAACTCACACAAACCCACAATTTAATATCCCATTCCTCCCACTCCAATTAGTAAACAATTTAAACTAGTCAATCAAAAATCAAAATGGAGGTCTTGGGGCACTTGCACCACCACCACCACCAGGCCATCCAAATAAATCAGCAGAAAAACTAGTTCCGTAATTCCCCATATTCAGTCCTCCCATAGTATACACCCCAGCTCCGCCACCACCGCCTCTATTTCCTCCTCCACCATCGCCTCCTACCTGCCCACTTCCGCCACCACCAGTGACGCCAGAAGATTGGGAAGCAGCTGGTTGTGATACCTGAGCAGCAGCCTCTTCCTGATCCTCCAGAGGTAATCGTTCAAACACTGCATTAGCAAAAGATGCCGCCATCAAAATCACCGGACCGGAAGCCAATAAGGGACCCACCACGCTACCTCCAACTATCTGCCCCTGACCGCCTGCTAGAAATATGGACAACCCACCGGCGCCTGGAGGAGCTGGTGGCGGAAGCACTGTCCCCGTTAGAGAAAGAATCTCAAACCTTCCGTGCAGGGTGACTACGCTGCCGGCCGGAGAGGACGGCTGTCGAATCATGACGTTTGAGACCGTGCCGCTGCCACTAAGCACGCACACTCCCCTCCCTCTTCTTCTCGCATAGTTGGATACAGACTCGACGACGTCGGATGCTGCAGAAACTTCGAGAACGTGAGATCGGAGAGCATTGGGGCTGTCTCTGGTGACTATGATGGGGGGCTTGGGCTTGTTCTTGGAGCCTGGAGGACGGCCTCTGGGACGGCGGGTGGAGGAAGTTGGTGCGGCAGCAGGTGAGTCATCGGCATCGGCCTTGTTGGAGTGATTAGAGGGAGGGGAAGAGTCGTCGTCGTCATTAGAATCGGAGGGACGTTGATGTTGATGTTGATGTTGATGTTGAGGAAGCAAATCGGGGAGAGCTAGAGAAGAAGGCGGCTGCAAGTGGAGTTGGGGAGGGAGGAGTTGATGGACATAGCGAGAACCTGGTGGTGGTGGGCCTCCTCCTTGGTAACCAGCCATCGCCACATCTATTCTCTCCCACCACTTATTTGCCAGCTCTTATAATTTGTTCGAATCCGATGATGATGATGATGACGATGCTTCCTGATCAAACGGTCTCCTGTCCTAGCTCGCTATTTCAATGGAAGAATATTATTGAATGACAAAAAACAAAATGATTTCCCACCCTTCACCTTCATAAGGCATTCTTGTTTTGTGTCAAAATCCTCAGATCCGATAGTCAAAACTGGAAACCCCCCAAAGCCAAAGCCAGCCAAAAGTTGCAGCGATGCGATACTTACCCTTTGCCAATAAAAATACCCTTTGTGTTCAATACATACAATATTTCATAGCTAAAACCAAAATTCTCAAAAAAGTATAATATATATATATATATATATTAAAAAAAAATGAAGCGATAATAGGCAGGTAGAGGAACAGCACACCATATAGAGGGAGCAAGATTAGACTGGTTCCTTTGGTCACAACCACGGTCGGCACAATAAGAAATCAGAAACCTCCTCCCCTAGAGAAAGAAAAGCTTGGCCGTCAAAAACCACTTAAGCAATCAGTTTGCCTAAAAAGAAAAGATGCTGCAAATACACACACAGTTTCCTTCTCTGGTCTTATGGTAAAGGAATCCAACCATCTAATCTAATCTAAATCTATCCCTCCGACTGTTCAATTATATGTTGTGTTGAGATGAAGACAGGAATCTCCCGGGGGAGGGGTGTTCCTCTTTCACGCACGAATAATAAAGAGAGAGAGAGAGAGAAGTCTGAGAGATTAAGGAGGGTTGCACCGGTAGCACAATTGTCTACTCAATCTACCAAAACGGAATTGACCCCAAATCCAATCACAGGAACGCCATATATGTCTACTATGTCTCCATCGCCCAACTTCATCCCCCTGCCTTGTGCGCGTGTTTTTTCTTCCGGGTTTGAGAGTCAGTCATTCGTCGATGCAACTTGGAACCCATTACAAGCTAACAAACCCCAGCATTCTGCACTTCTTGCACTCTCATCTTCACGCGCTATCTCTCGACGTGACTTACATCATCTCCCACAATTACTCCTTTTTTTTTTTTTTTAAATATTACGTTACTTTTTTCCAAGCAAATTCACACAGGCAGAGAACCAAAAAAAAAAAAAGGGTCTATAAGAAGAGACCTTTGTTAATTTTGCGCAAGAAGTGAAAAAATTTAAACTATAATGTTTTTAGTTGAAAGAATAAAAAATATATTTATTTATATATATGATATTTATATTTGATATATAAAAATTTTTAATTTTGTTTAGTTACGACAGGGGAACTCAGTTTGAAGGTTAAAACATAGTGTCGTTAGTATAATGTTTAATATTTTAATTATAATGGTCTGTTGAGTAATGCATATAAATATAAATATTGCAAATCTACGTTGGCGGACATAACTACCGCCATGTGCTTCGTTTAATTTTTATATATACAAACAAGACTTGACCACTGCATCCTATTGCTTTTTCTCTTGAACTATTTAATTAAAATTAAATAAATTTTTTAATATGATAAGTAATTAATTGATATATATACGTAACCCCTCCCTTGCAATTAATATCATAGGGTAATAAGATTCGTACCATACTTATATCTAATTCTATTTTTTTTAAAAAAAATGAAATAAATAAATCAATATAATTTTTATTCGGCTCCTTTTCGATTTCTCGTTCAAATAATGTTTGAAATATGTTCATCCTCTTTCATTTCATTTCAGACTAAGTTTATAATTTTATAAAAAAAAATAATTTTAATATTTTACATAAAACTTAAGCCCTAATTTTTACCTCATCAACTCTTCATTTGCAACTAACTGTCTTTCTTTCCTTTTTTATTTCTCAGACTAAGAAACTCTAAACATTAAAGCAAGTCTCATATCTAATGCAATTTAAGCAGTCTTGAATTTGGACGATTTAAAAATGTTTTCAAATTTAAGATTTACTTTTATTATTTGATTAAAATTCATGTTTATTGAATCACACGCGCGCGCGCATATAAAACCTCGAAATATATCATGCACCAAATGAAAATGGAATGGCAACGAGAACAAAAATGACAACCTTGTTCGAAATGTTAAATTACCAAAATAAACTCTAAATTCGGGGAGTAGTAACTAATTTCCTTGCCTCCTGCTATTTGTGTCTTTCCCATCGGCGGGTTGATTTTGTTAGGAAAGCAAAACACTTTATTCCATGCAGTGCATTCCTTTGCTTTGGCAGGATGTAGTCTCTTTTCCTAGTTTTAAGTTTGTGGGTACCAACAAAGTGGAAGCAGATGAATGCTACGCTGAAATAGAACTTGGGAGTTGGATTGGAGAAAGAGTAGAGCTAGACGAGAGCAAATTCATGGAGGATTTGATTGAGAGAGAGGTAGCACCATCCTCTCCAAGTGTCCATAATATTAATGTTCATGGTTTCGTGTCCATCCTATGATGTCTACTACTTGTCACATCCACCAGATCCTTAAAACCTTCTCTCTCTAGTACAAACACACTCCCCCCCCCTCCCCCTTTTCTCTTTCTCCCCTTACGAAATTTCCGTTGAAGCGTCATGTAGGGATGGTATTCATTCATTGAGAACTTTCAAGAATTCCCCCCCCCCCCGGGTAGGGGGAGCGGAGTGTGGTACCAAAAGCTGTCAAGTGCGCAGCGTACAGGCAGGCTAACTCCATCAACACGTGCACATCCTCCATGCCCCGTGCCCAGTAGATGTCACGTGCGGTCAACAGGTCAGAGAGAGGTTGAGCTGTCAAATGTCAGACCACGTGGAAGTTGTCGGGACATCGGAACTTGGTCAACCTTATCTATCTATATTCATTCATTCGCACTATTGTCTATTGCTACCATCCCGCCCGCCTGCGTTTAATTAAATAAGGCAAGGCCCAAGGGGCTTAAAACCCGCCCGCTTTCCCGGCAATCACCGTCTTTTAATATATATTAAAAAATATATATACATAATTTACTAATAAAAAAGAAATATTGGCTCCAAAGTAGCAGTCTAACCTGAGCAAAAGAAAAAGATTTTCTTCTAATATATAAAATCATTTTCTTTTTTAGTATTCTAAATTTATTTAATGCAAAAATGTTATATTGTCACGATGGAAAGAGTATGTGGATGTCATGAACCAACTTTAGAAATAGAGAGAAAGATAGCGAGAGAAAGAGGGGTTAGAATAGTAGAGAGACTAGAGATATAGGAAAGGAGAAAGAGAGATTTCATTAAATTTTAATCAATTTTATTCAATATTATTACATGTATTGGATATTTCTATCTATACTAATTCTACTAACCATTTAATCATTTCACTTAACTACTAATTAATCTTATTAACTATTAATAATATTTATAATTATGATTAATTACTAATTATAATTGTTACAATATTTTTCCCATTGAAAATATTTTTGTCCTCAAACATGAAAAATCAAGATTTGAGACTTTGAATTTATGAATTTTGAATTAAAATTTGCATTTGTATTGAAAGATAAGATAATGAAGACAAATAATCGATATGATTTGAATTGCATGGAGAGTAGTGGGAGAAAAATAGAGATGAGAGACTTGAGAAAGACCTTTCTTGAATTTCTTTTTGATAAAAGATTTTACCCAATGAACAATGGAATTTCAATTTTTGGAGATTTTAACAAGAACTCATGATCAATAATTTCTTTTTTGGACAATTAAAATCTTTTTTTTAGTAAATAAATTTTCAAAATGAATTCCAAAATTTCAATTTTTTAAAAAGTTTGATAATAAATCAATATTAATAGTTTTTTTCTTGGTCATTAGTGACTATTTTTACCATCAATATTTCTTCACTAGAAATAACTAAAATCGAAGAATCAAAAAATATATTAATATATTATTCTTCATGATTCTCTTTATTATCCAATTTTTTTTATTATTATTTTCTTGTTCTCTTTTCCCTAAAATATTGATATTTTTATAAATACAAAATATTTTCAACATATGTGTTATAAGAGCGTCCATCCGTTTGTCATGTTCATCAATTATTTGACTGATTTTGTTGACCATTTCTTGTATTATAATTTCTTGCTTTTTGAGATATTCTACAATGGTTTCATAGAAGGTTCCTTTTCGATGGTTTCATATCCGATTTTTTCTTCCATTTTTCAATATTAGTTAAGGATTCATAAATTCTGATACCAATTTATCATAAATCAATTTTAAAAAGAAAGAAAGAAAGATAGAGAGAGAAAAATGGGTTAGAATAGTAGAGAGAGATATATAGAAAAGGAAAAATTGAGATTTTATTATATTCTAATCAATTTTATTTAATACTATTATATATTACTATTTATCTTAATTTTATTAATCATTTAATTATTTTTTTATAATTTTGTTAACAAATACTTAATATTTTTAAGTATAATATAATTAATAATTAAGTACCGCAGGTCAGATGAAGTGGATGACGTGGGCAATTACGACTCGTTGGATTCTGACGCGTTGCGTCTACGTACGTGGACATGGGGAGGATGAGACGGTAGTGTTGCTCCACAAGTCAGTGTGGGTCCTACTTCCCACTGCTCGAGCATTAATTTTCGAATTATTAATCATGAGAGTAATAACATTGTCAAATCCCGCATCACCCTCGCCTCGCATCTAACTTGTCATTTATGATAAAAGTTTTTAATTATTATTATTATTATTTTTTTAAATTTACTGACCTAATTTTATATTTTGAGGTTTATAATGTTTTGTCATTTTTATGAAAGAAAAATAACATCATCTGTCATAGATCCATCACATAGCAAATTAAACCATTTTTTTGGTTGGGTTGGGTTGAGTGATCATCATCAAACTTTCCACAATTGGCAACTTAATATGTAAGGACAAGGAAGCGTTCCGGAGTGTTAAGACCCAAAAGTAGGCCCTCCTAGTCCTATATTGTTTCAAAAACTTCTTTTATCTCCAATATTTCCAAAGCTAATCCCCTCACACTCAATGCACGGCTCTCACCAGGACATGGGTTCACTCTTAACTTCTGCTCAAAATATTGCAATCGTGACATATTTTAGTGATCCTAATTAAATTCCCATCAGAAAATAATAATTATAACAATAAAAACTTTGATACCCAAATGAAGTGAAGCAACTACTTCTCATGTTAGATAAGCCGTTATTCTAATAAAGAATGATTTTACCAAATGCCAGACACTATGATAATGATTACTTCAGGTTGTTTAGATCACAATCTCATGTGTATTATTTCTCTTGTTTTTTGGGACTATTATTTTACTTATAAAATGTGTGGTAGTATGGGTGTTGTCACTAAGCTCCCAACCAGTCGCCTGGGTCTGGTCTTACTTTTCAACTAAATCCTCCTTATTTTTATAGTGTCTATGCTGATTTTAACAAGTAATTTTCGGCAGACTCTTACAATAATTGCGCAACACTTACTTCTCTTCAAAGACAGACAGTGTTGCAAGTTATAAACCCCCACTGTAAGTTTATACATACATACATACATATATATATTATATAGGAAGGCTTGAATTCGAAACTTTTTATAAAGGAGAGGTAAGATGATATCAGTTAATCTACGATTCATTGACCGTTTATTAGACATTTTGTGAATGATAACAAATTCTTTTTTTTTGTTATATCGAGATTTAAAATCGGAATTATCGAATTGGGGGAGGGATTTTGTGATTACTAACTTGTCTTCTATGACAACCAATTCTTTCAACTAAGGAGGCGTGGGCTACGAGAGGACACCACCCTTCAAAATATTTTAATTAAGTAAATAATTGTAAAAATTATAATTTAAATTATTATCTATTTTACAAAAAAAATTATAGTTTTTATTTTTTAGAATTATAATTCTAAATACATAATATATTTTATTTTATAAAATTAATTTTTAGCCGTGGTCCAACATTGAGCATATGGAACATGGAAGGGTGTAGCAGGGCAATAGCGTCGCGACACATAACGCACCACTTGTGGAGTGGAAAACTGACTTCCGAGGTGTTACCTATAAATTACAAGAAAATATCGACAATCATGCGATGCCACAGCCAGCAAGCAAAGCAATGCGAGATAATTGGAACTTTTTTTTATCTTTAATTAATTAAAATAAATAATAATAATAATAATAATAATAATAATAATAATAATAATAATAATAATAAAAAGGAAGAGGGGCAGAACTCTGTGCAGCCGGAAAAAATGATTTAATGAGATAAAGATATATAATAAATAATAGGTTAGGAGCGGTTGAGGTCCACAAGCGTTCTTTAAAAAAAAAAAAAAAAGGAAAAGCTAGAAACCTGATAAAGTGAGTCGGAGGATACGAAAAAATGACACCAGAAAACAATAAACAAATATAAGTGGGGTTTTTTTTTGGGCGGGCGGGCGGGGGAGCACATTTCGTATTTACGTTATGGAAAGATTTGAAGAAAAAAAAAAAAGATTTGTAGAGAAAATTAGTTATTTTTTTTATTTAGGAGTTTTATATAAAAAGAAAATAAAAGGAATAGTGTAATTTTTAATATAAAAAATTTTCTTTTAAAAAATAAAGAGAAAAAGAGAAAAAAAAATTATCACATAAATATATCAAATTTATTCTTTTAAAATTAAAAATAAAACTTTTTTTTCTCAATAAATCTCATTTCTTTCATTTTCTTTCATAAAACCCCCAAACAAAATGAAATAAATTTTCTTCCATTTTTTTTTCTCTCCTAATTAATTTTTTTTTTTAAATTTCCAAACATATCGTTAGGGCTTAAGAAACCAACCACTAGATTTGGGGGGCTTAAGATTAATCTAATCTAAAACCTGAGAGAGAGAGAGAGAGAGAGAGCATTAAGCAAAGTTGCCAAATGCTTTGCTTTCCACTTTTCCTTTCTTTTCATGGGTGTGGATATAATACTATTACCAATAGTGTAATGGGAGTAGTGCAGGCGTAAGGCCTCGTCAGCCCAAATGAGGCAACACCGCCCCCTCTTTTGTCGTCTTCTACGCCCTTCGCTTCTTTAATTATGGTTCACCCCAAAACCTAATCCCTTCTCATTTTATTTTTATTAATTAATTTCAACTTTTGTCGTAATCTCTTCCGTTAATTATTATATTTGGTTATCAATTTGCGGACAGGACACCACGGTGGTCGAGGGGTGTCCAAATTATGGAAACTCATCACTCTTCCTCCGCTGTTCTTTTCAACTAGACAAGACAACAAGAGTACAACAACATCAGACCAACACGGTGCATGGCTTAAGTCAAGGAACGAAATGGAGAAGAACACCAAAGATAAGAGCTGCGTTACGTGTGTTGTGGATAGGTCTGACCTCATAAATATTGACTCTATTGATTTAAACGGATTAACGAATCATTTTTTGATCTGATGAGACTTATAAAAAATCATCAAAGAGTATTTCGATAAATAAAATTTAATACTCAAATCAAAAAATGATTTTTTAAAAAAAGAAACAGATTAAAAAAGCATTCTGAATGTCTTTGTGTGCTATATGTAAGTTCAGAGGATATACTTAGTCTATTGATTTAATGATGTATATATAACCGGTTTATGTATGCGTTTCATATGCATTTAGAGCGTTTAATCCATAATTTTTTTATGGAGATGTCTCGAGATTATGAGAATTATAGTAAGAAATTGTCAAAGATTCAAAATTTCTTTTTCTTATCGACAATAGTCAAAGGTTTCTTTCCCGATGATAGGAGGTTGACTCTGTATTTTAAGGGAAAGTAAATATTACTTTTAGTTAAACAGTGACACTGAGTACCGAGGAGATTCGAGAGTCGATTAGACAGCTATTGAGAAGGGTTTGGTCGGTATGTGTCGAGAGAGTGGACCGTGCCTACCCGTCTAGGAGATAAATCTCATATTGACGACATATTTTGATACGTTATATCCAATAGGCCATGGATTTGTAGGGTCTGGATCCTTGCGACAGTGGGCTTTTGGGCTATATTCCATCACTTGCCCCCTATTCCTAGTATCATGGAAGGGTTTCAGGAGTAATATTAAGCGGATAAGAATTCGAAAAGATGTTAGTGCGCAGCATTAAATGCGGCACATACTATTTCGATTTTCACGAATCGTCTCTTATACGCTTTATAAGACGTGGCGTCTAACTGGTTTGTACACCATCATGTTTTCTTTTCAACAGTTTTAACTTTCACTCAGAAAGACAATCTGTAAGACAATTTCTTTTGAAATTCTCAAGCAATACTTAGAGGGAAAGAATCAGATTGAAGATGGCTAAGAGTTCATTTCGTGGGATTATCTGGGCATTAATGACAATAGAAGCATCATGATAAAGGAAGAAATACAAGGCGTCTAGAATGATATGCTCTTAAAAAATGATTACATCCTTTGGTCAGCTATTGATGAAAATAGGGCCAACAAGGCATCGGAGACACATGTTCCGATATATAAACAATGTGTCAAATACGGATTAAAGGTGCCCTATATGGGTGATGTTGGTCGAGCTTTGCTCGGTTGGAACATTTTTTTGACGATGCTGATTCCTAGTGTCTAGCGCCTGGTGGTAGTAGTGATGTCGTTAATTAGCTTTTATCGTCTCCGCTTCGATTTCGACATCTTAGCGTTTGTGTTTTCTCTTAAGAGGTATGCTTGTGGGGTCCCACTGAAGGGTAGTTTTACCTGCAAACTAGATCGAAGTCTGATTGACAATTCTTGTATAAGGATACCATTGACAAGAGTTAGATGCACAAGTACTTCTTTATAGAGTTCTTAAACAGGGATTTGATGCCCACGCTGCCAGAGACAGATGAGGAACCATATACTGGTTAAAGACTCCTTAGCCTTCTCGTCATTCAAGATCCATTCGTTCAATAAGTGGCTTCTGCAAAGCCAAGGATTGTCGTATTTAGGTGGAGGCTCTCTTAGATAATGAAATGCTAGTTTTGGCAGGTTTGTTTTTGAGAAAGAATAAGAAAATTGAGAGACCTCTCCTAGTGGAGAAGAAGAAAAAAGATCTCGTGGACGTCCTTGCTTCCCCAAAAGAAGAAGATTTTGAGGAGATTACCTCGGGCAAACAGATGAGGCCTAGGTCAAAGAGAGGGGCCATTGAAGAGGGGAGCATGTCTGATATTGGTGTCGGTACTGCTCCAATCTCATCCTTAGTAGAGTTTGACAGTTAAGTTTGTCGGGCGAGGTCATGAGAGGGAAAAAGAGTAGGGACCCTCAGATACTCCGATGGCCGTCGGGGGCAAGGACTTCGAGTCTGAAGCTCAAGAAGGTATAAAGGTCCAGGTGGAGTGCCTGGGAGGCGCTAGGGCAGATAATAAAGATGCTGAGGAGAGAAAGATGAAGGAAACAAAGGAGGAGGAGACGAGGAGATTGAGGTCATCTCCTTGAAGATCATGAGGAGGAAAGAGGGGTAGTAAAGGGAGAAGGTACCAAAGACTTGGAAGGTCTTCCTCCAAAGACGATCGGGGGGTTTAATGTGGGACCTTCTTCTACTATTCCCTTGATACCTGGAAAACAAAGGATGTCCAGGAGAATCACTCTCCTTCCTTTCATCCCTATTTCGCCTTTTGATGGTCGGAGAGGACTAAGGGAACGAGAAACTATAACGATTAGTGCGGGCAACTATCATTATAGTTATGTTGATGGTAGCGAGACGAGGAAGATAATGGAATAGGTGAATTTCCATTATTTTGATTTGGAGCTGAATAAGTTGTTTCTCGAGTCGAGCGACGAGGCTATTATATCCTCGAGGCTCATGATATGACTGCCTTGAAATGTAATTTATTTGTGTCTTCGATTTTTGTATTTGACCGTTCTTGTTTCGTGCAAACCATTATGTTAATAGAGTTCAAAAAACTGAGGAGGGAACAGAGGAGAGACTATTTGAAGCACTTAGTTAAGCAGATGGGAGCAAAGATGTCTCGGTTACAGGATGTTCAATCGCACAGAGAGAGATCGAAGACGAAAGGGCATATGCAGTTGCTCAAAACACTCAAAGCAAGGAGATGGAATGGCTAAAAGCCGAGCGGGAAGCAGCATTTCAATGGTGTGAGGTGGTCTCTAAGAGGTGTGAAGAGTTGAAAGCAGAGGTTAGAGTGCGTGAGGTTTATATGCAAACTACGCATAGGTTGGTCGAGATGCCAATCGAGCCCTAAAGGCCGCTTAGCAGAAAATAATGGAATTGGGGGAGACTATTACGAAAACTATCGATCAACATAAGCACACTCGGCGTAGGTGGGGTGAGAACTTTCGATGTGCGATGGAGATTATCAACCATGCGGGACTTTCGGGGGCTATGCCCTTAGATATGGAGAGGACTAATTCTGAAATCCCCAATTGCGAACTTGTCATCGTTCCCCCGAGTGGGGATCCTTTGGCTCAATGAGACCTGCAAAGAACAACCCGAGAGTGTTCTGGCAGAAAAGATTTCGACATTTAAGTCAGAGAACGATTTTCGAAAAGAGAAACAGATTGAAAGAGAGATCTAAATGTCTTTGTACTCTGTGTAAATTTAGAGGGCGTAATTGGTTGGTTGGTTTAATAATGTAAATATAACCCATCTGGGTATAAGTTTCATTTGACTTTAGGGCATTTGAGCCCTAGTTTTCTTATGAAGATATCCCTAGATTACGAGAATTATAATGAGAAATTTTTAAAAATTTAAAATATTGTTACATAAAAAAATTCAGATCGTTAAAGATTTCTTTTCTTATTAATAATAGTCAAAAGTTTCATTCCTAAGTACGGGAGACTGACTTTGTATTTTAAGGGAAAATAAATATTGCCTTTAACTAAACAATGATACTGAGTATGATTAGACAGCTATCAAGAAGGGTTTGATTAGTATGTGCCGACATAGTGAGTCTCATCAATCTGTTTAAGAGATAAGTTTCATATTGATAACATGTTTTAATACATTATGTCCAATGGACTATAGATTCGTAGGGTCTCGATTCTTGTGACAATGATTTTTGAAAAAAAAAAAGAATGGGTTATACAAAATTGAAAATCTAAAGATTGAAATAATGGCATCGCTTCAATTTATTATTGACATAAAATTTAATCGCGATCCCTCTGATACTTATTTTAAGATTTGATGCTCCTCTCTCGTAAATCGGAATCCTAGGTCGGATTGTAGTCTTTGCTTGCTGGTTTCGACAAGAGCAGACGTGCTGTTTTGTAAGTCGGAAAAATGTATGAAGTGGGCACGGCAGTACGACTGTACTACTTGGGAGGTTGGGTAGCCAGTACGAGCTAGAAGAAGGGTAATAAACGAGTGGACATAACTAAATTTAAATTTTCATTCATAACGGTGAAATGTTGTATTTTTTTAATTATAAAATTATAAATTTGGGTTATAAGAGTAGAAAAAAAGAAAAAGATTTAAAAGAGATTAATTTTTTAATGAACCTAACAATGTTTGTTCACGTGATTGAACATCCAACGTGGACAAAAGGCCATGAACCCGATTATGGCAGCAGGCCCCAGATGTCCCACACTCACGTGGATGCATGTCCTTTCCGGAGGGATCCCACCTCCGAGCTTCCTACATCCACGTCCACCCAAACCAAAAGCCGAAACTCCTTGCATTGGTTCACCGTGTATCTAATTGCACATTATACATTTACATTTTTGTTTTTTCTTTTGAAAAGGAAAAAAAAATTGCCATGACCATGAGAGGTAAGAAGACCTTATTTATTTAGATTTCTGTAAAGCTTTGGCTTCTGGGCCTTCTCTTAATCATGTTTAATAACTCCCGTTACATGATACATTTGTTAGTTTCTGTTTCCAGTTTATATGATTTAAGGAATTGGCAACCATGACCATGTGAGGCCCACAAACTCATCTTTCATCTGTTAGCTGCTTAACCCCTTTATTTGATTATTATCATCATCTGTAAGCCTTCACCCTTGCCTCAGCAAGCTCCTTCCTTTCCTTAATCATTACAGCATAACTGCATCATCTGTAAGCCTTCAACCTTGCCTCAGCAAGCCCCTTCCTTTCCTTAATCATTACAGCGTAACTGCAAACTAAAGGAAAGCCTGGTGGTCACAAGCCATTCCCTCAAATCACTGATCCGGGTTCAAATCTTTGTATAACAAAAAAATATATAGGGCTTGTGGCTCAGTCATAATGAGTTTTTCCCTTAAACCTCAAGTCGGGCATCATTAGGTTAGCCCACAATCAACTTTACTTAAATAACTGTTTCAGGATAGATAATGTTGAAATTAAAACACACACATTCAAGAACCATCTACTTCGTTATCTAAACATCCTTTAATGCAGCCCAATGCATGCAAAGCAATATCCCTCCCCATTTCATATTTCCTCCAACACCGTCCACCGGAGATGACTGACTATTAACCGCAAAATGTTGATTACTCTATCATACGTTGAAATCTAGACCTTTTGCGCAATAAAAAGTTGCAATCTAGACTCTTGCGAAGTGAACAACTGTGCACTTGTAATATCAGCGACAAGTGCCCTGGCATTTAAATCATGTTCATCCTCCGGCGTACTGAATAATATCAATATGGGGCTTCATATGCACAACCAAGGGATTCTAAAGGAGGAAGGACAAGTGAAGAGGTTTGCAATTATCTTTTAAATTGTATGGTTCAATGACAAGATGGAAGAGGCATTTTCTAGTTAAGGTGTTGGATGGAAAGGAAGGGAAAAAATCGTACAAAAGTACGTCTTCACTCCCAAACATTCAAAAGAGACATGTTATGATTAAGAATGGCAACACAAGAAACAACCTCAATTACTTCCCTAAGACACACACACACACTCTCTCTCTCTCTCTGCTCCCCGATCGTCTTACCCTGCATTTCTCCTTGGGCAGATACTCTATTACATGATGTATTGTACCAAAAACTTCTCCACCTTCCTGAAGAGAGGCATAATAAAAACCTACAACCCCTTAAGACTCTAGTTAAAGAATAAGCGACGCAACTGCTCAAGCTAGACACTCAAGAGGTAACAAGTTAAACAAAGTTGTTGGAGACAAATATAAAAACATCGATTCTTACTACAAACAGTATGCTGGGATACATTAGAAACTGCCTATCGTGCGTAGTCATCATGGGACTCCCTCAACTCTCAACTATTACTATTACTGTTACTGTTACCGTATCCACAGACAATTGGAGATATTGATAACTGAATTCAATTGAAAAATCACGGCAGAAGGTGGGAGGCCAATTAACAATCAAATAACACATGATTTTTATTTATTTGTACTCAGGTTTATGCTAGCAAAGCAGCAAACAACTCATCATATCACAGTAATCTATACTTCAAATATCACAACGTATGACTAAGTTTTATCAAGTTCCACTGGGATTTCAAACAAGTATGGGTGGAGACCTACTGCACCACCGAAATGGGGATTCTAGGCAAATCATTCATCCGAATCTTTTTGTTTCTTCTTTTTGCCATAAATCAGACCAGTAACCTACATTCCATAACCAATCATGTATTAGTACAAAGTAGGAACGACCCTAACATGAATACGAGAAAGAAAATTACAAGTACCTGCGGATCAGGGATGGGTTTTGTTTTCTCAACATAACGATACCGATCTGAAGCCGCAGCCAAAGCCGCCTTTTCCTGACAATTTCCCCAAAAAGCCACATTCGATCAACCCCTCCCCAAACTGAATCCGAAAAAATAAAAGGCAGATTATTGCAAAGGACATAAAAATACCTGTTGTTGGCGCTTGAGATCTTGGGAGGGTTTGACCCAAAGAAAGTAAGCTAGGGTTCCCGCCACAACCCAAGAGGCGATGTTGGGTCCGCCACGAAGACCTCCCAGTGAATTCCCGATGAATGACCTCACATTTCCCCAACTTCTTCTCCAACTACTGCTCCCCATTCTCTCTCTCTCTCTCCCTCTCTGAAATTTCACTCTCAGGTTCCCTGCCCCCTTATTATCTTTTAGGGCTTTAGGGAGGTAAGGGTTCTCTCTCTCTCTCTCTCTCTCTCTTCTCTCTCTCTCTCTCTCTCTCTCCCCTTCGTCGTGTTGCATTATCTACCGCTAATCCTTCAGATCAAACCGACTCTCATATTTTTCCAACCGTTCAACTTTTACAAAACAAAACCGAATTAAATCAATCCGTCTGTATCAGTCCCAGCGGAGACGATGAAGAGGATTTTATCCATCACATTACCACCAGCAGGCGGCGTGGTGTTGGTGCGAGCGAGCGACTTGGTTGGGTGGGCTACCCAATCTACTAGACTCCAGTTGGGCTTTAATTTAGCAGCAAAGGGCCCATAGATAAATGACAAAAACATGTAACGTAAGAGTACTGGTAGACGTGAATGAGCCCAATCCGAGAATTTGCATATTATTCTTTTGAGGGGCCTCACCTGTGGGAGTTTGAGTAAAGTGTGTAGCATCATCGTTCGGTGTTTTTCAGTTACCGCATCCTCCCCCAATAAACAATGGCCTAGATGATAATTAAGCTAAGCTACTAAAATTATAATTTTTTTTTTTAACTCTAGATTAACAAAATGTAATGTTGAAAGCTGTTGGACGTGGGTTATGACTCCACAAATACTAACTCCTTCTTGACCTGAACAATAGCCGTCAATGGGTGGATACACCTGCAAAAACCGCCGGACGGTATTTCAGCGGAGAGGCTCCAATGCTCAAGTTAGTAATGAGCGGTTTTCGATTGAAAGAAATAAATTGAGAATTGAGGGAAACTATTCCCTGTAATCAGTGTGCCCAGAGTGTTAGGTCTAGATAGCGTAACTCGTTTTGAGAGTTTTTGAGATAACTTAGCCGTCAATGGGTGGATACACCTGCAAAAATCGTCGGACGGTATTTCAGCGAGGAGGCTCCGACGCTCAAGTTAGTAAAAAGCGGTTTTCGATTGAAAGAAATAGATTGAGAATTGAAGGAAACTATTCCCTGTAATCAGTGTGCTCAGAGTGTTAGGTCTTAGATAGCGTAACTCATTCTGAGAGTTTTTAAGATAACTTATACATCTGAAAGACGTGCGCCGCTGAGGGACTCCAACCCTACCTTCCTTATCGAACTGATCCGAAAATCTCGGAGGTTAATATTATGAGTTGATTATGATCCTTATTTATCAGTAGAACTACCATTTTCGGGATGAGTGCTTTCCTTACTTGAAAGATTCGGGTTTTGCCGTAATGAAATGGGAGACTGAAGTTAAGGAAATTCTGACTTTCCTTTAGAATCGCTCAGAGTGTTGCGTATCATTCGGTCATTTGACCGATAAGGGGTCTTCAAAACTCGTTCGGTTGGAGGGCTGACATTTGCTTGCCCGATCGGGGCGACTACCCCAACTCGGTGAGTCACGATCGGTTAACGGGGCGACTAAGGCTCTATTGTTTGACAAATCGATCTGGATGACTAAGACCCTTCGGTAGATTATCATGACAATCGTCAAGTTCTGGTCTGTAAGCGTCCTTCATAGGTTTCTTGAGAATTCTTTCTTTTGGTTTGGGTCATGTCCCATCATTTGTCCCCAACTTATGACTTTCTTTGAAGCTTGTTTTATATGTTATGAATGTATAGGGACGCTCGGCCCATTTTGATTCGCCCCTTTTATATGCTAGAAGCACGGGTATGTCTTATCAGATACGACTTTCTTTATGGGGAACCGAAGATAATTTATTTCGGCATTTATGGCTTGCGTTTGTATTGATCCGTTTCATCTTCTTTGAATTAATTAAGACTTGTCATTTTTACTATTATAAATAACCATGATTTGCATCTACTTTCTTTCGCAGAGAATTGATACTCCTCCTTCATGGTTGCTTGGTTGAGAATGATCCTTTCCAAGGGTTTATTTACAAGGTGTTGTAGCGTGCAATGCTCCCTGATCGAGGTGATTTCTACTGGAATGAGATCTCATTAAAGAGGAGGACTACTGGAATGAGATCTTATTATGTTGACCATCCACTTTGGTTGGCATAATCTGATCCCTTGCCACCGAGGGGGTGCATCTTGTATTGCCTTGCATGGTCTTTTCCGGTTGGTCCTCACCATCCAGGTGTGGTGGGAGTGCTTCTCATACTGTTTTTTGGATGGGTCGGTCGAGTTCGGGTCACTTTGGTGGGACAAAACGCGAACTTGTTTCCTTTTTTCCCTAGTGCTATATTGTCGTACTGTCCAGCATGGGGATTGTGTTCTTCCTTGGTTGTTGGGTCATTTCCTTATTCTATGACAATTGCTGAGAACTGCTTGTGGAAGAACATTGTTGTGTATTTCTCTTAGTATAATTAGTTCGACCTAGAGGCTTGTATATATTCTTTTGTAACTGAGCGCGGTTTTGCACATACGAAAAGATGGTATTTTACTTTCTTGAATTTGGTTTCTTCCCGTTTTCCATTTATTGTCTGGTTGTATGTCTTTCTTCAGTCTTTGTCAGAGTGGATCTTTCTTCTAAGTCTTTTCCTGTTCAAAAGATTTTTGCACGACTTGTTTGAATAGCGGAAGCTGGGCGATTGAGACCTTTCGATAGAAAATTTAGAAAATTTTTAAGTTGTGAGTCGCATTCACCCGTTCGGAGAGTTATATCACATCTTGACGATGCGTACGATCGGTAGCGACCGGGCGATTTAGGCCCTTCGATGGAAAAAATTTTAAGTTGTGGGCCACGTCAACTAGTCCGAGGAGTTATATTTCCTCTTGACGACGCGTACGATCGGTAGAGGTTAGACGACTGAGACCCTTCGATAGAAAATTTTTAAGTTGTGCCTAAGAAATACCTCCCAGCCGTTGGATAGCACTGAGGCTCATTGATAGTATATGCGCAGGTTTTTTGAGTTCCAAGTCCTAGATATCACTGACCTATCAAGGTTGTCGAGTTGGTACGTTCCCGGTCGAACTATGGAATGTACTCGATACGGACCTTCCCAATTAGGGGCAAGCTTACCCCCGAGCTGCTGTTGACCGGTAGCCTCCACTTTCCGTAGCACCAATTCTCCGGGTTTGAACGTTCGGCTTCTAACCCTTCGGTTATGATACCGGGTCATTTATTGCTGATAGGTCATCATTCGTGTTGATGCAGATTTCTGCAATTCTGGAAGTACGTCCAACCTTTCAGAATTGGGTGATAATATGAGTCCATACGAAGGATTGAACTTTAGCGGCCGTGATCTAGGCTAAAGACTCGGCTTTTACCCATTTCGTAAAGTAGTCGATCGCCACAATCAAGAATTTTCACTGTCCCGTGGCTGGAGGAAATGATCCGAGGATATCCATATCCCATTGAGCAAACAGCTAAGAGCTGGATATTGGATTAAACTCAGTGGAGGGTAAATGAGGAACCGATGAAAAGCGCTGACATCTGTCGCACTTTTTGACGTAGTCGTCAGAATCGACCCTCATGGTTGGCCAGTAATATCCCTGTCACAGGGCTTTATAGACTAGGTTTTGGACACCCAGGTGATTGCCGCAGACTCCTTCGTGAATTTTTCGAAGGACGTAATTCCCTTTTTCGAGGGTCAGACATCGCAGGTACGGGTGAGTGAATAACTTGTGGTAGAGAACCCCATCGATTATGGCATAGTATGCGACATTTCGTTTCAATTTTATTGCTTCCCCTGGGGATTCCAGCAGACGATTGTGTCTCAGATAGTCTTCTATAGGGTCTTCCAACTAGGCGACTGAGAGGATCTCCTTAGGCTCGTCAATGCTGGGATATGGTAGGCTTTCAATATACACTGTTCGGTTGGAAGCGACTAAATCGGAATTAGCCAGCTTCGACAGGGTATCCGCTTTCGCATTCTTCGAATGAGGGATCTGTTGAATATCTACTTTGCTTAACCGGTCTATCGTCTTGCGTAACTTATTTAGATATTTCGCCATAACCGGGTCTCTGGTCTTGTAAACCCCTTTGATTTGTTTTACGACCAACTAGTTGTCCGTAAACACCCTGACATTTCGTGCTCCCATGCTGGTGGTGATCCAGAGGCTCATTAACAAGGCTTCATACTCGGCTTGGTTGTTTGTGGCTTGAAAATCAAAACGGAGGGCGTACTCTGCCTTAAAATCGTTTGGTCCTACCAATATGAGTCCAGCGCCGCTTCCTGAAGAGTTTGACAATCCATCCACTTGAATAGTCCATTCGGGGTCTATCCATTCTTCTCGATGGCTAGGAGGTTGCTCTTCAGGCACTGTGGGTAAAGTGCATTCAAGGATGAAATCTGTCAGTGTTTGGCCCTTTATTGCGGGTCGTGATCGGTATTGGATATCAAATTCGCCTAACTCTACACTCCACTTAATGAGTCATCCTGACGTATCCCTTTTCTGGAGGATTTGCTTCAGCGACTGATCAGTGAGTACCACAATAGTATGGGCCTGAAAATATGGCCGAAAACGCCTAGCTGAGATAACCAAAGCATAAGCTATCTTCTCGATCGGCCGGTAGTTAATTTCAGAATCTTTCAATACCCTGCTGATGTAGTAGACTGGTTTCTGGGCAGTGAACTCCTGTCTCACCATTACGGAACAAAGTGCTCATTCGGAAATGGCCAAATACAGGTAAAGTTCCTCCACGAGGACAGGCCGTGAGAGCAGTCGGGGTTGCATCAGATATTCTTTCAGTTATTCAAAAGCTGTTTGACATTCGGGCATCCATTTGAACTGCCGAGACCTCTTCAACGCGTCAAATATAAGTTTATACTTTTCACCAACTTTGGACATGAATCGGCTTAAAGTCGCTATTCAACCAGTCAGGCATTGCACTTCCTTGAGTGTCTGGGGGGAGTCATATCTAATAT
Source organism: Dillenia turbinata (assembly GCA_037126225.1). Lineage (NCBI taxonomy): Eukaryota > Viridiplantae > Streptophyta > Magnoliopsida > Dilleniales > Dilleniaceae > Dillenia > Dillenia turbinata. The sequence continues at coordinate 292,556 of JBAMMX010000005.1, forward strand.
TGCTTGTATCTTTTCGGAGTTGGCCTCTATCTCTCGATCGGTGATCATGAAACCCAGGAACTTCCCGGAAGCGATTTCGAATGTGCATTTTTTCGGATTTAACTGCGTATTGTACTGTTCTAAAGTTTGGAATGTCTCTTCAAGATCTGCAACGTGAGCTTCCGCTGTAACACTCTTTACGAGCATATCGTCGACATAAGTTTCGATGTTCCTGCCCAATTGATCTTTGAAAACCGCATTGACCAACCGTTGGAAAGTTACCTCGGCGTTCTTCAAGCCGAAAGGCACGACCCGATAGCAATAAGTACTGAACTCGGTGATGAAGCTGGTTTTCTCTTCGTCTTTCAGTGCCATTCGGATCTAGTTATAGCCGTAGTAGACATCTATGAAACTCAAAAGTTGGTGTCCCAAGGAATTATCCACAAGCTTGTCAATGTTGGGGATGGATAACTGTCCTTTGAGCACGCTTTGTTGAGGTCGGTGAAATCTACACACATCCTCCACTTTTCGTTAGCCTTTTTCACCAGGACTACGTTAGCCAGCCATTCGGGATACTTGACCTCGCGGATAAATCCTGCTGTCAATAACTTTTAAATCTCTTCCTGGATGGCGAGTTGGCGTTCAAGGGCAAATACCCTCTTCTTCTGCTTAATCGTTTTGAAATCGGGATTAACGGTCAGTTTATGGGATATGACCGACGGGTCTATGCCAGACATGTCTTCTGGAGTCCATGCGAAGACTTTCGAGTGTCGCTGTAAACAAGCGACTAAGGCCTCTCGTAAAAGGGGTGATAGGTTGGCTCCTATCTTGACCGTTTGACTGGAGTCGTTTGTTAGAAGGACTTCGGTACTTTCTTCGCTTGGATTAGGCTTGGCTCTCGACTTGGTGTCTTCTCTGGGTTCCAGGGTGTCGATTGGGAAAACTCCTTGAACGTCTTGTGTCGCGAAAAGGATATAGGGATCGGAGTCGCTTCTAATGGTTGCTACCCCCAGCGGTGTTCTGAACTTCACTTTTATGTGTCTCGTGCTCGGTAGCGCTTCTAGATCATCCAGACTGAATCTGCCGAGTATGGCGTTGTAGGGGGAGTAGAGCTTTATTACATGAAAGAGGACAGGAGCGGTCGCGTGATTAGGGGGTCTCCCTAGGGTCATAGAAAGATAAATGATACCCTCAGGATAAGTGGGTTCGTCCGAAGGCCCTTGGAGGGATCCGGTGGATGGCAACAGCCAAGATGGATTGAAACCCATTCTACAGAAGGCGTCCCAGGTTAGGAGGTCGCAGTCAGCTCCCTGATCGACAAGGACCCTTTTTACAGTGTAGGAGTCTATTTTGAGGGTGATGACTATGTGGTCATTTCGGAGAGGATCTGGCCCGGTTGGAAGGTCATCATCATTAAAACCTATGACTGGCCTTCTTCTTTTGACGGGTGCTGTGTCGGAGATAATCGCCATAAGATTTCAGAGAATCAGTATGCGTCCCACAGACGGCGCCAATCTGATGGAGGTGGGTTATAATTTCTCAGATACCAGCTTCCTATTAACTCGGACAGTAACCGTCGATGGATGTATTCACCTGTAAAAACCGTCGGAGGTTGCTCCGGCAGGGAGACTCCAACTCTCAAATTAGTAAAGAGCGATTTTAGTTTTAAAGAAACAGACTGAGAGTTGAGGGTAAGTGGTTCCCTGTGTTATGTGTGCCCCTTCTGTTAGGCTTAGAGAGCATATCTGATGTAGAGGATTTTTTGAGATCTTTTATACCTGTGAGGGTTGTGCGTCGCTGAGGGACTTCCACCCTATTTTCCTTATCGAACTGATATGTGAATTTCGGAAGTCAATATTATGAATTGATCACGATCCTTTTATATCGGGAAGCCTTATTCTTTGGGAGGGGTGCTTTCCTTATCTGAAAGATCTCGGAATTGCTGTTATAAAATAAGAAACTGAAATCAAGGAAATTCTGACCTTTCTTTTATAACCGATAGGGGTGCTGCCCCTCGTTCGGTTGCTCAACCGATAAAGGGTCTTTCGAGATTGGTCCGGTTAGAGGACTGATATTTGTTTGATTAGAAGTTGAGACTATCTCTGATCGGTTAACGAGGCAACTGAGGCCTTATCATTCGGTAGATCCGGACGACTAAGTCCTTTCAGTAGACCGGTCGGGACGACTATGATCCTTCGGTAAATTATTGTCGCAGTCGTTAGACAGTGATCGACAGACCCCCTTTTTAGTGAAACTTTTGAAAATTAACTCTTTTGTTTTGGGTTTCGAATACATCCCATCAGTAACCCAAATAATGGATTAAGACAAAAAAAAAAAAAAAAAAAAAAAAAAAAAACACTTGTGGGGTCAACAACGGCTACCAAATAGTTTCTCTATTCCATTTTTTATTTTTTATTTTTGGCCAAGCAAAAGGTTGGTGGAGAGGGAGGAGCATCGGTGGCCCCCTAAGAACATCTTCCAACCAACTCATCTGCCCGGGCTCCCAGCACAATTTTAGTGTCGTCGTCGTGACAGAGACCAACAGACCAGTCTAGTGCACGTAAGATATTCCCTTTCAAAGTCATGCGATGCACTTATGCACAATTTTTTTTTCCCCCCTTAGATTCGTATCCGATCCTATTATAAAAAGAAAAAAGAAAAAAGAAAAGAGAGATACACTGAAACTCATTCGCCACTCATGCACAATTTGATATTAAATGAAAGTGCACTCGAGACACCCGAAGAATTAAGATTATGCGCAGCTAATTCACAAAGTACAGGTTTTCCAGACAAAGACAGCCTAGGTTTGTACTCCGGATTTCAATTATGGAAGACCCCTTGCGAACAAAGTTATAAGAACAAAAACTACTCAAAACCCCCTCAAGACTAATCCCTAAGCATAAGCACACTATCAGAAACATAAAAAACAACAAAGGAGGAGAGAACATGGTGGCCCAAAGACAACCGGCCACTGAAATTAAACACAATATGGACCATATGTCGAGGAATAGCCGCCCCCATCAACTAGGAGGATATTTCCAATGCTCTAAAGGGCAGGCGAAACAAGGGAAGAATGAGAGCGAGTTTAATCCACCTAACTATGGCAGCCCACACGCTCCATTCTCACTTCACAAAACAAACTTTACAATGATGATAGGAAGCAACCTCACATGGGTACAGTCAACATTGATGCATACGTTCCAACTTTGCAATCTTTTTTTTCTATTCCATTTCATTCCCGCGGCCTTATTTTCTCATTAATTCCCAATACCTCTTTCATGGGGCCACCCTCTTCCCCTTTAAGATGCCATTTTGGAGACATCTTTGCTAGATCTGTTGTATTTCATGTGGCTCTTGACGAGCTGGCCAGCTGAAATAGCAGATATCAAAGAAAGCTCCCCGGCTAAAACTGAACCAGCAATAATGCTTGCCAAGAGCCTTGAATTTGCTCCGGGTGATTCCTTGCTCGCACCTTTTACACCCAGCAAGTTTAGACATGCAGACTGTGAAGCTAGTTGAGTCCCCCCTCCAAGTGTTCCCACCTGGAAGAAGGATGGAACTAAAAACTTAGACGTGGTAATAACAGTAATAACCAAGTATTTAATTAGACATCATGCAGTTCTGGTTCCTTCCCTTCTTGGCCCTGAATTCCAAAGAGATAAGGGCATGGATTCTGATGGTCATCAGATTGTTAAAAAATCACACTAAATTACAAGGGCACATAAGAAGACTGATTTAGCTCTTCAGAGTCCATAACCAATTGGAGGTAAATGGCTTCTTACATGCCAGAATACTGAATGGCTAACATGCCTTCAAAACATTTAGAATCCAACAGGGAAGGTTTTCACCAACTGCCTTCAATTGGGGTATCTAAGAAAGATGAACGCAGCTCCTCAGAACTCCTATTTCTACGTCTCCAACAATTCAAGATTATGGACAGAAAATCAACACAATAAACCTGAAATTACCTCAATCGATGGCATAGAAACAGAGATGTGAAGATCCTTTCCATCATTGATGGGTTCCATCATGGTAATGCAATGTGAACTCTCCACATTTTGTGCTGGATCCTGGCCTGTGGCAATAAAGATGGCCGAGACAATGTTACTGGCATGGGCATTGAATCCGCCAAGAGCCCCAGCAACAGCAGAGCCAGCCAAATTTTTCAGCATGTTAAGCTCCACCAAAGCGGCCACATCAGTTTTTAAAACCTTCTTGACCACTTCTTCTTTAATAATTGCTTCACAGACAACCGACTTTCCTCGCCCTTCAATCCAATTTACAGCTGCAGGCTTCTTGTCTGAGCAAAAATTTCCTGCAAAATTGAGAACACAGTTCTGTTAATGGAGAAAGAAATAGGAGCCAAAGTTGAGTTCTTAAACACATTGTCTCTCTCAGCAAGATGTCTTGGTGGGATGATATGAATTAAGATGACCAAATAGGAGCAAGCAAACTCACCAGAAATACCAATGACATCCATGTCAGGGAAATCATTCTGAAGGAAATCCAAGACGTTCTGAACGCCTTTGGAAACCATGTTCATTCCCATGGCATCTCCTGTGCTGCAGCTGAATCTAATGTACAAATTCTTCCCAGCAATTGAGCATTGGATCCCCTGCAACCTAGCAAATCGACTTGATCTGCAACCATAGACCGTGTATAAGCAAAATTAGAAAACCCTTCAAAGCCAACAACCAAGAAACAACACAGAAGCTCTGAACCTACATTAATGCTTATGAGGAGTGACAAATTAAGGAAAACAGGGGAAAATCAAAACTGAAGTACAGACTTACATCAGCATCGTAGAAAATAAAAATTAAAAAAAAAAGCAAGTGAAATTCAAAACCCAGGAATTATATCGTATGCTTGTTAAAGACAAATCAAGTAGAGGGAAAAAAAAAACAAAAAACAAAATCTGGAATTTGGAATCTCAAATCAAAATAAAACCTAACCTGTTGAAGACTGCGGCGAGGTTATCGAAATTGAGGGGGTCTTCCAAGAAGAACTTCAATTCAGAAGCCCTCTTGGCCGACGCGAACCTAACGACCGGAGCTCTGGTCATGCCGTCTCGCAACAATATACTCGTCGCCCCACCAGAGGCATAGATTGCTTTACAGCCTCTGTTTGTGCTCGCAACCAAACACCCCTCCGTGGTCGCCATCGGCACCGAGTACTCTAACCCGTCCAACAACAATGGCCCCGCAATTCCCACCGGAATCTGAACATAACCCACCGGCATTTCACAACATTGCCCTAAAATGGACTCGTAATCAAAGCCTTCAAGCGGCAACCCTAGCAATGACTTCCCCGTTATTCTCTCCAATGCCTCTCTCCGAATCTTCGTCGCTCGCTTACAATCCCCGAGCTTCGATTCCAGCGAGTATGATGGAAGCGTACCCGAGAGCACGGCCTGGATAATTTCCTCATCCTCCAGCGACGGAGGAGCAACAACAGTCGTCATAGGCGGATCTATGACCTTGACGGCCGGACAAGGTCCAAGGCGGCGATCTTGTTCGAGGATGAAGTGGTCATCGTCGACGTCCCAGGCGTCGTGAGAGGCTCGAGAAATAAAGGACTGAACGAAATCAATGCCGAAGAAGCCAAGGAGGTAGATGAAGGAAGCGATGAGAGAGACAATTGCGGCGATTTCAGATAGGGTGACGACGTGGAGAGGTGTGGAATTGCGGATCTTGTCACGCCAGCGGTGGAGGAGGTAGTAGGCGAGGGAAAAGAAGAGGGTGAAGAAAATGCCGTTGGTTACGTAAAGGGGGAGAGGGAGAGCATCGGAAGCTTTAGGGATGGGAGCCGGCGGAGACGGGTCAACGGGCGTGTAGGATAAGTGTTTGGGGTGGGAAACGCCGTTGGATGAAGCGGGACGGGGAGGTTTAGAGGGTCTCCGACGGACGTCCATCTAAAATCCGGCGGAGAAGAGAGCGGAAGGGGTAATGAAGTATTTGCGTCTGGTCAGTTTAGTTAGAAGGGAAGGGAGGAGCGAGAGTTGAGGGAATAAAAGAATAGAGGTGGGGCGGGGTGGGGAGTGAAATTTCCATCGGGCGTGAGAGGGGGCGGGCATTGCGCTCCAACGTGTAGCCCCTGAGCCCAATGTGGCGCAAGCCCCACGCTGATTCACCCTGCGTTATGTCTTCTTCTCCAATTAATTTAATTTTGATTATTTCTAATGATTTTCCCATTATTTGTTTAAGGTGGGATTTTGGAAAAGGAAAACATTCAAATTGCTATATTCTCTTCTCTGTGTAAAAAGGGGGTTTTTTTTTTTTTCTTTTGTTTTTTTTTTTTTTGGGGGGGGGAGGGTATAATTGGAAAAAGAGGAGCAAAAGATTTTCGGAAAGCTGGCCTAGTTAGTATGTTTAAATAATAATTAATGATAAATGGAAAATGGAACCCACTTGTCATTTTCATCCCGAATGCAATTGGACTATGATGTACTTTTAAGATTGGATACCACGTTTGAATTTGGTTGGGTTTTTAGGAAAATATATATTGTATTATCATTTTCAAAATATTCAAATTTTAGTTCGTTCACATTAATCAACAAACATTTTATCATATTGCGGAATAAGACATGGACAAGTTTTTCCTTTGCTACTCATTGTTACATGCACACCGCGATATTAGAAGTTACAACTTTTGATTGGGACTGGGTAAGCAGATTAAAATGAGAAATAAACAAAAACAGATTGGAAGCCCCAATCATCGAACGCAAAAGTTTGATTAAAAAGTTTGAAATCAGACAGCCACGTGCCCAATTATTTACGCAACCAAAACAACATCAAACCCTATAACCTGATTGGAATTATAAACACATGGTACGAGTTTGATCAGATATCTTGCCACGCAAATCAATCACCAACATAAGCTTATTAAAGTTAAAACAATTTTTATATATATATAAATTAAAGGAAAACTTAATACACCTCATGGGTATGCAATAAAAATGAAGGTTCTATTTTATATAACCAAAGAAAACAAGGGTTGTTGTGTTCCATTCTAGGAACGAAATTAACCTTAACAGATTTTTCATTAGTTGGTGTGAGAGAATTGTGGAAGCCTGGGATCCTCGAATTCTACGGTTCTGGATCTGCTCCATCTTTTGTTCCCATGTTTGTTGTTTTCAATGGTGCTCCGTGTCAGGAATCTAAAACAAACAATAACTACATTATAGTTGCCTTATTGGTGCGGTTTCGTAATCGTAATCCGTAATAAATTTAACTTTTACAAATTGAAGTTGTCTTTTTTTTTTTTTTTTTTTTTGTCCTTAAAAGTTAAATAAGAGTGGAGTTAGATTAAGCAAAACCTAGTTATTTTCCGAGGGTATTTAAAATTGCTTAAAATTGATTAAATTAGTTTATAAGTTAAAATTAAAATTTTAACTGTTTAATAATTAAAATTTATAAAAATATTTATAATCTCAAAAAGTGTTTATAAACTAAAAAAATAATAAATTACTCTTACCAACTTTTTTATTTTGATGCTTTTAAACATAAATAAAATAAATTATTTTGATCAATAAAAATATATTTTTACCCTTTATATTTTAATAAAAATTATAATTATGTCACATGTTTTATATTCTCATCTAGTAATAAAGTTTCACTGCAGTCTAAGGGTTTTTTCTTTTTCAAATGATATTTTCTTCTCCTACTCTTTATCAGGTACCTTCTTCATACTCTTCTATTGATATATTAGGAAAAATTTTATGTTTTGATATAATATATCTCTACTGTAATACATCTCTCTCCCCCCCGAATATTACCAACTTACATGAAAAAAAGATTATCGAAAAAATTTGAAGTGTCATTTTTTTAATCTTAAAAAATTTTGATATTTAATAATCTTAAAAATTCTCATTTTTTCAATAATTTTAAGAAATCTCATTATGTCAACTTACATATTTTTCAGTAATACATCTCTCTCCCCATCTTAAAATTTTTTACTCCTGATTTTATAATATATTTATGATTATAGAGTTTATTGTAAACAATATTAATTTAAATTATATATTTTTATTTGTAAAAATAAATCTAAAAATTATTTACTTCATTTATATGTTTTTAGTTGAATTGTTTTAATTTTTTTTCCTTTCATTTAAATTGTAATACAGTTCATTTTTAAAATATGTATTATATAGTTTTGTAAAAGTATCTTATACCCACAATAGTCTTTTATCTATTTTATATAGTTTATATCCACTTATTTTACCAAACAGTTAACTAATTTTAAGTAACGTTTCTCCAAATAGATAACAACTTATTATTTAAAAAATGTAAAATGAGTTTATAATTTAAAAAGTTAGTTATAAGATTAAGTGCTTATAAGCAGTTCTTTTTAAACAATCTCCAACGACCCTTAAGCCATTACACATTATATCAACGGTCTTGAGGAATTATGCGATTATGGAAAACAAATAATATATCTTTTACTTGCTTCAAAATGAAAATGGTTAAAAATGAAATAAACCCTTTCTGGTTGTTGTGTCGTGGGTGTTCCTTTCCTTACACTTTCTTACACCTCTGCGGTTTACTTGTATTCAATGACGACTTTCACTTACCTTTCATCTACCTCTCTCGTAATTAATCTATAAAGCTTGATCTATGAAGCCTGATGGGTGCAACTCAGGGGTAGGCCACATCATAGGTCAAAATTATAAATAATTCGTGTCTTTTTAATTGTTTTTAAAATCTTTTTCAACTAAAAGAATTTGGTTATTCAAATAAATATAATGTTAGTATCACGTTATTTTCAACTTAATATTTTATCAATGGATTGAAACTATACAAGAGAATGGTATGGTCAACCAAATTTTTAAAATTAAAAATTATTTGAAGATAATATAAAATAAGAACTATGGGTACTTTCAATCTCATGATTACAATTTTGCCTTGGGAGTAAGAGACTGGTATTAATTTCTATGAGACTATTGATAATGTAATTTTGTAGAAAATCAAAACGACTGGCAAAATTATGGTGGACAACTCCCTCCTTTTATCTGTCCGAGAAATCCCAGTTTGAAATTGTCTGAGTTGATGAAGTTGAAATCCAATGGCTAGTTGCCGGGATAACAAGTTTGCCTACGCGCCACCTAAACAAACTCGAGAAGGCATCTGAAAAACTGATAATAGGAATCTCAACTGGCCCGAGCCCCGCGTAGAATTGCTGGTCTGACAAGGACCAGCTATTCATAACTTCAGTCATCCATATGAATAAGACGTGGGGTATAGCGAAAACATGCCGCATTCTGCATGTCATGTGCAGTTCATGGTTAGCTAAATCAACAGCTAATATGAAGATACAATTTGACTTTTGCGCCTATAAGCATATTCTTTTGATTCATAACTAAGCAAGGTTTTTCGATATGCAAGAGAAAGCGGGGCTGCATGTTGTACGTATCAGTTTCTCCGACCATTGTCCTTGGGCCAATGACTCAGTTCGCAATCAACGCTAGTATCTTGTTTCTTATTAAGCCTTTGAAAGGTGATAGGGACGTGGCCCGAATAACTATCTATGCAATATTCAAAGACCCAAAGATCCAAAGACCCGAATTACAAACTGTAGTGATAAGAGATTTATCTCCTCAAAAGGCCGAGTAAAGGCCGATCATTTATCAAGTTCTCGATAAAAGCGAGTAAATCGATCATTAGAAGTGTTTGGTAAGTCTGAACAGATACTCCCATTTTTTCTACCGATGACCAACAGCCCTCTAAGAAATCGATCGTTTCGATTCTCACCCACCAAAGGTAACGATTTTTGTTTCCTATCTTGAAACGAAGCATATCTCCGTGACAAGGTAAGAAACCCTTGGAATCTAATCAATAAGGGAAGAAAGTCTCCGGTATTATTAAACTTCATAAATGATAAAAATCTCTAATCTTTCGAATATTTTGACTATCGAATCTCAAAATTTTCGGATCTTTTCGTAAGAAAATTAGGATGTAATATTCTGGGTACACACGACTCTGACGGCATTCCATTCGGCACACCGAATCTCAGGTACATTTTCTGAGACCCAACACTTAACACACAAGTCATGGAAAGATTTGCTCTCTCTCTCTCTTACTCTCAGTCTATTTTATTTCTATCGAAAATCGATCTTTATGGCTTGAGAATCGGAGCCTTCCTCATTGGAGAACCTTTCGACGGTCTTTTAAAGGTTTCAAATCGTTCCCTCAAGCATTTGTTTGAGTCAAAAAGAGCCAAAATCTATATAATCAAAATCTATCTCCAACAGAAAACTATCATCGATCTTCTCTATTACTAGTTGAAGCTTTTAGTGTTAAGATAAGCATGACGTTCCTAATGTATGATTTAATTCAAAAATTTGAGACAAAATAAGCAGAAGCATAAAAAATAGATTTTAGGGTTACCTCCGATCATATTCTTATTCTTTACTTCCAACTAATATAAAAATACTAAAATGATCATTGAAACGTACACACACCTTTTAATCCCTTAATTTCACTCAATAGATGGTGTAGAATTTAGAAATTTGGATTTAGAGATTCAATACACTAGGAGGGGGTTTAAATAGGCTTTCAACCTTCAAATAGTCATTAAAACCCTATAATTATCACTCTAATTCATTGTTAGATATCATGGGAAGAGAATTAAATATTCAAAAAGGAAAAACAAAATTAATTGTGTAGAGATTTGAATGTAACACCAAAATTCAATCAAATGCATCCTAATTCAAATTCTTTCTATTTCTCATCGTATTTAATTCTTTCGCTTATGTCTTTCTTCATTAATTTGATATTGAATATATTGATTCATTTAAATTTGAATGAATTTCAAAAAAATTTTAATATTCTCTCACTTAACCTAATAAACTTAGTTGAAATTAAAATCAAATCAAATTTTTTATGAAAATAGAATGCGAGTGTTCCTTTCCTTACACTCTGTTACACTTCCGCGGTTTGCTTGTACTCAATGACGACTTTCTCTTGCCTGTCATCTACCTCTCTCGTAATTAATCTGTACAACTTGATCTATGAAGCCTGATGGGTGTAACTCAGGGGTAGTCCACATCACATTTTGTGGGTCAAAATTATAAATAATTCATTTCTTTTTAATTATTTTTAAAATCTTATTCAACTAAAAGAATTTGGTTATTCAAATAAATATAATATTAGTATCATGTTACTGTTATCTTCAACTAAATATTTGATCAATGGATTGAAGTTATACAAGAGAATAGTATGGTCAATCAAATTTTTAAAATTAAGAATAATTTGAAGATAATATAAAATAGGAACTATGGGTATTTTCAATCTTATGATTACAATTTTGCCTCGGGAGTAAGAGACTGGTATTAATTCTATGAGACAATTAATGTAATTGTTGGAGGCGTTTTTGCTCCACAGATCCCTTTTCTTCGGATTGAGCCAAAATCAATATTAATGGTATTCATCGATTATTCTTGGATAAGAAATTTACAAAAATCTTCATCAAAACTGACTCGATAGGAAAACTCTGAGCTCAAATCAATAAGAATAATAAAATAAAAATTAATAATAATCGTAGATATGATCTTGATGGTCTCTGTGCATATTGTGTATCGTACGAGTGAATATCAAAACCCTCGTCCATGTGTGTAGTATTCATGAGTATTGTATAGTGAGTGTTGTGTATGAGAGTATATCGTAGGTTGCATATGTAATGTCACGTGATGTAATTCATGTGATATATATGTACAAAATCATATATCTAATTATGTATAGATTGAGTATGAATCTGTACCTTTAATGGTATAGAATTGACTATGGAGTCATTACCTCTCATCATATAAAATCGGCCATAGAATCGTATCTCTGATCATATAGAGTCGGTTATGAAACCATATCTCTGATCATATAAAATTAGGTATGAAATTCTACCTTCGTCGGTGTATAAAATTGGACATAAAGCCCTACCGCTGATAGTGTATGTGTAGCCCTCTAGTTGTCATATCTCCTTGTGGAGAATTGTGTTTCCTTCGTGGGTTACCCATACCATATAAATAGCTTTTCTAAGGAGTGTAGAAAACTTTAGTTCTCTTTTCTTTTGAGATCTTCTAAAATGGCAGGTGCTTGTGGTGAAAGAGTTATAAATAATTTATACTTCTCTGGAATTAAGGAAGGTTTAGAATTTTAAGAAAATTTCCTTCCTTATCGAGAGTCCAAGAGAACAGGAACATGGAAAGTTTACAGTATCATGGAGATTTTTTTCTTATCAAATTAAAAAATGTTTGAATTTGTTAAAAATTTCCTTCCTCATCGAATGATTATAAGAGAATTAGAAACTGTTTAAAGTGGGTACCATCATTTACCCTCACTCCTAATAGCATTTTGAAAAAATGATATTAGGAGTAAAGTGATTTGGAGAATCAGAACAGACATGAAAGTTGAGCATTGAATGCGGAAGGTCCCAGTGACTAGGGCTGTTATGACACCCGGATAGTGTCACGGATACCCGTGACACTACCCAGTCAAAACTTGACTCTAGTTCGGTTTGACCGAGCTCGAGCTCGGGCTTAGGCTCAGGTACCTCGGGCTCAAGTTCAAGCTCGAGCCCAAATGTGTCGAGCTCAAAAGCCCAATGAGCTACCCGATTTTTTTAAAAATATTTTTTATATATTAAATATTTGATGATACTACCTGACGACACTACCCGATGACACTATTTGTGACACTTTGATCTCGAACTCGAACTTGAAAAATACAAATCTGGATTAAACTACCTAATAACACTACCCGACGACACCTGATGACACTTTGAGCTGGAGTTCGAGCTCGAAAAATTCAAACTCGAAGAGCTCGAGCTCGAACTCGAGCCCACCTAAAAAATACTCGAGCCGAGCTCGACTCGGGTGTCATAACACCCCTACTAATGACAAACTGTTTGAATTGCTCGTGAAAAATTTTGATTTGTTACCGAAAGGCCAAAAGACTGAAAGGTCGGGAGACCAAGAGGTGGGGAGATTGATAGGTTGAACGATCAGAAATTCGAGAGACTGACAAGTCAAATGATCCAGAGATCGAGAGATCGAATGATCGAGTGGTTGAGAGATTGATAGGCAGAATGATTGAGAAATCAAGAGACCGATATGTCGAATGATCGAGAAGTCAAAAGATTGAGTGGTCGAAAGATCGACAGGTCAAATTATCGAGAGGTCGAGAGACCTACAGGTCAAACGATTTGAGAGATCGAGTGTTCGGGAGGTCGAGAGATCGAGAGACTAAAAGATCGAGTGATCGAGAATTCAAGAGACCAACAGATCGAGTGATCAAGAGATCGAGATATCAAGAGATTGAGTGATCAAGAGTTCGAGAAACCGATAGGTCGGACGATTGGGAAGCCAAATGATTGAGAGGTCGAGGGACCGACAGGTTAAACGATCGAGAAACCGAAAGATTGAGAGATCAAGAGACTGATAGGTCAAGAGACTTAAATGAGAGACTGATAGGTCAAGAGACTTAAATGAAAGTGTCTAACTAAGTAATGGCTGAGAGTGTAGAGTGTTTATGTTATTAAAAGCAACAGTAAAAGATCTAAAAACTGACCTGGAGTCGTAACTCTCGATAAGTGCAAAATGCTAGAGACCGATGCAAGAGAGAATGGGACCAGATTTTGTATTCGTGAGTGTTGGGTCGTTGTCAAAGGCGTTGTAACCGAGAGAGTATTAGGCATCAGAACCAAGAGAATATACTAGAATAATGCTGCAATTGGTGTGATGTGATGCCAAAAGAGAGGGAGCTGAATTCCCTCTAATGCAATAGTAGCCATTTTAAATAGATAACCAAGAGAAATGGAGTTGAATCCCATCCGATAGCCGGAACCCTTATCTAAATAGAAAATCAAAAAAGGGAGTTAGATCCCATCCGAGTGTCGAAATCTCATGTAATATATAAGACTGAGAAAGGGAGTTGATTTCCGTTCGAGACGTTGGGGCTTATAGAAAACCAAGAGAAGGTAGGTGCGAAACCCACTTAAGGCATATAAGTGTAAGTCGTATGTATTTGGCTGAAAGTTATATTCGAAAGAGTTCAAATGAGAAAATAGATCATGTCCACCTGTTAAAGAGATACATCTTATATTGATGATAAACTACGTTCGGTAGAATTCAATAGAGATTTCGTTTGAGAGAATGTGTTATGTTTTCCCATTCAGAGAAATAGATCCTTAGCAATAGACTTCATTTGGGAGGATTCGTTCATTCAATAGATTGGTTGATATTTGCCCATTTAGAGAGATATATCCTAACGATAGACTTCATTCGAGAAGATTCGTTCGTTCGATAGACTGTGCGATATTTGCTCGTTTGGGGAGATATATCCCTAACGATAAACTCTGTTTGGGAAGATTCGTTCATTTGAGAGAATGAGTTATGTTTGCCTATTCATTAGAATTCAATCAGGAGATTCTGTTCGAGAGAATGGACTATGTTTGCCCGTTCAGGGAGATATATCGTTAACGATAGACTCCGTTTAGAAAAATTTGTTTGTTTGATAGACTAAACGATATTTGCTCGTTCGAAAAGATATATCCCTAATGATTCGTTCATTCGATAGATTGAGCGATCTTTGTCCATTATGAGAGATAAATCCCTAACGATAGATTTTATTTGGGAGGACTCGTTCGTTCAAGAGAATGAGCTATGTTTGCCCATTTAGGGAGATAAATATCTATCGATGGACTCCATTCAGGAGGACTCGTTCGTTCGAGCTATGTTTGCTCATTTTGGAAGATAAATGTCTAACGATAGACTCCGTTCAGGAAGATTCGTTCGTTCAAGAGAATAGGTTATGTTTGCCTATTCAGAGAGATAAATCTTTAACGATAGATTCTGTTCGGAAGGACTCATTTGTTCGAGAGAATAGACTATATTTGTTCGTTCGGAAAGATAAATCCCTAATGATAGACTATATTCGGGAGAACTTGTTCGTTCGAGAGAATGGGTTATGTTTATCCGTTCGAGAACAGGAGAAGCAAAATGTTATAGGAATAAGAAAATTTCTAGTATCATGGAGATTTCTTTTTTTATCAAATTAAGATTGGAACTTGTTGAATATTTTCTTTTTTATCAAATGATTATATGAGAATTGAAAACTATTTAAATCGAGTATCATCGATAACTTTATAGAAAACAAAACAACCGGCAAAATTGTAATGGTGGACAACTCCCCATCTTTATTTGTCTGAGAAATCCTGGTTTGAAATTGTTTGAGTTGATGAAGTTGAAATTCAATGGCTAGTTGCCGGGGATAACAAGTATGCGCCACCTAAACAAACTCGAGAAAGCATCTGAAAAACTGATAATAGGAATCTCAACTGGCCCGAGGCCCGCGTAGAATTGCTGGTCTGACCAGGACCAGCTATTCATGACTTCGGTCATCCATATGAATAAGACGTGGGGTATAGCTAAACCATGCCACATTTTGCATGTCATGTGCAGCTCATGGTTAGCTAAATCAACGGCTAATATGAAGATACAATTTGATTTTTTTTATTATTATATAGAGATTTGAATATAAAAATTTTATATTAGAGATAAAAAATTATAATCAATAAACTAACATTTAAAGATATATAATTTAACTTTTGTGCATATAAAAATATTTTCCATTCATGACCGAGCAAGGCTTTTAGATATGCAAGAGAAAGCGGGGCTGCCTGTTGTACGTATCAGTTTCTCTAACCGTTGTCCTTGGGCCAACGACTCAGTTCGCGATCAACCGCTAGTATCTTGTTTCTTATTAAACCCTTGGGAGGCTATCCTGTATCTTCTCCATCACTAGTTGAAGCTTTTAGTTAATCCATATGGTCTTTACTGTGTCTACATATGTCCATTGTCCTATTACACGCTACCGCATGGCATAGTTATTCGTGCCAGCCAAAATGAAGTTAATCAAGGTGTTCCCCGGGCATTTATCCTAAAATTGCAACATGGGAAACTGACAGCTATGGTTCTTTTGCTTTAATTAGTCCCTTGGCATTCCAGTGACTTCATGTCTCTGCTAGTTGTATTTTCTTTTCTATAAAATATTCATCCTTACATTTAGTCTAATAATCTATCTAATTATATATTAAATATATATATTCTTATAATTCTCTATATAAAATAAAATATAATTATGTAAAGATAGAATAGAATTTACTCTCTCAATAAACTCTCCTCTAACATGGTATCTGAGTTTAATTAAAAAAAACCTAACCCCCTTCTCTCTTTTTGTCACCCATTGGCTTGTAGTTACAAAACCTAAGTTCTCTTTCATTGCACCACCACTGCCAAGAATTTTTTCTAACTCTTATATGTTCTGTTTTTGTTTCTTGTGAGGATCCCATGCATTAAAATGGAATTTAGTTGATTTCTTCTGATTTCTCGTCTCTGTGTATTTAAATCTCAATTGTTCTCTTAATAAAAAAGAAAGTTTGGTTGATTTATTTCAGATGCTCATCTTTTTGTATTCGTTTCCAAATTGTTCTAGAGAAAAAGAGTTCGACTTCGGTCTTAGAACCCTAGACCCACATTTATGTTATCATCTTTCTCAACTTCTAATCACCTTCGGGGGAAAAAAATAAAAAAAAGAACATTTTTCTTTCAATTTTACACCTTATGCTGATATTTCCTCTCTAATCATGTCGAGTAGGTATAGTCTTACTGTTAATACACTAAATAACTTTACTGTTGGGAATGAGTTAAAATTTTAGTGATAATTATGATTATTTAATAATTATTAATATGATAATAAATATATACAAAGCTAAAGAATTTTATTATCTTATTGTACTAATTAATTACAAAATCGTCTGACAAACAATTTTAATTTTTAATTATGATGTGTGTAAGAGGAAAGAAAAAGTTAATAAGAGGATTTGCATCTAAAAAATCAAAATTATGTGGATATTAAAAATATTGACCTTTTCTTTTCTGACAAAACAATACTGAGTTTTAATTAGAAGAAAAAGATTTTGTATAATACTTATTCGTTTCCTTAAATAACTTCAACATAAATTACTATTACTTCACCTCAAAGTATGCAATGAATTTATAAAAGCCAACAACAACCGGAAAAAGTACTTTTTTTTTCACCAAACAAAATTTTCTTTTATCTGTTCATGTTTAGTTCTTAAATTTCATCCCTTTTTAACAAATTAATTCCTATAATTAAAAATATTATTTTATTATTCTTAAATTTTTAAAATCGTAACATATTAATTCTTTTACCGATGATAAAATAACTGTTTATTATTGATGTGATAATCTACGTGATTATATTAGGACCACGTCAACACCTTCAACACTTCATATTATCACATCAGCACACACTCACTCACAAGCACTCTCTCTCTCCTTCCCTCCCCCTTTCTCTCCCTTCTCTCCCCTCTCTCTCTCTCTCTCTCTCTCTCTCTCTCTCTCCCACTCTTACTAAAAAAAACACACACACGCACTCCCCTCCCCTCCCCTCCCCTCCCCTCTCTTTTTTTTTTTCAATAGAGAAATTTAAATTTAAATCTATTACAAAAAAAAAGAGTAAAAAAGTATCAATTAAATTAAAACTAATTGGCTTCTCTCTCTCTTCTCTCTCCCTCTATCTCTCTCTCTCTACTCCTCTCCCCTGATGACGACGTTCCATTACCACTCAAATCCTTGCCTCCATCCTTGTCCTCACTCCATCCTGCTTTGGAAGATTGAGCTCGTTGATTTTTTGCTCTTCGATTAGGGTTTTGAGAGAAGGAGTTTCGGATTTGGAACTAGGGTTTGCTGAGGTGGCTGCGGCAATGGAAAAGGATGATAGATTTGGCTTCCAATTCATGTTTCTCTTCTTCGCGAAGCTTCTAGATGCATCTCTGTTCGATTTTGGAATGTAATTTTAACACCTGGACCGAAGTATATGCAGAGATGTGCTTGGTGAAGTTTATGTAGAGATGCTTTTGCATCTCTGTTCGCGTTTATGCAGAGATCCTTGGTGAAGTTCATGCGTCTCTGTTCGATTTCCAATTCGCGTTTGTCCTCTGCAGAGCTCCTTTTGCAGAGATGCTTTGAAAATGGGTCGCAGTTTATGCAGAGAAAGAATTGGACTGTCAACCAAAGGTAGAAGGCCTGGAAGAGATGATATTGATGGAACTTCTCGTCTTCCGCTACTCAGCAGTCCTTATTACCGAGATGTGCTTGGTGAATATGGAGCCTTTTTTGTAATTGCCAATAGGATTGATTGTCTATATAAAAATGCTTGGATAGGGTTTCAATCTTGGAGAGCAACAGCGAGAAAGGTGTCTTTATCCAACAGAGCTGAAAAAGCATTGCTGGAAACTCTAGATGCACTTTATTTTGGGTTTGTATGGACACTGACCCAAGAAACCCTTGGTAGCAGGACTTTTGGTCGTTCTGTGATTCCATTAATGTTGGAAATGGCAAGTTTGCTTTCTTTGAGGCTCTTAAGAAAATGTATGGAGTGAAGCACGAGTGGGATTCCTTACCACCAATGCCTGCAGATGGAGACACCTGGTCTGTGATGCATAGCTGGGCTCTGCTCACAAGGTCTTTTGTAGAGCACGGATGAGGATTTGGCTGAGGAAGCAGTTTCGGATCATCCAACCAGGCGATGGTTGTGGCCATCAACAGGTGAGGTCTGCTGGCAAGTTGTTTATGAAAGAGAGAGAAACCTACGGCATGAACAAAAGGAGAAGCGTAAGCAACAAAGTAGAGAGAAAATATCGAGGATAAAAAAAAGCGGACACGCTAGAAAGTGATGGGAAAATAGGTAAAGCCACCACCAGAAGAAACAAAACAATTCAACAATGGCAAGGTAGATGGAAATAGATTTAGATTCTAATCAAAATTCTTTTTTCTTTTTGTGGGATTTAAAATTTCTCATGCTTGTCCACCATTGATTTCGACAACAAGAGTGAGAAAAACCAGAAAGCCTCTTGTGCTGACGTGGTAATGTGATATATGTATAATTGCTGACATCACAATGTATAATTATGTAGACTATCATATCCATTTACATCAAACGATCATCCTATCAACGAAAAAATTAATATATTACGATTTTGATTTTTAAAATTTAAAAATCATAAAATAATATTTTTAATTTTAAAAATTAATTTATAAAAGTGAGAGAAAGTTTAAAAATTGTACACGTACTTAACCCATTCCTCAATCATCATTTTCCTAGACCTAGACGGGAGTCCAAACATGTCTTTGAAACCCTGACAAAGAGGCATCTAGTCATCCCAAAAAAAATGGGTCCCACCGGAAGCATCTTGACAACAGAAAAGGGCCGGGGGGGGGGGGGTTGGTAGGATATGCGTGACAGGAGCTGGAGGGATGTGGGATCGTTTCGTGGGTAGTGAAGCATCTACTATCCCGAAATTACGTCGTCCATGGACTGTTAGAGAACCCAGTAAAGTATGAACTATTTGGTCAACCTCTCCCTTTGTCTACTGTTCTTGTTCTTCTTTTATTTGTGCACATATCCTCTCCTTCTCAGTTATTCCATTTTTACTCATTCTTAGCAAATGTGATTTCCTCTTTGTTTAACCTAATTTCTTGTCTTTCTGATGAATTTGAACTGCCCCACTTCATCTTATTTTATCACTTCAAAACTTTAATGGTGGCCCATTAACTTTACCGGAGTTACTACAGACGATGGTAAAAATGTAGGATGCTGTTGAATTGCTTCTGTAGAATCAGTTTCGCTCCATTTCTAGGGTTTAGACAAATGAAAGTTTCCCTTAGTTCAATTCCAGTGGGACAATTATCCTGGCCTTGGGAATTGGATCCTTAAAACCTTATTTGGGGTTTGTTCAATCCTTATGTTTCTCCTCGTATCCGTGTTTGCTCTTTATAATGTTGCTCGGGAAACCACTTAGAAACAAGGGAGACATTTAATATAATAAGGGTCATTTTGTCTTTCTAGTTTGTTTATGTTATTTAATCTCGGTTGTTGGTCCTGTTGGGCATGATCTCAATTTTTTATTTGTACAAGTCAGAGTTATTGGCTCATTTATCTTCACACTGGAGATGGAAACTCAAAAGTTGATTAAGCAAAATGGATTTACTATAGCCACGAGACAATTGTTCAGCTCTTTGGAGTTGCAAGATGATAATAAAGGTTCATGTCTGGTTGAAATGGAAATGGTTAAAGTTGCAAATACTCTGCATGTAAACCTCTTCTTTTCGTGCTTTCTGTAAATCTGTCTACTCGTATTCAATCTTCATATAAAGGCCCAGTATACTAAGTCTGCCAGTATGGTATATGAGGCTGACTTATCAAAATCAATGCCTTTTGGTTCTTAACTACCTCTCTGATGTCTTTCTTTTTGCTTCACCGGGAGCTAGAGAGCAATTTGTAGTTTGACTAGATACTAGACTGCAACTTGGTATTCAATTCAATGGGAAAGTGATTGGCCTCAGTTGCAAAAGGTTGGCTAGATTATTGGAACAGAATTCTGTAATATCCTGAAACCCGTTCGATGGGATTTGGCAAAATAAGTTGCTTCTGAAGTTATCTTGTTGGATTAATACAACTTCTGGAATGCTTGCAGACGATGAAAAGAATGCACACTAGAAACTTGATATAACACCTGAAAATCTGAAGCTCTTCAAGGCAGAGTTGTTGGATTATGACTCTCTTTTTGCTGACATGAAAGGGTGCGATGGAGTTTTCCATGTTGCAAGCCCTGTTCCCCCAACCAGTGTACCGAGTACTACAGGACACATAATACGATTTATGGAAGCAAAGAAAACATTATGTGGAAGTGGAACTCTTAGATTTTGTAGATGGAATATAATCACATATCGCCTCTCATATTTGCAAAATGTTTGTGCAGGTGGAGCTGATTCAGCCTGCAGTGAATGGTACCCTCAATGTACTAAAGGCATGTTCTGAATTAGGGATAAAACGAGTTGTTTAAGTATCCTCTGGTGCTGCAATCTCTTTGAACCCCAGCTGGCCCAAGGCCCAAGTAAAGGATAAGTTGCTGGTCTGACAAGAACTATTGCGGAGCAACCAATGTAAACAAATCCTAATTAATTATTTGTATAGTCATCCTGCTGTGTAATCTATGTAATATAGCTAAATCATGCTTAGCATATTTATGGTGCATGTAATACCTTTCCCTCATTTGCATTCTCATATGGTGCAACTTAGCATAGTTATGCAGGATCCATCCATCATAACCATGCTTATAATTTTTGACTTAAGCCATCCTGATTATGTCATCCTGCTGTGTAATCCATATAATATAGCTAAATGATGCTTTTAATACCTTTGCCTTATCCACATTCTTATGTCATGGTGCATGTAAGCATAGTTATGCATGATCAATCAATCATAACTACCGCATATAATTTTTGACTTAAGCTATGAAAGAACATACTTAATGAGATTACATATTTCTTCTAAACATCCTTAATGAGATTTCGTATGTTTTTCTATCTTTGTGTAGAACTGGAACTGCCTTTCTAAAACAGAAGCAGAAAGCAAGGCTTCTGAATATGCAAAATAGGCTGGATGTTGTATCAGTTTGTCCAACCCTTGTCCTCGGGTCTATGTTGCAGGCTGTGATCAACTCAAGTAGCTTCGTTCTTATTAAGCTCTTGAAAGGTATTCTCATTTTATCACAGATATGATATCACTAATTGAAGCTTCTACAAAGTCTGTGTGGCCTTTATGTGTCCATATATTGGTGATAAATCGCTATTCGTGTCAGCAAAAAGGAATTTGGAATGATGCAAGCATTTATCAAAGTTCTACACGCGATGCCTATGGTTTCGCTCTGTTTGTTATATGCTTTATAATGTCTTTGCTTTATTATACTAGCATCCTATAACTGATTCATCAATGAAGGTCTCGTTTCAGGTCGCTAATGCACCTTTCATATTTCACTTTGCTCTTGGATAACAGAATGCTACACCTCATTGCAAAACAAACCTAGGATAGTCAATGTATGTGATGTAGCTGAAGCACTTTTATTGGTTTATGATAAACCCAATGCTGAGGGATGATACATATGTACAGCTCACAAGGTCAAAGCTCAGGAATTGGTGAAAAAGTTAAAGAGCATTTATCCCGACTGCAACTATCCTAAGAGGCAAGTCTTTTCATCTGCATTAGTTTTTAAAAACCCTTGTAAATCTCTTAGCGCTATCTATTCAACAAGTGACTGCCTCAAATAACATGTTACTTCTAGCCAATCACTCAGCAAAGTCGTGGTAAATTATGCAGTATATTTATGACATTCTCCAAAATAACTGCCTGAGTAAAAGCCTGAGAGCTTCATGTCAATTTACATATCTGTTGCTTGATATCTGGTTTAGGGTGGTTAGGCCTAAATTTTAGATGACATAAGTAATCAGAAAGCAGAAATGTTGTCATTGTCCTCTGCTCATGGCATAATAGTAGTCATTAGCTGCAAATGCAGAAATTTAGCGAATGAATGGTTAAGATCTACCTAAATTTCTGCATGTTCGATGTCTCTTGGTTGTTGAAGCAGGTCTCTCTTTTTTCTTTCTTATTTTCATAAACTCTTGATTGTTGTAGAAGGTGTCTCTGTTTGCGTTCCCTGTTGGTTGATTTGAACATGGAGTGGGTTTTTTTTTTCTTTTTTTTTTTTGGGGGGGGAGATGGTACCTTCGCTGTTTTATCTAATTTTTTGCGTGTAATGGCAGTTTCACTGAGGCACCAGATGACGAGAACCTGAGTTCTGAGAAATTGCAGAGGCTAGGATGGAGTTACAAACATTTCGACGTAACTTTGGCTGATTCAGTCGAGTGCTAGAAAGGGGCTGACCACTAGAATTGAAATTCATCCCGTAATGGTTGAATTGAGGATGTCTGGAAGGCAAATAGGGTTTTTTTCTTTTTCTCCTTGATTAAAAAAAAAAATCAGCAAGTGGACTATAATTACAACATTTTTAAATAAATGTACGAGTGAAACTAGACGTGGGCTTCAGGGGAAACATTGTGGTTTTCTGTTGTAAATAACAAGGTGATGAAATAGAATGAAACGACTTTGTAAAGAAAGAAAGTCATAACATGTCCTGCAACAAGAGCATTTGGATGATGGGTATATCCGAAGAAAAAAAAAAAAAAAAAGAAGTCTGGTCGTGGGTAAGAGCTCTAATAAATTCAATGAGAATGAGGATAATTTTCTTTCGTATAATCATTAAATAAATTAAAGTCATTAATATTTGAAATTATTTTATTAATATTTTTAATTAAATTGAGAAATAACGAAAAATACCAAGTACAGAGCAACTTTGTTGGCATTTTCACGTGGTATTTACATTATTCACAGAATATCACCAGAACTCCGTCAAAAGCTGCAAAGAATACGTGTTCTGTGGATTCCAACCGGACAAAATTGTGAACGCCCATTTGTTTTCTTTTTATTTTTTTAAATGGGGGAGTAAATCTTGAACTTCTTTTTGATAAATATGATTCTCTTTTGTTTTGTGCTTAGTTGATTTTAATGGCCCACATGATATGTTTGTTGGTTTAGGTTCGAAATTAAATGTCTTTTTTATCTTTGAACTCAAAGAGGCGGCCGATTTTGATTCCTCTAAAAAGTAGTCTGTTATCTGCATTTTCAAAAGGGTAATAGAAACTTCATTTGCCGTTGCTTCTGTCTCCAAGGGTGCGTGACTCAACCAGAAGCATCTTAGTACTTGA
Organism: Dillenia turbinata; assembly: GCA_037126225.1. Lineage (NCBI taxonomy): Eukaryota > Viridiplantae > Streptophyta > Magnoliopsida > Dilleniales > Dilleniaceae > Dillenia > Dillenia turbinata. Next base: position 316,209 of record JBAMMX010000005.1, read on the forward strand.
TCAATGGAAAGAGAGAGAGAATGGCGGAGAAAGCAAGGTGTGCGTGACTCAACCAGAACTTAACCAGAAGCATCTTGGATAGTTATAAATTGGTGGGGGGGGGGGGAGAGAGAGAGAGAGAGAAGAGTTACAATGCCGGAGAAAGGAAGGGTATGCGTTACAGGTGCAAAGTTGGGTATGTGGCATCGTGGCTAGTGAAGCTTTTACTCCCCCAAAATTATGTAGTCCATGGAACGGTTAGAGAGCCCAGTATGAACTATTTCATCAACCTGTGCCCTCATCTCTTTGTACTGTTATCAAATGTAATAAAACATGGTCAAAAGGCTTAATATAAAATGTGTTTAGCTCTGTCAGGCCTACAATCCAAAGTGACATATTATGTCTCAACATGTCAATAAATAGGGATTAATCTCCGATACGGCCTGACTCACCTGGTCCGACTTACCAAACAATTGTCATTAACAATAATCTAACCGATCTGTGATTTTTTGAAATTTTCGATATACTAGAGGGAACACTGTCACTACTGCATCGGCAAGGGGAGCATCATCACTTCTATCGATAGAAGATAACACATGCACTTCCCAATTGAGGAATGAGACCTTTCAAATCTTATCAATGAGAGAAGAAATCTTCCCGTATAGTTATTCTTAAATAATAAAGATTATAAATTTTCTAAGAATATTCAACTATGGAATCCCGAAATCTTCGAATCTTTTCACTAGAAAACTAGGATTACAACGTCCCAGATACACACGATTCTTATGGCACCCACATATATAAACTTTCGGCATGTCAAAATCCAAATATACTCTTTGAAACTAGATGCTTAATACACAAATCATAGAACTATTAGCTCTCTCTCTCCCCCTATCTCTCGAGCTCTCAGTCTGTTTCATTCCTATTGAAAACTGTTCTTTCAGATTTAAGCGTCGCAATTTCTCTCACCATAATATCTTTCTGCGGTTTTTTATAGACTTTTCAACCATCTTCAGAAATAACTGTTTGAGTCAAATGAGTCAAAATCTAAATCTATAGAATCGAGATCCACCTCCAACAATGTACATCTCTCCATTGCTCCATTTGTGCCTTTTTGACGATCAATAGGTTCATCTTACTCGTCTTTATAATTATATTTGAAAAATCAATCCTCCAATTAAGGTCATTAAATTTTTTATAGTTAAATGAGGGGATCATATGAGAAATAGTTCTACTACATCATATCTCTAGAACTTGGAAAGACAAAAACAAAAAGGTGGCAAAAACTAATCTTTTCCGGGTCCGACTGATTGCCTCTTAATTGAATTAGTAGAATAATTTTAAACTAAATTTTAAGAGTGATAGCTTTTTTCCTCCTTATCTTTTTCTTTTATGGGGAAATAAAAAATAATTCTTTTAAAAAAAATTAAAAGTTGTTTAGTTTTTTCATTTTTAAAATAAAATTAAAAGTTAATTTTTTTTTACTTTTGAAATAAAGTTAAAAATTAATAAAAGTAAAAAAATTAATGAACATATTTGAAATTTTAGATTATTTAAGAGAGAATTAGAATAAAAATAATTATGTGAGAATATAAATAAAATAAAAATATATATATTTTTGAAAAAATTGGAGCATTAAAAAAATTGAGAAGAAAAAACTCATCCAGCTAAGAGTTTTTTTTTTTTAAAGTTACCTTTAAATTTTTCCCATGCAAAACGGGTATTAAATGTTTTAAGTGCAAAAATTTTCATGCAAATGATGGAAAGTGTGCTCACAAATAAAAAAAAAAAAAAAAAAAATATATACTTGACTAGTCATCAGAAAATCTGAAGCTCTTCAATTCAAGGCAGATTTGCTGGACTATGACTCTCTTTTTGCCGCAATAAAAGGATGCGATGGAGTTTTTAACGTCGCCATTCCTGTTCCTCCCACCCACGTGGTACAAAATCCTGAGGCGAGCAATATTTGCGGAATCAAACATGCAGCGCAAGCTTTGAACTTTTAGATGGAGCGCTTCGCAGTGTATTAGATATAATGAGACTCTCTCTCTCTCTCTCTCACGTTAATCATGCGAAGAGCTTTTGGTGCAGTTTGAATTGATTCAGCCCGCGGTGAATGGTACTCTAAGTGTACTGAAGGCATGTTCTGATGAAAGAATCAAGCGATTTATTTATGTGTCCACTACAGGTGCAGTTAATTTGAACCCTAGCTGGCCCAAGGGTCGAGTGAAGGACGAAAATTGCTGGTATGACAAGGATCATTGCAAAGCAATCAACGTAAGTTGCTATTTGTATTATTCAATTCATCCCACACTGTAATCTATTTATGTATTATTCAATGAAACGAAACATAACACAAGGAGGTGTCTTTCTTTGTGTAGAACTGGTACTGCCTTTCCAAAACAGAAGCAGAAAGCAAGTCTTTTGAATATGCAAAAGAAAGCAAGCTGGATGTTGTATAGGTTTTTCCATCCATTGTTCTTGGGCCGATGATGCAGTCCGCAATCTACACAAGTAGCCCAGTTCTTCTTAAGCTTCTCACAGGCGTTCTCTTTTATTCAACCACGTACTACAAAAAAACATGATTTTAACCACAAACTTTAGCCACGAAAAAAATTTATCCCTATTTACTCACGAATTTAACGACAAAAATAGAATTCGTGACTAATTTGTCACAAATTCATTTTCGTCACTAATTTAGCGACGAAAATAATTATACGCCGCTAATTTGGTAACGAAATTCATAATCTGTCGTTAAATAGTTACGAATATAAATTCGTAACTAAATTTAATCATGGATCAAAAATTCATGACTAATTAGCCACGAATATGTTCGTGGCTAAATTCGCCGCTAATTTGAAATTCTGTTAAATATAATTTTATATTTTTATTAAATATAAATTTATATTTTATATGTTTATTAAATTAGGGTATTGATTTTTATTAAATATATTTTTATATTTTTTAAAAAATAATTTTGTATTTTTGTTAAAGATAATTTTTTAATTTTATTAAATATAATTTTATATTTTATATTTTTATTAAATTAGTAAATTGTATTTTTAATTGTAAAATTTAGAAAGAAAGTAATGAAGTAAAATATATATATATATATATATATCAGAAAAGTTAATATGATATAGTAGTTGAGAACGTTCCAGATATCCTCTTAGTCCCAGGTCCAAATCTGGATAAATGCATATTTTTTACAAAAATATAAAACAGTAAGAAGTTGGTTCATACACGAGCGGGGATCGAGGTGAGGGCCGACGGGTGGGCCGGCGGCTTCTAAAATTAAAAATATAAAATGAAAAATTTAGTCACGGATTTAGTAATGAATTCATCAATTCGTTGCTAAATTTAGTCATGAATTTTTGAATCCGTAGCTAAAGTTAGCCACGAATTGGAATCCGTGGCTAAATTTTGAATTCATGGCTAAATTTAGTCACGAATTTCTGAATCCGTGACTAAATTTAGTCACGAATTTAAAAATTCGTGGCTAAATTTTTACGACGCGCTATTAGCTACGGATATGAGTTTGTAGTTAAATCCGTCGCTAAACAATTTAGTGACGAATTTTTCTGATATTTTCTTGACTAAATCCATCGCTAATTCGGTATTTTTTTGTAGTGATATATGCCATCGCTAAAGCTTTTCAATAAGTCTATACATATCCGTCGAGTATTATTATATGTTGTAGCTTCATATGGTAATTCGTTTCAAAAAAAAAAGGAATTTAGCTCTGATACCCACATTTAAAATATGGTTGCTACATTTGAAACCGGTAGCAAGCAATGGTTGAAAGTCTTGCATAAGTAGGGTTTTTGTTTTCCCATGAAATCTGGCTTCAATGAATCCAGTTCTTTTTACCACCATTAAGATCCTTTTCCCAACCAAGCAGATGGCGACATATCTAAGGAGATAAACTTCCAACAATAGTGGATGTACGTGATTTAGTGGAAGCTCTGCTACGGGCATACAAAAAACCAGAAGCTCAGGGAAGATACATATGTAGCTCTCACATTGTCAAAGCTCAGGATATGGTAAGAGAAGCTGAAGAGCATTTATCTTTGATAGGACATGGCCCAAAAAGCCCAAATCAAAAGAAAGAATTCTCAAAAGGACCATAAAGGGCTCTTACAGACCAACGTCTTACGGATTGAATCATAATTTATCGAAATGTCTCAGTCACCCAGATCAATTTACATATGGGTCTCAGTCGCCTGGATCTACCAAACGATAGGGCGCCAGTCGCCTCGTCAACCGAGCGATCCTCACCGAACGAGGACAATCACCCCGATCGGGCAGGCAGACATCAACTCTTCAAGCAGATAAGCCACGAAACCAAGAAGATCCCTTAACCGATCAAGCGACCGAACAATTATACAACTCCCTTAGCGGTTCCAAAGAAAAGTTAGAATTTCCTTATCTTCGGTCTTCTGCTTCATAACGACAATTCCAGAATCTTTCAAATAAGAAAACCATCTCTCCCGAAAATAGAATCTCACCCGATAAATGAGGATCGTAATCAATTCGTAATATTGACCTCCGGGATTCCCGAATCGGTTCGATATGGAAGGTAGGGTTGGAATCTCCTAGTGATGCACGTCTCTCAGAATAAGATATGCTCTCTAGGCTTAACACTCTGGACACACTAGTCACAGGGAATAACTTCCCTCAATTCTCATTTTGTTTCTTTTAATTGAAAACCGCTATTTAGTGACTTGAGCATCGTAGTCTCTCCGTCAGAGCACCCTCCAGCGGTTTTTGCAGGTGCATCCACCCATTGATAGCTACTATTCGGGTCAAGAAGGAACTTGTATCTGTGGAACCATAATCCACCTCCAACAATGCTGATTACAACTATCCTGAAAGGCAAGCGTCTAGCTCTATTGGTTTTTTACCCCATCCCCATCCTTTATGCCAATAATCAGTATTTATTGCAAGGGATTGACTCAAACAAACTGCTTCTTCAGCACAGTCATGCAGCAGTATTCTGGCCATGCTAGATTTACACACATTATATGCTCATCATGGTAGGAAGTGATCGGTTGATGAAGATAAGACATGGAGAAATTCTTTCAGCCTATATATATACACATTATATAAATGTATTTTGCTCGTACCTTGTGGCAAGACAACATTTTGTGCCTCATTTAAAGATAGCTTGAATATGTCAGCTTGAGAATGCAAAAATTCAGCAAATTAAAGGTAAAGATCAAGCAACAAACCAGTCTGAAATCTAGATATATAGTTATCCTGATAACAGTTAGCTCCTTAATGTCAGCGCATAGATGACAGACTAGGTTTTCTGTTGATCAAGACGGTGCTTTTTCTTTCCCCTCTGTTTGCTAATCTGTTTGCGTGCATTGGCTGTTTCACTAAGGCATCAGATGAAGAAAAGGTGAGTTCGAATAAATTACAGAGGCTAGAATGGAGTTACAGACCTTTGGAAGAAACTTTGGTTGATTCAATAAAGAGCTACACTGAGGCATGTCTCTTGAACTAAAACTGCCTCCAACTGTATCGCTTTTGACCTGGTATTGATCAAATTGACGATGTTTGGCTGGCAACTTGAGACTGAAATAAGATAGTCAAATCATTAGGAGAGATTAAATAAGCCTTAAAGGTTTCTCAATTTTCTGTTGTCCCTGAGAGACATTGGTGAGAGACATGTTCGATGGGCTATCAACATGCAGTCGTAGCTATTGCCTTGTTGGCCATCATGTATTTGTTGGTGTTCTAATTAGAATTTTACCTAATGCAACCATGATTTTGTAATGTTCCCATGATTCTGTGAAAACTGTAAATACTTGGTGGCTTGATTTTTGGGTCGTGCACATGCGGTATTGAATGATGCTCTTTCTTTTTCGGGTCAATTTGTTGGAAAAATAACTTTATGTATCGTGTTAAATTAGCAGAATTAAAAAATTTAATTAAACTAAAATTAAAAATTTAAATCAGATAGAAAATATACCTGATTCTATAGCCAGAAACTGAATAGAGTGAATTCTTAATTCGTCCTTCATATAAACAGAATTCTGGGTACGGCCTTCAGATCATATGTACTCTCATAAATTCTCTTTATATGATTGGGGTATTAGGAAGAAAAACGATACATTGACTCGGAGATCATAACCCTATTTATAGTTATAGGATGACTTTTACATTCCAAATCTGAATGTTCAGCTTATGACAGCTGTTCTTAAATCACTATTAAACATTCCTTATTTAATCTATCATAAATAATAAATGTCTATTGATATCTATATATTAATTAATTTTCATATTCTTTGAGATATTTAAACTCAATTACTAAATTTTTTAAATTTACTATATCACTTTCATATGAGTCTAAATTATGGGTTTGACAGTATGCAATACACAATTATTTTAATATATAAACTCAATGCTGAATTAACGATCCAACAATCTCCCACTTGGGTTATATATGAAATCTTATAATTATATAATTGCGATATAATCAAATGAGCTCAACTTTTCTGTCAGTACTAAAATGTAACTCTAACTAATTCCGTCCATCAATTATATCAACTTAGAATCAATGCGACTTCTGTTACTTTTTTTTCGTAACTCAACCCTCAATGATCACGTAAATTAATGTAACCGAATGACATGGATCATGATATGGATGCGTAGTATTGAAATATCATGCAATGTGATTTTTAACATACATATTTCCAACTAGTCTTCTTTAGTGAGATTAACTATACTCAATATTAGAGTGTGATTCAAAAACTGAATTCTTATTTCTGCGGAAAATAATTTTAAAATACCTTAAACTGAAATAATTAAAAAAAATATCTATATTACATTAGTATTTAAAATCACAAACTCCCACTAAAACTAAATATCCTAAAATGGTATGACACTCATACAAGTAGTGCGCACATGAACATTTTGGATGGCAGTCCCTTTAATAAATATATTCATAATTATGGAGTTTGTAACAACGTGTTTTATAAACAAATATTCACTTTGAATTATTTCCTTAAATGAAATATAAGACTATTGAACTAATGTCACACAATAATCTGAGTGGCCTATCAATGCCATCTACTATCTGTAGTTCTGTGACAAAAGTTCATAATCATATTTCATAATAAGATATCACATAACATGTTATGAATTCTGCCGTCATGATGGAAGAGGATATAAGAGACTATTTAATACTCTTCCAAAAATGAGTCATCCTGTTAGCATGTAGCATGTTGTAACAATCATGCTAATTTGACATCTCATAAAATCAGGGTTAGTATACCAAATGATTTCAAACTGATTTGATTTCCGATACGTGAACATATGTCCTTTTGCTCTCTGTAAGTATTGTAAGACCAATTTAGTTACTTTCCAATACTTTATTCCTGATTTGCTTAAATTTTTGCCCAATATTTCTGTAATATACGCAATATTCGAGCGCGTATAAATCTAGAAATACATCAGACTCTATACTGCTGATGTATAAGAAATTTTCTGTATTTTTTTATATGTAAGATCATTCTTAAGACAGTAGTAGAGACTAAACTTGTCTCCTTTAACCATAAGGGTATCTCATGAGTATTTACTCCCACAAAATTTGTGATATCCACATTTATTAATTAAATTTCATCTCAAAACCTAATGAGATAAATACTTGATGAAATTTGTAATATCACTATTAGGATGCCTATATGAATTTTATGTGTTCTGAAAATAGTTGAGTTTGTTCTTCCGGAATGGAGTGTTCTCCAATATTGTCTAATAACACATTTGGGAATATCAACATATTCTTCTTAGAAGACTATGTCTTCAACCATATCTCCTCTTGCAAACTCAACATTCTCAAAGAATCAGACACTTCCCGACTTTTTAAAAAAAAAATTATTTGTGGAATCATAAAATTAATACCCCTTAAATTTTTCAGAGTACCCTACTAATCAACTAACCGTCCTGACGTCTAATTTTCTTTTATTAGGTCTAATAGACCTAACCTGAGTTGGACAACCCCGAACGTGTAGATACTTTAGACTAAGACGTGTGTCAATCCAAAATTCTTATGAGATTTCGGTAGTTATCTTAGTAGGAAATCCTATTCAGGATATATGTTATAATCATGATTGAATCATATCATGAATAATTGTCTATGAACATGATAAAATATTTTTAACCATTCCAAAAAACCAAAAAGAATGATCCATAAATGTTTGTATATATCATTTTTAAGATGTCTATAGTCTTATTGGTTTCAATCACCTTTCATTGGTTTGTTTTCCCTTTATACAATTTACATAAATATCAAAATTTGTGAAATCAAAGTAATCAAAAATTTCTTCTAAGACAAATCTTCTTATTCTCCTTTTGGAGATATTACTCAATCTCTTGTATCATAATGGAGGGAAATTCTCTTTGATTAATTTAAGCTATATACTTTGAGTACTATATTGTAGGAATTCATTAAATGAAATAACAATATCAATCTAATATAAATTATCAATTCCTGATAGAAAATCAAAACCAACCTAAGAAACTAACCAACTTTTCGATTTTCGAAAGAACAGGTAAAACCTAATCTGTCCAACAAAAATGGAAATCAAATTCCATGTAAAAGATAGAACAACAAAAATTTCAATAAGAACCAAATATAAATCGGTTTTCAATAATAATCTAAACTTTTCTATCACTATAATTGAAATTTTATTGTTATCGTCCGCGTAAATATATTTTTCACCATCAATTGACGATCGATAATTTAGAAAACTCTATATAGATACACTAATGTGAATAATCGTAGTAGAACCTGACCACCGAGTATGTCTTAATACCGAAATTAAATTAATCTCAAAACAAAACAAACTAAGGAATATACATTTCTTATCATTTCAAACGTGATAGTTGGTACATTTTCTTTTTCTTGTACCCTTCAAGACCACAGAAAAAGCAACCATTCTTTTTCGATTCAATAGATGTCTTTTTTTACTTCTTTTGTGATGTTGTACCTGTAGCATCTTTATCATGTTTTTTTTTTCCTTTCTGTTCTTAGTCGTCAATAGTTCTTAACCATTATACCATATAGAGATAGGATTTGTCAAGAGTATACCAGTAATCATTTCATTTTTGACAAATCATTTCTCAATATCTGTAAAAAAAGATTTAGTCGTCATAACTGATTTACATGTAGTGCCTCTCTGTAACACCGACACTGCGGTGTCCGTACAAGTATCCTGTTCACGAAATTAAATAAAATAATTCGTAGTTTATATATAGAGAGAGAAATTTTTAATTATATTGATTTTCGATTTTGATGTATGTAATTTGAAATTTTTGGGATATTTAAAGTATCCGTATTTCCGATTTGTAAAGTAAAGTGGGTATAAAAATATATAGATGATTTTTTTTATTATTATTATTCATTTAATTATTTATACATTACTCATTTAATTAATTATAAATTTATTTACAAAAAGAAATATAATAATAATAATATATATATATATATATATATAAAAAAAAAAAAAAAGAAAAGAAAAGGGGGGGTCGAAATTAGGGCTAATTTCCTTCTTCCCCATTCCCCTCTCCTCTCTTTCCCACGACTTTTCACCTTCCCGCAGCCAACCCACCGCCGCCGCCCCCGGCTTTCGCCACCCATCGCCGCCGCGAACGGCCGCGGGTCACCACCACTCTCTCTCCTTCTTTCTTCGGCTTCCCTCTCGGTTTCTCTCTTTCCCGCAGCTCTCTCTCTCTCTCCCCGTCGCTCTCTTTCCCTCTCTATCTCTCGCGGTTCTCCGCCGCGACTCGGCGCAACCACCGCCACCCACAGCCACCGCGACCGCCGCGGGTCGCCATCCCTCAGTCTCCTTCAGTCTCTCTTGCTCTGTCCCTCTCTGTTTCGCTCTCTCACTCACTGTCTCCCTCAGTCTCCCTCGCTCTGCTCCCTCTCCCGCTCGCGCGCATGCTCCCGCGGTGTTGCTCGCTGCGACATTGCCTGGCCTGCGCGGCAGCAGCCTGCGTGCGCGCGATGGTTCCAACCTGTGCAGCGCGATGGCTCCAGCGCACGCTAGCCCTGTGCGTGCGACAGCTCCTGCGCACGCGGCTGCAGCGCCCCTTGCTCGCACGCTCGTGTGCCTTCTGCGCTCCTTCGAGAGCCCACTGCAACCCTTTCACTGCATAGGTAAGGGTTGAGTTAGATCTTAATTCTAGGGTTTGAGTTCCATAGTGATTAAGTCTAATTGCTAAGATTTGCTTCAATTTGGAGACATTGCAGGTTTTGGAATGAATCGAATGTCGTACGGACGTTAGGGTTTTTGGATCGCAGTGAACCCTAGGTGAGGGATTTCTAACTCATTTGAATTATTTGGATGCAATTAGGGTAAATTAGGATCAAAAGTGTTATATATGTGTTGGAAGTATGTTAGATTTGATTTTAATGCTTTGTGTGACATTATAAGTAATTATTCAGGTCAATTATAGAAATTTTATATGAATTGGAATGTTCCGGAGGAGAGAATCATGTTGATTTGATTTGAATGATTGCTTTTAGAGTTTAATTTGACGAATGTATGAAAACTAGTTGAAATTTGGGATTTGAGCCTAAGGATTGATGCATGTTTTACATTATAGTTGGTATTGCATATAGGTAAGTCAAATACACTCTATATTATGAAAATAGGTTTCAATACCTTTAAAATGACATAAGATTTGAAGAAATCGGATGAGAATTGAAAAGTATATGATTTTTCAAAGATTTTTCTATTTTGTAGACAAGTTATTAATTTATGCATGTTTCCGACTTTGAGTGGTTTTGGAGTTGAATTAGACTTGGTTTTGAATGTGTTACTTAATTATAAATGAAATGAAATTGATGACATTAGAGTGTATTCATGAATTGAAGAATTGAGACTTGTACAAAAAATTAGAGAAAATGGAAATTGATGACATAATTATGATTTTGTATTAGGAAGGTCAATCGAGGATCGAGTAAGATTTTATTTGATTGAATTGTAAGTATATGCAAGTGTATATGGACTGAACAGTGTGATGTTGTAAATGTACATAGATACAATTGCGGTTGAGGTGTGAGAAATATATGATGTGTTATAATTGTAGTGACTTGTTTGGAGATCGATCGTGGGGAGCACGATTTCGACACTTGTGCATTGTAGGGAGTGATTGACCCTCCCATATACAGTGAGTGGGTTTTATTGAAATGTTTTCGTTTAATATGCAAACTCTGTTTTACAACAATTTGATAAATAAGCATGATTTATCGTATGCTTAAAATGTTTTGATTGGTTTTGAAAATGATTTTGTGAACCGATGGAGTGTCTGAAAATGTGGTTGAATTATGAAATATGCATCCATGGGATTGAAATGTAAAATGTGCCATTTTATGAAATATGTTGCATTTGGTTTGTGAACCTGATTTATGGCACATGTTTTGATATGATATTGATATTGGCCTTGAGGGCTGTGATTTGAACTGTGATATTGATATTGGCCTTGAGGGCTGTGATATGCATTGTTCCGTAGCTACGAAGGACACCGTGAGAGGCGCTTTGGTGGCGTCCGGATATGCCTAGGCCTGGGGTATCCCACGAGATGTCGAGATGAGATGATATTTACTACACGGAACTAGGCGAGTTGAACCCGAAAGGGGGAGGACTTGGCCGCTAGTCAAGTCTAGCACTGGACGAGGTCCGTCGCCAACGCCGGGGTAGAGAGCACTTTAAATAAAATCGCATATAACACCCCCGTGCGCTGTCATAGGTCGTGGTAGACCTCTGCCAGAGTTTTACTGGTGGCGCCTCTATGATTTTGATGAAAGTATTTTGGATGCATATTTGGTTTGTTGATGCGTGTAAATGATATATGGTTGAAATGAAAAGCATGATGATTTGAAATATGAATTGTATACTTATACTTTGACACTCCAGTTTCACACCCCATATTACACGATTACATTGACCCACTCACTCACTGAGTATTCTTCCCTGAATACTCACCCCTCCTTTTTCCCTCCCCAGACAGGATTATGGTGCTAGAGCGACGCATTTGGCTCTGGAAGGTATGATAGCTTGATGGTGGATTTGGGTGATTATCGACGGTGAGATTTAAGTTCTAATTGAAAATATGAATTTCATATTTTATTGTCGACCCTGCGTGGTCTTGTTGAGGTCCGTAGTTGACCGTGTACATATTATGGGATGACTGTATAATTTTTAGATTTTTGTTTGCGAAACTCTCATATTTCGCTTGCATTGAGGCATTTGTAACCATTTGTAAACATTTAAAGTGTTGACTTGGGAATTTGTAAAATAATTGTATAAATTTAGGTCCGCTCGGTGTGGCGGCTGTTCATGCTCTAGTTGGGCATGACAGTAGAGGTCTGTGGTTAGGACTGTTGGTGATGTGTTAGCCTTGCGTTGTATGGATGTCGGTTGGGTGATTGGTGGATTGTTTTTAGGCCGGGATGGCCATTTGATTTATTTTTAGAATGATTTTAAATTATACAGGTTTATACAGGTTAATTGTACATTGGGAGACCTCCGATTTATGGGGAGGCTCTGTCCGATTTTTGTAGAAATACAGCCGACATCCAGGGCAACGGGCGACTGTTCACGATTCCCGGTTCAGGGCGTGACACTCTCAATGTTTACGGGATGACCCACTTTATTATCATTAAACACATGTGATTTAATATCTCTCATATTTCTTTCTCTCTCTTTTTAGAGGTACTCTTATCTATGAGTAGTGGAGAGAATTGGTCTTTAACGTAAAGTTTAAATCTAAACTTAAAATTTGAACCATTCAATTTAAAAATCAACCTGAGTTGGATATTAATGTCCATTAAACAGGAAACAATAATCCATATAATGGAACATTAAAAACCAAATAAATTCAAACATGAATAATCATCATCACAAGATACCGGACACTCCATTAATATTTCATTTTCGGACAAAATAATTAACTTATAAGTGGTATCTTGATACAGTAATCAAATGCTGACAATAAGAACATGTTAACCAATTACATTCCTTTGAACTGATAAATTGATCACGTGTGAAACTGTAAAATTGTCACGCATTTATTACCATAAGGTATACATGCAATTTCGTCAAATACAAACTTTCTTTTGGGCCGATCAATATTCACATAAGTTTCATGCACATAGCCTTTTTTCATCTTTAAACAAATTAATTTTCACAAGAGATGTCACTTTGATGATATATTGATTCAATTAATTTATCTTAAGATATATATAAAATCATAGGTGTAGTAATCAAACGCTGATAATAAAAACATGTCAACCAATTATCTTCCTTTGGGCCGATGAATTGATCACATGTAAAACTGAATAATTGTCACGCATTTATTACCACATGGTGTATATGCAATTCTGTCAAGTACGGACATTTCTTTGGACCGATCGGTATTCACATGAATTACATACACAACTTTTTATATCCCAAAATAAATTAATTTCCACGACAGAAGTCACTTTGATGACATATTGGTTTAATTAATTCATCTCGAGATATATACGAAACCATACTCATATTTGAGTCATGTCTGTAATTAAAAAAAAATTCAATTTCATCACGATGGATTCAATTTCTTAAAAATTAGGTTATTTAAAATCCAATCTTATTAACTTTAAATTAGGTCTATAAAAATCCAATTTTACCGAATTTACCTTCTTCATCTTACTTTTTCATCCCTATACTTTCGTTGTCGATATAAAACCAAAATCTTTATCTTTTACCGACAACTGATCCAAAATTTAGTCAATCCCCGTTTTATAGCATATTGTACTAGAAAAGTTTTCAGATATGTGGTGAGTTCATTTAAAACCGCTTAAAAACCAACCAACTTTAGATTTATCCCCGTCTTGTTGACAGAACTTTCTAGACATGTCATACCATCGCATACTAAAAGATTGACTAATTTTGAATATAAAATGTACATTATAGAATGATAAGAATGAAAAATGGGTTTAACTGAATTTAATGAATTACAATACCTTTACACCCAGTATTGAGTACGTTTGGATCTAAAATGACCCATATCCTTTTTTTCTTTTAATATTGATCCTTTCGTGATGTGAATTTGCAATAAAAAGTAAAATTTTATTTTCTGAAATTGAAAAGTCAGCCCTTAAAAAAATGAAATTGAAATCTGAAAATTTTTCTTTTTTTTTTTTATTTTTCAAAATCGAAAATTTTCTTAATTGCAATTTCTTTTCTAAAATTGGGATACCATTCTTTAAAAAGAAAATTAAAATACGAAAATTTCCATTTTTTTTTGTTTCCCAAAACAAAGTTTTTCTTAATTTTTTATTGGAAAATTTTATTCTAAAATTAGGAAGTCAAGCCTTAAAAAGAAAAGGAAAAATTGAAATCTAAAAGGTTTTTTTTTTTTTTTTGTTTCCCAAAATTCTGAATATTTTTTAAAAGAAACTAAATTTCAAAATATTCTTTAAAACTGAAAGTTTTCCAAAAAAATAGTTGAATGCGGAAATTTCTTAAAAGAAATCAAATTGTAAAAGAATATTTAAAACCAAAATTTTTCCAAAAAAATGTCATAGGAAAAATAAAATCTGACATATTCCTTTAAAAAAAAATGTCAATTTTATTACTTCTCATAAAAAAAAAAAGTTTACACATTTTCTTATTTTTTATGTTTAGGAAATCTTAAAAATTCATTTTCAAATAAAAAGAAATATCTACTTTCATAAATATATATATTTGCTCATAATGTCAATTTTCTTCCCTTTGTCTCTCTTTCTATTTTTTTTTTTTTTTTGAAAGTTTAAAAGATCCCAAAAAAAAAATCAGCCTACTTAAAAATACCCAAAAGAGAATGAAAGAAAATATTTCTAAATATATATATATTTAAAACACCGAATGTCGAGTTTAATAAAATACTTAATGTCGACTTTGATGAAAAATTTCCTAATTATTATTTTTTTTTAGCCACTGGAAGTCGAATTTTAATTATAATAAAACAAAACTAAATGTCAACTTCAATAAAAATTTTCTATATCATTTTCCTTTATTGAAATCCACATCAAAAAAAAAAATTCTTTAATATATATATATTTTTTTCTGAAAACCGAAATATCCATAAAAATTTTTCATTCATATTTTCAAAAATTCACACAATACTAAAATCATATAAACTTTTAAAATATACAAAAAAATCCCGATGATTCAAGTACGAGAGATTATGATACAACTTGTTGGAAAAATAACTTTATATAAAAATCATGTCAAATATCGTGTTAAATTATCGGAATTAAAAAAAACTTAATTAAATTGAAATTGAAAACTTAGATCGGATAAAAAATATAGCTGATTCTATAGTTGGAAACTGAATAGAGTGAATTCTTGATTCGATCTTCTTATAGGCAGAATTCTGGGTACGTCCTTCTGGTCATATGTACTTTCATAAATTCTCTGTAACACTGACACTGCGGTGTCCATACTATTGTACTCCTGTTCATGAAATATATAAAATATTCATTAGTTATATATATATAGAAAATTTTTATTTATATTGATTTTCGATTTTGGGGTATTTAATTTGAATTTTTGGTATATTTTAAGTTGTCATGTTCGCGAATCATAACAAACCTCATTTTTATGAAATTCGCATTCTAGGAAATATGGGTGTGAAATTATATATATAATTAAAAAAAAAAAAACAAAGACAAGGAAGCGCTGCGTTTTGGCCAAAACGCAGCACTCCCCTCCCCTAATTCAATTAGGGCTAAAAGCCCTAATTCTTACACTCTCTCCCTCCTGTCACTTTCCCTCTCACTCCCTGCTCTCTCTCCCTCTCATGATCCCACTCGCACTCTCCGCCTCTCTCTGTCGTCTCCCTCCGTCGCTATTTCCGCCGAGACTCTCCACCACCTACAGCCACCGCACACCTCTCAGTTATCTCTCCCTCTCTATCGTCTCACTCTCTCACCCTAACTCTGTTTCTCTCTCTCGGTTCTCCCTTGCTCTATTTCGCTCTCTACCTCCCTCTCTATCTTTCAGTTCTCTCTCTCACTGTTTCTCTCTCTCGATTTTGCTCTCTATCTTTCTCTCTCTCGATCGAGTCTTCTCTTCCTCGCGCGACAGAGTTCGCGCTCTCTCTCCCTCCTTTGCCCGCTCGCGGTGCTTGCTATGAGCACCTACAGCTGCAACTCACTTCTGCAACCTCCGTAGAGCCTCAAGTCGACAACAGTAGTAGTTTCGAAAGCCCTAGGCCGCGGCGGTTTCCTGCGATCCTTTTACTGCGTAAGTAAGGGCTGAGTCTTGATTTTGCTCTAAGGCTTCGAATTTCCTTGGTAATTAGGTTTAATTGCTCACATGTGCTTTAATTTGAAGACATTGCAGGATTCCAAACTGAGTTACGCACGGACGTTAGGGTTGTGAGTTGTGAAACTCTAGGTGAGGGATTTTTGGTTCTTTCGATTAATTAACTGAATTTAGGGTAAATTTAGAGTGAGAATGTATCGCATATGTTAGGATGTATGTTAGATTCGATTAGAATACATTTTCTGATATTTTACATGTAATTAGTGAGGTTAAGTATAGGATAATTCATGAATTAGGCTGTTCAATATAAAAGAAACATGTTAAAGGATAATAGGATCGAGTTGAATTGATTTGAATGGTTTTCCTTAGAGTTAATTTGAAATATGCATAAAAGTATTTAGCTTTAAGGTTGGAATGGACTGTTCTGTAAAATGAAGAGTACTATTACATTTAATATCCTTCTCAGGTTACTTTTGAGTTATTAATTGTTTGATGAAATGCATTTTTGAAGGATAGTTTCAAAAAATTTGTGATTAGATTTAAGAACTATTGTAATCCTTCTCATTTTAAGTTGTCCTATATATAGGCAATCTTAATATGATCTCCATATTATGAAAATAGATTTTCATACTTTGAAAATGACATATGGTTTGAAATGTTTGGATGAGAATTGAAAAATTTATGATTTTTTAAAGAATTTCTATTTTGTAGAAAATAAATTATTTTATACTTGTTTTCGACTTTAAGTGACCATTTAGGTTGAATTAGGCTCGAATTTGAACATGAAAGTGATAGAACTAGATCTTAGCACTTGAGACTTGAATCATTTGGATCCGATATGTGCAGAAGAAGTTACATCAATTTCTCTGTGGCTGTGCAAATGCAAATTCTGAATTGTTTTAGAAAATGATTTTAAGTGGAAATTGATGTTCAATGCCTTAGGATACCATGTTCGGTTTCAAAGAAGGAATTTGATTCGGTTTGGTTTGGAATTGGGAATGCATATCCTCCCTGAACTGTGAGTGGGACTTTGACGTCTGCTATTAATTGAAAATCATGTTTTAAAAATGCTTTTCAATGATATGATTCTACAAATGTATGATCATTAAAGTTTTGAATATTTTATGAAATATTTTGTGACCATTAGAGTGTCCCACCTCTTGATTCGATGGATATGCATCCATGGTTTTGATAATTTATATTGTATCATCCTTTGACATATTGACATGTTTTAATATTTCCATTCTATTGGTGGTCGGGTTGTCGAAACCCTTAAATTAAAAACTGATTTCCCCAATGCAACAAACTGTAGCAGTAGTGGTTACCAGGTCGAATTCCAAGGGAACTAATTAATTTAATCTCTTAATTGATTTAAAAAGTAAATTTGGGGGTTTTCAATAATTTGTTAAAATAAAAATTGTCAAATAAAAATTAATAACCTAAAATTAAGAAACAAATCAATAATGCAAAATACTAAAAATTAAGGAAGAAATTCAATTTACCAAACTCCGATCCAAGGGTTCATATATTCGAATGTCTTATTGATCATTGGTTAAAAATATTATTCTTACAATTCTAACATTTAACCTTAGATCTATTAGGATAGCCATAATAAATCTTGCATTTTCCTAAATTAATTGACAAAACCTAGCATCAAATCAAAACTTATCACTAATCGACTGGGTACGATAGCGTTCTATATCAATATAATGATAGCATTAAGTTTTGTGAAAACAGTTAAACCAAAATATAAATAATTGGGATAGTCGCAATTACTCAATTTTGTTTCATTGATTCCTTAGGTCAATTGAATACCGGTAAAAAACCCATAAACAAAAATAACCAAGTTGCTACTTGTACCATTCATTCATGATAATTACGAATCACTGAATTCTTCGATAATAATAGAAAAACTAATATTGAATTAAATTGTCAAATTAACCAATACTAGATTTCCCTAAAAATAAATTAAAAATTAACGAATACCTGAATAAAGAGCAAGAAATTAGATTTAAAACATAACCTCACTATGAAAAATAATCGATTAAAATTCCCCTTGAATCAGAATAAGAAAATTAGCCACTCATGGTGGTAAGTATCATCACGAGAAAATAAAGAAAACTAATGTTCAAAAAAATAAAATAAAAATAAATAAAAAAAAAAACCTAAAGAAGGATGAATAGTCGTGACTTCTTGTAAGAGGAATTGTGAATGTACTTCTTTCCTTCAATATACAGTAGCAGACGGCCCTCTATGGAGTTGAAAAAGTGATGTCCCTGTAGCTTGAATCTTTAAGGAGTATATATAGCCTTCAACTCTCTTCTTGAAAATAGAAACATAAAATTATTTTAGTAGTACTTTTCTTTCCTCTAGACTTCTAAATCAACTAGGAGTTTTCAAAATTAGGTAAATTACAAAAGTTCATTCCTACTAGAAATGGATTTCCTACTAAAAATAAAAATTCAACTAAAATGCCGAAATTAGAATTCAAACTCATCTTCTTCAAAGCTCAATAAGATGTTTTGACCCAATTAGCTCAAAAAATACTTCAATAAGCCCAATTTGCTCCAAGCGTTCAAATTCAACCTCCTAAAAATAAAATTCAATAAAAACAATCATTAGGGCATTAAACAATTTAAATTCAAACCATAATAACAATAATAAATTCAATAAATTGAATGTTATCAATTGGCACACGGTTTTATATGATTTTGATCTGGATATGTGTTTTGGTTGTATGTCCGGCCGATATGATGGTATTGTTATATGCTTCCTATAGCATCCGTAGCTACGAAAGACATTTGGTAGAGGCACCCCTTGTGCCCGAATACGCTTCGACCAGAGGTATCCGCCAGATCGTCATGTGTGTGGACGCACCCGGTTGACCCCCATCGGAGAGAACGCGAGTACGGCTCTGTCTAACACCAGGTGGGGCTCCATACACGGCTGACTATTTATATATATATATATATATATATATATGGTATTTACGGGTTAGTTGGAGTCGTTTATGGCCAACATTGGGGCAGAGAGCCATTATTTAATACTAGTATTGTGAAAAACCCCCCAATACGCTCGTTCTTGGTCGAGGTAGACCATTGCCAGGGTTGTTTTATTGGTCGGCTCGTTATGACTTGATATACATATTGGATGCATATGTTATTTTCTAATGTGTGCCTTGAGATATGTTATTCTTGAAACAACATGTTATTTTCGCACACTTGATATTGCGTTACATGTTTTGATACTCCAAGTTCACCCTCGATATTAATAGCACGATATCAATCCCCTCACTTGCTGAGTATTCTTCCATAGATATTCACCCTGCACTTTCTTTCCCACAGGATTAGTCTTGAACTGAGGGAGAATTATTGTGATTTGCATACTTGCGATGTGGACTTGATATCACCAGATTTGGATATGGATTTTACCATTTCTTCCGCTATGATTATTGGTGACATCGCTATATATTGGAGATTTTAGTTTGATCAATATACTTATCTATTTATTTTATGGGATGACTGTATAAATTATAGACATTTATTTGTGAAACTCTCATGTTGGTTCATTACGTTTGCATTGAGACACTTGTAAATATTTAAAATGTCAACTTGGGAATTTATTGTACATTTATATAAAATTTAGCCCCGCTCGGTGTGACGGCTGCTCATACTCTAGTTGGGTATGACAGTAGAGGTCTGTGGCCAAAATTGTTAGTATCGATGATAGTCTTGCGTTGTCCTGGTTGTCCACTGTGAATGTGGTTGATTGTTGTGAGGTCGGGATGACCTATTTATTTATTTGACATGATAGATGTTCATTTTACAGGTTAATTTGTACATAGGAGATCTCTGAAATATGGGGAGGTTCTGTCCGATTTTCTGTAAAAATATAGTCGGCATCCAGGACAATGGGCGGTTGCTCACGACCCCGGTTCGGGGCATGACATTCTCTCTATATGATGGAGGTATTAAGAGTAAGAGTGATATATTGACCCGGGAACTATAACCTTATTTATAGTTATAGAGTAACTTTTATTTTCTAAATCTCTCTGTTTAGTTTATGACAACTGTTCTTAAATCATTTTTAGATATTTCTTATTTAACCCATTATAAATAGTAAATATCAATTAGTATTTACACATTAATTTATTTTTATATCTTTTGAGATATTTAAACTCAATTATAAAGTTTTTTAAATTTATCATATCACTTTTATATGGATTTAATTTATGAATTTGATAATATAAAATATATAATTATTTTAATATATAAATTTAATATTGAATTAACGATCCAACCATTCTCTCATCTTGATTGCTCGACACACAAAAGCAAAAGGGTTATACCATTCCAAGACGACCAAAAGTAATGTTTTGCCTCTGCAGCCAGCCGATATATATTTTGATCTGGCCCTAGTGATTTATCCGCCTTTTGTCTTGACATAATTTCTCATCCTTCTCTAGCGTCTTAAAGCCCACTGCGCAGAGACACCTTATATAACTAAGAACCAAGGTTCAGAAGGGGGGGCAGGGGGAAGGGAGGGAGAGAGAGAGAGTGTGTGTGTGCCAGGTGCAGGAGGGTTTTTAACGTCGTGGGTTGTGAAGCTTCTCCTGTCAATAGGTTAGTCCATGGAACCGTCCGTGACCCCCGTTTGCTTGTTTTGTTATATTATCCTTGGGTTTTTATTCTTCTTCTTCTTCTTCCTTTTTTTTCCCCCTTCCTCTTAGGGATTTAAAGTTAGAATGGTATGTAACGTAGATAGTGAAATAAACATGGGTAATATGCTTTTAGAATGATTGCGGTATCCAATAAGGGTACGCTGTTCAATTTTTCCGCTGCTTAGCCAATCTATTGGTGATCATCTGATGCCTTCTTGATAAAGACCAATACACACAGACACATATGTAAAGATGTGAAACAGAACTAGGAACTCTCAGACATGTTTTATAGGTGATGAGAAAACTGCACACAATTGAACATGTAAGATTTTAAGAGTTTTTCATGAGCATCTGTAAAAAACTATTACAATCCAATAGTGGATGTAGGGGATGTTGCCGAAGTAATTGTTGTTGCCTAGGAGAAGCCTGAATCTGGAGGGAGAGATATCTGTTCTTGCTACACAGTGGGATGCGAACGTGTTGAAGATGGCGACAGTTGGGTTAGAAATTCAGATTACTCGAATGGGGGACAAAATACAGACCCTCTCCTTCCCGGTCTCTTTCTCTTGTGTTTGTGCGCGGACACTTGTACTGAATGTATGCTTAGAACCACAAATAATATTACAAATGGCACGTGCTCCCCTCCCTCTATTATTGCTTGGCTTTAGGATTATTTTCCTTACAAAAAAGGAAGAGCCTCAAATTAAAGCTATATACACAACACATCCTCCACCGAGACAAGGTGGCGTGGGCCCCAAATAAAAAAAATGATTTTATTAAATTTAAAATGATCTGGGTGGGACTACATAACAAACATATAGCATAGCAGCTCAAACCCCAGCCAATGAGTTGAAACTAGGAAATTCGGCCAACGTAACTAGAAACCGCATGCATATTGGCCTCTTCGGTGTTTGTATTTGTATTTTCCTAATTAAAACAAAAAGGTAAAAGGTGTTCGGGAGATGAGCGCAGCGGATGCATGCATGCCATGGTCGTCTTGATTTGTGTCGCCACTCGGAGCCCAATCCAATTCCCACCAAAATACCAAAATTGACTAACCCCACCCCCCACCCCCGGGGGGTGGTGAGCAGTAAAAGATTACTCCTCTTTTTTCCATAAAAATAAAATTGATGGTATTGGAGGTGGGTTATGGTTCAACAGATATCAGCTATTTCTTGACTCAATAGTAGTCGTCAATGGGTAAATACACCTGTAAAAACCACCGGAGGGTGCTCCGACGGGGAGATTCCGACGCTCAAGTCAGTAAAAAATGATTTTCAATTGAAAGAAACAGACTGAGAGTTGAGGGAAGGTTATTCCCTGTGATCAGTGAGTCAAGAGTGTCAGGCCCAGAGTGTGTGTCCCTGGTTTTGAGACCTTTAGGGATGATTTATACCTCTGAGAGACGGGCGCCGTTGGGGGACTTTAACCCTACCTTCCTTATCGAACAGATCCGGAAATCTCGGGAGTTAATATTGTGAGTTGATTACGATCTCCATTTATCGATGGAACTACCATTTTAAAGAGAGGTGCTTTCCTTACTTGAAAGATTCGGGATATGCCGTTATGAAATAGAAAACTGAAATTAAGGAAATTCTGATCTTCCTTTAGAATCGTTAGGGGTGATATCTATCGTTTGGTCACTCGACTGATAAAGGGTCAATCAAGACTCGTCCGATTAGTATGCTACTTTATGTTTGCTCGATCAAGACGATTGCCTTCGCTCGGTGAGTATCATTCGGTGGACCCGGACGACTAAGACCCTATCGTTTGGGAGGTCCGGGCGACTAAGACCCTTCGGTAGATTGATCCGGGCGACTGAAGCATTTCGGCTAATGGTTACATTCAAACCTCGACCAGTAATCGTCATTCATAGGCCTCCTGCATGGGTCTTCTTAGGGCTGACTCATCGGATGTGATTCTAGGACAGTCGTCCCATCATTTGCCCCCAACTCATGGCTCTCTTGCCAAGGAGACGTCATGAGTTACGACAGGTCTTTTAAATACGATTACAATCGTTTCGACTTCCGCGAATCGTCTTCTGTATGCTTTATAAGGGTTAGTGTTCTTTAGAGAATACCATACTTTGGCCATTTCTCTTTTCGCTTTTCTGATTTCCTCCTTTTAAGACCCACCAACGATACCATCTCCAAAAATAATGGCAAAGACACCCGTTTCTCAGGCTTTTCTAGGCATTGGTGACATCATGAGTGTTATGTCTCGGGAGGAACTCCAGGAGGCACAAACCAAGTTGCTGATGGGGGATAACTACGTTTTAGTGTCTGCCACGGAAACCGATAGAGCTGATACAACGTCAAAGGGTTGTGTTCTAATGTACCTGCAATCAGTTAGGTATGGGCTAAAAATCTCATACATGGGCCCTTTTGCAGAGGTGTTGCGTCGTTGGAATATATTCTCGACTCTTTTGATCCCAAGTGTCTGGCGTTTGGTGGTTATAGTGGCTTCCCTATTAGGATTTTGTCGTCTTCGCTTTGATTTTGACATTCTGTCATCTCTTTTTATTTTGATGAGGTGGTACAAATTGCAGACTCGCCCTGAATCTGGCTGAAAATTCCACTATAAGGAGTCCATCAATAAGAATTGGATGCAGAAATTCGTTTACATAGAATTCTTGGATATGGACTATTTGCCCTCAATACCCAAGGCCAACGAAATGCCTTCAGTGGGGCTGAAGCCCCCGTCTACTTCTAGACATGGCCGCTTCATTCGGTCAATTTGTGGCTATTGCAAATCTACCGGTCGGAATTTATGGGTTGAGTCCTTACTCGATGACCAAATGCTGTCCCTGGCTGGTTTGCTGATCGGGAAAATGAGGAAAATTGATAGGCTCCTTTTGCTGGAGAGGGTGAAAGTTGAATTGGTCGACTCCTTGGATTCTCCTGATGACGTCGTGTTAGAGAATGTCACGGTTGATAAGCTGGTTCGGTTAGGTGTGAAGAGGTTCCTTTAGGAGGGCATTGGGGCGTCTAAAACCTTTCAAGGACTTCTGTCAGGGCGTCTGAGGCCCTTCCAAAGTTGTTATCTTTTTCAGTAAAGAGGAGGGCAACTTCTTCTCCTTCGTCTGCGTTAATGGTTCTGCCTGACCCTTCGGCTTCAACAGAAGGCTTGCCAAGAGAGACCGTTGTCTTAGATGAGGGCATTCTGCCGGATGAACCGAGCGTTGATGTAGACAAACTAGAAGAATCAAGAGGTGGTCCTTCATTTGGCGCCACAATAAGAAAGAATGTTCCCGGGGCTGCGAGGGGTAAGATGGTGGGGCTTTCCTCTGCTGTTCTGGTTTGGCCTATACGTAAGGGAAAACGCAAGATTTTTTAAGGAGAGGTGTCTTCGCTTGTCATTCTCGTTCAATCCTTCGATGGTAGGAAGGGCTCAAAGGAATGTGAAACCGTTGCCGTCTGTGCTGGGGATATGCAATATAGTTACATAGACCTGACGGAGGTGGACCACATTGCGAACCAATTCGACTTCTATCGTTGTGAGCTCAACTTCCATAGGATGTCCTATGAGCAAGTCAGTGGAGCTCTTAAGTCCTTAAATTTGATGGTACTGTCTTCTCTACACTTGTCAGGTTCTTTTTTGTTCCCGTCTTTATGACTTACTTCTTTTCTTTCATACCATGGCCCTTGCCGAATTTTAGGAACTGCAAGGGAAACAAGTGATACATCACTTGGAAGGGCATCTGTCTGAGTTAACCCGTCCAGTCCAATCACAGGAGAAGATTTCCACTCGTGAGAAAAAGGCCGTGGTGATTGAGAGCACATTGGGGGCATCGCTTAACCAAAAGAGTTGACCCAGTGTCACGGGGAATGTGAACTGTTGAAATTGGAAGTCTCAGTGCGTGAGATGCGTTTTTGTTCAATTGAAAAGCTGGCCCAACTCCAGGAGGAGTCTCTTCGAACGGTGGAACATAGGATAGTTGAGCTTGAGGAGTCTCGTGCCAAGTATATAACCATCTTTAGAGACGCTCAACATAAGCTGACCGAGATGTTAAAGTGTACTGAAGAAATAATCTGGTGTATGGGTCTAAGTGATGCTTTGCCCCCGGTTGAGGAAGAGGTAAATACTCAGAACCCAGTTATATAATTCTTTCTGAGACTCTGTACCCAGCAGTTTTTGTTTGCTCAATGAGAAATTCTTGTTTTGCATAATTTTAAACTGTAACCCCAATTGTGCTGTCTTGGCAGACTCAATGAGACTAAATCTCCCGTCAAGAAGCTTTTTTGGTAGAATAGCCCCGTTCGCTTATTCGGAGAGTTTCACTCCTTATTGTGTTCGGATGATAGAGGCTAGGTGACTGAAAATCTCCGAACGTTAAGAAATTCTTAAATTGTAAGTCGCGTCCACCCGTCCGAGGAATTACATCACTTATTGACGACGCGTACGAACGATAGGAGTTGGACGACTGAGACCTTCCGAACGATCGGAAATTCTTAAATTATGGGTCGCGTCCACCCATTCAGAGAGTTACATCCTTTATTGACGACGCGTACGAACAATAGGAGTTGGGCGACTGAGACCCTCTGAACGATAGGAAATTCTTAAGTTGTGAGCCGCGTCCACCCGTCCGGAAAGTTACATCCCTTATTGATGACGCGTACGAGCGATAAGAACTGGGCGACTGAGACCCTCCGAACGATAGGAAATTCTTAAGTTGTGGGCCGCGTCCACCTGTCCGGAGAGTTACATCTTCTATTGACGAAGCGTACGAACGATAGGAGTTGGGCAACTGAGACCCTCCGAGCGATAGAAAATTCTAAAATTGTGGGTCGCGTCCACCCGTATGGAGAATTACATCCATTATTGACGACACGTACGAACGATAGGAGTTGGGAAACTGAGACCCTCCGAGCAATAGGAAATTCTTAAATTGTGGGTCGCGTCCACCCGTATGGAGAATTACATCCATTATTGACGACACATACGAACGATAGGAGTTGGGCGACTGAAATCCTCTGAACGATAGAAAATTCTTAAGTTGTAGACCGCGTCCACCCATCCAAGGAGTTACATCCCCTATTGACGACGCGTACGAACGATAGGAGCTGGACGACTAAGACCCTCCGAATAATAGGAAATTCTTAATTTGTGAGCCGCGTTCATCCGTCTGGGGAGTTACATCCCTTATTGATGACGTGTACGAACTATAGGAGCTGGACGACTGAGACCCTCCGAACGATAGGAAATTCTTAAGTTGTGGATCGCGTCCATCCGTCTGGGGAGTTATATCCTTTATTGACGATGCGTACGAACAATAGGAGCTAACCGTGGAGTTGTAAAAATAGGTGTCATCAAGAACTTAAGAAACACCCTTGCAGTTTAGAAGAACACCAGCAATAGAAACTGATGGCTACTTGGGAATGGAAGTAGAAGGCACTTGTTCACATGATATAGTCCTGATCCCCAACGACATTCTAAATTTGATCTTCATATGTTTGATGTAGGGCAAATCCTCCAAGGCGTTCAGACTCGGTTTACCCAAGATGACATTGTAGAGCGAGGAAAGATCCACCATATTGAATACGACAAGAGCCATCGCATGATTTGGGAATTCTCCGAGGGTAACTGGGAGTGAAATGATACCGTCAAGGTATATCCATTCGCCTGAGAGTCCTTTAACTGAACCTGTATGGGGTTGAAGATCAGCAGAAGTAAACCTCATTCGTCCAAAAGCATCCAGATATAGGGGATTACAGCAGACTCCTTGATCGACAATGTGAGAGACTAGCCCTCAAGGTATTGTCTCCGTAGACCCGGCATCCGACTCTCCCCACACAGGATCGCTGCAGCTCCTGCGGGGGTCGGGAATCGAACCCGCGACCTACCCCTTTACACCCCCCTTGAGGGGTCGCCTCTCACCAATTGAGCTGCACCTTTTTCTGTGGCTCAATTGGTGAGAGGCGACCCCTCAAGGGGGTGTAAAGGGGTAGGTCGCGGGTTCGATTCCCGACCCCCGCAGGAGCTGCAGCGATCCTGTGTGGGGAGAGTCGGATGTCGGGTCTACGGAGACAATACCTTGAGGGCTAGTCTCTCACAAACAAAGATCTTTCAGATCTCAAATTGTCCAATCTTGGTAGTTACCACAAGGAGATAATGTCGATTTGGGTTAACCCTGACTAGATTTTCGTCGGTAAAACCGATGACGGGCCTCTTTTCACCTTGTCGTTTATTGGCGCTTGCTGGGACTTCTTGTGGTACAGGGAGAGTTGCCTTCGGGCAATAGAAAATTGGTGTGATCAGGCACCTGGCTTCATCCTCTGTCGGTCCGTTACGAACCTGGAGTATCACCTCATCCCTTTTGTCGGTCGGGGGTCGGCCGACTTGGCGCTCTTCTATCAGGTCCCATCGTGGCGGTTCCCACCGATAGTCAGCGGGGGGATCTCTTTCCCTCCCGGCGATGAACTCCTGTAGCCTTCCTTCGCATATTAGGAACTCTAGCTCGTCTTTCAACTTCTTGCAATCATCTATCGTGTGACCATGGTCACGATGAAAGTGGTCGTACTTTGTTCTGTCCTTGTTGGAGTCGTATTCAGTTGATTGTGGAGGCCATCGGACGTACGACTTATCTCTAATGAAAGTTAACACCCGTCCAGGGGTCTCGTTTAACGGGGTGTAGTTATTGTACCTCCTTGGAGGAGGGGGTTTTGCTCGATTTCTTCAAGACGGAGACCTCCGGGGTGACTAGTTCCATTCTTTTCGAACATAATGGCATTTCCTGTCATTGGACGCTTCTGCATCCTCGACAGCAATATACTTTTCAGCTCGGACATAAAACTCCTGGATGGTGGCACGGGATTTCTTTGTAATTGACACCTTCATACCGAAAGGTCGTAGGCCTGTTAATAACGCGGCCAGTGCAATCGAATGATTCAAAAAAGGGATCCTCATCATCTCCGCCTTGAACCTTTTCAGGAAATCCCTTAGGGATTCCTCTTTCTTCTGGTGCAGCGATAATAAGGCTATGGATTTCCTCTTGACTCCTCTGTTTATTACGAAGTGTGACTCGAATTGCTCGCGTAGTTGAGTGAAAGTCTTTATACTCAATGGTATGAGAGAATTGAACCATGCAAGCGCGTTTCCCGAGCGGATGGTAGGAAAGTGCTTGGATATGGCCGCATCAGACTTGTCTCTGGAAATCATCATGGTTATGAAATGGGATACGTGGTCCCGGGGGTCTGTGGTCCCACTGTATCTCTCCATGGGGGGTAGGAGCACGTTGCGAGGCATAAGTTCTGAAAAAATCTTAGGGTCAAATGGTGAAACGTGAGAATAAAAATGGATTTGGTCTCCCTGAGGATTGTCCCGTTTTAGTTCCTCGGCTACTAATTGCTCAACGTGCTTTCGAAGATCGTCAGGGACTGGTTTGGAGTTTTCAGATGCTTCGCCACACGAGGGTGATGGTCGTCGCTGAGGACGTATAGATTCCCGAACAGAGGATTGAACTTCGGACCTAAGGGCGCGACTAAGGTCCTCCAATTGTCTGCTCTTATCCTGGAGTTTAGACTCCAGTCTCTCCATCTGGGGGCAATTAACTCGCTCTGGAATAGGGTCGGCAACGGATTGGACGAGGATTACGGGTTGTAAGGTCTGCTCTTGACGATGTGGTCCTATGGGAGCTGCATGATCGCGAGTGGAATAATCAGGCGCCACAAGATGAGCGATTTCGGAAAGTATGGCAATTCGCCTTTCAGTAGGAGGGACGACTTTTGAGGACGCTCTTGTTCTCGGAGGCATGATTGTTGAAACAACGACAGAAACTACTCTAGTTTATTTCCTACGAACGGCATCAATCTGTTGGAGGTGGGTGATGACTCCACAGATACCTGCTTCTTCTTGACTCGAACAGTAGTCGTCAATGGATGGATACACCTGTAAAAACAGCCGGAGGATACTCCGGCGGGGAGATTCCGACGCTCAAGTCAGTAAAAAGAGGTTTTTGATTGAAAGAAACAGACTGAGAGTTGATGGAAGGTTATTCCCTGTGATCAGTGTGCTAAGAGTGTCAGGCCCAGAGTGCGTGTCCCTGGTTCTGAAACCTTTAGGGATGATTTATACCTCTGAGAGACGGGCACCGTTAGGGAATTTCAACCTTATCGAACTGATCTGGGAATCTCAGGAGTTAATACTGTGAGTTGATTACGATCCACATTTATCAGTGAAACTATCATTTTAAAGAGGGATGATTTCCTTATTTGAAAGATTCGGGATATGTCGTTATGAAATAGGAGACTGAAATTAAGAAACTTCTGATCTTCCTTTAAAATCGTTTGGGGTGCTGCCTATCGTTTGGTCGCTCGACCGATAAAGGGTCAATTGGGACTCGTCCGATTGATATGCTGCTATTTGTTTGCCCGATCAGAACGACTGTCTTCGCTCAGTGAGTATCGTTCGGTGGATCCGGGCGACTAAAACCCTATCGTTTGGTTGATCCGAGTGATTAAGATCCTTAGATAGATTAATCTGGACGACTGAAGTCTTTCGACTGATGGTTTCATTCAAATCTCGATCGGTAATCGTTTTTCATGAGCCTCTTGCATGGACTATTTTAGGACTGACTTATTAGATGTGATTTTATCAGTTGGGATGGGATGAAATACAATCACACATACGTACATAGCTACCTACCCATTTTAATGAAATTGAACAAATGATTTATGTCATCATCCAATTCGATTCAATCCGGAGGGTCTTTTTCTTCGGCCCTTATCCAATCCTCTTCTTCGTAGACACCAGATCCCCACCATTATTATTGCATTTTCATACGTAATTTCTTTCTTTTTTTTTTTTTAATTGGGGGAATAATAAACCGTTATTCCTGAATAATTTCAATTTTCCATTTTTGGGGACGCAGAAAGATATGGAAAGTAGGTATCTGTATGTTTATTCTTATCTCTCGTGTCTGAGCTGTCAGAATTTATTCAACATGGTTTGACGAGTCTTCCGTTCCACCTCTCAATCTTGACTTAAAAACAACCTCTCCTCTCATTAATTACGGATTCCAGATATACTTGTTAAATATTTTTGTGTTAATGATATTATTCAATCTCAATTTTAAATATATATCTCAAAAGTAATCAGAGCATATGTTAACACAAAAAAAAAAAAAATTAAAATTCACGCCCAAACATTAACACATTTCTCAAACTAATTAATTCCTCTCAAAAGTAATAAACCACCACCTCCTCCTCCTCCGCTGTTGTGGTGAGTCCGGATGGTAGCGGGTACACCAAAAAAAGGGCGGGTGGGAGTTTTGGGTAATCAGATTAGGGTTTAAGGAGACGGAAGAAGGGGCGGGACCCACAACAGCCCCCTCGCGTCTAGCTGTAATTGAAGAGAATCATCCTTCCTCCAACTCAACTCTCTCCCCCTCTCCTTTCTAATTTTCTCTTCTTCTTGCTTCCTGACTCCTCTCTCTCTCTCTCTCCCCTCTCGCTGTGAAAAATAGAATCATGAGCCTCTCTTGAAAATCAAAATCAAATCCCTCCCTTTTTTCTTTTGCTCTCCTTCCTTTTCTTGGTCAAGTATCCTCTTAAAAGATTCTTCTACTTCTTCCATTCAACTCCTCCCCGACTGAACCTCCTTTTCAAATTCCTTCTCTTCCCAAAAGCTAATTAAGTTAATAAAACCCACCTCCTTCCAACTCATGCTCCATCCCTCCTCCCGACTCCCTTTTGACCTCCTTTCTTCTTTCTCTCTCCCATGATTATGATTCTCAAAATTGTTCTTTTCCATCATGTCCTCACTTAATTCCTTCTTCTCGAGTTGAACTTGATCTCACGATCTGCGTTCATGATTCCTCTTGTTCTCGTCTTAGGCTTAGGGGTTGTCTAGGGTTTTCTCTTATTTCTTTGATTCCAACATGGGACTTTTCGCCATTTCACTCGACTTCAGCATCACTTGAATTTGATACCGATCTCTATCACTTCCCCATCCCTTCTTCTGATCAGTAATCACAATCATTAGCTTTTAGGTTTCACTTTCTTGTACGGTCTTTTGGATTGATTTATTGATGGCGTATCAGTCGATCCCGGGTCCTGGCTCCGGATCGAGTTCGAGTTCCGGGTATCAGTTCCTGAGTTCCCCTTTCGGAGACACTACCTTCACCAAAGTATTCGTAGGGGGTTTGGCTTGGGAGACCCAGAGCGACACCATGCGTAGGTACTTCGAGCAATTTGGCGATATTTTGGAAGCTGTCGTAATCACTGACAAGAATACAGGCCGATCCAAGGGTTACGGTTTTGTGAGTTTAATCCCCTCCCCCCCCCCCCTTTTCTTGGCTTCTAATTCTCAAATGCGCTAAAATGAAAACTATGAGCCTTCCTAAACCAGTTTTCCGAGGTTTCTGATTTGGTTTTGGTTTTTGTTTTTTTGAGGGTTTAGGTGACTTTCCGGGAACCGGAAGCAGCAAAGAGAGCTTGTGCTGATCCAACTCCAATTATTGATGGGAGGCGCGCTAATTGTAATTTGGCTTCACTGGGCCGGCCTCGTCCATCCCTTCCTTATGCCGGTATTCCCCCAATTTCACTTATATAAAAATATGCACACCCATACTTATATAAACACCCATACGTACATTAACATATATGCACCCATGTTGCTTCATTGAGTTGTTAGTCATTATATAAAAATCTTCACTAGTAGTGT
The DNA here is from genome assembly GCA_037126225.1 of Dillenia turbinata. NCBI lineage: Eukaryota > Viridiplantae > Streptophyta > Magnoliopsida > Dilleniales > Dilleniaceae > Dillenia > Dillenia turbinata. The sequence goes on from JBAMMX010000005.1 coordinate 347,817, forward strand.
GTTTGGCGCACTCTTTACTTTCTCTTATCTTGGAAATTTTATTCATCCTTTTAGATTATGTTCATCTGGATATCATTTTGAATTTTTATAGTATTAGCCTTTATGAGTTTCGTTACTTTTGTGATTTCAACTTTAATTAAACTCCTGGGTATCATATTGACTCTAATTGAGCATGTATGCTCAAAATGTCCTAAAAGCTTTAAGTCCATGCAAAATTTGAAATTTTGTAGCTAAATGTTGGTTGATTTGCAGTCTCACAGAAATCATGATGATTCAAGACCATTAATCTACACTACACATTTTGTATAAGATGTGTTCAAAACAACATGAGGGTTGGCAGTAAGGTGTTAATCCTGAACGTCGTGGAAGGTCCACTTTGTTCCTTGCCATAGTTTCTATCATGTTTAATTGCAGCAGAAGTTAGCCCCAATTTTGTTGAATCTTAGGTTGTAACTTAACTCAGTATAGTTTTATCTACCTTAAATATGGTCATCACATTATGTCCAAACAAATGTTATAATGTTTATCTCAGCCATACTTTATACTAATGCCTCTTACTGTTTCTTTTGCTGTTATTATTTTAGCTACACATTAACACTAGCCTTGCATTTGCTTAAACATGTGACTTTCAATCCTTCCACTTGAATTCCCTGATTATACCGAATTGCTTTTATTCTTTGGTGCATAATCTCCAGGACGTCTCAGACCAGCTGGCCCCTACTTAAGCAGCTTGCAACCTGCTCGGGGAGCTTACGTAGGGAGTTTCGGCTATCAGCAACCGGTTCCATACAACTATCAGCAAGGATTCATATATCCTCCTTATGGGTGAGTTGTGCTTTCTATTTATTGATGCATTTCTCTTCGGTTTTGCTGCTGCTTGCTATTTGAGTTGAAAATGCTGCCACATGGTTACATTTTCTCTTCACATTGAATCTTGAGTATTTAGCATGTTTTCTGTAAGTATCATCAAGTATTGTCCTGGTGTTGATGCTATTGCACGCCAGTCTAATGGTTGTCGACTCATGTTTTGATGCTCAAATCATGTTTACTTAGATGAGTTGCAGTAGAAACCAGAGACTTCTACCTTTTTCTTTTTGTGCATGTTGTCAAACCTGTCATTTTACCTGTCTTGGATACCTTGCACCAGTCAATATGTTTGTGTTGACATGATTTCTCCAATCAATAAAGACTGAAGTGCCCATGGTTTGTCTCTCCCATTTCTTTTAGAAGCAGATTATACTACATTACAGTTTAACAGGCAATCTATGAACACGGAGAAGAATATTTGTGTCAATTGGCAGAGTATTATGGGTTAGGAACATCCTGTTTATGTTGAATGCATGCTTAGACTCGTTTGAAGGGTTATTGCTGATCTTGCCTTTGGGTGACTTCCAGTTTCCACTGGGCATACATTTCCACTGCAACTACCATTATTTTGCAGATCTTTCATAGCCAATCACAACATGCAATGTAACTTAGAAGTGTGCAATAGTTCATTTAAAGTTGGGCTTCGTCCAGTCCAAAGTATAGTTATGTGACATGGTGTGATTGGGAATTGCAGGAATTGCAAACTTTGGTAGTTGCAGAGGATATCTGCCCAGCTCACTCTTTACACTTGAACAGGCAAGAGTTGTTACTGGTGGTCTTATATAAATGGAAACAGTAGTTTGTTCTTCAATATGATTGTATTGATTTTCTGGTCTAGGTTCGTCAGGAACAACAGATTGTTCAAACTTGATGTCATTGAGTACATAACTATCATTTTCTTTTATAAATTTAAAAAAAAAAAAAAAAAAAAAAAAAAAAAAAAAAAGCTGGATGTGTACATGCAGTGTCTTATGAATAGTTCCTGCAAATTGCCAGTCTATGCCACAATCCAGATAATTCTTTTCCTGATATTCTGTCACATTTTAAGAGATGCAATGGTCTAATATTGGTGCAGGTATGCAGCATATGGACCTGAATATGTCTACCAACAGGTCAGTAGTGCTCCTTAATTGTTGAATTTTACCTTTTTAGATTAATACAAAGTTCCTGTTGTTATACTAGACTTATATGCTGGGAGACTTGAGTGACTTATTTCTGATGAAATATTTCCTTTCCATCAGGGTGTTTACAACCCTTATGTTGGTCAACAATACCTTCAAATATATGGGGTACCAGGGCCGGTGAACACGCCTGTCTATCCTTATGGACAGATGAACCAAAATATTCCTGGAAATCATGGTTATCCAACAGTTCAGGGCTATGCAATGCCTGGTCACCATATTGTGCAATTCGGTGGTCCCAGTGTCAATGCAATGACAACATCCTCCGTTCCCACAATACAAGCACCATATCCCACAGGCAATAAATATATATAGATATATATATATATATATATATATATATATATATATATTTCCAAATATATATGCTCATATATATTGGAAATTTTAGCATCTTACATCTTGATCAACTAAAATTCTGTAATTGATATGGGTGTATGGTCTTTTGTCTGCTTTCCTATAGGTGTGGATATTCTGTTCACTAATTAGGTGAATTGCACTTGAATATAACAGGTGTGGCAGCACCTGTTCCAGCGCAAGCACCATTTTTGGTCGCTACTCATTCTCCTAGGTTTGTTCAGGGTGGCGGTTCTGACCAAACGACAGTGTGAAGGATTCATCAAGGTTGGTTCCCTAAATCCTCAACATATGGGTATTCGAAGTGCGGTTAAATTTGCTTGTTTCTGCCCGTGTTGTTCTGCTTTTGTCTGAGATCGTTTGTCCATGTTCTTCAAGTGTCTTTAGATTGCAGCAGGACTAAGAGCAGCAGTACTGCTACTTGAGTGGCGGGCTTCGAATCTAGCCTTGCAAATTATCCATTTTGCATTCTAGAGGTAATTTCCTATTCCATTCATTTCATTTTGGCAGTAAAACTTATTTCAGTATTTATATCCAACCATCCACAGACATAGGACAGCAATGGGCCTGCACTGCTTCTTTCAGTTCAGATTGGTGTTTAATTGTACAGTTAGTTCCATAGTAGTTAAAAGCGAAAAGTGCAAAAAAGCGACAGACTTTCCTGGGGTTTAAGCGCAAAGCACAAAGCGAAGCGTGGGCTTTTTCATATAAAGTGCATTTAAGATATAAAATTAAAATATATATTTGAATATACAATAATAACACATGAAATATATTATAATACTAGAATATTAACATATATAAGAGTAAAAACTTTTAATGATAAGATATAAAATTAAAAAACAATAAAAGATCATGAAGCTCCTAGTTAGTCGTCATCTTCGTCTTCCTCCAATTCAATCTCATCATCCTCCTCATCATGAGTTGATTTGTAGTCCTCCAAATCCTCCTCTTCAACATCATTATCTAAATCTAACTCTTCATCTTTTATGTGAACCCTACTAGATGAACTTGCAATAGTTTTTCCTTTTCCTTTTCCTTTTCCTTTATTTTGTGATATTACATTGTCCCTTGCGCTCACATGAAGAACATACACATTAAGAGAACAAAGTAGTTGACTAGTCATTGCAGCAAACACTTACAATAAACCCAACAAACACTTTCAAATATAGGCAGAGCAAAAAAATGACACAGACAAAAAAAATGGGCAGAACAGGGGGGAAATTGCAGATCAAAGGAAAAAAAGAATTACAGTACAGCAATTGAAAAGAAAAAGAAAAGAAAAGAGGCCTGAAGAGGATGCAGGAGGGGGGAAAAAGAGGACTGAAAAAGGATGCAGGAAAAAAATTACAGAACCAAGAAGAAAGGAAGAAAGAAAGAAAGCAAGCAAGAAAGAAAAAAAAAAGAGAAGCAGAAACAGAAGCAGAAGAAGAAGAAGAAGAAGCAGCAGGAGAAGGAGAAGCATAAGGAGAAGTTTGCTGCTGCAGAAGGAGAAGGAGAAGCAGGAGAAGGAGAAGCTTGCTGCTGCAGAACATTTTGACCTAAAAAATGAAAAAGCGACGCTTTTCAGCGCTTTGTGCTTTGTATGCTTTTTGCCCTTTTTGTGCGTTTTTTCATCCGCGCTGGGCTTTTTCTGAAAAAAGCCCTAAAGGGGCGCCTCGCTGCGCTTGGCGCTTAAAGTGCGCTTTTGACTACTATGGTTAGTTCAGTGGTATCACCACCTATATTCTATCTATGATAATATGCCAACCCTAGGTTGGTCTTTGGCCTAGTGATTATAAAAAGGATGGTTAATTCCAAACCTTGCGGTTGGTCTGGGTTCAAATATCCCCTTTGGTCGACTATGGTACATTCATTTTCAAACATATTGATTGATACAAATAGACTATATGAATGCGGTATATTAATGGAACTTCAAGCTTGTGCTGGAAAATGCCTTTACTACTTCAGCACCTCTAGGACAGGCAACCATTCCAGGTTCACTAGTTTTGCCCTCAAAGGTCCATGAGCTGGAAATTCCCTTTACTAATTGGGCACCATTAAGACAGGCACTCCCTTTTCCACGGTGACTAGCTCTGCCCTCTTTATAAGTCCAAGCCAGTGTAGCTTGCTTGTCATTTTGGCATTCCTGTTACAACTCATTCAGGTTTGAAAGCTATAAGGGTTTTCTTTTTCCGCTCCAGATAAGGCTTCCGATTTCTTCCTACTAGGCCTCCTCATTTTGAATATACTTGGGATGCTTCGACTTTATATCCTTTACGAACCCTATTAGTTCAATTTCCATCATTAATGAGTTCATCTTTACTGCTTAAACTTCATCAGAAGAAAGAAAGGACTGAAAGCAGGGGAAAAATGAACTACAAAATATTGGAGGCGGTTTGTTGCGGAGAACCTGATTGAGTATTAGTAATTCATTAATGACTCATCAGCATGGACATCTCTTCAACTTTTATTATTTCGCATGCATGCACAGGATGGGGGGTTAAGCTTTGGTGAAATGTTCTCATTCCTAAGAACTCGGCTTAAGCAGTGTTTTTTCCTCTTTTTTTTTGTCCGACATATTTAGTCTTGGTTTAATAGAAAATAAATTTTTCTAAAGAGTGTGATGCTTTCAGTCATGGCGCCTGAAGTTTAGTTATTATGATCTTTTTCTTGTATTTGCTTTTGGGGAGTTTTTTTGGCACAGTTTTTGGATGAAACTCTGTTGTGCAGATCATATGTAGTCACGATCACCAGAGAAGTCAGATGTCTGAGTCACTCCAGATGGTGGAGAAGGAACATGGAAGGTGCGGATAGCTCTTCCTTCATCTGTGCATCTAAACCCCTGATATACTGCCTGTGCTCCAGACGAGTGGCAGAGTATGTATTGTTGGTTGCTGGAATTGGTTTCTAGCAACCGTGTAGGAATAAACTACTATGTGGAAAAAAAAAAAATAAAAAAATAAAAATAAAAATGGTCAACATGTCAACATGTTAGAATCAAAATATGATTCTTTTATAGTTTAGTCCCAGCATTTTGGGTGTATAGTCTCTGGTGCTAGTCTTGTGTTTACATGTCAAAATGGTGTTGTACATAATTGTACTTGGGAGTCACGTTGAAACTAAACTTTGTATCTTTGGATTATTGCATGCACCTGACTTCATATCGGAGAAGAAGATTCTGGTGTATTATATTAGGAGCAAAAGATTTTTGTTTTGATAATTTGGGTTTGTGACTTTTTTTTTCTTTGCCCTCTTCTTCTTCTTCTTCTTCTTCTTTAAATTTATTTTCAATTGTAATGCCTGGTCCCTAATTTTGATAATTTGGGGTGTGGTGACGGTTGGGGGTGCCTCTTGAGTTTCTGAAGTGTAATTGTAATGGGACACTGACTGACGTGTCCGACCAGTTTAACTTTTGGTATCTCTATTAAGTTGATCGAACTCGGAGAAGAATGGAGTTATTCAATGCCTGTGCTTACTGCTAGTTGATTTGTTGCACCTTTTTTATCTCGTAATTTTAAGACTATGTGACTCATATTTGTAATCAATCCCTAGACGACCAAAACGATCAAAGGTTCCAGCAATTTACCACGGAAAAAGTTGTAAGCAATGATATAACATTGGACCGCATAATAAATTATGGATCAAATCAATTGTAAACTAAATTTATTAATTTTTTTCCGGCTATTCCTATTCCTATTAGCATGTATTGAAATTTTTAATTAAATTATTAATATATTTTAATTAGTTTAAATAAATATTTAATTAAAAGTTTATTTAAAATATTAAACATAAAATGTTTGAAAAATAATCATGGTGAATATATAATATGAAATAGAGTATAATGACGTATAAGGATTCAAATGATCGAGTGGGATAAATGTTTAATTATTATTGTTAAACAAAAAATTTAATTATTTGTAATTTATTTACTTGATTTAGCATTACTTAATTGTAAATAGATCGATTTAAAAAGCAGAGGTAGCATGGTATTTTTCATCTTAACGAAGGGCACACAAAACAATTTGTTCGTCAGATTTCTTTTCTTTTTTTTTTTGTTTTGTTTCATTGGAATTTAAATTTGAGATCATCGGATTAGAGAAAGTGAATTATGACTATTAGAATATCTTTTTAGAGACATTAGTCAAATTTCTTAAAAATTGGCATCTGGCATTGCAATTTCAAATGTAAAAAACAAAATTAAAAAGAAAAAAAGGAAAAAAAATGAGAGAGAAAGAAAAATGTGATTTTAAAAGAATAGTTTAGTAATCATAATATTCCCTTTTAATTTGATAATTTCATATTTAAATTTTAGTATAATAAAAAAACAAAAAAAGGAAGATGTGACGGTACTCAAGCCCAAAACCTATCCCAACTTAAGTAATTGGGCTTAGACGTCTAATGTCGAAAACCATTTTTGTTTGGGCTTGATATGGCCGATATTAACCCAAGGCCCACATGCAATGTCAGTCATAAATGATGACCGCGCTCTCTGCCCTTCGGTGTCTCGCGCTCGCTGCCCTTCTGTGTCCGACTCTTGTTGGTATATTTATCTCTTGATGAAATCAAATATAATAGAGATCTTAATCTAAAAGGTTAATCTATTATGTGAGAGAAGTTATTGAATTAAAATATCATTTTATGATTTTGTTGAGAATCAATGTGGGATTCATGATATTACTCACCCCTTAAGAAAATCGAACATCTATGGACGGTTCTCACTTTAAACCCTTCACGACACTAGATAATCCTTTTTTTTTACGACTCTCACTTTGACACCAGATAATCCTTTTCCTCTTTGGACGGTTCTCACTTTGACACTAAGTAACCCTTTTCCTTTGAATGGCTCTCACTCTAATACCAGATTGCCTTTTTTCTCTTTAGACGTCTTTTTCCTCTTTGGACGGTTCTCACTCTAACACTAAATAGCTCTTTTCCTTTGGATGACTCTCATTCTAATACCAGGTTGCCTTTTTTTCCTCTTTAGACGGCTTTCACTCTGATATCAGATAGCATTTTTTCTTTTTTTTTTACGGCTCTCACTCTACATCAGGTAGTCATTTTCACCTTTGGACGACTCGCACTCTGGCAGTAAGTAGCCCTTGTTTTTTAGAAGGCTCCGCTTTAGACCTTATCAAGTATCAAGTAGCTCTCTTCCAAATAATTCTTTTTATTTTAGTCTGTCTTTGATACTAATTTGTCATGAACCTATTTGATATATTCAAAACCAATAGAAAACTTAACCTAAAAAGTTAATTTATTATGTGAAATAGTTTATTAAAATTAAGTTACATTTTATAATTTTATTAGAAATCAATATGAGATTCATGATAGTAATAGAATACGAACCCAACCCAACCCACTAGCAAATTTAAGGAGTGGGCGGAAGATTAGTCTCTCACCTAACGATGGCAACGAAAGTTACGTTACCGTCACAGGCGACATAAACAGATCTCGCCTAACCTTGACCTTCACCGGTACTTGAAACTCCTCCAAACAACAAGTTCCAGAACTCTCTCCCCTTCCCTTGCCCTCAACACCCCATACCCCGTCCTACAAAGCTCGAGGGCAAACCCCCGCCCCCCTCCCACGTTCCCCAGCCTAGACATGGAATCGGACCGGGGTCGGAACCCGGTCCGGTTCACTACCGATTCCTGGAACCACGGGCCGGACTGGCAAAGATTCCTAGGCCAATTCGGTCCAGGCCGGTTTCAAATTTTTTTTAAATGGAACCGGCCTGACTCGGTGAATCGGAACTGGCGTGCCGATGCAGGCAGAGCCGAGCCGGGCCAGGTTCTGGCCAGGAATTTTTTTTCTTTTGCTCTACCATTTTTGGAATCGGCCGGCCGGTTCCAGGCCCGGGCCAATTCCAGGCCCATCCTAGGCGGGGCCAGGCTCCCCATTTCAAAATGGGATAAACCGGTCTGATCCGCTACAGTATCACGACAGGTCGATTTGGATTACTGTTCATTCAGGTCCGATTGACGAGCCGGGCTTTTCAGGCTGGTTGGCCCGGTTTTGGGCCCAAACCGGCCCAGGGACATCTCTACCCCAGCCCCATTCTGACCTCATTCACAACCCGAGCTATTCTAGTAAGTTACAAAAGAAAGACAAGATTCTCTCTCTCTCTATTCAAACCCTAACTTTTTCGTGTTTGGTTCATTCTCCAGGATGGTTCTCTTGGGACCGAATTCACGATTGCAAAGTGCGATTTCTGTCTGAGTTCTTCGACTCCAGGTCTCCTTCCAAGAACCCTAGGGTATACGTTTATTACAGGAATTCCATTATCAGAAGGTTCCGAGAGAGATTCTCACAAAATCCTTCCGCCAAGATCATTTTCACCGAGGCCAGAAAAACCCTCGTTGGAGACGTCGGTTCCATTCGTAGGGTTTTCGACGTTCTCGAAGCTTGGGGATTAATTAAACACGCAGCTCCGGCTGTGAAGCTGCTACTTAAATGGGAGGACAAAGACAATTAATTGCATAGCTCTGGTGAACCGAAAATTCCAGTGAAAGAAACCGCTCAGAGATTCTGTACTGGCTGCAAATCTGTTTGCACCATTGCTTGCTTTGCCCGTGATAAGGTTCTTTCTCTCTCTTCCTTGTTCAATTTCTAATGGAATTGCTTCAGCTGCCCTATTGGCTAATTAATGCAGGATAGGAATTTCTCTCTATTTTGTGGCTGTTAGTTCGAGTATCAGATTTTGGCTGTGCCACCAGATTGTTAATAGTTCATTCCCAAACTTCTTGGATATCTCTTTGAGAGATCGATTAGTCTATGTACATGCTAGCTCTAATAATGAGTCTCTTACTATGGTATGTGTTGGAGGTGTATTAGATTCCAGAGATAATGGCTCTGCTAACACGAATGATAGACGTGGCCATCTGATGGTCTTGACCGGCAAGACTTGCAAAGAACAGCAGGAGGGGGTTTCGTCGGGGAGATCCTGATGCTCAAATTAGTGAGTAGTTTTTGAAAGGAAGGACAACAGACTGAAATAGAGAGAAAGAGAGAGAGCTTTGTATGACATGAAGCATAGGTCTAGAGAACTTATCTGGGTTGTAGGCGTATTGGAGGTTATATAGCTTCCTCCTGCGAGAATCTTGTGTAAGCGGAGTGATAAAACTCTAATTTCTTTATGAGAGTGTTCTCAGATTTCGGAAAATCATGTCGTGAGATTTTCAAAGATTCAAAAATCTATTCAGTTTAGAAAATTTAGTTCGTCACGGAGATTCTTTTCCTTATCAATCACGATTATAGATTTCTCTTCTATTTACCTGAGATTCTCCCTGTGATTTAGGAAGAGTGGATATTGCGTTAGCAATTTGCGTTTTGACCATCGAGCATCGAGGAGGTCATGGGACTGATCAGTTGAAGTATTGAGCAGTCGGTTATCGAGTAAGAGAGGTGATCGTCGAGCGCCAAGAGGATCTATCGACGAGCTGTGGGTCTGACTACCTTTGGACCCAGTATGATTTGGGTTATGTATCATCACTTGTCCCTACTCCTTATGTCACTTCGAAGGAGAGGCGTAAGTAATAAGCCAAAGGTCGTTACTTGGAAGGTTGTGAGAGCGTAAATGCATTTATCCCTTGAATAAATGATTCCGGAGTAAATGATTCATGGAAGTTGAGGTGTTCAAAACTCCTTATTCAATGTGCGTATTTGTAATTGGATCATTTCATCTGCTTGAGATTACGGGGATCACGTCTCCGCGGTTATAAATAGGGGTCGTATGACCCTACATCGTTCCAAAGAAATCTTGTGTACCTTCATGAGTGGCTCTGTGAGTTTCTGCTGCTGAAAGTCTATATTTTTGAAAGACATTTTGAATATGGGGTTTGAGCCACAAAACCCTGTAGTGTAGAAGACTTCTGTCAATGCGAGGTTCCATCATATCCAGAGGTGCTAATGCGAGATTCCGTCATGTCATGATGGACTCCGTCGGGGTTCATAGGTTCTGATTTTGAGTAAGGAGAGACCTTCACCTTGAATGGACGCTTTGTTCTCAAGGTCAAAGTCATGGATCGGTGTAGCATAGGTTGCTGGTGAGACTTCTTCAGTGCCCCTTTGGGTCGGGCGATAAGGCAGGCTGAGAGATTGGAGAAGGCCGAACGGTGGAAGAGGTGTAATTGATGCATCTTTTCTCTCCTTTTTGGCCATCTCCCATTTTCTACGAAATCATTCCCAACTTCTCAATTTTTTCCACAGTCTTCTTGTCTGGATCGTGTGATGGTGGTGGATCGCGAGACTTCTTTCGACTCTTGGCTAGCTTCCAATTGGCTTTCTACTGTAGGACTCACATGTATCTTTTTTCGATGTAGTTCAATCCATCTCAGGGACTCGAAAATCTTGTATTGTAATCAACCGTGTGCTCATGTATTCGTCATATTTAAAAAGAAGAGTTTTAGTTATTTAGTTGTCAGTTTAGCTTTTTGGGTAATCATCGCACTTGCTAACAATCTACTGATGTGTTTGACAAGCTCTGGACTACCGATTGGCTTAATCGATAGGATCTGACTGATAGGAGGCCTCATGGTCAGTAGGCTTACTTAGTCGCTAGGCACGGAGTACGACTGTTCCTGTGCTTGTTATCTTCCTTATGACCGAGAGAGCGAGTATCAACTATTCAGGGAGAAAGATCCTTATTGGTGGATTCCGTTTGAGAGGATTCGTTCGTTTGATAAAGTGGGTGATATTTGCTCATTCGGAGAGATATATCCCTAATGACAGACTCCGTTCAGGAGGTTTGGACGACACTAGCTCATTCGGGGAGATAAATTCTAACGATAGGTTCCGCTCGGGAGGTTTGGGTGATACTAACCTGTTCAGAGAGATAGATCCCAATGATAGAATCCATTCGGGAGGTCTGAGCAATATTAGCCTGTTCGGGTAGATAGATTTCAATTATAAGCTCTATTTGGGGGGTCTGGGTGATACTATCCCGTTCGGAGAGATAGATCCCAACAATAGGCTCCATTCGATAGGTATAGGCAACCCGTTCGGGGAGATAGATCCTTCATCATTTGTGTAGAGTGGGGCATATTCCGAGAGAGTGTCATTTCTTATTGATAATAGATGTGCAAGTTTTCGCAGTTCCAGATCCTAAGCGCAGTTGAGCCGTTTAAGTAATTGAGGCGATATGTGTCTGGGCGGATTTCTGAAAGTATTCTGTAAGAATCTTCCCAATTGGATGCTAACTTACCCCCTGGTTAGGGTTAGACGGTGGCTTCCACCTTTCTTAATACCAAGTCACCTGGTTTGAATGTTTTGGTTCTGACTCGTCGGTTGTAATACCCCGCTATCTGCTATTGATAGGTGGCCATCTGGACATATGCGGTTTCCTTAGTTCGGGGAGTAAGTCTAGACGCTTGCGTAGTGCGGATTCGTTCTGCCCTTTTGCTTACTTGTCCACCCTTAGTGAGTGAATCCCAATTTCGACTAGTATCACCGCCTTGCAACCGTATGTGAGATTGAACAGTGTCTCCCCGGTTGCTCATAGACCCAAAGAATACTGTAGATTTCATCTACCCAGCGACCTTTGATTTCATCTAATGCGGCCTAGGATCGTTCGATTGGTTACCTTTGCAAGACCATTGATCTGTAGATAGGCAATGGAGGTGAAGCAATGTTGGATCTCTAATCTACTGCAGAAGTCTCGAAAGTTTCTATTATCGTACTATTTGTCGTCGTCCGTTATCAAGACATGGGATATATCAAACCTGATGATGATGGATGTCCACACGAAGTGTTGCATCTTGTTGACAATAAGCTGGGCCAGTGGTTCAACATTCACCCACTTGGTGAAGTAATTGATGGTTACAACTAAAAACTTACGTTGTCTGGTTGTTGGGAGAACGGTCCCAGGATGTTCATTCTCCATTGAGGGAACAACCATAGGTTGGCTATCGAGCAGAGCTCAGTAGAGGGCTAGCAAGACACCGTTGAAAAGCATTGGCACTTGTCACATCTTTTGACATATCCATCCGCATGGGCCCTCATAATCGGTCGGTAGTATTCTTGTCGAAGGGTTTTGTTCGCTAGATTTCGAGTGCCTAAATGATTGTTGCATATCCCTCATGAATCTCTCTGAGAACGTGGTCCCGTTTTTCGGTCGTCAAGCACTTTAGGTACGGGTGAGTATAGGATTTCTTATAGTGGATGGCCTTGCGCCTCAACTTGGCGGCTTCGGAGGGCGAACTCGGCAGTTGTTTGTGCTTCAGATAGGTTTTGATGGGATCTTTCCAACTTGGTGAGTTGTTTGCCAACATGATTTGTTTGGATTTTTCGATACTGGGGTACAACAGACTCTCTATATAGACGGTGTGGCTAGTTGTTATTGAGTCAGAGCTAGCTAATTTTGAGAGTATGTCGGCTCATGCGTTCTCAGACCGGGGGATTTGCCATATGTCCACCCTAGTGAATTTATCTGCTGTCTGGTGTATTTTGGATAGATACTTCGTCATCGTTGGCTCTTTGGTCTCATAGAGCCCTTTGATCTACTTGACGAACAGTTGACTGTCTGTAAAGACTCGACGCTTCGGGCCCTTAATGACATTGCTATCTATAACCCAGTCAGAAGGGTTTCATATTCAATCTGGTTGTTGGTCACTTGGAAGTGAAAATGGAGAGCGTATTCGGCCTTGAAGTTGTCTGGTCTTACTAGGGTGAGTTCGGCTCCGCTTCCTGAAGAATTAGACGATCCATCGACATAAAGGGTCCACTCGAGCTGTGAGTGTTCTTCTTGGTCATCGTTAGGGGGTTGTTTGGTGGACGTTGGTAGTGTGCACTCGAGGATAAAGTTTGCGAGGGCTTGGTTCTTGATAGCTGGTCTCGACTGCTATTCATTGTCAAACTCGCCTAGTTCGATGTTCCACTAGATGAGCCGACTCGAAGTGCTCCTCTTCTATAAGATCTGCTTCAGGGGCTAATTAGTCAGCACCACGATGGTGTGGGCTTGGAAATAAGTTCGGAGGCGTCTTGCAATGATGATTAGGGCAAAAGCTATATTCTCGACGGGTCGGTAGTTGACCTCAAACTCATGGAGTATTCAACTAATGTAGTACATTGGGTTTTGTACGGTAGATTCCTATCTCACAAGGACAAAGTAGAGCGTTTGGTTAGAAACAGAGAGATAAAGGCAGAGTTTCATACCTGGGACCGATTGGAAGAGGAGCGGGAATGACATGAGGTATTCCTTGAGCTTTTCGAATGCGATATGGTATTCAGGTATCCATATGAACTTCTGAGACTTCTTGAGAGTATCGTAGAAGGGTTTATACTTCTCCCCTACTTTCGACATAAATCGGTTGAGAGTTGCGATTCAACTCGTGAGCCGTTGCACGTCCTTCACTGTCTTTGGTGGTGTCATTCGAGTATGGTTTGGATTTTTTTTGGATTCGACTCAATCTCTCGGTTGGTAATTAGGAAACTCAAGAATTTTTCAGATGTGATTTCGAAAGTGCATTTCATAGAGTTCAGTTTCATGTTGTACCGTTCTAACGTTAGGAACGTCTCTTCTAAGTCTACAACATGATGGTAGCGTCAGTGGTTTTGACGAGCATGTTGTCGACATAGGTCTCTATGTTTTTGTCTAGTTGTTTACTGAAGACTTTGTTGATCAAGTGCTAGAAAGTTACCCTGGTGTTCTTGAGGCCAAACAACGAGACTTTATACCAGTAGGTGCCGAACTCAATGATGAAGTTAGTTTTCTCCTCATACTTAGGAGCCACGCGTATCTGGTTGTAATCAGAGTATGCATCCATAAAACTCAAGAGTTGGTGGTTGGATGAATTGTCGACTAATTTGTTGATGTTAGGAAGTGAGTAACTGTCTTTAGAGTATTCTTTGTTGAGGTTTGTGAAGTCCACACACATCCTTCACTTGTCATTAGTCTTTTTTAATATGACCATATTGGCCAACCATTCAGGGTATTTTACCTCTCAGATGAATCCCGCCGCCAAGAACTTTTGAACTTCTTCCTGCATCACACGGCGTTCTAGTGTGAACACACTTTTCTTTCGCTTGACGGGCTTGCGATTGGCATCCATAGTCAACCTGTGAACTATAACCGAGGGGTGAATGCCTAACATGTCTTCAGGGGACCATGCGAAAACTTTGGAATGATATCATAGGCAATCCACTATTGTTTTCTTGAGAGACGCTGGTGAGTGGGTGCCGATCTGGACGATTTGACTGGGCATGTCCGTGATGGGAATTTGGGTTGTTTCTTCTTCGGATTGAGGCTTGGACTGTTGTTTGATGTCATCTCTGAGTTTCAGGGTATCCACTGTCAGGACCTCTCCTTCTTCCGTTACGGGGAGAGTTAGTGGATTGAATTCGCTATGGAGCGTTGCGATCCTCAAAAGTGTCCTAAGTGGTTAAGTTTAGGGGACAGGAGTTTTACTATGCAAAAAGTGGTTCTAGTGGTGGCATAATGAAGTGGTGTTTCTAGAGATATGGCGAGTGAGATAGTACTTTTTGGGCATATACATTCGTCAACTTGCCCTTTAATGGGCTGATCACAGGGTCGGAGGTGAGATGGAACAAAACCCATTTGTTGAAAGACATCCCAGAAGAAGGATGTTGCGATCCGCTCCTTGATCTATGAGGATCCTTTTAACAAGGTAAGAACCAATTATTGTTGTGATGACTAGTGGATTGTTTTGGCTGATATCGACTCCAATTAGATCATCATTGTCAAAATCAATTGCGGGTCTCTTTCTCCTGACTAAGGCCATGACGGAGAGAAGAAGATGATAAAAGCAAGTTTGGTTAGGAAGTCAGTCTGTTTCACACGGCGTCAATCTGTTGGAGGTGGGTTAAGCTCCACAGATAATAACTTTGCTAACTCGAATGATGGACGTGGCCGTCTGATGGTTTTGACGGGGGAGTGCTACAAAGAATCGTCGAAGAGGGCTTCGGCAGGGAGACTCCGCTACTTGAGTTAGCGAACGGTTTTGAAGGGAAGGAAAACAAACTGAAATCTAGAGATAGAGAGAGAGCTCTGTATGAGCTCTGTATGACATGAAGCATAGGTCTAGAGAATTTCTTTAGGCGGTAGGCGTATTGGAGTTTATATAGCTTTCTCCTGCGAGAGTTATGTGTAAGCGGGGTGATAAAACTCTAGTTTCCTTACGAGAGTGTTCCAAGATTTTGGGAAATCATGTCATGAGATTCTTAAAAATTGCAAAATCTATCCGGTTTGAAAAGTTCAGATCGTCACAGAGATTACTTTCTTTATCGATCACGATTGTAGGTCTCCCTTCTATTTATGTGAGATTCTCTCCGTGATTTAGGGAGAGTGGATTTGCGTATTGACCACCGAGCACTGAGGAGGTCTTGGGACCGGCCAATTGTCGAGCACCAAGAGGACCTGTCGGTGAGCTGTGGGTCTGGCTATCTTTGGGCCCAGCATGATTTGGGCCATGTATCATCAGTATGGACAAGGTTGCCGTGTAGGTCTTAGTCCAATATTTTCTTGGATAGATTTGCTGCCTCAAATTACCTTGGAGATCACTGTGTGTGCCTGTGCATTATATTTATGAACTAGTACAATGGTTGTTATAAAATTTCTGTTTCTTTAGCTGATAGTTTCTGTTATTGGTTGATGTTGTGGTCGCAAGCCAACAAATCTAATCTTAACAGTGTGTGTGTGTGTGTGTGTGTGTATGTATGTATGTATGTATATTCAGTATGACTGGACTCTTTGTGGAAGGTGCTATGTTCATGGAAACTACCAAGTTGGTCTCAATTCTACAGATTTCAGGCGGGTTGAGATTAGTGAAGAAATAAAGTCTGACTGGACTGAGAAAGAAACATTGCACCTTCTTGAAGCTGTTCTACTCTATGGAGATGATTGGAGGAAGGTTGCAGAGCATGTAGGGAGTAGAAGTGAGAAGGAATGTGTTGCTTGATTTATTAAGCTTCCTTTTTTGGTGCAGTTTATGGGAACCCCAGGGTCCATGGGACTTGAAAATAAGCTCACCTGTACGAATGGCCAGAAGAGAACTAAATCCGGGCTTGAGAGCACTGACTCAGCATCTCCAATGAAAAGACCACATCTCACACCTCTTGCAGATACCAGCAATCCAATTATGGCTCAGGTATGCATTTGATTGATGTGCTGTAGGATTGAGGATTATATCTTGCTTGTATGATGCTCTCAACTGCTGAATGGTTATAAGGTATATGATAGTTTTGGAAAGGCCTCCTTCCTTTCTGCAACCAAAGCTAGTCAGTTTAAAAGCGTTATACATCTGATGTAATGTATTTCAACTTTTGCCAGGCTGAATCCTTGTCTGCTTTGGTTGGTGTAGAGGTTGCAGAAGCTGCTTCTCAAGCAGCAGTTGCAGCCTTGTCTGAGTTAGATTTCAATGCAAGCAAAGAAAGATCTGTATCGGTCACGAACAGTATGAATTAAGAATTATGAACAAATTATTGTCTAGATACTTAAATTTTTGCTACTGTGAGTTTGAATTGACAAAGTATCAAAACTTGCATATATATATATAAATATATATATATATATATATATATTATTGTGAGTGGAGCATTTCACATCCTTTTGACTTGATACTGAGATCAATCAATATGGATAGAATAGGCTAATGAAAGCTAAATTTCTCCATCTGTTGATCAAGTTTTCTATGACCTTATCATGATACATGACAAGAATCCATTTTGTTAAGCTTCTATGGCTCTTTGGCTGCAAATTACCCTTCTCTTACTTTTAAAAGTTATGAACTAGCATTCGCTTGTTCATATTGGGGGCCTTGTCCTTAGTTAACTGATCACCATTGCCCCTCTAGTTAACTGATCCCCATACGCTCCCCCTCCACCTTTTTTGTCCAGTTAAAAAAAACATGCCATCTTGCAGACTATGAGGTGGTTGTAGTGCTTCGCAGAAAATGCTGGCACAGTCTTTGTGTTCAGGGAATGCAAAACAGCTTTGGAATTACACTTCTATTTTATTTTGCTCAAATTCTTGGGATCAAGCAGAGTAAGTTAAATCAATTATGCTTCTAAGAAAGGTCAAATCAGATATGCTCAAAATAAAGCAAGTCTAATTTGCATGGTCAGGTTGTTACGAGTTTTCTGTGTGGGCATTTTGTTCAGAATCTTATATTCAGAATTATTTGTTTATCCATTTTATTGCTTGCACAGTGTTATCGCTTTGTTGTATGCTTCCTTATATGATACTTATCACTTCAGTTAAAGCCAACCTCATTTATAGTCAGATGTGTATAGGTTCTTGAAAATAAAATCCTTTCCTTTTAGCAGAAACGTATACATAAATGAGTCTTATGAGAAAGAATGTTATGCCATTAATAGAGGTTTCAATGTACTAACATCATTTCTTATGATATAGGGAGTCATGTTATGTGTGATGACAACCCTAGTGTTAGCACTTCAGGGTTTATAGAAGCAGAGGCACAAATTGAAAAGGAAGAGAGTGATGTGGAGAGAGCAATCTCAAGCATTGTGGTTGTGCAGGTTTGTTAGCTAGCCTGAGCCTGGAGATCGCATGTCAAAATATTTGTTTGAATCTTATTCTTTAAAAGAACAATCTTGCTTAACGACATTGATCAATAAATGGTGTTTGCAGATGAAAGAAATTGTAGACAAAATTGTTCACTTTGAGGAACTTGAACTGGTGACGGAAAAAGAGTGGCAGCGATTGGAGCAAATGAAAAACCTATATTTTTTTTTATCGGCTCTCTCTTGTATTTCACAAGAACGAAAGCCCAGAGGGAAAAACTGTAAAAATTTCAGAACTTCTGTCATAACTATCATTCATCATTGCTAAGGTCTCTTTTTCTCTCTATAATTCTTTTTAAACTTTCTTTTCTTTATTGTTTAAAATATGTTAGTGCCTGCATTCTAGCACTTTGTATCTCTAATATATGTTTTTTATTTGTTCCCTATATCTGATCTGAGGTTGTTGATTCCTTCTTGCTGCACTTAGCTTCGTTCATTAATTCTTATCCCTGCTCCATGGAAAATGAGGGCATTGTTAAACCTTATCTTGTGCTCACGAGGTTCTATCAAGTAACTTGCTCATCGGCCTCCTATCGCACAATTCAGCTGAAAAGCTTAACCGAGTTGAAAAAGATAGAAAAGGCAAACTCTTTTGTTTTGATAAAGCACTGCATTCACTCTAATAGAAGAAAAGACAATACATCTTTATGCATGAGAGAGACTAGCAATCCCATCCATTTTACATCAAATCTCTTGGTTTCCCTTTCTTCTCCTTTTTCCATTAGATGGGGTATTGGGCCTTTGTCAAATCAATCTGAAGGATCCAACAGCCTGGAAGAAACCCAAAATAAGACATTCCTGTAATGAATGAATCTCTGGCCAGCTCGAATTAGTCTTTTTACGGCCACAAAAATTGCAAAAGAAAACGAGTTTGTCTTCACTTACCTTCTCGATTTTGGAGCTATATTTTGCCGATTCTTCTTCTACATACTGTAACCAAAAATCGAAGCTTTTAAGGGTTTTAATGTAGAGCGAGCAGTGCGAAGGCGAGAAACTGACACTTGACTGAATTTACCTGTCCGGTAACGGTATATAATCTGTTATACCAACCATTGGATTGCATCCCGATGGCAGAAAAAATGTGTCTAAGACTTTCACCAGGATTTTGCAGAGTGTACTCGATATAATAAAGCCCTGTCAAAACAAATTAAGCATCGGAAACAAACAGCATACAATACAAGCAATGAATTCCGAGTCCCAGGAAAAGATCTTCCCTGCCCGTCTTTTCACCATTGTCTACAACTTGGGTAGGGAGTGGGGACTAGAGGGATAATATACAGGCAGAAACCACAGAATCATAGAAGAAGCTTGCAATGCCGGCAAGGAGAAGAGAGTGAAATTTTACCATTTGCAGCTCTACAGTCAATAAGTTTTGCAGCCACGCCGGGGGGTCTTTGCCAACTTCTGTCCAATCCATTCACCTGTCGGATTGCAAACATAGATCATTCATTTTGCCTTAAAGAGCATAAGTAATTCATCTTAAACTCACAAGATTCTCTGCAAAAGCATCAACTTTGCCAAATGACTCCAGTCGTGTAAAATCAGCACCAAGCCCAGTAATTACTACACTGACTGCAAAGCCCAAACTACCAAAATTGCTTATGAGAGAAGACAAATCCACCAGAAATTACGGAGGAGGAAGAGAAGTAGGTACCATTAGAATTGGAGGCTTCTAGAGGGTAGAATGCAGTCACTGATCTGATTCCCTTGGCTTCTCCATTACCCACTTGCCACTCTGCATGATGTGTTGGTTAACGTGGCAATTGTATTTATGAATCGAAGCAGAAAAGATGAGCGTCTTGGATTTGAGTTTGTCAGAAAAGGCTCAATTAAGAAATATAAATCAGAGGTTTCATACAGTAAATACCTTTAGGAATCATTATCTTGAACTTGTTAACATCATCCATATACACTTGAAAATCCTGTGTCACTTCTGAAACCCCATAAAAGAATATCAGCCAACAAAAGAAGAAAAGAATTCCCCCCCCCCCGGGGGGGGAGAGAGAGAGAGAAAGGTGTAAGCAAACCGTTAAGCGCAAATGAAAAAGGAGTAAATGAAGCAAGTGAAGAGGAGCCGATGAAGAGTGTGTGGAGCAAAATGTCTCGTCTGCTACTGCTAGCAGCACCGCCCTTCGTTTCTTGTTGATTTTGAACCACGCTAGTACAAGAAAGGAATCCAAGACCAAAAAACTAAATAAAACTCTCAACAATCTTTGTGGAGAAGCAAACCGACGAATCTAATTCAAATCACCTGAGTTTCCTATACTGTCTTTCGTCGTAATTGAGGCACATAATTCGATGGCTTGGGCTTGGACTTGCGCCTTTTGTGATTGCTGAATCCAAAGATCAATATACTCGCTCATTGTTTTATTAACACAGAGATAGGCGGCGCATGCACACGGAAAACGAGCTAAACGTAGGTCTCAATCTTAACCTATTCCACTGCAGATGCGAGGACACGGTACCGTCACAGACCAAAAGTTCGAAGAAGACGCCATTGCTCCTACTTGGTAAGCCTACCTGCCTTTTCGACTCTGTTTGCATTTTGGCGAACAACTCATCTCCCGTCTGTGTAATCCTATCCTCTCCTCCCCACTCCTCCACACCACAGCTTTCCTCATATCACATACCGACAAAAATTCCCACTCATTGGTCTATTCTCTTTTAACCTATTTAGTCTGTTCTGGATTAGTGCTGTTATGATACTCGGGTCATGACACTAGCTCTATCAAACCGAGCTTGAGCTTGAGTTGGGTTCAATTATTTCGGGCTCAAGCTAAAACTCGAGCCCACCTGGGTTGAACTTGAAAACTCGACGAACCCGATAATCATGTTTTTAAAAATAATTTTTATTTCTTAAAAAAAAAATTATTTATTAAAATAATTATATTTTTTAAAAAATAATTTTTAAAATAAGTAATGACACTAGTAGATGATACTATCCGATAATATTTCGAGTTTGAGTTTGAATTCGAGAAATGCAAATTCGATGAACTCGAGCTCATCTAAACAAAACTCGAGTCGAGCTTGAGTATCGTGATACCCAAGCTCGACTCGGATATCATAATACCCCTAATCTAAATATGATTACAACAACTCTCGCTTGCTCTACAAAACTATATTATTATTATTATTATTATTGAAACAAATCTTTGATCATAACCTTATTAGGATATTAAATTAGCCTTAAGTTCCTAAAAGATACTGTATCATAATCTTATTGACTCCCATTACTACCTAATCTAAAATTTTATTAGAATTAAAGTTTCAAATTCATAGCTACTTAACAAAGAAAAATAAAAATAATAAAATAACACGGTTCTTATTTGTATTAGCAATTATCTAATATCCTTAATAAATTTAAATAATTCTACATATGCTATATACCGTCTAAAATAATTTGAATATGTGTAACGAAAATTTAAAAACGTACCTGTTAAGAAAATCGAAAATTTAAAAATATGAGAGTTAATAAAATATAAAAATAGACCGTTAAAAATTTGGATGTAATGTATTCATAAAGATATGATAGATATGAATTTAGTTAAGAAGATAGTTTTAGATAGGAATGAGTAGCGTAGGAGAATCTACACAAATTAAATCTTTTTTTTCTTTTTCTTTTTGATTTTTGGTATTTATCTCTCATATGATCGCTTCCAAAATTTAAAATAGAAGGTTTAAATTATTATTGTTATTGATTCAAACTTTTTAATATTAAAGTTAATGAGATAACAGAAAAAGCAAGAGGTATACATGGTAAGATCTTTATAGAGACAAATTTATTTGGACAATATTAGGTTAGCCGTGTATTTTTCACAAAGTTATTTGCTTATTGGAAAAAACTCAAGATCTATGATAAAGTTTATATTAAAATTATATTCTATTAGTTTTGTCTTGATTTTTTTTTTTTTGGTCTTATTTTCTAAAAAGAGCAAAAGGAATTTTCCTTAAAAGGAAAATATAGCGAGTCAAATATGATTCAAATGAAAAAAGAGGTAACTCTCCTAAAAGGAAAAATATGCCTAGTAATTGTAAAGGGTTTTGCTATATTTCTGTGGTTCAAATAGTATAAACATTTTTTTTTAACTTTTTGAGTGAACTTTTAGAAATCAAATGAAATGCAAGGCATTAATGTAATAGATATTGCAAGAGAGTAAAAGCAGGGGATAGTGATGGTGGAGGTGAGCCTAGAACCTCCTTCAAAGAGATGTCGGTGGGTCAATGCAGTAAGGCAGTAAGCTAGGGAGGCAAAGAGGATCACGTTTTTGGGGAAGATGCACTTGAGGTAGACGATGATTTCCGGGAGTAGAGAGTCCAACGGCTCGAAATACATTCCAGAAATTAGTGTAAAAAACGAGGATTTAAAGTCAATGAGATTCAGCTCAAGTGGCACTTCTCCCCTCCCCTTGTAATAGGCTCAGGTTAAAGTCTTTATAAGGACAAAAAAAAAATGAGGATCTAAAAGATCTTTGGAAACCATGGAGACAAACTCTAATACTTAAATTGTTGGGAAAAGACATAAGGTATTAGTTAACCAATATGTAGAGACTAGAAGGTAGTTTAGTGCTGCTTGATTTAGAGGAGGGTTATTTCCTGACTAAATTCTCAAGCAGACATGACTATTTTCACGTTTTAACTAATGGTCCATGACTTATTCATGACCACCACCTCACATTGAGAAAGTGAAAGCCGTGGTTCACTCCAAAAGGTGAAAAGATCAAGTCCATGACAGCTTGGATAAGACTTTCTCACTTATCCATCGAATTCTTTAATGAGAGGATTCTATTCGAAATAGCCAAGATAGTTGAAAGACCCATAAAAACAGACATAAATATAGCA
This sequence comes from Dillenia turbinata, assembly GCA_037126225.1. NCBI lineage: Eukaryota > Viridiplantae > Streptophyta > Magnoliopsida > Dilleniales > Dilleniaceae > Dillenia > Dillenia turbinata. The sequence continues at coordinate 370,580 of JBAMMX010000005.1, forward strand.
AATGCCTTGAGGGGTAGGTATGCTAGGGTCTGCGTTGAACTTGATCTAGAGAACGTTTTGGTATCTTGGGTCAGAATTAGGAAGAGGGTACAAAGAGTCGAGTACGAAGGTTTGCACGTAATATGTTTTATTTGTGGCAGAGTAGGGTACAAATCTGAGCTCTGCAGGGACAAAATAGTGTTAGAAGGGAATGAGCCTCCAGGAGAAGGTAATAATTTGTTCACCAAAACCCTAGGAGAAGAGGGGCAACCCATGGCAAGGGCACAGCAGTGAAGGACGATGATCTAGGACCGTGGATGCTGGTGCAGAGAAGACAAAGAGAGCCCATAAATGGAAGTTCTAGGGATAAGGGTAAAAGAGAGAGCACTTACCTGAATCGTTTCAAGCATCATCAATGAGGTGTCAGGAGTTGAGTACTCTAAGTCAGAAAGAGAAGGCGATGGCTTCAGACCTAGAACAAAGCAACCCAAATCTCATCAGAGGGCAAGTACTAATTCGATGATAAAAAGGAAGGAGACAAGAAGCAAAGATGCTGGATTGCTGAGAGAGGGAGGAAGAATGGGTGCGGGGAATCCCAAGACGGACATTTTAAAATTGACAGATAGCGTGGTTTCAGTCGAGAAGAGAACGGGCATGATTGACTAGGCAATAAGGGGAAAAGGGAAGGAAGCTGATGTGGATTTGGGTCATAAGAGTGACAATCCAATAACTATTTTGGGTAGGGCCTAAGAGTAAAATGGTTTGGATCCTCTAAGTGGTGAAGAAGTTCAAAGATGGGTTGGGCCGCGGTCTGCGAGACATGCTATGAACAAGTTGTCAACTGAGACCTTCGATCTATGAGATGCTTATATGGCCTAGGACAGTTCAAAAATAATAGATAACAGTCACACAAAGGAAACCACTGCATTGGAGGATGACATAAAGATGGCTGTGATGGTGATACAGGAGATATTGAGGGAGTAAGCTCATCGGAGGATGAATATGAGTTCATGGAAGTCCAGTAGTCTTACTCTTTTCTATTTTGTCATTTTGATAAATGAGGTTTAAGAGCATTGTTTGGAATTGTAAAGGCGTTGAGAGCAATAGTTTCAGAAGAGCTGGTAGAGAGTTAGTCAGAAAGGAGAATCTTGAAATTTTTTATTGTCTAAAGACGAAAGCCAAAAACAATCTTTTTCTTAATTTCTTAAAGAAGGAAGGCTTAGAGGCAAAGTTCATTGTTCCAACAAAAGGTTTTAAAGGTGGTCTCTAGATGTCATGGAATCCTAGAAAAATCAACCTTAGTGTTGTGCATTCCACAAACCAATTAATCCAATACAAAGTAGGGGGCATGTAGGAATTGGTTCCTCACCATTGTGTACTCCCAACCTCAGCTCTCTTACAAAGAAACTTGCTAGAATGATTTAATAGCTATGGTGAATAACATAGTCGATTCTTGGATTATCATGGGGGACTTTAATGATATTGCTAATTTAGACAAAACAATCAAGATAAATAGTTCTTCCTGGAAGAGATGTCAAAGGTTTAGGAGCCAGTGGTCCAAATGTGGGTTGATGGATGCTAAGGCTAGCGGTCCTAAATTTACCTGGGTAGGTAAAGGTAGAAGTAACTTAAGTATCCACCAAAAGCTGAATAGAGTTCTCTATAATTTGGAGGCCAAGCTTTTATTTTCGGAGATGAAAGTTATGATTTTGGCAAGGACCCATGGAGATTATAGTTCAGTGTGTTTTAACTCATGCTTAACTGTCCTCCCAATAAGGAAAGCAAGCTTTTCAGGTTCGAAGTGACATGGTTGACTCATCCAAATTTCAACAAGATCTTTAAGGAAGCTTGGAATGGAGCGGATGGTCCCCCGGAGAATTCTATCAGAAACACAATTGAAGAAGTCAAAGTTTAAAATAAGATAATGTTTGGTAATATTATCCATCGTAAAAGAGCTTTGGAGGCAAGATTAAGGGGTGTTCAAATATCTCCAACTTGCAAGAGCTCAAGTTTTCTGCAGAATCTTGAACGGAGACTCTTAGATGACTACCATAAAGTCATTGAGCAGGAGAAAATTTTATGGTTTCAGAAGTCTAAAGTAAATTGGTTTGTAGCAGGATATAGGAATATGAGATTTTTTCATGCCATGACCAAAGAGAGGAGGAGTACTAATAGGATCGTTGCACTAAAAATTAAGAGGTCTTGGTGCATGGAGCCAAAGGTACTTAAAAAGCATACAATAAGCTATTTCACTGATCTGTTCGCAGGGAAGAGGGTAGCTTGTAGTAGATTTATGGTGAGTAGGAAAAAGTTTAGTGATGTTGATCAAAATTGGCTCTGCAAAATGCTTGATGAAGATGAGGTTAGAGCTGCTACTTTCTCAATAAATGGTTGGAAAGCACCGGGTCCGGACAGTATTCAACCGATTTTTTACCAAAAATTTTGGGCTACTATGAAGAGAAAAGTGTGCAATTTTGTCAATAAGGCAGTAAAGGAAGGTTACTTTTATCTGGAGATGGCAAAAGCGCATATGATCTTAATCCCCAAGTCCAATAATCTAGAGGAAATCTCTGATTATCGCCCCATTAGTCTCCTGAATACGTTGTATAAAATTCTAAACAAGTGTTTGATTGTAAGGTTCAACCCTTTACTCCAAAAGATTATTGACCCGTATCAGAACAGTTTCCTCCTAGGAAGAGGCACTCTAGATAACATTGTATCATTTCAGAAGGTGGTTCACTCCATTAAGAAGTCTAGGATATCCAGGCAGTCCATGATCATGAAAATTAACTTGAGGAAAGCCTATGACAATGTTAATTGAAAATACTTAGCTAAGGTGCTTCTGGAGATCAGAGTTCCCTCGAAGTTGGTCAAAATTATCATGTTTGCGGTGGCTAATGGGGACACATCCATTATCTAGAATGGAGAGATCCTCCCCCTGTTTAAATTGGGACAAGGTCTGAGATTGGGAGACCCTCTCTATCTGTACTTCTTTCTGTTGGTGATGGAGAGAATTTCTTATATGATTCATTATATGATTCAAGAGAATGTAAGGAAAGGGGTGTGGAAAGCGGTCAAGGTCACTAAATGGGGATAGAGTATTTCGCATCTTTTCTTTACCGATGACCTAGTTCTTTTCAATAAGGCTAACCATTTGAGTCTTAGCAACATCTTATCCTATTTTAAAGATTTTTTGGAAGAAAGCGGCTTGCAGGTCAACCCCCATAAGTCCAAGATTTGGATTACTGAGAGAACTCTCAGACACCTTAAGGCCTCCTTAGTGGCTTGTAATAAGTTCTCTTTTACAGGGAACTTAGGGAATTACTTGGAAGTGCCTGTTATCCATGGGAGAACCGATAGAAATTTCTACCATCAGGTTGTGGAGAAAGTGGAGAACAAACTTAGCAGTTGGAAAGCGAAACTTCAAAGCATGGAGGGGAGGAAAACTCTAATACAATCGGTTATCACAACTATTTCTTTGTACTCGATGCAATTGGCGTGGTTTTCAGAGTTCATCTACAATAAGCTAGACGACATGAATAGAGACTTCTTGTGGAAGAGTAACGAGGATAAGAGGAAAATCCACTTGGTTAAATGGGATAAGGTTTGTGACTCCAAAAGTGAGGGGGTTGGGCATTAGAAGTATGAGAGAATGTAATGTGACTATGATGGCGAAGTTGGGTTAGAGAGTTTAAAAGAGGAAGGAGCGTTGTGGTGCTCCATTCTCCAAAATAAATATCTCAAAGGTGGTGGCTTGTTGGAACACAAGAGGAAAGGCAACACGTCTGCTATCTAGAGGGGCATTTATCTTAGTGTGGACTGTATTAAGAAGGGTATTGTGTGAAGAATTGGGGATGGTTAGTCCATAAGGTTTTGGCATGATAGATGGCTAGGTGAAGAGGTTCTTACAGGGTAGGAGTTAACCCCCCTCCCTAACTATGAGGTTGATACCAAAGTGTCCCACTTCTGGGATGAGAATGACTTGCTACAGTCCTTTCGAGAGAGAAAATGGATGAAATCAGAGTTGTGATTATTCCAAGGGACAGACGAAGTATGGACTATATGATTTGGAAATGTAGTACTGATGGAGAGTTCCATGTTGCCTTTGCATATTGGATTCAGAAAAAGGTGCCTTACTGCAGCCCGAAAGGAGGAGTAATTGGGACTGCATATGGAAATTGGAATATGTTTATCTGGTTGGTAGTGAAAAGGAAAATCTTAACAAAAATGGAGCTGAAAAAGAGAAGATTAATTGATGACAATACTTGCAGCATCTGTAGGGCAGCGGAAGAGTCTGTTGATCGTGCTCTCAGGAAATGCACTCATGCAAAAGCAATTTGGAAAAAGATGGCAGTAGGCATCGATAAGAATGGGGGGCTTCTGGAATGATAATGTTGTGGATTGCCTCAAGGAAGGGGCGAGAGGAAATCTGAAAATGGGTTTGATGGAGGAAGTTTTGTTGTTCATGTTGACGGTATGGGCCATTTGGAAGTCGAGGTGCGCTATAGTGCTCCAAAAGAAATGAGAACCCCCATCATCTGTGGTTAACTGAGTGATGAGCTTGGGAAGGGTGAGGAGTGAAAGTGTCAACAGTGAGACCAAGAGCAAAGGGGAGGTTAATGTTGTTTGGAAACATCCTGATGTGAGAGTGCTCAAGCTAAATGTGGATGGTGCAGATCCTGGGCAGAGGGCAAGCTAGTGCAGGAGGCTTATTTAGAAATTGCAATGGTAGTCGGGTCCATGGTTTCTGGATCAATGTGGGTGTGGCTAAGGCAGACATGGCAGAATTATGGGGACTTAGAGAGGGCCTGTTAATCGCGGAGAGAAGAGGTCTCACCCCCTAGTGGTGGAATGTGACTCCCTGATCCTGGTCCATGCTATCAACAAGGGAGTGGGCCCAAATCATCCTTGGAACAGTGTGATTCAAGACTACAAAAGTATCATAGTTGTCATTGGAGTCCCTGAGGTGCTTCATATCTTTAGGGAGGCTAATTGTTGTGCAGATAGGTTGGTGAAGTGGGGGCTCTCTGCGTCTGCTGGGCTTCACGAAGTCAATTACCCTCCTGAAGTGTTGATTTGGTTTTTGGACCAGCACGCGTCTAGTTCTCCTACGATTAGGAAGAGATAGTGCTGGTGTCTAGATGTGTCTTTCTGTATGGATTGTTCTATTTTTATCTGTTTGTTTTTGCTTTCTTCTAAAAAAAAATGCGATGGATATTGAATTGTATTTCTTGGGAAAGGAAAATTGGCATTTAAAGTTTTGTTTTCAATAAAAATTCCAAGCAAACACTTTGATTCGGTAAATATTTAATTTGATTTTTGTTTAATAAATTAGAGTATAGAATATGAAATTCCAGAATCTCCATATTTAAAGTAACACGCCATGCATTTTTTATCAATTCTAATTCTAACTGTAAGGAACCCGTTAATTGGTATTCGCCATTGGAAACAATGGAAGGCCCCACCTCACCTCCGACTGTGCTTTCGAAAACAGAGTACACATTGTTTGTATTGTGTGTTGAGAAACCAATAAAGGAAGGAAAGAGAAAATGAATATTTTGGGAGACTTGCGGGGCATAACGTGGGCGAGAGTATCAACGCTTTATTGGTGTATACTGTATTGATAAGTTCTATAGTTTTTTAAAACAAAATGTTAAATTTGAGTTTTAAAAATTAAAAAAAAAAATAAATAAAGGAATATATATATTTTTTAATAGTAGAACCGAATGAAGCAGTCATAATTATTGAAATTGGTTTAAAAGTGGGTGAGAGTGAAAGTGGAAAGCACCGTTTGACCCAAAGCCAAAGCCAACCCCATTTACCAAAATATCATTGACGTGATAAAAAAGATGAGGAATATTCTGTTTTATTTATTTTATTTTATTTCTTTTTTACTATTATTCTATGGTTTTTGGTGAGAAACAGAACAGAGCATAGCAGAGCAGAGCATACCTTACAATTACGATCACATTGGATTCTTTTCTTTCCGGTTAACTACTTGCCCGTCAAAAGTGTTGTTTGTTAATATTTATTATGATGAGGCGTATAAAGCAAAGACGGAGGAGGATAACTTCGAAGGTACCCTTACCAAAACAACACCCATTTCTAATATCCCACACCCACTGCCCTCCGCTACGCCATACCCTTAAAGTTAAAAGACTTCGAAATAAAATGCATGCGTAAGAGATACCGACAAAGAAGCGCGTGGAGCCACTGAGTAATAATCATTCTGCCCAACCCAAAAAAAAGCCAACCCCAGCGTTTGAATTAATGCAATTTATTTATTTATTTTTAAATGTAGGAAAGCAATTTCGATCTGCTTTTTACCTGCTTCCCCCCCCCCCCGCCAACGATTCCAAAAAAACAAAAAAGAAATATATATATATATATATATATATATATATATATATATATATTTGACAGCCCATAGCAGAGAGAGACGGCATGAAAAAGAAAAAAAAAAAAGGGCAAAAATATATAGAAACTTGTTTATAAAAATAAAAAAGTAAATATCCCCCGACAGGCAGACCGACCGATCTCACATTTCTTTAGAAAAGCCTCCAAAACTCACCTTCTTTGTTTTCGTTTCCACAACCCTAAAATCATAATTATTATTGTTATAATATTTCTCCTCTCTCCTTCTCAGATCTCTCTGTTTCTCTGGGGTTTATGGTATTTTTCTTTTGCCGAATTTATTGGTAAGATTTCCTATTTACTTTTTTTCCCCGTTTATTTTAATTATTTTCCACGATTATTCACTTCATTTTTTTTCCCCTTGAACTGTAATTTTCAAAAAAGGGTGAATTTCTCGTAAAATAAATTTGATTTTTCGGTAGAAAATCGTCCAAAATTTGTGTTCTGGTTTGATTCGTGCTCGTCGTTCTTGCATCGATCCGAAAACTATTTGGATTTTCTTGATGGTTAAAACTAGGGTTTTTTGTTTTTTTTGGTTATTTTTTCAATCCAAACACTTTACCTTTGAGTTTTAGGGTTTTATTTTATTTTATTTTTCTCCTTGGTGTTTGTGCTGACTTTTCTTTTGGACTGTGGCTTGGATTCAAACCAAAGCTAAGGTTTCATTATTAGGGTTTTAGATTGTTCAAGATTTCTGGTCAGATCCATCTGAGATTCTGCTTTTTCTTTTCTTGTACTCTGCTATTTATACTCTTTCAAGTGACTTTCTTCCTTATTTTGTTATCCTGGAGTTGTTGAAACGCTGTCAGATGTTTCTGAATTCGTTTGAAGTTTTTAGGATTTTAAGAAGAAAATCATACAACTCTTGTAGGTTGGTGAGTTGATCTCATGAGCAAATTAACGGTGTACGGTTGAGTGAAAGATCAAGATGTCAGGATCTGAAACAGGAATAATCTCAAGTAGAGAAACTTTCAATGTGGCTCTTCAGAAATCTCCTCCGCCACCGTCACAGTCCGTCATACACAACGTCCGATTACCTTACAGCGCCGAAGGCACCCCCGTCTACAAGCCCCCCGCCATCGAGAGCACCTCTTCTTTTCCACCTGTCTCCGCCGCCGCCGGCGGTAACGGTGTCGTCACGGGGGCCACCGCCACCTCCACCATCACGTCACCGAGCCTGACCATGAACATGAACGCCAGCGGCGAGCCGGGGAAGCGGAAGCGAGGCAGGCCGAGAAAGTATGGGCCGGATGGGGCTATGACTCTTGCTTTGTCACCGTCGGCTCAGGCACAGCAGAGCCCGTCGCAATCGCAGTCCGTGACGATCACACAGTGCATGCCGGTGTCGTCTTTTTCGCCTTCGCAACAGCTGCAGACTCAGTTTTCATCGGTCGGGTCTCCTACTTCGACTAACATGAAGAAGTCCAGAGGCCGCCCTCCTGGTTCTAGCAAGAAACAGCAAATGGAGGCTCTTGGTAATGCTTTTGATTTCTTCGTTCTTATGTTATTATTATTATTATTATTATTTGGTTTGAATTGAAGCATTTTTTTATAGCATTAACTCATTTCTCTGTCACGTGAGTTCAGTTTTAAGTCTGTTCGGCGTCTTTGAGGCAACAGTTTTGATTAACGTTTTGACTTGTTCTGGATTGTGATATGATTTATATTCTTTTATGATGTTAACTCACGGCATATTCTTAGTTTTCTGTTATGTCCGTCGCAAACATGGTTATTCTAAGATATATTACTTGGGGGTTTAAGGGTTTTTTTTTGGGGGGGGGGTGGGTTTGTTATGACAGCAATGTCTATTGTTTGACAGGTCTGTCAAACAGGAATATATGTTATGGGATAACAAATTTGTGAATGCAATTTGGCCTTCCGATAACTAAGGATCTATCTGGGCTGATTCCAGATTCTCATTATTTTTTGGGGGGAATTACATATATGACCTTGTTTGTCATTTTTGGTCTTTGCCTCTCCTGGATTGTAGAATTCTCCAGTTATATAACACTGTTATCATGCAATTGCTGTAACTTTCATGACAAATAAGACCCACCGATGTTGGAGTTGTATTTGTGATTCTATCCTTACTTAGAACTGAAGCTTTTATGTTAATCATTGAAGATTTAACTTTAATTTTATAGAGTGTTACTTTGAAGTTTTGGATATTCTATGTATTTGGAAAATTCAATGACTTTGGCACTGTAATATTTGTACATAACGGGTTAAACCATAATGGATATATCGACATTCAAAGGATTTACTAATTGAGAATATTTTATCTTTTTCTGAATGAACTACACTTTCTTCCTTTTGCAGGATCAGAATGGCCTTATTTAGTATAGGAGCTGACGTTTACTTATGATGTGTGCTGTGTTTTTCTCCAAAGAAGTACATTCTATTTTGTGTAATGTTGTAGATCAAAAGAAAAATTGTCTAAATTGAGCTTCAAGGGCTAGTTTGGAAAAATCAGTGACATTGACTTTATAGTCCTCTAATATTATAATTACTAACTTTGTCATGGCTGAAGGGATATATGACCTAAGGTAACTATTGTTGAATTTTAGTTACATGATTTTATAGTGACAAATTTTCTTTCTCTTAAATAATATACGTGTGCTTCCTATTGCAGGGTCAGCAGGGTTTGGCTTTACACCACATGTGATTACAGTTAAAGCTGGCGAGGTTGCTTTTTCTTTCTTTGTTTTGTTTTTGTTTTTGTTTTTGTTTTTGTTTTTGTTTTTGTTTCTTTTCAAATTTTGGTTTTTACTTATGCTTTCAAAATTGATTTCCATGAGGCTTTCTTTTTTTTTTTTTTTTTTTTTTTTTTTTCCTCTCTCTACGTTTTTTTCTTTTCAGCGCTGAGAATATCATGTGGGTAGCTATAGTTTGTTGAAATGTACTTAGCAGCCTGCTCCAAATAGATATGAAGCCTCAATATACTTTTGAACCGGCTAAATATAGCTTTTTCTTTTTTGGTAGGGATGATATTTTTCGTATTGGGATCATAACTATCTACTTAGCCTTTGTCTAACTTTGAGGGACATAAATCAAATGAAAAGTAGAAAGGAAATTCAATGTTGCCACATGCAACTTCTTATCAGTAGCAAGGGCCTGTGTGAAGTGCAGAATTTCATAGATTTAAATTAATAAAAAGGAGTTCTATTGATTTATTATTTTGTGACATTGCATTGTTTGAAAGTATTATGTCTAAACATTTCTTTTACTTTTGTGGCTCAGTTCTAGATTTTAGCAGCGTAAATGGCAATCCATTATCATATTACTTGAATACATTATTTAAGTATCAATTCCCAATTTAACTGATGCACACCCAAAGGGTAATGGATAATGTTCTCATCCCTATAAATAAATGTCCATAGTCAACCTGAACTTTTTTTTTTTTGGCTTAAGTTATAGTTATATATATATGTATATGTATATATATATATATATATGTATATGTATATATATATTTATTATGTTTGTCATTCTTAACATGGGTGATTATTTCTTTCGTGTTGGGTTATATGGAAATTGTATGAATTAGGCAACAAAGCTCAGTATGAAATTCTGAATTTCATGGTTTTAGAAAAACCAGCGAAGATATATATGCTTACTTGCCTGCGAACATTAATTACATGACTTCTCAGTTTTTCTTAGCATATAAAATAATACTTTTTTTTTAATAATACTTGTAAGAATCAAATTTTACGAACTGAATTTTTGTGCACCTATAGCTACTTGCCTGCGAACATTAATTTCATGACTTCTCAGTCTTTTCAATGCCCATCTTTTTATGCACCTATAGCTACTTTATCTAAAAAGAGATGACGGGCATATATGTATGTTAATAATCCAAATGAAGTTGAATATTCAGAAAATGTAATTATGATTAAAATTTGTCTAGAAAGATTTTTATTTTTATTTGTTTGGGGGAGGGGGGAGGAAGGGAGAGGGTGTTATTTTGATTTTTAAGTTTTTCATACACAACCTGTTTTCAGTGTTTTGTCTATTCCCTGGAATAGATCCTGTTCACTTCAATGTTGAATCAGCCTCATTGTTGGTAATCTCTGGATTGTCTTTTAAATATATTCTTCAGGGTGGCATTGATTTACTTGTCGATTAATTGCTTGGTTCCACAGGATGTCTCATCGAAAATTATGTCATTTTCCCAGCATGGTCCCAGGGCTGTCTGCATCCTTTCAGCAAATGGTGCCATATCTAATGTGACTCTTCGCCAACCTTCATCATCCGGTGGAACTGTATCTTATGAGGTATCTAGATTGTTAATTGGATTTTCTACATGGCGAGTAGAAATCCTTCTCTGGCGGAGTCAAATCGAAATGTTAAAACATTTGGAAGTTCATTGCTTGACCTGCTGCTTTTCAACAGTAAACAGAAAAGCTTTTCTTGCCTGTTGCAAAACCCATAGAAAGCAATTGAGATGGGAAAAGTTTCTGTTTGACTCTGTGTAAATAAAAAGGCAAAAAATATGCCTGTCTATTACAAGAAGTCAGTGCATCCTCTAGATGAAATGAGTATTCATAATTTCTAATCAATATCCAAGTTGATAGGACGAGCTAAGATGTAGGGATAATTCACATATGCTTATTTCTTGGTGTGGTTTGAGGTTTGATGATTGTTTTATGAAATAATTCAGTTCTATACTTCTAAAAGTTGCATGTATATACAGAACCATCTTTCACTCTTGGGGGTTGATTCATTTTCCTTGTCTTGCTAGAGCACTGGGTTCTTCTTAGCTATGAACATTGCCCTTCTTCTACATAAAATCAACTCATTCTTCATATACTTTAGTTTGTCTGGGAGATTTCAATTATGCATTCCGTAACAGCATTCTCATGGTCGAAAAGTAAGATGGTTTTTTCCTTTTCTTTCATGGTCTGTTTGGGATTATCTTCTTACTCTTGGTTGGAGTATAGGACACACTGGATTTGGTGAGAAAAGTGTAATGTTAAATTACTATCTTATTTCTCCAATACAGATCATAAATAATGTCTTAAAATTAAGATTGAATGCATTAACCAATTTAAAGTCATCTCTGCACATAATATAATGAAAAAAAAAAAGAAATTATACAACAATAATTTAGGTCTTCTATCTCAAATTTTGGGGTCGGCTACATGATAGACAAAAACTGAAAATCAAAAAAAAAAAAAGTAAAGTTGATTTAATTTATGCGAATTCTCCTATACCACTCATTCCTATCTAAGACTATGTCCTTAACTAAATCCATATTTATTGTATCTTTACGAATACATTACATCCAAGTTTTTAATGGCCTACCTTTACGTTTTATTAAATCTTTTATTTTTAAGTTTTTGATTTTCCTAACAGTTGCATCCTTGGGGCTTATTGATATTATGGATTTATTGATATTATTTTCCTTTTTTTCTTGTTATGAAAAAGTGTGTAAGATAAAATTATAGTTGAAATGTTAAAATACAAATGAAGTATTTTATCTTTTGATACCAATTCTCACTTGTGCTGGTGATAAAGTGGAGGTGAGAAAAAAATACAGAAGGGTAGATTTGGTAAGAAGCAAAATCTCGCCTGGTAGACACTACTCAATGTTACTTTTATGTGAAATCTCTGGGAAAGGACATTATTACACTAAAAAGTTCACATCGCGCACAAAGTGCTTCCCGTCTTGTGGGGGTATGGGGAGGGTGGACATATATGTACACAACCTTCCTCTTGTATTTTTTTGCAAAGAGGTTGTTTCCACGACATTATTACACTGCAAAGCTGAAATATTCACTGCAAAGATTAAGCTTTGAATAACACTATCAATGTCTAGTGTTGGCACCCACCCTTCCATGTTATTAATTTTTCTAAGTTTGCATGAAAATTTTCACATTTTAAGCACTTCTTGTGTTTTGGGTTTACTTTGTGTAATCATACAGGGACGATTTGAAATTCTATCACTTTCTGGTTCCTATTTGCTCACTGAGAGTGGTGGTCAGCGGAGCAGAACAGGTGGGCTAAGTGTTTCTTTAGCTGGTCCTGATGGTCGAGTTCTAGGAGGTTGTGTGGCTGGGCTTCTAACTGCAGCAGCTCCTGTTCAGGTCTGCCTTCTTTTTCACTACTTTCATGATTTTTTTCTTGGCTGGTCAAGGTCTAATCCATGCTTGTGTTTTAATCTTAATCATGACTGACAACAGGGTAGGGTGGAAAGGTGAAAGTTTTAGGTATCTCTGCCATTTCATTTTTTCCTTTTCTTTAAGGGGAATTTCAGCAAATCATCTTATATATATATATAATATATAAATATATATATATTAATATATATATATATAAATATATATATATATTAATATATATATATATATTAATATATATGCTTTATCTCAAAGTTGAACCATTTGAGATCTAAAGCAAATTAATCTTTGCAACTTCAATTCTGGCAAATGATTGGGTTGTGGAGGAAGGACTTTGAGAAATCTTTACAATTCTAATTAAATTGCTAATGTGTGCAAGTTCTTAGGCCATTATGAAAGATAATTGGGAACTCCATTATATCTTTTTGGGATTAATGATTTGGATTCATAATAATTTATATATAATTGTAATTGTTATCAGTACAGAAAATCTATGAACTTCGCCAGTGTATGCTTTCATGCTTCTTGTTGCACATATGCATGTATTATTGTACTTAATGTAGTTTCACAGTGCAATTCATGAAGATTGCATTCTTTTCTTCCAAATAGAAAAATTGTAACGATGCTTCCTTGTACCAGTTGATAAGTCCCACCCACTGGATGGATTATTATTGCTCCTTTACACAAACTATGAAGGACAGAAAGCGATATTCTTTAGGAATTGACACAAGCTCTTGCGAAAACAGTTGATTTGAAGGGACTCACATTCTGCTAAAAAAGGATGAGTGACTAAAATTTTTAAAACTGGAGGCTATATGTCTGAAGAACGTGGAAAAGGGTCGGTTTAAGCCAGTAGATTTAGAGTGCCAATGACTAGGTTTACCTCAGTAAATGTTTGTTGTTATCTGATGTCAAGAATTCTGAATTGAAAGAATACTTGCCTTTCTCCTCGAGAGCAAGAAGAGGCTTTGCCCCTCACCAATTGTTCATGTGGTCATTTTCCTGTGAAAAGCATGACTAGAAATTCTCTAAATTGTGTGATCAAATTTTGGCCACATATAGCAAGTGTCAGAAGACTTGAGCTGTTTTCAGTCTTTTTCAACAAAATTTCCCTGTCCAATTATTATTATATATTTGTTGGATTAGCAGTTCAGTGTGGCATTAAACCTTTGCTATGGTGCGACATGATTAGATTAGCTCTCAATGTCATTCATCATCTTTTTATGTTACCGTATTATAATTTATTTGCAAGTATTCTTCTTTTCTTGCAGGTCATTGTAGGTAGTTTTGTAGCAGATGGCAGAAAGGATGTAAAGCCGCTAACTGAAGTTGATCCTTTATCTGCAGCACCAAAACTCACCCTAGTAGGTGGGGCAACTGGAGCCAGTAGCCCACCGTCACGTGGGACACTCAGTGAATCCTCTGGTGGGCCTGGGAGTCCCCTGAACCAGAGTACAGGGGCTTGCAACAATACCAACCCCCAAGGCATTGGATCCATATCATGGAAGTAAACTTTCATACTTGATGATCTAACTAATTTGTGTCATATCCATTGTGTCGCATGCATAATGGCTTATTTTGGCTTGCTTTTCTAGACATTAGGGGGATGCTTTGTAATTTGAGGACTTCTGTGTAGAGCTTAGACGTGCAGAATAAGGGACATGTTTATTTTGATTGTGGCCTCCTGTGGGGAAGTGCCATCTCGGTAGTTAAAGCTGTCCTTGCTGATGCATGTTGAGGTTAGTAGTGCAGAAGGTTTTATTCTCTCATTTTAGGACCGGAACTAGAAGTTAGTTTCAATTCTCATGGATGATGTTATGTTAGGCATTCGATTATGGCTTCCCCTTCCATGTGTTATTTTTTTTTAAGCTTGGCCTTGTGACTCTGTTTCCAAGCTTTGGTTGCAATTCAGGCTTCTCTTAGGGTAAAGTTTGGTTGACATTTTTCACCACCCAAAAAAAAAAATGGTTGATATTATGACGTGCACGGACTAGATCAACAAGAGCCTGCAGGCCTGGGCTGCGCTTGTTGAGCTGATTGGTTTTACGTATTTCAATCCTGGGCTTCATTTTGACTTGGATGGCCCAATCAGACGGGTTGATCAGAGGAAGGATAAGGACCGTTGGATGGAGATGATAATAATGCTTAATACCTGGGGATTGAGACCACAAATCCTGTAAGATCTAGCCTAACTTATTTTACCTTTTTATTTCATTTACATGAAAGGAGCCCAAAAAAAAAAAAAAAAACAAGCGTTTCTCTGCCTTAATTAAAAAAAGAAAAAGAAAAAATGTGGTAAGATCCTTTTGAGGGACCTGCAATATTTCCCGCTCTTCCTCATTTTTGATCCATCATTCACATTGATCTTATCAGACACGCAATGCCCTGATTCATACATAGAAAGGCCAATCTTTTGGAAACAATTTGAACCAGAGTGCACATTCTTCCAGGAAAATTTCTCATACATCATCTAGACGATGAAAGAAAGTGCCCTTAATGGAAGAGAACCTTCAGACTTGAGCACTCAAAACAAAGGCACAAGGGCCATGTAACCTGATCAACTTTTGGCTCTCTTCAAAAGAAAACGCAGTGAAAAAAATCCAAGAGCAAAGGTCTGCCAGAACCAACCCACTGCATTTGCAGGATCCACCTTTTTCGCCGGATGCCAAGCATAAAAGGACTCACCTATATGAGCTGCAGTAGCCAAAAGGAAAACAATTCTTGTAGTCTTCATGGAGTGCAAAAAGAATAGGCTGATAGTTCTGAGTATTGGGACAGGCCCAAAATCTGGTAAATAAGCAGCCGCAAAGAGTGTAGACATTCCAATTATACAGAATAACCACACATATATGGTAGGCCCATCCAAAGATCTCCTTTTTCTCTCTTGCCAATACGAGATGGTTGCAGCCATGCCTTCACGGGGATTCACCATGGGAACATAACCGAGCTCCTCTTTAGCTTTTAGAAAAGAAAAGTAGTGTGTCACACCAACCTGCTAAGAGGAACAGGACGTTTTAATAAAGTACTGGCATGTTTATCTAATGCCATCCAACCAATGAATCAAGCACTTCAAACAAAATAATCCTGATTATGAAACAGATGATCCTTTCCGATGTCCAGGTTTTGGAGACTGACATCACAGTCAATCTCGCCATCCCAGTTACAAACACCAAAAAGAAAACTGTTCGCGGGGAGCATGAATATTAAGACTTATATTTTCATTGCCTGATTCTATCGGAAAAATTCAGGTGATAGACTCTAGTTCCTGCCACAATTAACGACGTAGTAGGAAACAAACCTTGTATACTTCGGCAGGTAGGATAAATGGCTGCGGAAGCCACCATCTGTTTAACCATGGATGCAATAATGTGTATAGAACCCAGAAAATCCTTCCCAGAATAAGAGTCTGAGGAACAGATAGTGAAGCCTTTGGCAGGTCATAGTCCAGGCTCTTGAGTAAAGGGCGAATGAATTCAAAAGTGTTGACAGGACACCCTGAACACAGAAGAATGGCCAACCATGAAGAAAATCAATCTGTTACAAGGAGATTAATCCATCTTTCTGCCATCACTAAGCCCAACACCAGGATCAAGCATCTAAAATCTCCTGGTACTAGTGTCAATTGTTAAAAAAAGAAAAAATAAATAAAATAAAATAAAAAAAAAGTTGCCATTTTTGGAAAATAAATGCCAAGTTACCATCTGAAATGAAGTAGGGCTGCCCAGCAGCTACTGGATGTCTTTCTGTTCCAGGAATGTCATCCAAGAGTCCCATGCTTGCCAATATCAATGCAAGTACGAGGTTGTCAACATATACCCAATCTGTTTTCACACTTGCTTCACCAATTTTGAAGGGCAGCAGACCTAGCTTTGCAAATGATACTATCCTGGGAAGGTGCCTCTCTTCACCAGGGCCATAAATAGCAGCTGGACGGATAGCACATGTGTAAAGGCATTTCCCAATCTTCTTCCTAGCAAAGAAGATACCCAAATTATCGCAGATGAGGTTTGAATAGATTAGATAAGTAATAAAGAGACTGCATGAATTCATCTCTATGATGCACCAACTAAATGCAAATAGCAACTAAATAGGAATAAGCTCTTTACAGAATTGTGATAGATCTATAACAAAAAGACATAATTACTTGCAATATACCTGGTGAATGGATTGTGATCTTGGTGAAAGTGCCAGTGCAGCTAGTTGTTACTCTATGGCCAATGGAGGTTCAAAAGAAGAAAATTGGAAGTGTTACCCTAAGGAGGTCAAAAAGAAGAATCAAGCAATGCAAGTGGTGATGTGATGCTGGTAATAATGAATACGGTGAACACCCTCCGATTAGGAAAGTTATTCACACAGACACAGTCTAACACATGGCTAGTGGAGCCAAGTATGCCAAAATCTGCATGCAGGTTGACCACTCCAAAGACTCTAAATGTGGGCATTTTAGATACAAAGTGGACACTTGCCCAAAGGAAAAAACCGCTCCTGTGCACGCAACTTCAATCGGCAGACGGCAGGAGGGTGAAAATGATTTAGCTCATAAAAAAAAATGGAAATTGTTATGGGAAAGATGACAGATTCTAATGCCATTGCCAATGCTAAGACCGGTAATGTGGATAGTGGCAGAAAGAAGAAGCCCCATAAGCAAGGTGGGTCACAGGACCCAGTGTGACCTGACTGGCCAAGAGATGCAGGAATAAAGTGGAAGTAGATAAGGAGCATTGAAGGGTAGGAGAGGGGATTGGAGAATGTGCAGACTCCTAACCCCTTTTCTAATGCTCAATTATGAGAAGGCTGAACTGATGATACATGTGATGGAAGATAGGACACCTTAGAAAGCCTCTGAAGAGATGCTAGAGAGTCCTTAAAAGTTCAGGAGGGCAGACGATTGAAGGTCAGTAAAACTTCCGAGGAGATTGAGATTGACACTGAGGATCATACTCTAGTGGTAAGCTCTGCTTCTGCCATTGCCGATTGGCAGATTTCTCGCAAGTCCCTACAGGAACAATGAAACGCTTGGTCTGGGCCACATCCTATAGATAAAGGTTTGGGCTTTAAGATTACAAAGAAAGAGGAGGCACGTCATCGGAACAAGAAGGTTAATCCTTCACCACCCCCCGGTGGGGGGGGTGTTGCCTCCTTTCTTTAAACCCTCTGATGGGTCATGCAGCAAGTCTTCAGTGGCTGGAGTTCCAGTCAACTGCGTAATCTGGCCTACCCAAGGTCGTTCAGATTACTCCACAATACCCTGGAGATGGGTCTCCAGAAGCAGTTCCAGGAACCAATCCTGTGGTGGCCAATGGCAATCAACCGAGGATGGATTTCACCACTAAGGAAGTTTTCATGTCCAAGGAACACTTTAGAGCTCCCTATAGAGACCTCTCTCTCTCTCTGTTGTAAGAAATTAGAGAGTTTCACTCTTCATATCTCTTGCTCTCTCTTCTGTGTCTGCTTCCCTCTAGCAAAAATAGAAGTCTTAAATTGATTTAGGGCTTCCATTAATGGATATAATATATTTCCTTTTTTTTTAACCACTTACTTCTTAAAATCATGCTTTACTGCTATTTCTATGAAAGTAATAGGTCAAATTGTTCCCAACTGTATATGATATGTATCTCCACATATCCTAAGTGTATCATGGTCGTGCCCTATCTATATCATGCATTTTAAAGATAATAAAATATTCAGATATGCCATGTGGCACAGCGGATACGTATCTTGCCTGTCCAAGCATATCCATGTTAGATACATGTCTAACACTGATATGTAGGGTTATTTTGGAGTATCTGTCACTCCAAGGGAGAAACCAATTTCCGATTTCAATCCAAGTTGCTGGAAACAGAACTTGTTAGAGAGATCCAAATTACTATTGGTATTTTTAACATGAAAGGTACTCAAAATTTCACCCATAAAATATATACCAATTTTTAGGATCACCTTTTTTTCTCTAACATTTTCCATGGGAGGTAATGTCATGTGAAACAAATGGACCCAATAACCAAGATTTAATACATACCACACCACATCTCTTAGATTAAAATCAGAAATGACAAACTTGAGATAACGCAAAATTACTTACTTGAAAGGACGGCCATTGCTCTTCAAAACCAGCTGCTCGGCAATGGATTTAGAACGGCCATATGGATCAACATGGTCGTTGATAGGATAATAAGGTAAGGCTTCATTGCCATTCACAATCTCCTCTCCCCCAAACACAACGTTATATGTGCTTACATAAACAAGCCTTCCAATCCCGTGTTCAATGCATGCTTCCAACAAATGACAGGTGCCATTAATATTTACCTCATCTACACGACCAAATTGGAGCATCTCTTTCCCAGACATTCCAAATGAAACAAGGTGGAAGACACAATCAGCTCCATGTAAAGCTTTGTCAACATCTTTCTTGCAGTTAATGTCCCCTATCAGAAACAAAAATCACAATGAATAGGACAGAAAGTCACACGAAAATCTTGTACGTGATGGCATTTTCTGAATAAATCGAAACAACTATGAAGAAATGATAAATTCTAATGCAGCAAAGAAATACTTATGTGCAAAGTGTGGAGGGTGGAGGTTAAATGCTGAAGGATATAAATTCATCACAATACCCAGCTCATAGTAAAATTAAATGCAACTACCATTAGGACATTTGACTCTTTTTGTTTTTTTTTTTTTGCTGCGCAAAAATTGCTTGGGCCGGGGGGAGGGGGTTAACCACTTTGTGGTTAAATACTGAAGGACCCAACCACCCCCTTGTTAAACTAGATACGATCACTGTCTAGGTCTTTTTACTTTTTTCTTTTCCTTTTTTTTTTTATTCCCTGAGCAAAAGAGTAGTGGCGGTTGCTAACCCTCTAAGCATTACAACAAGGGTGTTTACCACCGTGAAATGACCCTTTTGAGCTATAGATACCACCATGGAGTGAGCCAGTAACCACAACCCCACCAAAATGTTTGTTGGAGGTAGGTTTTGACTTTACAGATAACGACTCCTTTCAACTCGAACAGGTGCTCCAAAGGATGAGTTAAAACCTGCAAAAGACCATTGGGGGGTGCTCCGACGGTGGAGATTCCGACGTTCAAGTATGAAAAAGCAATTTTCAATAGGAATAAAACAGACTGAGCAAGAGAGAGGGCTGAGAATGAAAACCCCATTGCTTGTGTGTAGGGTGTATAGTTTCATAGAGCGTACTTGGAATTGTAATGTAGGATGCTTTTATATGTTCCTTGTCCATGAGTCGTGTATACCCGGCATTCCATCCCTAGTTTCCTTATGAAATTGTCTTGAAATCTCAGGACTTCTTAATCAAATATTCTCGAAAGATTTAGAGTCCTCATCATTTAGGAAATTTACCATATCAGGGAGATTTGTTCCTTGTCGATTAGATTTCAAAAATTTCATTTCTTATTTAGAAGATGTATTTTGTGATTGAATAGGAAATAAATACTAGTGTGGGTCTCAATTAGATATTACCTTTAGCCGGTGAGGGATAGCGATCAGCTTCCTAGTAAGGCTATCAGTCATCAAGAAGAGAAGGGCGTCGGCTCGAGGTCACTAAATGCCTCTACGAACTGACAGGATTGCTACCATGCCTGAGCGCTCGCTAAGCCATGGGCCTTTTGACCTTTAAGTGTTGCCCCTTTGAACCATATCCCATCATTTATCCCCACTCATGGTGTCGTTTCGTAAGAAAGACGCCATGAGTAATGATCACTCGTTAGAAAGGTGCGAAACCTTTAATGCAGTACGTGTAGCTTTGAACCTCATGAATCGTCTTCGGCGCGCTTGATACCGTATGAAGTTAAAATAGGCCACGTGAAATGGCCTTTCTTCCTCAACCGTTTCGTCTTCCGAGAGAGTTAATGCATTCTAGCATTTGAATGGATAACCTCTAAATAAATGTTTTGCGAAAATTTGAAGGGATTTAAGCCCTTCATTCATTGCACACGATCCTCATTGAATTGTTTCGTCTGCTCAAGATTTACGAAATTCTTTTCCCTTGCAACTATAAATAGAGGCCGCATGACTCTGTATTGTCTAAGAAAAAACTTGTATTTTCACGTCTGCAAGTTCTTTTTTGTTGAGGGTTATTCTTTAAGAGATTCTTCGATGATGTGCCTTAGGTTACAAGATCTTGTTGTATAGAATATTTCTGTCGATGCAAGGCCACGTCAAGAAGTGGACCGCTGATGCGAGGTCTCATCATGTCGTTCGGTACTTGGAAGTTGTGATGGGCTCTATCACGGTTCCCATTGGGGTTCTCAATTTCAGAGGGGAATTTTAGAAACACTCCTGCTCTAGGTTGAGTTGATCGTCCGATTCATGCTTTCTCAGGTCGGGCGACTAGAGGAGTCGGTAGATGGTGAGAAGTTGTGCATGGCGGAGGGTTTGAATTCTGATACGTTCTCACAGTTTCTTCATGGCCATCTCATACCCTCCTCAACCTATTTTCCACATTCTTCTTCAAATTTGACTGTGGACATTTTTGAAATTTTTTCTTCCGTCTTCTCTTTTTACTGTTTTTGTACTTTCCAGTGTTGTCGATTGCCCGTGATTCGGTGATTTCGTCTAGGAACAATTCCGCAGAGGTTCTATGTATCTCTTTTCAATATAATATGGTCCGACTTGGAGACTTGTAAATTATGTCAGTTCGTGTAACCTAATATGAATTCGTTATATAGAAATAAAAAGAGAGTTTTATTTTACTTACTGATTTTTATTTTTTGCCAAATTTTCATCGATAGAAACCATGTGTCTTAGTGAATGAGATGACTGATGAAACGATTGTACGATATACTTATCGGACAGTATGAAGGTTAATCACAAAAGTAGGTGCCTTAGTAGAGATAACCACCGCCTCAATCGGTAAACATTTACCATACTTGTCCAAGGAGATGTCCTCTCCTTCGTTCGTTCTACCAACGAGATAGAGTATACTCAACCGGAGATACATTCCTTATTGCTAGTGTGTTTTGACCAATACAACACTCGACAGAAAATTCAACCAATGGGGTAGGGTATATCCCTCTGAGACACATATATCTCATTTCGGACGCTAGAAACAAATTGATGGAATGGGCTGTCTACCCACCTGGGAGTCATATCCCTTATTGACGGCATGCTACATTCGATATAAATCAACAGATAAGATGGGTCGTGCTTTAGGAGTCTCATCCCTAATTGACGACATGCTACGTTCGATAGGAATCAACAGATAGGATGGGTCGTGTCTGCCTGTCTAGGAATCTCATCCCTTATTAACAACACACTATGCTTGATAAGAATCAACCGATAGGATAGGCTGTGCCTGTCCGTCTGGGAGTCTCATCTCTTGTTAACGACACGCTACGTTCGATGGGAATCAACCAATAGGAAATAATCGATAGGATAAATAGAAGGAAAAAGCATAAAAGCCTTACTTGGTGGGGGATTCTTTCGACCAAGAGAGATGATGAGATTCACTAATAATAAATGCGTAAGTTTTTTGAATTCCAAATTCTGGGTACGGCCAAGCCGTCTAGGTTGTTGAGACAATAAGTTCCCGAGTGGACTATGGAGCGTATCTGATACGAGCCTTCCCAGTTGGGCGCTAGTTTGTCCCTGGACAGAGGTTGATTGGTGGCCTCTACTTTTCTTAGGACTAGTTAGCCTAATTTGAATGTTCTGTTTCAGACACTTCGACTGTAATACTGAGCCATTTGTTACTGTTATACAGCTATTCGGGCAGTTGTAGATTCCCACGGTTCTGGAAGCAGATCTAGTTGTTCTCGTAAGGCAATTTTGTTTCGTGTCTCATTATATTGGTCCACTTGAAGCGAGTGAATTCCTATCTCCACAGATATGACACTTCGCATCCATACGTCAGATTGAATGGTGTTTCGCCGATTGCCCTTCCAGGTATAGTGCGATATGATCAAAGGATACTATAGAGCTCTTCTGCCCATCGCCCTTTGACTTCGTCCAGTGTTGTCTTTATCCCTTGTAAGATCATCCTATTCATTATTTCAGCGAGTGTTGGTTTGTGAATGGGCGACTGATGAAAACCAGTATTGAATCTCTAATTTGCTGTAGAATTCTTGGAAGCTCTTATTATCAAATTGTTTCCTGTTGTCGGTGATGAGAACGTGGGGTATGCCAAATCTGGTGATGATGTGAGTCCATATGAATGATTAGGCTTTGGCTACTGTTATCTGGACCAATGGTTCGCTCTCCACCCACTTGGTGAAGTAATCAATAGCCACTATGAGAAATTTTCGTTGTCTAGTGATGGTGAAAATGGTCCAAAGATATCCATTCCCTATTGAGCGAACGGTCGGGGATTTGCTATGGGATTGAGCTCGGTAGAAGGTAATCGAGGTATCGAAGAGAAACGTTGACACTTATCACACCTTTTGACGTAATTGTCTGAGTCGATCTTTATGGTAGACTAGTAGTACCCTTGACGTAGGGTTTTATGAACTAGATTTTAAGCCCCCAAGTGATTGTCGCATATCTCTTCGTGGATCTCTCGGTGGACATAATCTCATTTTTCGGGGGTTAGGCATCTCGGATATAGGTTAGTGAAGGACTTTCAGTATAGATTCTCGCCGATGATTGCGTAATGAGTGGCCTTTCATTTCAGTTTCGCTACCTCTGATGGCGAGTTCGATAAACGATCATGTTTCATATAGGCTTCTATGGGATCTTTCTAGCTAGGGGGCTAATCCGCTGCAAGGACTCTTTCGGCTTCTTCGATGCCAGGGCATGGTTGGCTCACGATATAGACTATTCGGTTAAAGGCAATTGAGTCTGAACTAAACAACTTAGAGAGGGTATCAACTCGCATTGTGAGAGACTACCCCCCTCGGGCGGGTACCTTCACTCAAGGTATTGTCTCCGTAAGCCCGACATCCGACTCTCCCCACACAGGATCGCTGCAGCTCCTGCGGGGGTCGGGAATCGAACCCGCGACTTACCCCTTTACACCCCCCTCGAGGGGTCGCCTCTCCAGCTCAATTGGTGAGAGGCGAACCCTCGAGGGGGGTGTAAAGGTAAAAGGTCAAGTCGTGATTCCCGACCCCGCAGAGCCGCAGCCGATCCTGTGGGGAGAGTCGGATGTCGGGCTTACGGAGACAATACCTTGAGTGAAGGTACCCGCCCGAGGGGGGTAATCTCACACAAAAAAGACGTCTTTTTTGTGAGAGACTCGCCCTCAAGGTATTGTCTCCGTAAGCCCGGCATCTGACTCTCCCCACACAGATTTGTTCGGCTCCGGGGGGAATCGAACCCGCGACTTACCCCTTTCCACCCCCCTCGAGGTGCCTCTCACCAATTGACTCAATTGGTGAGAGGCGATCCCTCGAGGGGGGTGTAAAGGGGTAAGTCGCGGGTTCGATTCCCGACCCCCGCAGGAGCTGCAGAAATCCTGTGTGGGAATTGGTGAGAGGCGACCCCTCGAGGGGGGTGTAAAGGGGTAAGTCGCGGGTTCGATTCCCGACCCCCGCAGGAGCTGCAGAAATCCTGTGTGGGGAGAGTCGGATGCCGGGATTACGGAGACAATACCTTGAGGGCGAGTCTCTCACACGCATGTTCTTTGATCGAGAGATTTGTTGAATGTCGACTTTGTCTAGTTTGGTCCTCGTTTTGCGCAGCTTGTTCAAGTACTTGGCCATAATTGGGTCTTTTGTCTTATAGACCCATTCAATTTGCTTAACAACTAACTGGCTATCGGTGAACACTCGGATGCTTTGATCCCCCATGGTCATCGCAATTCAAAGTCCTGTTAACAAAGCCTCATACTCCACTTGATTATTTGTGGCCTTAAAGTCAAAACGAATGGCGTACTCTGTCTTGAAATCGTCTAGACCTATCAGTATGAATCCGACACCACTTCTTGAGGAGTTTGACGACCCATCGACATGTAATGTCCAATCTAGTAGTGAACTGTCAGGAAAGAGGCTGTTAAGGATCAGTTGCTCAATGCAGAGGCAGCTCAAGTATTTTCTGGAGAGGAACTGGATGACAGACAAACATCCACAAGGGTCCAAGTGGAAGATGAGGCCAGAGATTGCTGAGGTGGAGCCTAAAGGACTGAAGGTCTATCACCATAGAAACAAGAAAGATTAGACGGTTGCATAACCACTTGAGAATCTAGATTAGTTATGGCAAATGAGAGGCATGTGGGGAGATAATATAGAGGAGAGAAATGCAATAAGGAAAGGGGGAATTTCTGATTGTAATTGGATAGCTTTAGGCTGAGGGTGGAGCTTAGGCTCTGCAACCGATAGTTTGTAACAAAGTTTATTGATTGAATGAAATCCAAAATATTGTTTCTTCTTTAAATTTCTTCTCTTAACTCTCTCTCTCTCTCACTAATTTGGGAAACTGAGACGTAACATGAACATTCTTCATGGTTACCGATAGCTTTATGCTCTGCTGGAACCAGAAGGGTACATTCGAGAATGATGTTTGCTAGAACTTGACCCTTGATTGCGGGTTTCGGCTGATACTGAATGTTGAATTCGCTCGACTCTACACTCCATTTGATGAGGCGGCAAGAAGTGTCCCTTTTTTTGAAGGATTTGTTTCAATGGCTGATCGGTGAACACCACGATAGTGTGAGCCTGAAAGTATGGCCGAAGGCGTCTGGCCGAAACGACTAGTGCGTAAGCTATCTTTTCAATCAGTCAATAGTTGATTTCGGATTCTTTTAAGTATTCGGCCGATGTGGTAGACTAACTCCTGTATAGTTGACTCTAGTGTTACAAGAACAAAGCAAAGTAACTGGTTAAAGATAGAGAAATATAGGTATAGTTTCTCACCAATGCCAGAACGAGAGAGCAATGGAGACGACATAAGGTATTCCTTAAATTGCTCGAAAGTTGTTTGGCACTCGGACATCTATGCAAACTTTTGGGATCTCTTTAAAGCATCAAAAATGGGTTTGTACTTTTCCCCCAACTTCGACATGAATCGGCTTAAGGCTGATATTCTGCCAGCGAGGCGTTGCACCTTCTTCAACATTTGTGATGGTGACGTGCAGTATGACCTGTATCTTTTCAGGATTCGTCTCAATTTCTCGGTTGGTAATCATAAAACCCAAGAATTTTCTAGATATAATCACGAATATACACTTTGTTGGGTTTAGTCGCATGTTATAGCACTCCAGTGTCTGAAAAGTTTCTTCTAGATCGGCAACATAGGATTCCGAACTAGTGCTCTTTATGAGCATGTCGTCAACGTACGCCTCCATATTCCTGCCAAGCTGATCCTTGAAGACTTTATTAACTAACCGTTGGAAAGTTGCTCTCGCATTCTTCAGGCCGAATGACATAACCTGATAGCAGTACATGCCAAATTTTGTGATGAAACTCATCTTTTCCTCATCTTACGACACCATTCGTATTTGGTTATAATCAGAATAGACATCCATGAAACTCAAGAGTTAGTTGTCTGAGGAGTTGTCCACCAACTTGTCGATGTTAGGAAACAGATAGCTATCTTTTGGACATGCCTTATTGAGGTCAATAAAATCCACATACATGCTCCACTTACCGTTAACCTTTTTCACCAAGACCACGTTAGCTAACCATTCGGGATACTATTTCACAAATGAATCTAGCCACAACAATTTTTGGACTTCTAGTATAGAACGTTAACATTCTAAGGTAAACACCCTTTTCTTTTGTTTAACCAGTTTGCATCCGGTGTTAACGGTCAACATGTGGAATATAACGGAAGGCTGAATACCTGACATGTCCTCAGGAGACCAGACGAAGATTTTCGAATGTTGGTGAAGGCAATCAATAATCCCTTCTCGCAGGTGTGTTGGCAAGTTAGTCCCGACGCGAACGGTTTGGCTAGGGTCATCAGTTAAGGGAATCTCGATTATTTCTTTCACAAGTTCAGGCTTGGTCCCTAATTCAACGTCGTCCCTGAACTCTATGGTGTCGATTTGAAAGTTTTCTTGTCCACCTTCAATTGCGAGGAGAACATAAGGATCGGGGTCGCTACGGAGAGTAGCAATTCCCCTCAACATTCTGAACTACGGAGAGTAGCAATTCCCCTCGACATTCTGAACTTGATTTTCATGTATTTCATACTGGGTAGTGTCTTCAATTCGTCCAGACTAGGGCGACCAAGTATAGTGTTGTAAGGCAAAAATAACTTCACCACATAGAAGACAACTTATATAGCTGTGTGGTTGGGGGGCGTCCCCAAGGTTAAAGTGAGAAGAATAACACATTCTGGATAGATGCGCTTGTCAAAGAGTCATTTGAGGGACCCAATGGAAGGTTGAAGGTGAGATGAATTAAGGCCCATTCACCGGAAGACATCCCAAGTGAGAAGATTGCAATCTGCTCTGTGATCAACAAGAACCCTCTTAATAACATGAGATTCCATTTTGGTGGTGATAACTAAAGGGTCGTTGCGATTAAGATCGACTCCGATTAGGTAATTATCATCGAAGGCAATGATTGGTCTTTTTCTCTTGACGACTGTAATGTTTGGAATAGCAATAAAAGGTGGCCGGTATGCTTGTCTAGAGAGTCAGTTTGTTTTCCACAAACGGCGCAAATCTATTGGAGGTGGGTTTCGACTCTATAGATATTGACTCCTTTCAATTCGAGCGAGTGATCCGAAAGATGACTTGAAACCTACAAAAGATTACCAGAGAGTGCTCTGACGGGGGAGACTCCGACACTCAAGTCAGAAAAAGCGATTTTCAATAGAAATGAAACAGACTGAGCAAGAGAGAGGGCTAAGACTGAGAGCCCTGTAGCTTGTGTGTCGGGTGTATAGTTTCAGAGAGCATACCTGGAATTGTAATGTACGATGCTTTTATATGTTCCCTCTCCATGAGTCGTGCGTATCCCGAGTGTTCCAACCCTAGTTTCCTTGTGAAACTGTCTGGAATCTCAAGACTCTTTGCTCAAATATTCTCAAAAGATTTAGAGTTCTCATCCTTTAGAAAATTTACTGTACCAAGGATATTTGTTGCTTATCGATTAGATTTTAAAGATTTTCTTCCTTCTCTAGAAGATGTATTTCATGACTGAATAGAAAACAAATGTTGATACGGGTCTCAATTAGATATTATCTTTAGCCGGTGAGAGATAGCGATCGGCTTCCTAATAAGGCTATTGGTCATCAAGAAGAGAGGGGCGTTGGCTCAAGGTCACTGAATGCCTTTACAAACCAACCAAATTGCTACCATTAGGGATCAATCAAGAGATCGTTCTACGTCTGCCTTTTGGGGAGATAAATCTTTTGTTGCTACAATACTCGATCACAAATTTAGAAAATCTCGGACATATTCTCTCAACTGATTTCTTCAGGGACATGAATTGTTTACCGCATCCTATTGAACAACCATCTCAGTGGTGATCTTTGACTTGATTATTGATACTCCTTTACTTGTAGGGATTTTAGTCCCCAATAAACCAAAATTATGTGTTGAATGGCACCATAATTAAGGCAAGAGAAACGGCCAAAAAAGGCGGGCAAACAATTCCCCATAGCATAGATACATAGAGATTACAGAATAGAAGGCATGCACTACATGGGAAATGAATAGGGCAAAAGGCACGCAATCAACTGCCATCTGGCAAATGAAATGCACTTTCCACACACACAGAGTCATAAGAGGAAGCACCAAGGGAAAAAAGAAAAGAAAAGAGTAAACCCCTTGCCTAAAACTCAATAGCTAATACAGCCATGACCAAATGCAAAACAGGAAACAAGATAAGAAAGGGAATGGAAATAGAAAAGATGTCAAGAAAATTAATTAATCGATTAATAAAGTGATAATAATGTCAATCCCATCAGCAATGTAATTATGAAACCTGGAGGAGAAAATGCAAACCCGAATTGGACAAAGGCGTTCCAACTTAGACCGATCAGACAAACAATAAGATTCCAATTTGGAAACGGGAAAGGTAAAAGAAAACGAGAATTGAAGTATTGCTTCAATCATTTTAAGGATCAACCTTCAGAGTAAGGGTTAGAGAAGAGAAATAAGCGAACGAGAAAAGAGGGTTTGAATCAGATCGGAAGCCTTAATTCCATAAATTATTTTTCAACTTACACGGATGCGATAGGTGTCAACAAGATTCAAGAATCAATCAAATCAAGGAACAGCAACTTCAATCAGTTGAATAATGGAATTGAAGAGTTAGGGTTTTGAGTGATTACCTTGAATGCAGCGAACAGAGTGGGTTTGAAGAGAGTGGGACCAAGGGGAAGTGGATCGAAGGTCCAGGGCGCGAACCTGGCGAGCGCCTCTGCGGAGAAGTTCGAGACAGAGAGCGGAACCGACGAAACCGAGGCCTCCGGTGACAACGAATGTGTTGCCTTCTATGCCTTCGTTCTCGCTCAGGTGCATTCTATCTCTATATCTCTCTCTGATCTGGTCTGCTCTGGTCTCCGATACCGTCCACAGAATTTTGGCGAAAAATGAAATTTTAAAAATTGGTCATTCTTTGTCTTGTCTGGCTCAACTTTTTAAGTCTCACCCAATTGCTGATCCTAATCCTATCCCCCCCCCCCCAAAAAAAAAGTTTTTAAATTTTCTAAATCAATACCTCCAAACAATTTTTTTAAAACAAATATACCAAATTACTAAAAAAACTTACAAATTTACAATATTTTAATGTTAGTTCAGCTCCAAAACTAAAATTATTATTTAACTTGTAATTATTAATTATCATTTCAGTTTGATCCTTTAATAATATAATGATTACAAGAGTTTTATAAAAAGTAAAACTTTCTCTTAAATGCTGCCTTGGGATGATTTTGTTTTCTTCACATGGGTCGCAAGATTTTAGTGTTGGTGAGTGAATTCGTCTGTTGTATAATATTTCATGACCAATTTAGGGTTTTTTTTTTTTTTTTTTTTAAAAAAAAGGACTATTGTTTAAGTTAAAAATCTGTTAATTATTCTTCTCCTTCATTAAAAATAAAGTAATTACAAGATTATTTAATCCAACAACTTGTAGTGAGTGATTCTCCTTTAGCAACATTATTAAATTTTAACTCTAATGAAAATAGGGAAAAGAAAGGATCGAATGTAATATATTTTTTTAAAAAAATTTGTGTTTAATTTTTTTTTTAAAATATATAGATAGAATCGGAAGAGTTACATAACCTCTGAATACGAATTTTCCTCGACTCCAATGTTAATTACTAATTTATTTTTGGCTATTTTCTTGATGAGGAATGTGAGAATCCAACTTCCAGAAATCAAATTTAGCTAGCAAAATAAATAAATAAATAAGTGCACAGTGATCATATATGTATCACACTGAAATTGAACAAGATCAAGAAAATCAAAACAGAAAAAGGAGTGCTGGGGGAAAGCTGCAAAACTTGAGGCTGCAATTTCACTCTCATACGGATAATAAACATGTGACATTTTGGTCTGTAAAAGAAAGAGAAGAACAAAGGCAAATTGTAGAATAAATGAAAATACCAGCTCTGGTATAGTGACAATAACAAGTAAAGAATAGAATAATGCCCCCCCCCCAAAAAAAAAAAGAAGAACATTTCTAGAAGAAACTAAAGTTGTTGAATCTCAAGCTTCCGTAACTTGGGCTAGCATAAGCACAGAGGAGTTCATTTTGGGCAGACCAGAAGTCAGCTTTCAAGCCACCTCTTCTCACTGCTTTTAGTATCTTGTTGCGGTGTACATACCCAGTTACCACCACCTTCTCACTATTAGCATCCACTTCCACCTTTTCTATTCCTGAATATACAAGATCACCAGTTCAACACAGAGAGAGAGAGAGAGAGAGAGAGTACTAAGCATTCTTACCCTTTAATTTCGAAAGACATTTTCTGAGTCTCTTTTCACGTATGCCTACCATCTCCACCTTCAATTCAACAGCCTACAACCAGGATTTTGCACGAATGGTAAATTTTAATGCACGTGGTCGCAATCATATCCATGACTACAAATGATGAACAGCCTTCGTCGATGGTGATAACACAATCAATTGAAGTTTCTCAAGATAGTGTTTGATTTTGAATTCACAAATTCCCCTAATTTACTAATAATGATAACGGGAAAGTGAAGCCAAACACCTTGGAGAGAGAAAATAGAGTTGACCATTAGAGCTAACAGGTTTTTTTTTTTAAATATAAATCTCAAACTCTCTCATATTAAGATTTAGTTCTAAAATTTTATTACCTTGCCATCGTTTCAATATATCATAATATTTTCTTTAAAAATAATAATAATAAATAATTAGGATCCCAGTTTTAACACCTCAAGAAAGAAGCTACATTACAGCAAAGTTGATGATAGATAGAATTATGGAATATGAATGAGAAAAGATGCGATATTACCTCCATGAAGAAGTTGGCAACCGAAAATGATTGAATTTGAAGCAGGAGGAGGGGAAATATTATTCAGAGAGAGAGAGAGAACAGGAAGCAATTCCAAATGATGGGAACAATGAGAATGTTTGGGAACAGATGATGAATGTTGGCTTATATATATACATAACAAAGGGGGGGGGGCGGAGACACTGGAAAAGATGGAATAAACAGTAAAGTGGTCTGCTCAGCTGCCAAAGTCTACTAACTCAGTCATAGGGTTTTGTTTTGGTTTGCTTTTTTAGAGAGAAGAATAGAACAAGAAAAACCGTTATATCGAGACTTGTGGGAGCTCAGATTTTAAGGTTTCTTCTCTGCAGCAAAAACAAAAGCATTGATTTTCAAATGATTGGCTTTGACGGTCCAACTTTCCCTTTTGTGGGATCTCTTCTCTCTCTCTCTCTCTCCCCATTCTAAATTATGCACCTACGATAGGTCCCTGATAAATACATCCGAAGCGTCCGACTCCCGATGATGGATGATAAGCTCGACAAGCAGCATACGAGATGAAGGATCCAAATTTCTGTGCGGAAAAAAGAAAAGGGTGGGGGGGGGGAAGGGAAAAGAAAGAGGTGAATAAAAAAAACTTGTAAGTTGGGAGAAGAAATAAACTACGCCACAAGTTTGGGATTTTCTTACCCCACCCAAATACAAATACACCCATGCCAAGTTTGTAAATGGATCCCCGCGAGCGGACAGCAGGCAAAATTCAGAATTGCTTTAGGATCGGAATCCCGAATTTTCACACTTGCTTGTCGTTGATCCTCTAGAACTGAAATCTTTTGACGGACCTGCCATGCCTTGCTTTACACGTGTAAAGAAACAATGTCCATTGCGGACACCCAACACAAAACAAAACAATTAACTAACGGGCTCGGCCCGGTTGAATATCCAAAGTGAAACGAAGCCCGTATACCGGGCTTAAGCGCCCATCTTTCTCGAATACCTCCTGCTGCTCAAGCAAGGCGAAGGGAAATCTCAACTCGCCAGGTGACGGTGTCTGGCAGGGTGACGGTGACGGCAAAATCTCAGGCAACGCTCTTTTCATGGTTGCTGATGGTACATAGTCCAACAATTCATTACCATTAGACCGAAACTACTTTGAGTCCATTGGGCCATTCCATCTTTAAGCAACAAAAGACGCTTACAATCTTTGGACCGGGTATTCTCTCGATCAAGCACCCCTCTCGATCCTCTCAACTCTTAGTGCTTGGGCTCCTCGGTCATTTCGTTTCTGGATGGACACGTTCTATTAATACAAATGTAATTCATTCTATTATGCGATAGACATGACTTGAAGCTAACCATAAAAGAAGTAAATATCTAACAAATTTAAATCTTCCTTAATCGAATATGTATCTTCCCTGTTTTTAGGAAAATTTCTTCTAATAAGAAAATATATCTCAGTGTTCATTCCCGATAAGTTAAGAAATCTCTACAACAATTGAACTTTCCTTAATCACTGGGATGTTGCGCCTCTTAAAAATCTTTGACTATACTCCCTACAATAATGGAGATTCTCAATAATCTCTTCATAGAGAAACTAAGATTTCTATGCCTCTAAATTCACACGAGACTTACCATACTCACTCATGCTATATATACCCAGCATCAACAACCAGCTCTCAAAAACTCTACACTAGGCAACACATGGCTCTCTTGCACTCTCCTTAGTCTATTCCTTATTCTCTAAAAACCACACTTTTTGATTTGAACGTCAGAGTTTTCTCTGCTGAAACATTCTCCGACAGTATTTGGAGTTTTCTTTACTTTTGAAGGCTTAAAAAATTTCTCGGTATCAATCTCACACTCGAGTCAATGGAACAAGTATCTGTGGAGTCAAATTCACCTCCATCAATTGCTATATACTTTTTTTTTCGTATATGATGTTAATGAGTACAAGATTTTGTACAACAATATTTTAGGGTTTTGTTTTCATTTAATTGAAATCTACGATTTTTAGAACGTGGTTGATTAGGCACTAGCAGTAATTTAATGAAATTGAGGTCTTTCTTATGCACTACGGTTAGTGCTGTTTGATATCAATAAGTTTCAGTTCAATGGAACATCTCTCCATCCCTCTTGTAATAGGCTCAAATTCAACCCCAGTCTGTACCCAAAGAAACGATTAGTGCTGCTTGATCACAATCCTTCCTCTTTTGTTACTCGGTCACTTTCTTTTGTCTAATGAATGCTTTTTTGGGTTATTATTATTATTATTATTATTAGTAATTTTGTGTCTTCAAATGTTTCCTTATTTTAAACCCATTACGGAAATAACCATAATATTATTGTTATTACATGTTTAGAATGCATTCCTAACAAAATGCGGTTGTTTTTGTTTATTCAATTCAACTTCCGCTTATATCAATTTGATATTATTGTAATCATGGTATTGGTAGCTAATATTCTTTGGAGCATTATAGATCTTCTGTCTCTGTGCACTTGCGTGCTTAGAACCACTTGTCCTTGGATGTAACGTGTGTTTCGATGACCTCATTAGGTTTTTGTGCTTGTGTATGCTTGTCTTGTTTGTTATGATCTAGGAGAAATCCCGATAACATGTGCTCTCCTAATTTGAAGGCCACTGTTCATCTTAGTGGAGCGATAGAAGGAAGAGTGGGACCACCTGTTGGCCTTGTAGACATGGGTGTCAGCTATGCCGCTTATTTCTTTTTCATGTTACTTTGCCCGGTGTAAAGAGGTGTAAAGAGGGATCAGTGTAAGACACTTATTCCTAACTCTTATGTATTCATCATCTGGTAGAGTTTGGAGATTCATGTGCTGGGTTTCATTTTTTCACCCTCTTCATCTTTGCGAGACAGATTTTGCGATTGATGAAGAGAGTGGGAGTAATGTGAAATAAGAGAAAAAATAAATAAAAAGATATTAAACCTTTTCCATGGTTTGAAATGGCTTCTATTCTGAACTTTAGTGTCTTCTGGACAACAATATGAACAATTCAGCAACTCCATTTGGGTGCACTAGATGCAAGTCTTACTTTGTTGCGTATTAGGTTACAAAAATATCGGATTGACTTTAGATCTTCAATTTCAGGTCAACTACGCTATGAGATTGAATGCGATGGCAAGGTTCATATTGAAGGTTGATGAAATGCTACTCAAGTAAGAGTAAGAGTAATGGGTCATATTGCATCAATGGGCTCGAGAGAATATTGCTTGATGATAGCCTGCATATGTTGGAATCTTCCTTGGTTGTTATAAGAGCATTACATATTCTCCCAGTCAGGTAAATTTGCACAAAATTAGTTATAGAATATTCTAGACTTTGGACACTTGTCACACTCTAATTACTTTACATTTTGTATATATACAACCCCTCTGTAATCTTTTAGGGATGAGAAAAATGTGATACAAAATTTTCTCCCAAATATGAGTTTTTCATAGTATCAAAGCAGTATTTCTGATCCAAAGGAGATGTTTTCTTATCATTTTTTGGCTAAGCAACTATGGCAGGAGAGGGAATCAATTTCAATTTAAAGATGTGTGATGATTCAGCTGCACAATACAATGAAGATCCTTTGTATCTTCAGAGCTCAAACCATCCAGGAATAACACTGGTTACATTTCCATTAACGAGAGAAAATTATCTTAGTTAGAGCTAATCTATCAAAATAGTATTGGGTGCAAAGTTGAAGCTTGGCTTTATCAATGGAACCTAGACCATTAGGTAATGCTTCAAAAATAGAGCAGTGGGAAAGAGTTGATTACATGATAAGATTGTGACAGACCATTTTGTCCACCGACAGAAATCACTTACCAAAATGAAAATGAAGATCTCTCATCCTCTACTTCCTCAGACCATTTTGGATTTTAAATCAAAACGAAAAGTCAAAACCTCCCCCACATCCGTCAACAATACCCGATGAAGTCCAGTCACACTCCCCACATTTTCATCGCCTCTATGTAACCGACAGGTCGTTCTATTGTTACCCTTGCCCCAATTGCCCGATCTGCCCTCTCGAAACTGCCCAGCTCTAACCAAAGTACCAAGTACGACCTTTCCTTTTGCCGTCTGGCGAGGTCTCAGGCACACACAAAAATACCATTTTCTTCTCTCTCTCTTTCTCTCCTCTCTTTCCCGAAATTTTCTTTCTCTATCTTCTCTCTCTAGATCGTGGAATTCTCTCTCCCCCTCTCTCGTGTTTTAAAAGGCGGCTTAAGTTTGTTCCTCTCTCTCTCTCTCAAATCGGATCTGGGGATTAGATCGAGGAATTGATTGGAGATTGAAGAAACTCTAGAATTTGGGGAATACGTTAAAGGTGATCCGGGTTTTGAAAATTAAGAGTTTTTTGGTTCTTGGTGCGTGTGAAGATTGGGAATTGAAGGGGTTAAGGAATTTGCGAAACCGAAGAAACCCTAGAATTTGGGGGATTGGTGAAAGACGATCTGGGTTTTGAAAGTTCGGGGCTTTTTGGTATTGGGTGTGTTCGAAGATTTGGAAAATTGAAGGAACCCTAGAAATTGGGGAAGATGCGATTTAGGGTTTGAGAAGTAGAGTTTTTGGTGAAATTGGGGATTGTGATGGTTGGAATTAGGGTTGAGGAAGATAAAAAAAATAGGGGAAGATGCAAGAAGGGGATTGGTATTATGCTGGGGGAATGTGAGGCTAATAGGAGACGGCGTCATCGGCACATGTGGTCTGTCCCTGTGACGACTACTCTAGCTGATGATTCTAATTCATTCTTCAAGGTATTTATATCTCTCGGCGTCGGTTCTGACAAGATCTTTACATCAAATGGTGATTCACCTAGGGAGCGTTGGGGATCTTCCATGTCCTTTACTCCTACTCGTTTTAGCTCAACAGCTACGAGCTGTTCAATCTGCCTTTTTAAGTTTTGTGAGTCGTATTTGGAGGCCGCCGATGGTTCCGGGAATTCTCGTCCAGGGGGTTGTTTGTATTCAGATTCTGCGACAGATGAGTGGTTGTCCAGTCCAAGAGGTCGACTGAGTTCTTCCAACTATTTGCTCATTCTTTGGATTTCAAATACAAATCTTTCCATTTGGGGTTGTTCTGCCTGTTCTGGTTCTTGGGCCCCGACTTGCTGTCCCTGATTTGCATGTCATGGAATTAGTTTCAGATGCGACGGTGGGGAGAAAAACACAGGATTGTGGATTGGAGGATTCGTTATTGGGGGAACAGCAGGTTCAACGAGCATAGTGATGTTCTCCTTACAGCGGGAGCAGCTCTAGAAGACGCTCTAGTCCTTGAAGGCATGGTAATATAGTCTTCTCTAGTATGTTCCCACGGACGGCACCAATCTGATGAAAGTGGGTTATTGCTCCACAGATACCTGCTCCTTTTTGACTCAAACAGTAATCACTGATGGTGGATACACCTGCAAAAATCGTCGGAGGGTGTTCCGACGAGGAGACTCCGACGCTCAAGTCAAAGAGCGGTTTTCGTTTGAAAGAAACAGATTGAGAGTTAAGGGAAAGTGATTTCCTGTGATCAATATGCCCCATATGTTAAGTTTAGAGAGCGTACCTGATGTCGAGGGTTTTGAGATCTCTTATACTTGTGAGAGTTGTGCGCCGCTAAGGGACTTCCACCTTACTTTCCTTATCGAATTGATCCGGGAATCTCGAAAGTCAATATTACGAATTGATCACGATTCTCTTATATCGGGAAACCTTCATCTTCGGGGGGAATTTTTCTTTATATGAAAGATCTCGGAATTACTATTACGAAATAAGAAGTTGGAATCGATGAAGTTTTGACATTCCTCTTTAATCAACAGGGGTGTTACCCATCGTTTGGTTGCTCGACCGATAAAAGGTCTTCGGGACTTATCCAGTTATAAGGCTGACATTTGTTTGACTAATCGAGGTGACTGTTTCCGCTTGATGAGTCACGATCGGTTAATCGAGGCGGCTGAGGCCCTATCGTTCGGTAGACCCGGGCGACTAAAACCTTTCAATAGATCGATCGGGGTGACTACGGTCTTTCGGTAGGTTGTTGTTGCAGTCGTTAGATATTGATCGGCAGACCCTTTTTTCGTGGGTCCTTTGAGAATTGACTCTTTTGGACTGGGTTTTGGAATACGTCCCATCAATTTTGATGGTCTTCAGCTCAATTGGATGTGGATGTGGTTTCTCGTTCTGTCGCACCTCAAGCTGTGTGATCACAAGTCTCTCTATCTTCAGGTTCTTGCTTGGTGTTGCCATTGGTGGGGATTATCCTCTCTCAGCTACAATAATGTCAGAGTTTGCTAATAAGTGAACCCGTGGGGCATTTATAGCCGGTGTTTTCTCAATGCAGGGCTTTGGCATTTTGGCTAGTTCGATAGTTACAATGGCTGTTTGTGCAATCTTCAATGGCTGTTTGTGCAATCTTCAATGGCTTATCAAATGCAACCAATGATCACACGCCTGAGGAAGCAGATCTTGTCTGGCGATTGATTCTGATTTTGGGGGCAATTCCTGCTGGATTGACATATTACTGGCGCATAATGATGCCCGAAACTGCCAGGTATTTTTGTAAATAATGTGGCCATTCTTCAGTGTCCTAATTTACATTTCGTTGTGCTTATTTGTGTTATGTTACAGATACACTGCCCTGGTGGAGCAAAACATTCGAAAAGCAGTGAAGGACATGGAGAAAGTTTTTGAAATTCCAATGGACCAGATGATTCAAGACTTGAAAGGATTACCAAGTACCCAGTCTTATCCTCTTTTCTCTATGCAATTCCTACGACACCATGGAATCAATCTCTGTGCTTGTGCTATGTCCTGGTTTCTGGTAGATGTTGTCTATTACAGCAGCAACCTTTTCCAGTCCCACATCTACAAGCGTCTTCTCCCAGATCCTAGAGAGGTAAATGCCTACCAAGAAGCTTATGAGGTTGCAAAACTTCAGGCAATTATAGCAATTTGCTCTACCATTCCAGGCTACTGGGCTACAGTGTTTCTCATGGATCATGTTGGTAGAGTGAAAATTCAAGCTTTGGGCTTCTTCTTCATGGCTACTTGCTTACTGGCAATTGGTTTACCCTACGCCACTTATTGGAATACTCACTCTGGTTTTGGGTTCATTTTTCTCTATGGCCTCACCTTTTGCTTCTCTAATTTTGGACCAAACACCACCACTTTCATTGTGCCTGCCGAGCTTTTTCCTGCAAGATTCCGATCAACTAGTCATGGCATATCTGGGGCCGTTGGCAAGGTCGGGGCAATAGTCGGGGCCGTTGGGTTTCTATGGGCCTCTGATTGCAAAGGGGACGCAAAAGAGATGGAAATGACAGCATCGTTGGTGACTTTGGCATTGGTATGTATATTAGGTATGCTGCTGACACTTTCCTTTACACCCGAGACAATGGGCAGATCACTGGAAGAGAATGAGAAGGAATAGACCCTGCATTGTCTTTTGGGGCACTAGTTTTGGTAGCACTAGCAACAGCATGGGTGGAGAGACTCCTCAAATTTTCTCTTCTTCATTCCTAGCACAAGTTAGTTACCAAAACTTACATGGAAACTCTTTCGAAATTAGTATAGATATTTAATACTAAGTTTTTATATTTTGTAATATTTTAAATAGGAAGAACAAGAACATTTGGGAGGATACAAAAGAACACCAGCAAGATTGTTAATAATATGGCCGAGTATGAGTAGGAATCTGTATATGGTTCCTATGATCGTCTAAATCTTAAATGAATCTGATGTAAGGTGTAATGCTTGGCAAAGAAAGGCAAAGGAAAATATATATATATGTATATATATATATATATATATATATATATAATTGTGGAAAGGGAGTGCACTCAAATCCTGTGAGAGAAGGGCCACTTTTGATTTCTGATGGGCCGGGCCTAGATGGTGGGTACCAAAGAGGAAACAAAAACTCATGGACACCTGGGCAATACTGGGCTCTGGACCTGGGCTATGGCTATTCTGGGGGTTCTTTGGGGGTCAAGATGGAGAGGCTTAGGACTCGTTCGGCTTCTTTGATTGTGAATGGACCCTTCCACGTTCCAACCGTCCACGTCCACTCCGCTCGTCAAAGACCTTCATTTCCCATTTCCCGTCTCCATACGGCATTAATTAAATCCAAGAGGAGAGGAAGACAGCTCCAAATTCCCATCCCCCGCATAATTAAGGCCGAATGCGGGGCATAAGTATATCGTCAACAAGTAACAAATTTACTTTTTAATATGTTTATTAAATTTTTTTATTAATTTAAAAGATATTTTAATGAAATTTTAAAATTTTTTAAATTCAAATATTTTAATTTTTCATTGATATATATCTATAACTCATTTCCTCAACTTTCTACGGATTGCTGCTACAAACTTTAACTTTCAAAAAAAAAAAATCCAAGATGGCCGCTTGTAACAACATATTATGGATTTATTTTTCGTAGTCCACTCGCATGAATAACACATACTTTTTTTTTCTTTTTTTATTAAAAAAAAAAGAGAGTAGAAGAAATGAAGGGGTTTCTTGAAGTAAATATTTTGCTTATATATTTATGCGTTTGTTGGGATTCCGCATTATTACAATTGATTCGTAATGACAAATTTAAAGGGTTTTTCTAATAAGAGGCACTTCTTGAAAAGCAATAAATGACAACTCTTTAGTTCCTCGGTTTTTCGGAAACTTCACGGTTGTTTTCCCGCAAACTCAAACCCAAAGACAGGGGGAGGGCATCAAGGAGTCCGAAATTGAAGTCAACACTCCGGTCCACAGTCCACACATGAGGGATAAAGGCAGGCTTGTTTTGGAAAAACGTCCTTTATCTTTTGCTCCCAAGGCCCAGAGTCAAAGTCAAAACTTGGGGTCAACTTGGACAAGCGGGTGACGTGTCCACAGTTGTTAGCTAACATCAAACAAAATAAATGCAACGGTTATAGGGTTTACCCAAAAGTAATTAAGAAAAAGATTATAGGATTGGAAAAAAAAAAATCACAGAAATCCTTTGCTATTTAGGAGAGTTCAAGGTAAAAAACATTAAATTGGTTTTCAAAAAATAGAAAAGGAGCTTCAAACAAACAAGCCTCCTATACCTTTTTGTCAATTTTTAATCAGTCAAAATTTATTATTTTTTTGAATACTGCTACTTACAAAAAAAGACAAATTTTAATATACAGATAAATATAATGTGCTCCGTCTCATTCTTGATTTCTTATTTTAATTCCTTTGCCATTTAATGCAATTATCATATCCTTCTAAGTAATTTCCTCTCAAAATTCAATGAACACGTGCGTCATATGAGGTACAAAAATGAATGGCCCTGTTACAACCACCCAACGTTGACATCCCACCAAAGGAAAATTAGGGAAAAAAGACAGAAAAAAAAGGGGTTTGTTGCGCTCGGAGGTAAAAATAAATAGTATAAAATTGACCAGAAGACATCAAGACAACAAAATGTCTCTCTCACCACAGAATGAAGTGCACCGTCACACAGAATTTTCAAATGAGCCCGGAAATTCCAAACCCCCCCCCCGGGGGGCATTTCGTTGAAACTCTAAATAATTTTTAAAATTACAGTCGTGATTATCAAGTATAAATATTTATTAGATATATACACATATAATATATCCTACAATTTTTATATATTATAATTTTTTTAAATAAAATTTACATATAAATATAAAATTATGAATTATATTTAACAGAGTGCATCCTGATGGGACATAGCCCAATCCAAAGGGCTAGCTTTCAAAGGGCCCACACGCGCAGGGCCTATACACGCAAGGCCCACACGGGATAACTATCGGTTAATGTTTGATATTTTTCATGACTACCTACCGAAAGGACTTGGTCGTCCGGTCCTTCCGAATGATAGGGTCTCAGTCGTCCCGTCAACTGAACGTAATTCATCAAGTAAAAGTAACCGTCTCGATCGGGTGTTCAAGTATTGGGTATCCCATCGCTAATCCATCGAACGAACGAGTTTCGAATATCTTTCATCGGTCCAGTGGCTGATCGGTAGCCAACAACTCTAACGTTTCTAAAGGAATGTCTAAGTATCTTAATGACCCATATTCCCTATCTGAGAGCAACATCTTTAGGATTTTTTAGTTAAGAAAATGATCCCTTCAGAAAACGGAAGTTTCTCAAAAGATTAGAATCACAATCAATTCTCAATATCGAATCCCAAAAAATTTCTCATTGGCTCGATAAGGAAAGTAGAGTTGAAACACTCCAGCGGCGCACGACTCTCGCAGATATAAGATATCTCAAAAACCTCCAAACCAACCACGCTCTCTTAGCTGGATACATTGAGCACTCTAGCCACATGGAATCTCTCCATTCTTTCAGTCTGTTTTCTCTTTCATTCGAAAACCGTTCTTTCTGACTTGAACATCGGAGTCTCCCGTCGAAACACCCTCCGGCGGTTTTTGCAGGTATTACCTCCCTTCTCACGGTAATCGTTCAAGTCTATAAGGAGTTGGTATTTGTAGAGTCGTAACCCACTTCCAACAGATTGGCGCAGTCCATGGGAAACTGACTGATTTTTTTTGAAAATTCGTAACGATGTTTACTACGATCACCCCAGCGCAGCACCAGCCAAGAGAAAAAGGCCAATCATAGGTTTTAATGATGATGATTTGTCAGGGGTAGATCTCCATCGTGACGACCTCATAGTCATTACCCTCAAGATAGAATCTCATATCGTGAAGAGAGTTCTTGTTGATCAGGTGGCTGACTGTAATCTCCTTACTTGGAACGCTTTCTGTTGAATGGGTCTCGACCGTCTCAACTCTTGCCGCCTACCGGGTCCCTTCGAGGACTCTCAGATGAGCCCACATATCCCGAAGGTATTATCTACCTTCCCATGACTCTCGGAAAACCCTCCAATCATGCGATCGCCCAGGTCTTGTTCTATGTGGTGAAACTCTACTCTCCCTACAATGTCATCCTCAAAAGGCCCAGTCTAGACGAACTAGAAGTATTGCCAAGCACAAGACACATGAAGGTGAAGTTCAAAACACCGCAAGGGGTAGCCACCACACGTTGCGATCTTGATTCTTATATCCTCTTTCCGGCTCAAGACGCGCAAGAAGTTTTCTCAATCAATGCCCTAGAATCTAAGGAAGGCACCGAGCCAAAATCAAAACCCGAGCCAGACGAAAAAACGATCGAGATCCTTTTAACAAACGACCCCAGTCAAACCGTCCGGATAGGGACCAACCTATCACCTTCCTTGCGAGAGGCCTTAGTCGCTTATCTACAACGACATTCCAAAGTCTTAGCCTGAACCCCGGAAGACATGTCAGGCATAGATCCATTCGTCATAACCCATAAACTAACAGTCAATCCTAATTTCAAATTAGTGAGACAGAAGAAGAGGGTATTCGCTCTCGAACACCAACACGCCTTACAAGAAGAGGTTCAAAAGCTGCTAACGGCTGGGTTCATTCGGGAAGTCAAGTATCCCGAGTTGTTAGCTAACGTGATCTTGGTGAAAAAGGCCAATGACAAATAGAGGATGTGTGTAGACTTCACCAATCTCAATAAAACATGCCCGAAGGATAGTTATCAACTCCCTAATATCGACAAACCCGTAGACAACTCCTCAAGACACCAGCTTTTGAGTTTCATGGACGCCTATTCTGGTTACAATTAGATCAGAATGGCATCCGAGAATGAAGAAAAGACTAGCTTCATCACTGAGTTCAGCACGTATTGTTATTGGGTCATACACTTTAGTTTAAAAAATGCTAGAGCTACTTTCCAACGGTTGGTTAATACGGTCTTCAAAGACCAGATAGGCAGGAACATTGAAGTCTATGTTGTTGACATGCTAGTCAAGAGTGTCACTGCAGAAGCCCATATAACAAATCTTGAAGAAACATTCTAGACATTGGAATGGTACAACATGCGGTTGAACCTGGCGAAGTGTACCTTTGGGATCGCCTTCGGGAAGTTCTTAGACTTCATGATTACCGATCGAGGGATAGAGGCCAACCTTGAGAAGATACATGCGATATTAGATATGACACCTCCCCAGACACTAAAGGAAGTGCAATGTTGGTCGGATAGTGGCTCCAAGCTGATTCATGTCCAGGGTTGACGAGAAATACAAACCCATATTCGACGCACCGAAGAGGTCTCGACGGTTTGAATGGACATCTGAATGTCAAGCAGCTTTCGAGTGACTGAAAGAATACCTGATGAAACCACCACTACTTTCGCGGCCTATCCTTGGGAAAGAACTTTATTTATACCTAGCTGTCTCCGAACGAGCACTCTGCTCCGTGATGGTAAGACAGGAATCCACCGCCCAAAAACTAGTCTACTATATTAGTAGGATACTAAAGGAGTTTGAGATCAACTATCGACCGATCGAGAAGATAGCCTACTCCTTAGTCATTTCAATAAGACCTTTTCGGCCATACTTTCAGGCTCATACCATCGTGATGCTCACCGACCAACCTCTGAAACAAATCCTCCAAAAGAGAGACACTTCCGGTCGGCTTATCAAGTGGAGTGTGGAACTAGGCGAATGCGATATCCAATACCGATTGCGATCAATGATAAAGGGCTAAGCACCGGCCGATTTCATTCTCGAATGTACTTTGCCTATGACGTCCGAAGACCAACCTCCCGACCCTCAAGAAGAATGGTTGACCCCAGAGTGGACCATTCATATTGACGGATTATCAAATTCCTCAGGAAGTGGCGCTGGGTTTATACTAATAAGACCGAATGATTTCAAGGTAGAATACACTCTCTGGTTCGATTTCCTGACCACCAACAATCAAACAGAGTACGAAACCTTACTAACAAGCTTTCGAATTGCCATTGACACGGGGGCACGGAACATTAGGATATTCACGAATAGCCAGTTGCTCGTGAAACAAATCAAGGGGGTCTATGAAACCAAAGACCCAGTCATGACTAAATATTTGAGTAAATTACGGGAGACAATGGAACAATTGGGTAAGGTTGACATCCAGCAAATCCCCCAATCGGAGAATACACGGACTGATACTCTATCGAAGTTGGCTAGTTCTGATTTAGTTGCTTCTAGCCGAACAATATATATCAAAAGCCTGTCATACCTCAGCATCGACGAACCCAAAGAGGCTCTCTCTATTGATCAGTCTCCTAGTTGGAAAGATCCCATAGAAGAATATCTAAGGCATGACCGCCTGCCAGGGTCCCCAAAGGAAGCAACGAAACTAAAGCGAAAGACAACACATTACGCCATAATCGATGGAATTCTTTATCGAAAGTCATTTACTCACTTATATCTACGATGCCTAACCCCCGAAGAAGGGGACTATGTCCTTCGAGAGATTCATGAGGGGATCTACGGTAATCACCTAAGTGTTCAAAATCTAGTTTATAAAACCCTTCGTCAGGGGTACTACTGGCCAACCATGAAGGTCGATTCCGACAACTACGTAAAGTGATGTAACAAGTGCCAACGC
Source organism: Dillenia turbinata (assembly GCA_037126225.1). Classification (NCBI taxonomy): domain Eukaryota; kingdom Viridiplantae; phylum Streptophyta; class Magnoliopsida; order Dilleniales; family Dilleniaceae; genus Dillenia; species Dillenia turbinata. The sequence continues at coordinate 414,849 of JBAMMX010000005.1, forward strand.
TTTTCTTCAGTACCTCGACTACCTTCCACTGAGCTCAACCCTATATCTAGCCCCTAGCCTTTCGCTCAATGGGGGATGGATATCCTCGGGCCATTTCCCCCAACCACAGGACAGCGAAAATTCCTTATAGTAGCAATCGACTACTTCACCAAGTGGGCAGAAGCCGAAATTTTAGCACAGATCATAGCAGCCAAAGTTCAAACATTCGTGTGGGCTCATATTGTCACCGGTTCGGTATACCACGTGTCCTTATCACAAACAACGGGAAACAGTTCGACAACAAGCACTTCCGGGAGTTTTACGAAAAACTCAAAATTCAACATCGATTTTCATTGGTCACTCACCTACAAACCAACGAATTGACTGAGATAACCAATCGAACGATCCTACAGGGATTAAAAACGATGCTAGACGACGCCAAGGGGCAGTGGGTCGAAGAGTTTTACGGTATCCTCTAGTCATATCGTACTACACCCCGAAGAGCAATGGAAGAACCATCGTTTAGCTTAACTTATGGAAGCGAGGCAGTCATACCCGTGGAGATAGGTATTCACTCATTTCGGGTAACTCAATACGACGCTGGGCAAAATAAACTTATCCTGCGTGAAAGACTAGACTTGCTTCCAGAGTTACGAGAATCCGTATCGGCACGAATGGCGGCCTATCAACAACAAATGACCCGATATCACAACCGTAAAGTCAAGAACCGAACGTTCAGACCCGACGAACTGGTACTATGGAAGGTGAAAGCTACTGGTCAACCCCAGCCTGGGGACAAACTCGCTTCTAACTGGGAAGGTCCATACCGAGTACGTTCCGTGGTCCAACCGGGAACTTATCGCCTTGACAATCTAGATGGATCAGCAGTGTCTAAGACCTGTAACTCAAAAAACCTACGCATATACTATCAGTAAACTTCAGAAAAATCCAACAATTAGAGAATCCAACCCAGAGAAAATCAAGCGATTTCTACTATTGCTCAGAGGGTCTAAATCGTCAAGATCTTATAATTCATACGCGTCGTCAATATGGGATAAAACTCCCCGAACGAGTAGACGCGACCCCTCTATCTAAAAGATTTCATATTGCTCGGAGGTTCTAAATCACCCACTTCTTATCGTTCAAACGCGTCATCAATATGGGATGAAACTCGTCGAACGGGTGGACGCGGCCCCTCTATCTAAAAGATTTCCTATTGCTCGAAAGGCCTAAGTCGCCCAGATCCTATCGTTCATACGCGTCGTTAATATGAAATGGAACTCCCCGAATGGGTGGATGCGGCCCCTCTATTTAAAAGATTTCCTATCGCTCGGAGGGTCTAAGTCGTCAAGATCCTATCGTTCGTACGCGTCGTCAATATGAGATGAAACTCCCCAAACGGATGGGCGCAGCCCCTCTATTTAAAAGATTTTCTATCCCTCGGAGGGTCTAAATCGTCAAGATCCTATCGTTCGTACGCGTCGTCAATATGGGATGGAACTCCCCAAACGGATGGACGCGACCCCTCTATCTAAAAGATTTTCTATCGCTCGGAGGGTCTAAATCGTCCAGATCTTATCGTTCGAACGTTCAGAACTCTCCGAACGGGTAGACATAGCCCTTATACCTAAAGGTTTTCCTCTTGCATGGTGGGCCAAAGTCGTCCAGTCCCTATCGGTCGAGCGTATAACAGACGGAGTTCCCCGAATGAATGAGCACAATCCCTCAACCTAACTACTAAACGTCTGGTGGCTCGAAAGGCCGGCATTACTCAACATCTCAATATGGAGCCTGAAATTAAAAGAGGATCTACTATGACGAAAGTTGAAGATAGCGCATAGCCAAACAAGAGAACAAAGACAAAACTCAAGTAAGTAAAACATCACCCTTTATTTATCTTTATGCAAGAAGTACATTCGGTTACATTAGTATGTATTCAAGTCCTTTGGTCAGATCGACTACACCTAGAAGTACATAGCAGGGTCACCTAGAAATACAAAATCCCCAAGTCCCTACACTGGAGAGTACAAAAATAAATGTAGTACCAGGGACAGGAGAAGACGAGTTCGGGTTTTGCCACCCCCAAACAACCTGAACCCGACCTACCAATACAAAAAACGGTGCGAGAGACATCTCCACTGCATTTGGATAATGGAGACGAATCTAGACAGATCATCCAAGGCAGTACAAGATGCACCCCCGTTGGTGATGGATGATCTCATCATGTCAACCAAATAATGGCCGACATAATGAGATCTCATTTTGATGATCCACTTCCTTAATGAGATCTCATCCCAACAGAAGTCACTCGAGCCATAGAGCTTCGCATACCAAAACCCTTCACAAGACAACTCTGGAAAAAGTGTCGCTCTCAGGAAAACTCCTAAAGAGACCTCAATTCTTTACGAAAGAAAAGGGATGCCTGTCGTAACTATTTATAGTAGCAGTGAAGCAGCTCCTAATTAACTTCGGATAGGTGAAACGGATCATCGAGAATGGCCCGTCATAAATATAGAGTAAATTGTCTTCAATTCCCCATGAAGTGGTAACTTCCGATAAGACACACCCGCATTCATAGAGTAGATTAGGACAAACCTGGCATCCCTATGCTTATGTAACGTATTAAACACGTCTCACCCTAGTAGGTGTCTACTCATAGTACTCCTTTATCAAGAAGACCATGAGTCGAGCGCAAATGATGGGACATAACCCAATCCGAATGGCCAGCTTCCAAAGGGCCCACACGCACGATATCACGCCCCGAACCGGGAATCGTGAACAGCCGCCCGTTGACCTGAATGCCGACTGTATTTTTACAGAAAATCGGGCAGAATCTCCCCATAAATCGGAGGTCTCCCATGTACAATAAACCTGTATAAATTTAAAATCATCCTGTACATTACACAAATGGCCATCCCGGCCTCAAAAACTATTCACCAATCTCACAACCGACATCCAGACAACGCAAGGCTAACAAATCACCAACAGTCCTAGCCACAGACCTCTACTATCATGCCCAACTAGAGTATGAACAGCCGCCACACCGAGCAGGCCTAAATTTATACAATTATATTACAAATTCCCAAGTCAACACTTTAAATATTTACAAATACCTCAATGCAAATGAAATATGAGAGTTTCGCAAATAAACATATATAATTTATGCAGTCATCCCAAAATAAGTACACGGCCAACTACGGACCTCAACAAGACCTCGCAGGGTCGACAATAAAATATGAAATTTATCTTTTCAATTAAAACTTAATCTCACCGTCGTGAATCCAATCCACCATCAAGCTATCATACCTCTAGCGCCAAATGCGTCGCCCTAGCACCATAATCCTGTCTGGGGAGGGAAAGAGGAGGGGTGAGTATTCAGGGAAGAATACTCAGTGAGTGAGTGGGTCAATGTAATCGTGTAATATGGGATGTGAAACTGGAGTGTCAAAGCATAAGTATACAAATCATATTTCAAATCATCATGCTTTTCATTTCAACAATATATCATTAACATGCATCCGCAAATCAAATATGCATCCAAAACACTGTCATCAAAATCATAGAGCTGCCAGCCAAAAATGTCCTGGCAGAGGTCTACCACGACCTATGACAGGCGCACCGGGGGTGTTATATGCGATTTTTATTTAAAGTGCTCTCTACCCCGGCGTTGGCGACGGACCTCGTCCAGGTGCTAGAATTGGATAGCATCCAAATCCTCCCTCTTTCGGGCTCAACCTGCCTAGTACCGTGTAGTAAATATAATCTCGACAACTCGTGGGATACCCCAGGCCTAGGCATATCTGGACGCCACCAAAGCGCCTCTCACGGTGTCCTTCGTAGCTACGGAACAATACATATCACAGCCCTCAAGGCCAATATCAATATCACAGTACAAATCACAGCCCTCAAGGCCAATATCAATATCATATCAAAACATGTGCCGTAAATCAGGTTCACAAACCAAATGCAACATATTTCATAAAATGGCACATTTTACATTTCAACAACATGGATGCATATTTCATAATTCAACCACATTTTCGGACACTCCATCGGTTCACAAAATCATTTCCAAAGCCAGTCAAAACATTTCAAGCACGCGATAAATCAAGCTCATTTATCAAACTGTTGTAAAGCAGAGTTTACATATTAAACGAAAACATTGAAATAAAACCCACTCACTGTATACGGGAGGGTCAATCACTCCCTACAATGCACGACAAGTGTCGAAACTGTGCTCCCCTCGATCAAGACATCCAACACTTACGCATGTATATAATCAGCAAGTTTCAAACCTGCGCAGTTATAGAAAATAGGCTATAACTTCTAATACACCTTTACAAATCAAGGGGTTTCTTATTTCATTTTTAAAACTAAGGATGTCTAGTGTCTAAGGCAGAAAACCTCATGTCATTCGAGTCAGTAGAGAAAGTTATGCTTACAACATATCCACAAGACTCAAGTGATATTACTCAATCAATCCTACACAAAGCTCACACCAATCCAATCTCTCACCGCACATAAGAGTCAACATATACACTAACACACTTTTATTCAAAATTCTTTATCAACTTCTTCTCTTCAATACCCCAATACCATTCTATACATTTATCATATAAATACAAACACATGCTTTTGCTCATTCTTTACAATTGCATATTTTCATATCACTTTAACACACCAATATCACTATATATATGCATACACTTTCTATACCTTATTACATACACATATAAACCTCCATCTTGCTTACTAGAGTCATTCCCAATCTCTCCAATGGATTTGATCAAGACATTTTTACATCCACATACTCACTAACCTCTATCCAAAATTCAGTATACATAATTCCTCATACTTTTGGCCTCAATTTCACATATACATAGCCAATAACACAAGTACATCAAATCCACATTTTAACACTCAAAATCACATTAAAACCCATCAAATTTTGGCCTCACTAACCTCTATCCAAAATTCAGTATACATAATTCCTCATACTTTTGGCCTCAATTTCACATATACATAGCCAATAACACAAGTACATCAAATCCACATTTTAACACTCAAAATCACATTAAAACCCATCAAATTTCATATTCAAAGTTCTACATTTTCCTGTACATGTTTCCTTAGGGTTTCTCCCCTCAATATGTGCTCATTTAAGACTTAAATCAAACATTTACACAATCACCTTTCTAGATTCTCATTTCATCAAATTCATTTCATTTATAACTAATTAATCAAATCAAAATCAAGTCTGATTCAATCCTAAAACCAATCAAAATTGGAAATACGCTTAAAATAAATAAGTTTCCTACGAACTGGAAAATCTTTCAAAAATCATACACTTTTCGATCCTCATCCGATTTCTTCAAACCATATCTCATTTTAAAGGTATTGAAACCTATTTTCATCATACGAAAATAGTATTTTGATTGCCTATATGCAGGACAACTTAAAATGAGAAAGACTGCATCGATCCTTAAACTCAAATCCCAAATTTTGACTATTTTCATACATATGTCAAATTAAACTCTAAAGGAACGTAGTCAAATCAATTCAACTCGATCTCATTATCCTTTAATATGCTTCTTCCATGCTAAGCAACCAATTTCGCGTAAATTTTTAAACTTAACCCTCACATTCAGGCATATTCCAATCAATTTTCAACTAAAGCTATACAACCGAATCAAACAAACCTCTATCATTATCTAACACATTCTATTATGCAACGCAACCCTATTTATATCTAATTCTAAACTTAACATAAATAATTTCATATGAAATTGCTGGAAAGTACATTTCCTTTTAATCTAACTTATTTCAAAGCATACATATAGTTTCCAATTCTAATTTCAATCCTACATTCGATAAAATAACTCAAATATCGAAAGGGTGGCATTTCCCTCACCTAGGATTGCACAATTTGCAACTCTAGAGTCCGTGCGCCATTCGATTCATTCCAAGACCTGCAATGTGTCCAAATTGAAGCAAATTTCTACAATTAGTCTTAATCACTTATGGAAATCAAAACCCTAGAATCGAAACTCAGCCCTTACCTGCAGTGAAGAAGTCGCGACCTAGGGTTTTTGAGGGTCGGTTGATGACTGCGGTTTGGGCTTTAGCTGAGATTACAACATGGCTCTTGACAGAGAGCAGCCCGCAAGTGCACAGACAAGGGACAAAGCGAGAGAGAGAGTGAGTCGTCGACGAGGCCTCCGGACCGACGTGGCCGGCGCGCGGTGGCGCGCGTTGGGGCAAGGCCGCCTGTGCGCGAGCGCGCGCGCCGAGGCAGATGGCGGTGGGGCGCGCGCCAGAGGGGGCTCGCGTTGGGCCGCGCGATCAGCCGCGCGAGAGCTATGTGGCTGTGGGTGGCGGTGGTTGCGCCGATGGACAGCGACCGAGTCGCGGTGGAGGGAGAGAGGATTTGGGTAAGAGCGAAGGAGATCGCGCAAGGGAGAGAGTGAGGAAGAGCAATCAAGAGAGAGGGAAAGAGGGGAAGAAGAAAAAGGGATGCAGTGGTGAGGAGTTGCGGCGGTTCGCGATGGCCGCGGTGGTGGCGATCGCGTGGCGGAGGAGGAAGCCGCGGGGCGGAGGAGGAAGCTGCGGGAAATGCGAAGAGGCGGAGGGAGAAAGAGGGAGAGAGAGAGAAGAGAGAGAAAGAGGGGAAAAAGAGAGAAATTAGGGCTTAAGCCCTAATTTCGAAATATAATTTTTTTTTTAGATATATATTTATATTATTATTATATATTTCTTTTTGTAAGTAAATTTATAAATAAATAAATGAATAATAAAAAAATCATCTAAATATTTTTATACTCACTTTACTTTACAAATCGGAAATACGGATACTTTAAATATCCCAAAAATTTCAAATTTTATATTTCAAAATCGAAAATCAATATTATTAAAAATTTCTCTATCTATATATAAACGGAGAAATATTTTATTTAATTTCATGAACAGTATACTTGTACGAACACCACTGTGTCGGTGTTACACACGAGGCCCACACGGGACAGCTATCGGCCAATGTTTGATATTTTCCATGATTACCTACCAAAGGACCTTGGTCATCCGGTGCTCCTAAACGATTGGGTCTTAATCGTCCCGCCAACCGAACGTAATTCATCAAGTAAAAGCAACCGTCCTGATCGGGTGTTCAAGCATTGGGTATCTCATTGCTGATCTATCGAATGAACGAGTTCCGAATATCTTTCATCGGTCCAACGGCTGATCAGTAGTCAATAACTCTAAAGTTCCTAAAGGAAGGTCCAAGTATCTTAATGACCCATATTCCCTATCTGAGAGCAACATCTTTAGGATTTTTTGGTTAAGAAAATGACCCCTTCAGAAAATGAAAGTTTCTTAAAGGATGAGAATCACAATCAATTCGAAATATCGAATTCTCGAAAATTTTGAATCGGTTCAATAAGGAAAGTAGGATTGAAATATTTCAGTGATGTATGACTCTTGTAGGTATAAAATATCTCAAAATCTTTTAAATCAGGTATACTCTCTTGGTCAGACATATTGAGTACTCTAATCACAGAGAATCTCTCTCTTCTCTCAGTCTAATTTCTCTTTCATTTGAAAATCATTTTTTTTAATTTAAGCGTCAAAATCTTTTCGTCGAAACGTCGATGATTTTTAGAAGTATTATTTATCTTCTTACGACAATTGTTCAAATCGACGACAAGTTAATATATGTGAAGTCGCAACAGAACCTTAACACGTCTGTTATTAGATTATGTTCTTTTCTCATTCGCATCCGATTGACTTGTGAATGGCCAATCAAAACCATTGACGCGTAATTGCTCATTAGACGATTCTAAATCTCGCAAACGTCGCCATCACCTAAAATTTTTTCAATTCTTTAAAAAATAGATAATAGCGTCAATGAGGTCAAGCTGCACTTTACAAGGCCCGCAGTTCGTGAAACAGTCCCGTCCTCAAGACTTAAGCCTACACTACATCCCCTCTCTCTCTCTCTCTCTCTCTCTTCTCTAAACAGAAACAAGAGGTTTCTGAAATTAGTGATTTGAGTTCCCAGGAGAGAAAAATTGAGGGCGAGGGTGCAGGTAGAAAATGGGGCTCAGAGTGCTAGCAGCACTGGACGCGGCAAGGCTGCAATGGTACCACTTCAAGGCTATCATAGTTGCTGGCATGGGACTTTTCACCGACGCATACGATCTCTTTTGCTTCCCTCCCATCATGGTCCTCATCGGACGCATCTACTACGATCACGGCCATGAATCCCGTTCCCAGCTGCCGTACCAAATCCCACCCTTGGTCAGCTCCGTTATGGTTGGCGTTCCCCTTCTGGGAACTGTTATTGGTCAATCCATCTTCGGTTGGCTAGGCGACCGTATGGGAAGGCGCAAAGTTTACGGATTTTCGCTGATGCTGATGGTGCTCAGCTCCCTCGGTTGTGGTTTCTCGGCCTGCAAGACGAGGACTTGTGTGTTGACCAGTCTTGGGTTTTTCAGGTTCTTGCTGGGGGTTGGGATTGGAGGGGATTATCCGCTGTCGGCTACAATCATGTCGGAGTTTGCGAATAAGAGGACGAGAGGATCGTTTATAGCGGCGGTGTTCTCAATGCAGGGTTTTGGGATTTTGTTCAGCTCCGCTGTTACAATGGTAGTTTGTGCCATATTCGATCACGCCTCCAAAAATGCTACCGAGGATCACACCCCGGAGGTTGCTGACTTGGCCTGGCGCATTATCCTCGCAATTGGTGCTGTTCCGGCTGCGTTGACTTTGTATTGGCGCTTAAGGATGCCCGAAACTGCCAGGTTAATTTCCTTCCCCTCTTCTTCTAAGTAGATGACCTGGTTAATTTTAATCACGTGATTCTAGAAGACCGTAAAAAAGTTTAGTTAAGGGAAAAAGGGGAGGGAAAGGGTGGCTAAATAAAAAGAAAAAGAATAATAATATTAAATGAATCAAATAAATAATATATCAAATTATTTGTGATAATTCATATCATAATATTTTCATAAATATTTGTTTGAATTTATCAAAATAATATTGATAATTTGATTAAAAATTAATCAACACATATTAAAGTTTCTCTTTCATATAAAATTTAAAAGAAAGAAAAATGGATTATGACAACTTCAAAATAAATGGTTAATTATTTAACTAATCAGATACATGAATTAGTGGATTCATTGAGCTATTCCTTTTTCTCAAATTTGGACATCATGAATTAAACAGATACACAGCCTTAGTAAGGAGAGACGAGCAACAAGCAACGGAGGACATGGTGAGAGTGGGGATTCAATTAGACAGAATTATTGAAGAAGAAGAAGTAGAAGTAGAAGAACAAGAACGTCCCAGGAATATTCCAGCGCCAGCGGTCCAACCTTATCCCCTCATATCCACACAATTCTTCTACGAACACGGTCGCCATCTCATTGTGTGCGCACTCACATGGTTCCTGGTCGACATTGTGTTTTACAGCAGTAACTTGTTCCAGTCTCAGATATACAGACATTTTCTCCCCGGAAGAAAAAACATGAACGCCTACACCGAAGCCTACAAGGTTGCCCGACTCCAGGCCATCATCGCAGCTTGCTCAACAATTCCAGGCTATTGGGCTACGGTTTTTTTCATTGATCGCGTCGGAAGAGTCAAAATACAAGTGATGGGCTTCTTCTTCATGGCTCTAGGCTTATTCTCAATTGGAATTCCCTATTACATGTACTGGGACAATAATACCGACGATGTCTTTATGTTTCTCTACGGCCTCACTTTCTTTTTCTCCAATTTTGGGCCCAATACCACCACTTTCATTGTGCCTGCTGAGCTCTTCCCAGCCCGGTTTAGGACCTCGTGCCATGGCTTGTCCGGAGCTTTTGGTAAAGTTGGGGCAATAATCGGTTCAGTGGGGTTTTTGTGGGCTTCTCACAACAAAAGGGAGGATGGTTTTCCAAATGCCATAGGAATGACAGCATCTCTAATAATTTTGGGAGGAGTTTGCCTAGTGGGTACGGTGTTGTCCTTGTTCATGACTGAGACGATGGGTAGATCACTCGAGGAAAATGAGACCAAGAATGACAACCGGACCGAGATGCACCCCATTCCTATCTGATATTTCTCCATGACCTTCTAAACCCTTTGACTTGTACATATTGTATAGACCTCACCCGTATTCATTCATACGTTTTATTTCTATTATTTGGAATTGCAATTATAGGTTTCCTTTAATTTCTATCATTGCCTTTTTTTTTATAAAAAAAAAAAAAAAAAAGATAAAGAAGAAGAAATTCTCTAATCTTAAATTTTTTGTACATCGATCAGAACAAAATGGAATAGATATAATATTTACTGTAATTCATAAATTTTTTTTCTACAAGATTTTTTTTTTTTTTTTAGTTGTTGATGCTTTTAATAAATTCATTATTATTTTTTAATTTTTGAGGGTGAACAAAATCTCAGTCCAGGGTGGATTGGTGTTAAGAAATTTGATTAGCCTTATACATTGGATTATTTGATGCTTCGAATATCAAATCCCAAAATCTATATTTATTAAAAAATTTTGTTAAAGCCCTTTCACATCCAAACGGTTGGGTTACGTTTTTGTGCCCCACTAAATTAAAACAAGGTAACTGGCAATATTACCCTATATATGCACGGGTAACCAATTTACATGTATAATCCTTAAGTTTGGATTCGTAACTATTACTTCATTGAACTTTGAAAATTGTCACAAACAACAAAAATTGCTAACAGCAGCTAGCTAGGTTTTGGAATGAAAGTGCTTATGTGCCTAGTGTTCTATGTGTAGACTGGGAAAATGTAATTCTTAAATGGAAAGTATTTTTGATGATCAAGTTGATGAAAATATGCTTAAATGCCAAAAACAATTAAGAATTCAGAATATAAAAGCAGGAAAAAAAGAAACATTTGGAAATAAATATAAAAGCACAAACAAATAATTAACATGTACTGGAGTAGCAATAGAATCATATAAAAGCTCAAATGCCACCAAACTTAAAACAGGAACTTCCTAGCTAAGGATAAACAGTTGACCATGGCAAGTGGACCGGCAAGCAAAAACAGAAAGGAAGAAAATGGGAAAGAGTGTCCGTAGAAGACAACTGGGTGTGCGGGCGCACCATTGAAAGAAAGGGGGCCACATTTAATCTCAAATGGATATTGAAAACTAGTCTAGTGTTTTATCTCGAGGAGATAATATTGTGATCGATCAATTTTGTGGGAATATACCATTATTATTTTCTTTATATATTTTAATATCGAGAGAATATAGCATTCATCTCCCCCACTTGGCGGAGTCATTAATCAGAATTCCCTGGAAACTGCCTCTGTCGTTGTCACCCCGAAAGAGAGGGACGACAAAAGGGCCAAAACAAAACTCTGCAGGTTGCCTTAGAACCATTGATTTAAATTGAAAAGGAGAGCTATAATAATTATAATTATAAAATGGTATTTGATTAATTTTGGTAGTTTAGATAAATTAAAAGTAAACGAAGCCAAGAAACAGCATTGCAATTCACCCAACGAATTAATACCAATAATACGTGTATTTGAAGGGAGAACTACTGCTTTGGAATCTATCGTGAAATTCAACCAAGTAGCCAAAATTCAACAAAATTAGTGTATTTTCTTATACAGAAATCTAAATAAACATTAAACTAACAACAATCTTTTAATTTTTTTTTTCCTTCAAATTTTGTCATAAAAAAATTAAACCAATTAAATAACCAAAATTATTGGAAAATCTTAAAGGAAACGAATCATATATAAAGCATAAATAAATCGAAACAGCAAAAAAGAAAAATCAATATCAAAATCGGGGAGTAATTATTGGTATATAGAGAGGAAGAGAGAGAAACATGGAGAAATCCTCTCCTTTGCCAATTAAGGTCATAGTCATCGGTCTTGGTCTTGGTCGATGCTAGCTCTCGGTGCTCCCAGAAACCCATGTCACGTCTTGTTCAAAGGAAACCTCCCTCTATGTTCATTTTTGACTCACTAACTCTTAAAATTCCATCAAACACAATCATAATCGCCAGCACAGCATGGAACTCTCTTCATAGACGCTTCCTGCGTCCCTTCCACCTTGAAACTCAAAACAAACTTTAGTGAAAGATATTTTAATAAATTTAAAATATATTCGAAAATAGGTACTCTAATGATAATGATTTTATCAACTCGAACGGGATGATTTGGCCATCTGACGATCACGATCAATAAAACCTATAAAATACCACCGGAGGGTATTTCATCGGAGGAGATTATGATACTCAAATTAGAGAATGGTTTTCAAAAGGAAGGCAACAGACTGATATCGAGAGAAAAAAACTCTACATGAGTTGTGTGTAAAGTGTAGGTCTAGAGAACTTATCTGAACGGTAGGTACCTTGGAGCTTATATAGCTTTTTAACATAAGAGTTGTGTGTAAGTGGGGTGATTAAATCATAATTTCCTTACGAGAGTGTTTCGAGATTTCGGAGAATCATGCTATAGGATTTTCAAAGATTGCAAAATCTATCCGATTTGAAAAATCCATATCATCACGGAGATTTCTTTCCTTATCGATCACGATTGTAGATCTCCCTTCTATTTTCGTGAGATTCTTCTCATGATTTAAGGGGAGTGGATATTACGTTAGCAGCTTGCGTATTGACCACCGAGCACCGAGGAGGTCTTGGAACCAACCAGTTAAAATATCAAGCAGTTGGCTATTGAGAGAGAGAAAGAGATGATCGCCAAGTACCAAGAAGGCCTATTGACGAGCCGTGGACCTGACTATCTTTGGGCCTAGCATAGTCAGGGCCATATACAATCACTTGCCCTCTACTCCTTATGTCGCTTCAAAGGAGAGGCATAAGGAATAACCCAAGCATCGATATTTGGAAGATCGTGAGAACATAAATGCATTCAACCATTGAATAAATGATCTGTGATTAAATGCTTTGAGGGAAGTTGAAGAGGTTGAGGCTCCTTATTCATTGTGCACGTTTCTCATTGAGTCGTTTCATCTACTCAAAATTTGCAAAGATCATGTCCTTACTACTATAAATAGGGATCACATGGCTCGACATCGCATCAATGATACGGAGTCCTTCTGAGAACAATTCTATGAATTCTTTTTATTGAAAGTTAGTGTTTCCGAGAGGTTCTACAAGTATAGGATTTAAGCCACAAAACCCTACGGTTTAGAGAATTTCTACCGATACAAGGTTCCATCAAGGTTGAGGCAACTAACGAGAGATTCCATCATGGCATCTGGTGTCCGGACGTCGAGGTGGAGCCTATCAGGGCTCTCACCTCTTTCATCGTTCTCAGGGGGTTCTGTCGAGTATGATTTGGACTTTCTCCAAATTCATCTCCATTTCTCAGTTGGTAATCAGGAATTCTAAAAATTTTCCAGATGTGATTCTGAATGTGCATTTCGCAGGATTCAGTCTCATGTTGTAGCGTTCGAGAGTTTGGAACGTCTTTTCTAAATCCACGACATGGCCGTTGGTATCAGCACTTTTGACGAGCATATCGTCAACATAGGACTCCACGTTTCTACTGAGTTACTCACTGAAGATCTTATTGACCAGGTATTGAGAGGTTGCCTCAGCATTCTTGAGGCCAAACAACATACCCTATAGCAATAATAGGTACTGAATTCTATAATGAAATTGGCTTTCTCCTCGTTTTCGGGAGCCATACTTATATGATTGTATCCGGAGTATGCATCCATAAAACTCAGAAGCTGGTGGCTGGATGAATTATCGACTAACTTATCGATGTTGAAGAGTGAATAATTGTTCTTGGGATAAATATTATTGAGGTTAGTAAAGTCTACGCATATTCTTCTCTTTCCGTTTACTTTCTTCACCATGACTATGTTGGCTAACCACTCGAGGTAATCTACTTCTCAAATGAACCCTACTGTTAAGAGTTTTTGAACCTCTTCTTATATCGTACGCTAGCATTCTAGTACAAACACCCTTTTCTTTTGTTTGACGAACTTGCGACTAGCATCCATAGTTAGTTTATGAATTATGACCAAAGGGCAAATGCTTGGCATGTCTTCGGGAGACCATGCGAAGATTTTAGAATGACGTTGTAAACAATCCATGATTGCCTTCTGGAGATATATCGATAGGTGGGCACTGAACTGAACTGTTTGACTAGGCATGTCGATGATAGATATTTCAGTTACCTCCTCTCCAGGTTGAGATTTTGACTGCTACTCAGTGTCGTTTCTAAGATTTATAGTGTCAACTGTTAGGATTTCCCCTTTTTTCTCCCGCTATGGGGATGATCAATGGATCAGCATCACTGCAGAGAGTTGCGATCTCCATGTGCCTGGTGCCTAGCTCTTGGCAATGCTTCGAGGCCGTCTAGGCTAGGACGGCCTAAGATAGTGTTGTAAAGGGATCGAAATTTCACCATGTGAAAAGTGGTTTTGATGACAGCATGGTAAGGAGGTATTCCTAGTGATACGACGAGTGAGATAGTACATTCTGGATGTACACATTCACAATTGAGCCCTCTAATAGGTTGGTCAAAAGATTAAATGTGAGACGGGGTGAGACCCATTCGTTGAAAGGCATCTCAGAAGAGGATGCCACGATCTGTTCCTTGACCTATAAAGGTCCTCTTAACGAGGTAAGAGCTAATTCCTGCTGTAATGACCAGCGGATCATTTCGGTTAGTATCAATTTCTATCAAATTGTCGTCGTCAAAACTGATTGTTGGTTTCTTCCTTTTGACTGAGACCAAAATGGAGAAAGAAAAATAGTAATAAGAGCCGATTTAGTTGGGAAATCAGTCTGTTTCCATAGACAGTGTCAATCTGTTGGAGGTGGAATTTGATTCCACAGATAATAGCTCTGTTAACTTAAATGGAATGACTTGATCATTGACAATCACGATCAATAAGATCTGCAAAAGACCGTCGGATGGTACTCCGGCGGGGAGACTCCGATATTCAAGTTAGAAAACGGTTTTCGAAAGGAAAGAAATAGACTGATATCGAGAGAAAAAAACACTGTATGAGTTATGTGTAAAGTGTAGATTTAGAGAACTTACCTAGAAGGTAAGAACCTTGGAGTTTATGTAGCTTTTTGACGTGAGAGTCGTGTGTAAATGGGATGATTAAACTTTAGTTTCATTATAAGGGTATCCTGAGATTTCAAGGAATCATGCCATAAGATTTTCAAAGATTGCAAAATCTATTCGGTTTGAAAAGTTCAAATCGTCACAGAGATTCATTTCTTTATCGATCACGATTGTAGATCTACATTCTATTTGCATGAGATTCTCCCCTTGATTTAAGAAGAGAGGATGTTACGTTAACAGTTTGCGTATTGATCATCGAGCACCAAGGAGGTCTTGGGATCTATCAGTTAAGATATCTAGTGGTTGGCTATCAAGAGAGAGAAAGAGGTGATCGGTAAGTACTACGAGGGTCTATTAACAAGTCGTGGGCTTAACTATCTTTGAACCCAACATGGTCTTGACCATATACCATTAGGTACGAAACTGTGAGATTGCTTGATCATCATTTAGGTTGTGTCCGGGTTGGGTATCTGAATCCGAATATACTATTTTGACCCGATCTGAGATATTCGGGTTATATTTTTTTCGACCCGAACCCGAACTCGAACAAATTACTTAAATTCAGGCAGGTACCCGAACCCAAAAAAAAATTTTTTAATCTAAAAAATTAAAATAATATCTAAATATTGTTTTTTTAGTGAACATAATAAAGAGATTTTTTTTTTTTTTTTTGCTATATAGAAGTCAAAGATTTTTTTTTTCCAAAGAGTCTTATACTTATAGTATTCAAGAAAAGGGAAAAATTTTAAATTTTTTTTAAGAGAACTCTATATACAAATAAAAAAAAAAAGAAATATGGTATTTGCAAAACATTTTTGGTTTACTCTAATTTTATTTTTATTTTCATGATTATAATATATTTATAAATATATTCGGATTGATTTGAATGAGTCTGATTAATTTAGATTTTTTAATTATCAACCCAAATCTAATTCGGTATAATAAAAAACTCAAATTAATTTGATCTTAACACATTAAATTCGGACAAATCATAGATTATAGATTTTATTCAGGTCGGACCCGACCTATATCATATGTGGGGCTTGATGCTCTCTCATAATTAAAGTTAAAAGAGTTTCCTCAATAGGTAGTAGGGCAGCCTTCGTCCGACATTTTCAAGCTCTTGGTTTGGTTATTAATTTAAGTGCGATTTTTGATGTGATGCTGTGAAGTGAGCCAACTTCTTTAATGTTTAATGTTTAATGTTTATATTTGGGGTAGATATATTGTTGATTTATACCCCGAAAAATAAAATAAAAATAAAAATAAAAAATCACCCACAGGCAAAATTAAAATTGAGTGGGTCGTTGAAGGAGAGGCGACACAAAACAAAAAGAAGCCGCAATTTACAAAGACAGATCAGATCGCCCAGTCTTTCTAAAATCTCTCTCCCCATATCCAATACCATCTTCCTATATCAGCATGACAATAAAATAATAATAATAAAATAACAACCACAAGCATTGTTTTATTGTAAAAGAAAAACCCGTCAGGAGACTTAACCAATGGTCTACATTAATATAAATAAATAATTTTATTCGCATATACATAAGAGAATGGGGGCCCCTCCCTCCTGTTGCCAATTAAGGTCAAGGTCCATCCTCTGCTCACGTCCAAACCGTGTCTTGTTCAAGGAAACCTCCCCCCGCTTTTTCATTTTTGACTCACTGACTCTTAAGATTCCTTAAAACAGAAACAGAACGAACCACATCACCACAATCACTCCTAGGATCTCACTTCTCGCTTTTCCTCTTCATTTGCTAACCGAATCATCACTGGACACGAGTCAGTCACCGGTAATGGCGCTAAAAGTCCTTTCTGCCCTCGACGCCGCTAAAACACAATTTTACCACTTCAAGGCAATCATAATCGCCGGCATGGGACTCTTCACCGACGCCTACGACCTCTTCTGCGTCCCTCCCATCATGAAACTCATCGGACGCATCTACTACGAGGACGTTGCCGATGACAGCGACAAGTACGAGATACCCGCAGCAGTTAACTCCGCTATGATCGGAATCGCTCTCCTCGGTACTGTAATCGGGAAGTTGACCTTCGGATATCTCGGCGATCGAGTCGGACGGCGGAGAGTGTACGGAATATCGCTGATGCTGATGGTGTTCAGTTCAATCGGATGCGGATTTTCCTTCTGTAGGAAGAGGACTTGCGTGTTGACGAGTTTAGGGTTTTTCAGATTCTTGCTGGGAGTGGGAATCGGAGGGGATTACCCGCTGTCGGCGACGATCATGTCGGAGTTTGCGAATAAGAAGACACGTGGGTCGTTCATAGCGGCGGTGTTCTCGATGCAGGGTTTTGGGATTCTGGTGAGCTCGACGGTGACGATGGTGGTGTGCAAGATTTTCGATCACGCGTCCAAGCACGTGAGGGTGGATAAGACACCAGAAGTGGCGGATTTAGCGTGGAGAATCATTCTCGTACTTGGTGCGGTTCCGGCTGGTATGACGTGGTACTGGCGTATGATGATGCCCGAAACAGCAAGGTATAATAGACTCCCAAATAACTAAATCCTCATTTTTCTTTGCCGTTGGTTTTGCATGAATTATGCCTCAAAATTTTTTAGGGCAATTTAGTCCGTATGAATTGTTTAAATTCTTAATTAAATTATTAATTTAAATAAATATTTAATTAAAAAAATGAATCAACTTATATTAATATGGAGGGGTATATGCTTTACTCGGCCGTGATGTGATGTGAGTTTGGGTTGGGTTGGATGATTTTCTCGCAACCAATTAGCTTTTCATGTTGACTTGAGACTTCATTCCGGTGGTCACCAGTGTGCCGCGATGTTCCACATCAAAAGTCTAGTCTATAGCCATTTGAGTGTTTGACTAAAATCTTGGACAAAAATTATGCAGCTTTGGAAATGACAGTTTGGTCCATTGACAAATTACCTTTCGTTCATTTTTGCAATAAAAGTAATGAGTTTTTGTTTACCAATACTAAGTAAATAATTTTCTCAAACCGGTGAACGATATTGCATGCATGAATCTGTCCTTTTAAAGCGAAACAGAGTCAATCAACTGGAACTTATAATAGTGTTTTAGATTAGATTGGATACATCATACGTAGATACCTTTACCTTATATTCGTGCCTTCCTTCGCGTGCAGCTCCTCTTTGACTTTTCGTTATTTTATTCACTTTCGTAATGGCAGAGATGACAGTTCCAATTTCTAATAGGAAAAAAACAATACAGCATCATGGGACTATGGACCAAGTCCACGCTTGCGTCGTGGGGGTTTGCGTCAGGGCCCGACCATAATACTAGGCCCATCTTAATTTCTTCCAGCCCACATGCACGCCACTCCATCCAATTATCTCTCTCTCTCTCTCTCTCTCTCTCATAATCATTTGTTTATAATATTACCCATCAGTGGTGAAGCCACGGGTGCCCCCTAAAATTTCTTTTTAAAAAAATTAATATATATTCTCATTAAGGGTATCTTAATAAATTTTAACAATAGAAATATGGTTAAACATCTTAAAATACCACTAAAATTCTTTAAAATTCTAGTTATTAATTAAAAATGTTAACATTTACTCCTTGCCTGTGGCATATTGTATTTCATATTGTTTAATATAAATTTTTAGGTTTGCCCCGACAACTAATATAGTTAGAGGGTCTCCTTAATTATGTTAAGACAATTGATGTTAATTAGTATATGCGCGTTATATGTAAGTGAAGTGATTAATGGACCAAATAAACTGTACGACTTGCTTTGCTAATTTCCTGTTGAGAAAAAATGTGCAGATACACGGCTTTAGTTGAAAGGAATGTGCAACAAGCTGCCAAGGACATGGAAAAAGTATTGGACGTTTCACTTGCTCAGATAGCAGAAGACTGTGAGCTCCCACCAATTAATCCACCACGTTATCCTCTTTTCTCCAAACAATTCTTTCGCCGTCACGGCCGCGATCTATTTGCCTGCGCCGCCTCATGGTTCTTGGTCGACATTGTATTCTACAGCAGCAACCTCTTCCAGTACCAGATATCCAACAAGTACGTCCCCGATAAGAAAACCGTGAACGCTTACATGGAAGCCTACGGTATTGCCAGACACCAAGCCATCATTGCTATTTGCTCTACTATCCCTGGCTATTGGGCCACTGTTTTCTTCATTGACCGAATTGGAAGGGTCAGAATCCAAATAATGGGCTTCTTTTTCATGGCGGTGGGCTTATTTGCAATTGGGGTGCCTTATTATTCCTACTGGGACAAAGACTATAAGGTGGGCTTTGGCTTTATGTTTCTGTATGGGCTTACATTTTTCTTCTCAAATTTTGGACCCAATACCACCACCTTCATAGTACCCGCCGAACTTTTCCCGGCTAGATTCCGGTCAACGTGTCATGGAATTTCCGGAGCTACCGGAAAAGTCGGGGCAATAATTGGGTCAGTGGGGTTCATGTGGTCTTATCATAATATAAAGGAGGAGGGTTTTCCTCGAGCCTTGGGAATGACAAGAACGTTGGAGATTCTGGGAGTTGTTTGTTTAGTAGGGATTGGTGTTACATTCTTTTTTTCCAGGGAAACTATGGGGAGGTCACTAGAAGAGAATGAGAATGAGATTGATGATGCTGGTAGTGAATTCTGTTTCCTTGGATGCTTTAAGGCTAACGACCAGCGAACGCATTCCTTGCCTAGTGAAGTAGAGATTGCGAGTGCTTCTGCATAGTATTAGAATTGTTGGGTTTTGCTTAGTCTCCCTTAGAAGTTCATAATCTTTGTCAATGTAAATTGGGTATTCGTATGTTTTTATGTTCATGTACATACATATCAAAGGCGTGAAGATTAGGCGGCCGCGGTGGCGGCGGCGGCGGCGGCGGCGGCAGCAGCATCACCGAGTGTAAGTCCATGGGCCTCTCTCTCTCTCGTGTTTCCTTTCAGGGTATCAGTAGAGCTTTAGGAGTCCAAATTTTGACTTTGAATTTCCTAATCGCTATAAAATTTAAAATTACGCACGTCATAGTCTTGTAAGATTCAAATTTAAGCATTGTCTGTCTTGGTTTTTTTTTTTCAATTAATGAAAGACAAGGACGAGATACTAACGCTTTTTATTACCCAAAACCTGACTTGGCTAGTTCTGATGGGGTACTGAATACTGAAGTGTGAGAACCCAAAGCCAAAATAAGGGGACAGAAAATTTGTGGCATTTCACACATCAAAGATGTGACAAACTGAAAGAAATCATGAAGAGCAATCAGTCAATACATGAAGGAGAGAAATTTCAGAGAGAGATGATAAGAACCATCACTTCTTTTTAATGGGATAAGAAGCCATTTTGTAGATTCCGCACTGGCCTTCAAGCTTTCCATTGTTCCTCTTCATCCTTATGTACCCTTTCTCTCCCCATTTTGGTCCCCATGAGTTCCTCACAATGATATAATCCACTCCCTTTGTTGTTCCATATCCGACAGCTGCAACTCCATGATCTAGATCAGCCCCACACCGTCCATCAAACACACCCTACAAATTCCAACATTCAAATAAGCAACGTATTACAAAGGCCAGGGAGTAATATAATAGTCTGCTTTTGGAGTAGGCATACCCCAGTTTAAAATTGGAAGTCTCTTCCGGAGGCCTCAATTGCAACACTAATAGGCTGATCTGCCAATGCCTTGAGGAGGCTTAGTTCATCATTCTTTGGCACGTCCCTGTATCCATTAATTGTCACCATCTCTGATTCTTCCTGAAGAAATACATACAAGTATTATATTGATTTCCATAAGCATAACATTTGACCTGAAATATGAAAATCTTTGTACCTTCTTGTCCTCACAAGTGCCTTCCTCCATGAGATAGGGATAGTCTTCTTCCTTGTGAAGTCCGCCATTTGAGACTATAAAGGCAAATGCATAATCCATGAGACCTCCATTGCATCCATTGTTGAAGTTGGTGTCACGGTCAATCAACTCTTGTTCAGATAATGAAGTCAAGTTTCCTGTTACAATTTGGTTTATGCTCTCCACTGCAGCCACCGTTGAAAATGCCCAGCAACTCCCTACAAATTTCACCAACGCATAAAAAATACATATCAAAAGCCTCAAATCATGAACAGAGGTGTTAAAAGAGCACATTATATATAAATATAGTATCACTCACCACACGAGCCTTGGTTCTTGACAGGAGTAACAGCTCCTTTCTTTCTCCAATCCACAGACTTGGGCAAATCAACAATGTCTCTGTAGCTGAACTCTTCTTCGGAAGACGATTCTCTTTCTTTCCTACCAAGAAAATCAGGCTTTAGCCCCAAATACTTGTTTTTGAACTCTTCATGGCTGAGATCCGCAAACTCATTCAGTCCAAGCCAGTAGTTGCTAACCCTTTTATTGGTCTCATCAATATGCTTTAAATTATCCTTAAAAACCTCGAACCTGAGAAGCTTCTCTTCAATGCTCTCATAAATCTTATCATGCTTTGCCCTCCACGATTCAAATAGCTCAATGAGTTTATCCATGGATGTTAAATCATCTGGTGAGTAGCCCACAATGGAGAGGTCGCGAGTAAATGTGGAAAATGAAAGAGCTGACAGTGAAAGAAGGAGAAGCACCATGGAATGTGAAGAGAGAGCCATGTTGGAAAAAGATATACAGAACAGATAACCAATCAAGGGATGAAGATAAAAAGGGAAGAGGGAACGAGTATTTATAGGATTTGAGGGGTTGGGTTGGGGTGAGGGGGACATTTGTTGCTTTCAAGTGAAGTTGTGAGGAAAACGTTTCTAGAATTCCTAGTCTTAAAGTTTCATATTTGAATAGACTTTGAATCCAAGGATCTCTTTTGATGTCGCAATGGATAATGAAAAAAGTAGTAGGTCATACTTTCAAGGGGTTTGGTGCACTTGAACCGCAACGAGTGCAAAAAGTAGTGTTGCTCAAACTTCATCTGTGATTTTAAAGTCGGACATATGATTGTTTCATTAAACTGTAAAAATAATGTGTGATGCATCAGCAGTCGTTCCCATTAATATATATTGATCAATTTTTAATTAAATCGTTGACATATTATAACTGACTAAAACAAATTTTTATCGATAATTTATTAAAATATACTGATATAAACCATATTATAGATTTGTTCTAACATTATTTAAATTTTGATTCCTATTTTCTTTCGCAAACTTAAACGAACTAGGCACGCTCAAAATCTGCATCTAGGATGAGAATGGATGATTGTGACGTTGTTGTTGCCCAATTTGGGCCCAAATCAGACATGGGGGAGGAGGGTGATGGAGCTATCTTTAAGGCCCTTCTACACTGGACCGCATGTATAGGTCCAATTGGGCTCGCCAAAGTCCACGATCCGTTGAGTTAAAACGGTGTCTGAAACAGAGGAAAGACCTTGTGGCCCCACAATATCTTAAGAACAAGGGATTTAACAGTGGAGTGAGTGTGTGACTACATGATTACGCCCAAAGTTTGGGGGTCGAAGTGAGAAAGAGGGCATATATGACATAACTGGGCTGAGTAGGGCACATGGGGAGGTACCATTTGTTTTGGTTGTCATGGGGAGGTACCATGGGGAGCCAAGGCAGAAGAGACAGAGTATAGTGAAAAAACAAAAATCAAGAAAGGGTTTTTAAGGGATAGCTTAACTTCATAATTTTGAATTCAAATACTCTTGGTGTGTGACAAAAAAAAAAAATCGAGAAAGGTCAAGCAAAGTGGGCCAGGTTCATCGGCTGTGACGGGCCTAGTTCCTAGTGGGTAGGTGGGTCCATGCATCCCCCCATATTGTATTATATTTGCAGAATGCAGACTACACGTGGGAACATCAGCCCCCCGCCTGTGCGTCTGTCTCGGGTGTCGTCTTCCTCAGTGTTTCGACACGCCCACGGAGTCGGTGTCCCCCCACCCCCCTCAAAACTCTGAAAGTAATGGCACTTTCTATTGGTTCTGGTCTTCCCGAACCATACCCGCACGGGGAAAGGCCACGCCAATTTCTTACAATTTTATTTGGGTAAAGGTGACTACTTCAAAATAAATTGATTTCAGAACCCAAAAATGAAGAAATAAAGCTATTACTTTTGTGTACACCCATTTTTCATACTAGAGTAGAATGTCTTAACAATTTGGATTCAGGTAGCTTTGGATAAAATCACAAAGAAGATTCCATCTACAGTAGAATGCAAACTTGTCGAGGATTTTATGTCACATAGCCCCCTATTAACAGGACTACTCAATAAGATGATTTTACCGAGTTGAGTTTGGAGTGGGAGAAGTAGAGAGAGAGCACAAGTGTATAAGCGGAGGCATTGGAAATAAAACAATAAGACAGCTAAAAGTGTGCGGCAAATATCGTGCCAATTCCTAAAAAATGAACATTTCTATAAGCAATCTTTGGCTTCTTTGGATTCACTGCTATCAGGAGATGTATGATTGAAATGCAATCCCCAGCATTTATTTCAATTTCACACTTTCAGAGAGAGAAAGAAAGAGAGAAAGGGCAAGAAAAGTGAGAAAACAAAACAAAATTGGGAAAAAAAGAATGTGTGAGGGAGAGAAAGAAAAGACAACAGGCAGCAGTTACGCGAGTTCACTCGGTGCTTGTCGTTCACTCCCTCCGTCCCCGACACAAAACCATCGGCACCTCTTTTCTCGTCGTTTTATGTTTTTTTTTTTCCCTCGCTAGTATCCGAATTTATTCGATAAATTCGGTCTGAATCCATTAAAAGATTAACTCTTTCATATTCCATTTCTCTATTCTTATTCCACGACATTCTATGTTTAAAGCTTTGGTTCACTTTACATTTTCTTTTATTTTCATCGATCGATATTCGGGTTTTCTCTTGAGGTCAAAATTGAGACCTCTAGTTAAGAGAGTATAATATTTAACTGCTCAATTTAAAATAGTTTAATTGATTCTCTTTACATATTTCCTACTTATTACATGACTAGGTGCCCATTTGGCAAAAAATTTGTTTAGATTTTATTTTCTTTATAAAAGAATTAAAAATTAATAAATTTTAAAATAAAATTAAAAATTATTTGTTATTTTTACTTTTAAAAATAAACTTGTTTTATAATTTTTAAAATAAAATTAAAATTTAGACGTAAAAAATAAAATTTAAGAGTTTAAATTAAAGAGAAAGAGTTTAAATCTGAAAGATATGAGAATAAATAAATTTATGACATAGTCATATGAAATTTCATATTTTTCAAGTGAGAATATAAATGAAATAAATAGAAATATATTTTTTAAAAATTTGAGATTTTAAAAATAAGAAGAAGTTAAAGTTTGTTCCAAGAGTTTTTTTTTTTAATTATTTTTTAAATTTTTATTCATAAAAAAATATATTTTTAAAGAAAAAAGAATCGATTTCTTCTCCTAGAAAGAAGGGTAGAAAAAAAAAGACATGTTAAATGGACACTATAGCCCTTTCCTATTTGGGCTTTCCTTTTGAAGCCCGGCCTATTAATCCAGTTTGAATTCTTAATGTGATGGGTAGTTGAGTAGAAGCAGAAGCTTTCGCATCTTGGCCAGGGGGGTGGGGGGCCCAATAAGTAAATTATCTTTATGTCCTTTTCCAAGGAAAAATAAAGTCATTGTACAAAATAACACTTTTTCTAATCAATTGGTCTCAACTTAATTTATTTTATTTCTTAATTTTTCTAATCTGTTTATGGCTTCATTTTATGTTTACTCATGCATTACGTTATAAATCACAACATGGCAGCCGGCCATGGATGCCAAAGGTTTTCATTTAAATTTCTGACCATGATTATAAAAATTTCCACGACATGTTCTCCACAATCCTACCCAACCAAATTATCAATAAATATTAAGATTGTTAAGTACAAATATTTCATAACCTTTATTTAATTTTTTTTTTCATTTTTATTGAAAGAAATTGTCTTTCTTTCTTTTGTACATGAAAAGAAACAAATGCGCATCGTTAATCGTAAAAGGAGCGTACGATGAAGGAAAAGGGGTTGGGGGTGGCACAGGCAACATATGAATTGGAGCACATTAGCATGATAATGTACGCCTACTCAATCAAATTCGTTTGAATTGGATGGATATTTTATTTTTTTAATTAAAAATTTTAAATTCAAATCTTTCAAAATCTGAAAAAATTAATTTTGTAATAGAACCTATAATATTTATTTAGATAGAATTTATTAAACAAAATCTTAAATATTGATCAATAAAAACAAAAAAAAAAAGTGCATCTACTCATCTGTGCTGTGCACCAACCACTACTCATAATATGATATTTATTTCTATGTTTTATAATATTATAAATAGAATAAAATAAAATTTCATGTCTTTTAAAATTATAATAGATACTTGAATAAAAAAAAATTATTCTATGTTTGTTTTATAAATTCTAAAAAAAAAATTAGAATAGAATAAATTAAATGTGTTATAATTATGAAGAAAAGTAGGCGGTTGGGGGAGTTTGGTAAGAGTGAAATTTTTTCATTTCCTAACCTCAATTTTCTACTATATTTCCAGTTTTCATTTTCTAAGAGAAAAATTAATGAAGGTGTTCACTTCTCAAAATTTTAAGATATTATTCCAAATCAAAAATTTCCAAATATATTGTTTTCTATTTAAAAAGAATTTTTTCAAAAAAAAAAAAAAAAAACACAGATTGTTGAAACCCAAGTTAATTTATTGAGAAAATTTTTTTTTATTTTCTGAAGATCCCAAAAAAAAAAAATGAAGAGACTCTTTTCACTGAGGCCCGTCAGTATCACTTTGTTATTTTGCCGCCGTGGAAAGGGACCTGGAATCAACCTTTTGCATTGCAAGATCAGAACAATGTAATTGCTCTCGAATCTATTTAATTCCAAGGCTTGCTTAACAAGTATTACGCTTAACCCAAACCCCAATCGCTAAATCCATCCGGGTCATAAGCATTCCAGGTTTTGGGTTAATTTGGAATCAATCGAGCTTGGAAGCAAACCCCATCCACTTCTGAGAGATTGGTTGATTGATTTGATTTAAAGAAGTCGAAGGTGGAGAAATCATTATTCCTCAAATCAACCACCAAAAATTGGGACTTCAATTTGAAATCATTTTCTCAGACTTAATTTATAATCTTGAAGGAGCAAAAAAAAAAAAAAAAAAAAGGACAACACACTTTGAAAAATAAAATAATGTATTTGAACAAAAAAAAAAAAAAGAGGACAACAATAATCTCTGGTTTACATGGATTAAGGATAAAGTTTATGGGGTCTTTGTCACACCATTTAGCACTAAAGTATCAGATCTGAAGTTTGTTATTTATTTTTTTCCCAAAAAATAAAAAAAAAAATTGAAAGATGCAGAGCATTCACGAGTTCCTTGTCCTTGCGAAAAGGAAATGGCACAGAAGGGCATATCCTTAAGACGAGAGCTAAAACGAAAACTTTTGTATCCTAGTGTGACTTTGCGTTCCAAAACGCAAATCCAAGCATTTTCAATAAATTGTTTTGTGAATTTCAAAGAGCCACGCAAAAGGAAAAAGAGAGAACATATGACGTGAGGGAGTGGGCAAAGCCCAAAAGAGAAACAAAACCTTGAAAATAAGCAAAGCCGGAAGAGGCCTTCAAATTCAAACACAGCTCATAAATATAAACCGAATTGTTAGACATGGGAGACGAGGTGAGAAAGGATCTATTCCTTTTACTATAATTCTGGATTTGACAACCCATGGTAGAGATTCCGAAGAACTTTGGAATTGCCTACTCTCTTCTCTCCACTCACTCTACTTGGGAAATGTATCCTAACAGTACCACCCCCTTTTCACCCAACAGTTCCACCATGTCCTTCCTTCAATTCATTTTTCATTTTTCCCGTGAAGTTCTATGAAAATTCAACAATGTTTCTTAGAATCACTGTCCGAAAGAGCAAGAACATGCATATGTTGTTTTATCACGTATTTCGCACCGAAACTCCTAAGTAACAAAACAGAAAGGGTGATCCTTTTAACTGTGTGGCCATGGGTTATGGAGAGTTGAGACACATAAAACGAGGAGAGACGGGCCCATGTAATATGAACTGTTCTGAATAACTTGTTAAGGAGAGGAGGCAATTATAAATTCTGATATGGTGTGGCCAATCTCTTTCAATCAATATTAAAATGAAAAGAAAAAATCGTTTTAAGTCAGAATATAAGTATAGCAATCAAAAAGAGCATTAGGTGATGATGATATCAGAAATTCAGATTTCAAAAAAAATATAAAGAGAGAGGGAGGGGGGGCTTCGGCTACCCTCGTGCCATCTCTGACTCCTCTCTATGAATCTATGCCACAAATATGCTCACACACGCACGCATAAATCCCTAGAACTCCCCAACTTCACATTTACTATAGACACAGCCTTCACTCAGCCCCAGCCCCACCTAAATAATGCCATGTTTTTTCCTTGATTTATATTTTATTTTTGGCTATATGCGTGCGTGAAGCCTTTCATTTCATAGTTTCAGGTGCGATGCGGGTTGAGCGGGCTCCCAATCTATCCATATTAGCCTTTGTGAAACAAAATCTATACTCCTTCCACCGTTCCTTCTTCGATTTCAGTGCTCCCCCGCTATATATATATATATATATACAACACCCCCCCCCCAAAAAACATAAAAAATTCATCCACAAATAACTCGCTTCACTGATCTTAAAGCACCCTTTTTATTTTCTTCTTTCTGTGAGAAGAGAATAGGTAAAAGAAGATGTTGGCAATTGAAGAGTTACTTTGTGAACTGAGAGAAGACATGAATGAGCAAGGCCTGCCTCCTGGGTTTAGGTTCCACCCAACCGATGAGGAATTGATAACCTTTTATCTTGCTTCTAAGGTTTTCAGTGGGAGCTTTTGCGGAGTGGATATTGCCGAGGTCGACCTCAATAGATGTGAGCCTTGGGAGCTACCAGGTGCGCATTGCAATTTATGTACTAACAAAATAGCATCCACTTTTCTCATTTGCAGGTTCTGGGGTTCCTTTAACTCACTTTCCAATCATGATCATCTCTTCCAAAAGAGAGATTTTTGAGAGATTTGAAAACTATGCATCATGAGCTTCATTCTCATTATTCTATTTGGATTTCACTTGGGTTTTTACCTAAAGGGTTTTACTTTTCAGCAATTTCACTTTTACCACATTAGTCCTCGCAGTGCACATGTAAATTAACATGCATTAATTAGAAGGTCCCCAAGAGACTTTGTTAAAACGCGAATGTTTGATTAAAGAAGCTCCCACTAAACTGAATGCAAAGGGATGTTCCTAGTCCTACTAATTATGATGGCAAAAGCTACTTTAACTACTAAAGGGGTGTCTGTCTCTTTCAGCTTTCAACCGAAACCATCAAAACGCCTTTTCTTGGCTGTCCCATGGTTCCACTTTAAACGTTTTAGTTATATAATCTGTCCTTGTCAATGTCATCTTGTAGAGTGTATATTGAATCACATTTGATGGCAACTTCGGCCTTCACAAATTCATGACCAAATAGCCTAGACAAGAGCACAAGTTTTCTCTTCGTAGAAGTCAAACGTTGAAACCCATGTCTAATGTAATTATTAATTCCACACATACTAGATATTGCGAAGATGGGAGATAGAGAATGGTATTTCTTCAGCTTGAGGGACAGGAAGTACCCAACAGGGCTGAGAACAAACAGAGCAACAGGCGCCGGGTACTGGAAAGCAACCGGTAAAGACAGAGAAGTGTACAGTGCATCCAATGGAGCCTTACTGGGGATGAAGAAGACCTTAGTGTTCTACAAAGGCAGAGCTCCCAGAGGCGAAAAGACCAAGTGGGTTATGCACGAGTATCGCTTGGACGGTGACTTCTCTTGCCGTCACACGTGTAAGGTAATCTCTCTCTCTGCTCCGTCAGGATCAAGTTAATTACCTGCCCTTCCTTTTTTGTCTTCATTTGGTGGGTCGACTTTACTTTGTTTTTTTCTTCTGTGTCACACATTCATAAACCTATTTGAGTATTATTTTATCTTTTATCTTGATACCTCAAAAGTGTTAAATAAAGTTAAAAAAGTAATGTAACTCATCCCCAAGGAATGTAAATCAAGTTAAAAGTGAATTCCTGTTATGTGATTGGAAAACCTAGCTATCACGCGCTAGGATGGCAGATATCTCAAATAATTCATTTAAGACCCAGGACAGAGAAATTTTAAATAAAATATATTAGGGTAAGTAGTAGAAGCCTGCATACAGTAAATAAGCATCTTGCTCCAGGAAGCCTATTGTACGCCAGCCACGCAGACGTACCACTAGCTGCTACTAAATTCAATCAGAAAGCACAGTTCCCCTCAATTTTGTTTCAATTCACAATGTGTGTTCTATGACACGCAAGTATCATTCTGCAAGTTAACAAGGTGAAGCAAACTTGTGCATCATCTTTAATGCTAGTTGTTATTTTTTACCCTCTTCAAGTTACTTTGGGATGATGCAGGAGGAATGGGTAATTTGCAGAATATTTCACAAAATTGGAGAGAAGAAGAATGCAATACTCCAAGGGCAAAACCATGTCTTAGAAGTTTCAAACAGCTCAGCAAGCAATACTCTGCCTCCACTGCTCGAGGCTCCTCCTGCATCCACCAATCTGATGGAGTCTCCTCAATGCCGTTCCCTTGAAAATCTGATGAAGGGTGGGCCATGCCAGCAAAGTGAACTAAAAAGCCTGATGAACCAGATTGCCTCCCAATCCAACATATTCCCAATAAATGGCATACAAAAAATAGAAGCAGCACTACCCTCTTTTTCAGGCACTCTCAACAACGAGGACGCGAACACCAACAACCCATCAGCATCATCAACTATCCTATTGAAGACCCTCCTCTCACATCAAGAATGCCCTTTGAAAGAACAGGCCACTATTCCCAAACAGTGCAAGACCAAGGCTCACTTTTCCCATTTCCAACTACCCGGAACCCCCGATTTCAATTTGAACTTCAACGACTGGGCGGATAAGATTCACCTTCACCAATACCACCCACTTCAAAACCCCTTGTTTTTTGGGATTGATTCCACTGGACTTTTTGGTGGAGATGCTACTGTTCATGAATTGTCCACCTCTGTTGCTTTCCACAGGGTACCCTTTCACCCTTTGCTAGATCCTCCCCATTTCAGAGCCCCCGGAGAATCCTGGCCTTTGGATCTCTGATCTATCCTTTTTCTTCCAATCCTTTCTGGATCTCATTTGCAGATATATATTATATAAATATTCTATGAAATATGTATGAAATGCAACATTAACTAGTATTTCTATATATAGAAGAATTATGTCTTGTCCGATACTCCTGTATGTGTCAAGAACGCTATGCTAACAGTAACAACTCTCCGTTCTTACCCATTATTTCTTTTTGCATGCACTGTACTGCACGTATCTATGAACTGGTAGTGCCTTGGATTTTCCGCAGGACCTTTAAAAAAAAAAAAAGCAGTAGATGGTAACCTTTTTTTATTTTATATAGATAAGAGAGATTACCCTTTTGGAGATTTCCTCCGGCCGCTTCATGTGGTTTTGGATATTCGACGCACCTTTTGAGAGAGAGAAAGGGGGGGGGGGAGGAGAGAGAGTGAGAGGTGAGTTTGTGACGTGACCTCCTCGGATGTGATGGGATCAGGTGTTGATACATAATTTTGACGTCATGGTCTATTTATGATGATTGATAACGGGTCCCCGCTCCCTCCCTCCCTCCTGCATGCATGCGTGGTGGCTAGTAGCTTCCTTTCCTATCGCCTGAACCTAACCTATATCTCTAGCCCTAGCGTCTGTTTCCTGGAAACAAACCATAGACACCACAATCTTCTTAAGCGTTCATGCATGAATAAATAATAAAGAGGCCTCAAAATCTTAGCTCTAGTGGCAAATGAACGAGAATCAAGCCCCGGAGGGGGGGGGGAAGATTAAGGTGAGGTGCTGTTCTTCGCACAGAGGGAGTAGAGACAAATTAAAATTGGTAGAGTACTTGTACTAGTCCTTCACCCAAAAAAAAAGTTACTAGTCCCGTGCCATTGACACTGAAAAGTTAAAAAGTAAAAGAAGACACTTTGAGCCCTCCACATCAAATCAAATCTTCCTAATCTCAAGGTTTGGGCCGAGACAACAAACAAAATACTCTCCGGATGTGGATGGACCAAGGCTAAGGCTGCACTCACAGCTGGGATTCTCAGACCACCATTTCCCAAACAAAGGCTCCTCCGGAGGACATGAAAGATGAGCCTAATCCACCTTAGAAACCTACTTAATGTTTAAAAGACAATCATTTTCCCAATGAGCTACAGCTAAACCTTGTAAAAGCCTAAAGTTCCAGCCTTCTTAAATACCCCCCCCCCAAAAAAAAAGGCAATCATTTCCCTCTCTCTAACCCATAACAGCTTCAACTACCGTAATGTCTTCCATCCCTAGATTCCCAGGTTAAAGAAAGGTATCTGATCACTTTCTCGGTATTTAAAATGTCATCTTATTTCCACCTTACCGAGATAGAGAAGAGTCTATCAAACTATTATTCAAATTCAAACCTTCCTTCAAACGACTCTGCTTTTTTTTCCCCTCCTTCTCTAATTATTCAAATTGTCGCCTGAAAGTTCACTTTATTGCATATTCCTATAGAAAATCTATCACATGAACCAAGAAATGAATGATATCTTTCTTGTAACTGAAAAGAAACACGACACAGAAAATCATATGGGAGCAAGACCAAAATCCTTAAGCTGGTAAAATATAAAGGCAAGCAAAACAATTCAAATGCTCCAAACATATCAAACGGCTTCATGTGAACAGGCTCCCAGATAAAAAGAAACAACCAAGACAGCCATCACATAAAAAAAAATGGAATAAAGAGGCAAGATTACAGAATACATACTGGGATGGAGAAAATGTTATTAGCTTTAAGCAACCAAACCGGGTAAAAAGAAAGGAATAATCACAGAAGAAGTGAAACAAAGCAGCGAATAAACCAATGCTGAAGGGATGAGCATAACAGGAATAGGCTAAAAGCCCAATTAATAGAAACACTTCCCACCAGCAGACAGAGAAGCACCGGATCCATGAGAAGTAGTGAGAAGAGGAGCAACCTTACATCTGCAGAGACTCAACTACAAACTTTAATTCTGTTTTACCATGATTGATGACCAAGACCAAGACTCCTGCTAATATCTATCCATGTCGTCAACAGAGGAAATACCAACAATTATCATACATTATCCCCAGTGAACTGATCCCTTGACTACTCTTGATTAATTGAGTCGAACCATTTCAACAATGATCAATCAATAGATGATAATAGGTTCAATTGCTGCGCCAATGCCAAGAAAGATAACAGCATAGTATCATAAAGAAGGGTGCAAGACAATTCACATAAAGATTCCAAGACAAACAAGCATAAAGATTTAAGAAAAACAGGAAATCTTATGCATTATTTATAGTCGACAGAAAAGTACACGACATTATTTTGACATTGTCGAGAACCAAAGAAAGGAAAGTGCTAAGAATCCTTCCTTATCAGTAAGCAACAATAATTATCATTCTACAACCTTACTCTTGAATCTGAGAAAGAAAAGTTTGCAGCAATTATTACATAGTGGATCATACAAAAGAGACTTACATAGTTGCAAGCATTGCTAACATGACTATCTAATTGCCTCTGAAATGCCCCTGCACCAAGATCAGAATCAACTGTTAGTTACATTTCATGATCAAGTTCCCATTGTACATTTAAGAAGTTAGCTATTAGTAGACATTAAGGCAAATGAAAACAGCAGCCTTTTGTACTCAAAGTCACACTTGAATCTAATAGCAAAACAACAACAATCTAGGCATTCTATCCCAAAATTTGGAGTCGGTCATATGAGAGACAAATAATGAAGTAAAAAAAAAAATAAAAAAAAGGAAGATTTAGTTTGTGCGGATTCTCCTACGCCATTCATTCCTATCTAAAATCATCTCCTCAACTAACTTCATCACTATCATATCTCTACGAATACATTGCATCCAAGTTTTTAATGGCCTACCTCTACATTTTATTAAATCTTCAATATTTAAGTTATCTACCTTCCTAACAGGTGCGTTCTCAGGCCTTCACTGCACATGTCCAAACCATCTCAGACGATATTCTCGCATCTTATCTACAATTGAACTGACTCCCAGTTTATTACGTATCTCATCGTTTCTAATTCTATCATTTCTAGTTTTGTCACACATCCACCTAAGCATTCTTATTTCAACTACAGTCATTTTTTGCTTTTGTTGCTATTTAATGACTCAATATTCAATGTCATATAATAGAGCAGGTGTTACTGCGATCCTATAGAATTTTCCCTTTGAATATAATGGCATCGTGCGATCACAGAACATTCCGGATGTCTTTTTTCATTTCATCCAACCCACTTAAATTCTATTGTTGAAATCTCCATCTATATTGCCATCATTTTGGATGATGAAACCAAGATATCTAAACAGTTCGATCTTTGAGACTCTCTTCTTTCAAATCTAATCGTTTCTTCATTATCCTGATAGTTGTCATTAAACTTACACCTCATATATTCAGTTTTAACTCTACTCAATCTAAATCCTTTAGATTTTAACGCGTCCCTCCATAACTCTAATTTAGTGATGATACCCTCTCTAGTTTCATCAACTAAAACTATATCATCTGCGAAGAGCATACACCATGGTATTTCATTATCATGATAGTTGTCATTAAACTTACACCTCATATATTCAGTTTTATCTCTACTCAATCTAAATCCTTTAGAATTTAATGTGTCCCTCCATAACTCTAATTTAGTGATGATACCCTCTCCAATTTCATCAACCAAAACTATATCATCTGTGAAGAGCATACACCATGGTATTTTATCTTGAATATTTTTTGTGATTTCATCTATCACTGTTACAAATAGTAAGAGACTCGATGCCGAACCTTGATGGAGCCCAATGTTAATACGAAAGCTATCACTCAGCCCTCCGTAAGTTCTTACATTGGTTACAACTCCTTCATATCTCTAATAAAGTTAATGTATTTCAAAGAGATCCCTTTTCTCATGAGTGCCCACCACAACATGTCTCTAGGGACCCTATCATATGCTTTCTCAAAGTCAATGAATACCATATGTAGATCTCTTTTTTGCGCTCTAAATGTCTTCATCAACTGTCTTAACAAGTGAATTGTTTCAGTAATGAATCGTCCTGACATAAATCCGAATTGATTCTGAGACACTTATCTCTCGTCTCAATCTATGCTCTATCACTCTCTCCCATAACTTCATCGTATAACTCATAAGTTTAATTCCTCTATAATTTGAGTAATCTTGTATGTCCCCTTTATTCTGAGACACACTTGAATCTAATAGCCTCTGATTTTAAAGGTAACATTGACTGCAAACAAATGTGTTTGCATTACGCAATTGTGAAGAAAACTTCACCGCCACAGAAGAAATAAAGTATCATCAACATATTGCCATCCCAAATCGAAGAAGGCAGACTTGGGCCCAACCCAACACTTTATTGGCAAATGAACAAAGGATTCCAATAAAAATAAACAGACGAAAATACATCCTTGAAAACTGTTGAAACTGACTCACCAATAACAGACAAGTTTTAGGTACCTCCGATGGGCCAAGGCTGCAAAAATTCCTTTACCTTTCTCTTTCCGGTTCTATACCAGTTGGAATTGCCTAGAAGTGTTTCCAGCCCACTATAATCTCATCTACTTCATTCTAAGAGAACTAATAATATAAAAGAACATCTTATTGACAAGAAAGTCATTGTGATACCAAGAATCTATGATGAATCTACTGCAATATGTATCAATTCATGTTCTCTCTCCAGCTACATTATGCTTTTCCTTAGCTCACTACACTACGGCTCTCTCTTAATGTGTGTGTGTGTGTGTGTGTGTATCAAGCGATTGTATGTTTGAGCTCCTTGTGTCTTAACAATTTTCTGACCAGAGCCTAAAATGTTTATGCTTAAAACACCTCATCAGAGGAGCAAAACATCAACAGGGTGAGGATCTAAACCAGTAGAAATAAAAGATGCTGACATCAGAAAATAGATCAATAGTAAAGCCACGGTGCAATAAGCTGTAGAAACATAAACTAGCCAGTAATACTAAATAAATCTCTACAAAAAGATATAACACTTTGAGGGTTACAAATTCTTGAGAGAAAGAGCAGAGATGCAACAGCAAAAACAACATCAAAATAAAGTTGAAAGGGTAAGATATTGCGATTAATGTTGGTAAAAGAAGTCAATAATTTTTAAACAGCTAGATTAAATAGAAGAAAATAAACATTTGGGAACAAAAAATCTCAGGAGCAAAGTTCAAAACATGGGCAAAATAAGTTCAAGATCCCCCCCCCCAAATTCCAGTAGAGGAAGAAGTTTCTAATGTTGATGAAGTCCAGAAAGAAACCTTTGTATCTGCAGATGCTAGTAGCTGGACACCACAAAAGACAACTAGGACTAACTCTAATTATTCTACTTGCGGTGCAAATGCCTATAGCGGTGTTGCCAAAGGTAAGCAAGGCACTTGGCTAGGTACCTACGGGAGGCAAGGTGCCTGCAAGGGCCAGAGGCAAGAGGCAATAAGTGAATGCCTGATATATCTTTTCCATTTAAAGTCGAGTTCTTAGAGAAACGTGAGGGCTTTTCAGTGATTTTACAACAATCACATAAAAAGGTAGCGAAATCTTGCTGCAATTGCAAAACAAAACTTGCAGACACAGTAAACAAGAAGAATGAATCGTCTTTTTCTGGTTGCAGAGCACAAGATCTGTATTCAAGTCTCTTCTTCTTCTTCTCTCTATTCTTTCCTAATTATTGTTCTCTTTTTCCTCCTCCTGTTTCATTCATGCCTATAGAGATTTCTTTTTCTTTGTTTCTTTTGTTATTTGTTATTTTTCTCAGACAAGGGCACCAGGCTATAAAATGCTGAGGTGCCTTAAGAGTTCCTACCACCTTTGACAATAATGACCTATAGTTCTGAACTTAAAGGTCATGATTATGTTCAAAACACCAACCACCATGGAAAATACCAAGTGTAGCTCCTTCCTCCATCCCAACATTGTCAACAACTAATGAAATTCAGATGCCTCTGTGAAAATCCTCAAGTAACCCACTCTTTGGTTTACAAACTTTTGTCTACAAGATCCACTTGGAAGCAGCTAGACAATTCATGTATTCAACCTTTTTAAGAGATCCTAAGATAAATTCAGCAATCAACCTAGGGTTCCTGTGTTCAATGATACAGGCCAGATAAATTCAAGAGTGCAACAAGCAGAAATTCACGTTGCAAAAAACATATTCCAAGACATTGTTGAAAACCAAAGAAGAAAATTGCTATGAAACTTCAGGGAAGCACAATATCGCACATAATGCTTTTCATTCTCCCCATTTCCACTATTTTCAATAGCCAGACGCCTTAGATCTCTAATATAGCAAAATTCGACGATTTTATTCATGACCTTACAAGCACACGACAATTTCCTATTTTCCATGGTTTCGAATTTGAAAGTCCACAATCACGAGGCAAGAACTATATTCTTTGTCGAATGCTATTCAAATAATCCACGATTACAATCATGAAACCAAAAAAAAAAAAAGCATAAGACAAAAATCAGCGCAGAACCCTAGATCCAAGCTACCAGATATCAAAGCACAAATTGAAGTAGGGGGGAAAAAAACCAAGCCCTAGCGCTAAGCCGAAATGAGATGCAGAGGAGGAGAGAAACGAACCAAAGAGGACAGGAGAGAGAAACTATTTGGTGGAATTGTTGTCCTTCTTGAGAAAGTAATCAGGAGGAGAGTAAACAAGAGCGGCAGCCATGGCCCCCGGAAGAATGGCGTACTTGGCCAACAGCGCCAATTTCGCCACCAATGGCTCTCCCCTCATAAACACCATCACTCTCTCCCTCTCTCCCCGCACTCTCTCTATCCTTTTCTTCTTTTTGCCCACTAAACTCCTCTCTGTTTCCTCGCAATTTGTGTGCGCTGCACAAGTGGACTTCAGGAAATGTCTTTAAACACCAGTGTCGGGTCGGGTCGGGTCAAATAAAGTTGGCCCCGGGAGCGCCGCCGCATTGCCAAAGCACCTGCACCATTTTAGTTAGTGTCCGAAAACGAAAATTGGGAAGACATTTGAATGTTAATAGTATCCAACATTTTGATATAGACCCATTTCGTTGCTCTTCTTGTACACAAATCCTTGATTCCACACCATCCATCCGGGCCAGATTAACAACCAAATATGTAAAATTGAGAAGAAGGCAACTATAAACTTGGAATTAAATGAATTTTAAACACAAGATTTTATATATATATATATATATATATATATATATATATATATTATCTTTCATTTGTAAAGCTATTTAAAAAGGCAGGTCAACTAACTTATTAACAACCAAGTCAAATTTTAAAAAAATAATAATAATAAAAAACTGAAAAATGAAAAAACTCTCAATTTTTCGATCAAAGAAAATGTGAAGTGAACACTTCAGACTCTATAAAGTTAGAGACAAAATGGGTATTCAAAGTGACGATCAGAAAGATTGATACCCAAAGTGTGTGAGAAGTTAATATAAATCTAATATATCAATGATAAAATAAAATTCAACCAAAGAACGAGCGAAAACAAAGTATACCTCTACTCATAGATTCTATCAATTGTAACTCTTTTTCCAATGATTCCAGACGTATAAGAAATCTTTCAAACTCTCAATTCTCTCTCTAAATGGTATGTAAAACTAATAAATTGAATTTATGAATTCTTGTTATGATTGTCCCTATTTATAAACCATCAACAACTATTATGAAAATCCATACTTAATTATCCCTTTAAGGAGTAAAAATCCCTAACTTTCAGAAATTGGTTTGTAGGGTATGGAGGGTGATGGACCACCCTCCTGTTATTATATTCTCTCACTTGATTCACTCACTCGATTTGATGATTTTATTCATGCCGAAACTTAATGAAAAAAGTACACATAAATCACAGCGACAAGTCCTCTAATTTAATAAGTATTGTCTTCTGTGTATTACAATGCATGCTACTTCATATTCTTATGGTAACTGTCTTTATAAATAAACCTTATATTTATTCGAGATCCATTTTTATGAAATTTTTTCAAAACTAAAATGTGTACATAATTTTATATGAGAAAATTCAATTCGAAATTTCATTAAAATTGAAATTTAAACTTATATTTACAATATGATTCCTAAATTTAACTGGAGGCATGCCTTTAGTCAAGGAATCAACAAGCATACATTCAGTACTAACATGTTGGATTACAACCTTATTTTTAAATATACGTTCCCTTATAACTAAGTATTTAATGTCGATATATTTATTTCGACTATCACTCTTATTATTTTTAACCAGAAACACCGTAATCAAATTATTACAAAATATATTTAATAGTTTAAGTATAGAGTCCAAAATTCTTAGCTCAGCTATGAAACGTCGTAACCACACCGCCTGTAACGTAATCTCAAAATATGCTACAAATTCAATTTCCATAGTAGAGGTCGCAATCAATATCTGCTTAGCACTCCTCCACGATATAGCTCTACCAGTTAAAACAAAAATGTATCTAAATATTGATTTTTGAGAATCAACACAACTAGCGAATTCCAAGTCCAAGTACCCAACCACCTCAAATTTGTTAGTACTCTTATATGTAAGTATATAGTTCTTGGTGCCTTGCAAGTACCATAACACCTTCTTTGTAACCTTTTAATATTTCAAATCGGGATTACTTTGATATTGTCCAAACATTCCAACTATATGCGCTATATCAAGTCAGGTATAGACTTGTGCATACATAAGATTTCCAACCACGGAAGCATATGAAATATTAGTCATCTGTTCTCTTTCCAGTTCTGTCTTGGGACACTGGTCCAAACTGAACCGGTCACCTTGGATGATAGGGTTTACATTCAGTGAGTAGCCTCGTATTCTATATTTCTTAAGAATTTTCTTAATATAGATTTATTGAGATAGTCTGAGAATCTTATGAAATTTATCTCGATATATCTTAATACCAATGATATAAGACGTATTATCTAAATCTTTCATGGCAAAGTTCTTAGAAAGAAACTGTTTCACTTTATATAACATCCCATTATCATTGGTTGAAAGTAGGATATCGTCCACATACAGTAGTAGGAAGCAAATCTTACTCCCACTAACTTTCTGGTATATACAATGATCCATAATATTTTCCTCAAAACTGAATGAAAAAACTGTCTCATGAAATTTCAAATACCATTGACGGGAAGCTTACTTTAATCCATATATGGAATTTTTAAGTTTGCAAACCAATTTCTCACCATCACTAAAGAAAAATCTTCCAAGTTGACATATGTAAATTTCTTCCTCTAGTTCTTCATTCAAAAATGTCATTTTCACATCCATTTATTACAACTCAAAGTCAAAATGTGCAACAACTGACAGAATAATGCAGAGAGAATCTTTCTTAGATACCGAAAAAAAAGTCTCAAAGTAATTGATTCCTCTTTGAATGAACCTCTTAACAACAAGTCTAATCTTGTATTTTTAATATTGCCAAATAAGTCAATCCTTATTTTAAAGAACCATTTGCATCCAATAAGTTTTACCCCATCAGACAGCTTCACAAGATTCCAGACTCCGTTATTTTTCATGGAGTTCGTCTCATCTTTTATGACTTACAGCCATAAATTCGAATCGTTAGAACTCATGACTTGTGAAAACGACTTAGGGTCGTCCATGGCACCAACACTGTAGTTAAACTCTTGGAGATAGACTACATAATCACTAAGTGTTGCTGATCTCTTGATTCTAACAAATCTCCTTAATGTCGGCTCAATAGTCTTTCTAAAAGAATTAAATTATTTTTTTATTTATTTCTAAGCACATAA
Organism: Dillenia turbinata; assembly: GCA_037126225.1. Classification (NCBI taxonomy): domain Eukaryota; kingdom Viridiplantae; phylum Streptophyta; class Magnoliopsida; order Dilleniales; family Dilleniaceae; genus Dillenia; species Dillenia turbinata. Next base: position 454,785 of record JBAMMX010000005.1, read on the forward strand.
TTTTATTTTGAAATGAACTAACGAACTACAAGTTTAGATTCGTTTCAAATAAACTGAATTCTTTTTTAATTTTTAGTTTAAACACACATTCTTTAACAACACAATTATTTGCTTCCTTTTTTTATTATTTTTTTTGTTAACCTCAAAACCTTAAAAAATTTCTCCAATTTTGTGAGTAATAAATATCTCTTTAAAATTTAATTGTAATCAAGTAGCTGAAAAGCCCATTTTTACTATATAGATATTTTGGATGATATCTCGATCCTCAGCCCAATCGAACTGCAGAATTTGAAAAGAAGAGCATAATGAGGAGAGTCGTTCAATCGAAACAGAGACAGACAGAATTTGAAAAGAAGGACAACTTGCATTAGGAGAAGAAGAGAAGTTATATGAGCAGACCATGCGCGCAAGAGAGAATCAAGTCCTGGGCTGGTGAGAGCAGCCTTTGATTTCTTTAGTTCCTTTGCTTTTTCCATTCTCTGCCTTCATGCTTGCTTGTAGTTGCTTGCTCCGTCATCTTATTATTAATTTCAGTCGAATCAGCCTTCATCAATTGCTGCTGTGTCATTTCATTGCTTGTTCGCCTCCATTCGATTCATCATCTGCACTTCGATTCAGACTTCAGTTTCGCCCCCGCTTCATTTCATCGCCATCACCGCCAATTGCCCACTGCGGTTCACTCATCACCAGCTTCCCCGATTTCACCGGTGTGCAGTCTCTGTCTTCATTGCCTCTTCGATTAATCAACCATCACTTTGTTTGCTCCCTCCTCTCCACTTCATGTTCACCAACAGCCGCCTCCGTTCGCAGCCGATTCGCCATGGCAAGCCTTCGCAGCCGCTTGCCGTCCTCGATTCAGCCATCGCCTTTCGCCATTCCAGCCATCATCATCGCGTCTATCATTCTCGAACATTCCACAGTCTGCATTCTTTTAACTCTTCTCTGTTTAATCTCTAATTTACGACATCGTCTGTTTTGCTGAATTTTATTTATTCCGTTTTACACTGCTTTCATAGTAAATTTCCTCTCTCCCCGTTTAATCTCCAGGTCAGTATGTGGTTCGATTGCACCCACAAAATTCAATATCCAAGAAAAAGGCTCTGAAGCCCAAAATGACCGAAGAGAAAACCCCGAGCATCATATTTTCTAGCAAATTACAAAAAGAAACACACAAATGAGAGACAACCAAAAGTCCAAGTGGAAACTTGGTAGATTTTCAAGAATCAATTCAAAGGATCATAAAATTGCAAAATCACATACAGATGAGAGAGACCCAAAACTCCAAGAAGATACCTGATTATCTGCAAAAATCAAAAAGAGATCCTAAAGTGTAAAATAGATACAGATAAGAAAGTTATTGAAATTTAAAACAACACTATCAACGAATTCATCTGGTATGTTTTTTATGCTAATTTTTTTCACTTTTTTTTTTCCTTCTTATTTGGTTGCTTTTAAGTTGAATTGGCTGGTTCGAGAATGGTGCAGGGAGAGAATAAGGGAGATAGAGGCCAAAAAAGAGAGAGAGAGAGAGAGAGAGAGAGAGAACAAATATTAGAAAGCAGATGAAAAATTTAGGGCGTGGGATTTAAATGAAGTTTTAGGGGAAGTTTGGGAGATCCATATGAATTTGTGGTTTTATAAATTGGCCTCCATTTCTGGACCTTATCTCTCTCCATCAAATCGCCTGCTCGGGTATCCCGCTTTTGAAGTCAGCGAGCGAAGCGAAGCGTGCCCTTCTCCTCAACCTCATCATATCATGTGGGAGGGATCTGCCCCTCTCTCGCGCGGGAAGAGTGTGAGTTGGGTGAATTACAACTTTTATTATATGGGCCAGGTCAATATTACGCACGAAAAAATATAATTCGTTTCATGAATATTTGTTTTATATTATTTTTCATAAATTTGAATGTCAACTTTTGTCATTATTATATAAATTTCTTTTTCACAACTCATTAGCTCAATAATTGTATAGAACATAAGGAAATAAATAACAATGAGAATTTTTGACTTTTAACGTTTGAATAATTATATATTTCAAATTAAAAATGTATGTTAATCTAAAATATAGATAATGCAAAAATTTGTTAAAAGTGCACATCATTACCCCATTCAAGAGAGAGAGAGAGAGAGAGAGAGATGTTCAAACGTGGGAGCATGGGAGACGAGAACATTGAGGTTGGCGCTAACGATGCTACTCCACGGCCACGTGCATCTGGCTTATACAAATCACGTCGATGTTCCCATTCCCATGTCGCCCATCTCTCTCTCTCTCTCTCTGTTTTTTCCTTTTTTTTTTTTTTCTTTTTCAATTATCTCGTGGTATGAATGATAAGCATATTTGTTTTGATCAATTGGCCCAGGGGATGAAGTTCTCGAGCTGTTTGTTGGGCCTAAAATGGAGATTTTGTTTGAGCCCGCTTAGTTTTGTTTGTTCCTGTCCCTTGCTTGATCGATGCTGTTGGGAAAAGACTGAGGAAACACGAAGGGTGTTGCATTACCATAATTCTCTTACTTCTTCGATTGGATGGAAAGGGCAAAACTATTGTTGTTTGGCATCACAAAAAAGGATGCATTTTTAAGCACTACCATACAGCAATATATCCTTGGCAATTAACCAATTTAATAAAATTTAAATTGAATTGAATTTATGCTTTAAGCTTTACTGTTCAATTATTATTTATCAATAAATTTTCTAATAGGGAAAGGGGGAAGGGCCTCTATTCTTTTATCTTTTTTTAAATTACTTGTTTTTCTTTAAAAAAAAATGTAACTCTCATCTTTCTTAAATCATAATAACAAATATATATTTATTTTACGTCTTTAATAAAATTTTTAATTTGAATAAATAAGTAAATAAAGATTAATATGGATGACGAAGGAATTGCACCTATTTTACATGATGTGGCCTTCACGTCTTTTGTGTGAGAAGGATGGCCATAATCATGTCTCTCTTGGACCATGCCATGCCATGCCAATGCCATCTCACGTTATTGAATTTTTTATATGGCCTTGACCCTTGACAGTCACAAAATGAAATGGGTCGCACTTATCACAAATTGATGACCTGACCTCTACTCATCCCCCACATCATCTTTCATCTTCATATATTTGTCTTCTCTCTACTCTATGTGAATTAAACTTGGACGGTCTCTCAATGTCTCCAACCTGTTTTCATCTTTATTTTATTTTATTTTATTTTTTTTAATAATTTGGGTTTAGTCCTTTGGGACCAACCAAATGAGGGACCGGACAATTAAACTCGGGACTGGGAGGGAAGCCTTTCCGTGTCCGTAGTCTTTAGTAGCTATCCCGGGAGTGTCTTTGTTTGCGGGCGTAAAGTGAAAAATATGAACTTTTTGGGCAGAAGAAGAAAAGGAAAAAAAAAACAAAAAAGGGTGCTCCGTATTTTGCTTCGGAATCAGAAATCTGTCCCATGACGGAAACTTAGTTACAAAAGTCCGACAAATTTTTTGCCCTTCTTTTTCTTTTCCCTGTCCACCAGTTTCCCATTGTTTAGGAATCTTTTTCATTTCTTAAAACCGGAAGCGCCCTTTAGTTAGGGTCAGGACAGGGTTGTTAGGAAAAATCAAATTATATAAGATGCTTAAAAAGTGAAGTTGCAGTCCCCTCCTCTAGGAAAGGAAAGGGTTGTATGTATCGTTTTACGTACTTAAAATTAGTAAGTACATCAAAACAGTAAAATTTTAAATTTTAATGAATAGCATGGATTAGGGTTGTTAATGATGATGGATCTAAGATTCAGAGTCAGGGATATAAAAAATTAAAAGAGATATAAACAAAATATATACGCACTATTATCATTAAAATTTTATATAAAAAATATAGTTGAATATTAAAAAAATTATATTTTTTTAATTAAAATTTAAAATTAAAAAATTAAAGAGGTGCAATTATCCATCTTTATTCACATGTGATTCCCTACTGGTTGTTAGTGTTGTCATTTTCGTACTTAAAAATGATTAAAATCTAAACTCTTATTTTACATAACTAAATATTTTAAATTTAAATTCGATCAGAGGGAGAAGTCGGAGTAGTTGTCCCGTGCACAGTAGGGTTGTATCGTTTATCTCTTATAAATTATAATTTCAAATATATATTATATTTGATATAAAATTTTAAATTACCCTCTTTCAGGATATACGTAGGAAGGATACTATGAATTATTATCGGAACCCCACCTCACCTGTAGTCAAGCAGCATAATTAGTATGCATGCCAATTCATTGCCCGCGATGGAAGTTAAGAAATATAATAGGGGTAGGGTCCAATTAACCCTCCCTTCATTTTAGTTAGGTTGTCAACTAAATGGGAAAAAAGAAAAACTTAGGACAGTCGTCCTTCGACTCCCAAATTGGGCCACGTACCATGTGATTGATGTCATTAGCAGGCCATAAGATTTGTTTGGCTGTTAGGAATGAAGACCAGTGTCCCGTCTCACTTCACAATGCAATGGGGGACAAGAATGCAATTAAGGTAACGGACGAAGGTACTACTCACTAGGTACTGCCGGTGCCAGTTGAGCACATCGCTTGACTACTGCCGAGGTGAGGGAGCCCGCTAAATAAATGCAGACTTAAGTTCATTTTTTCTCTCTTACAATCATATTTCTCGGGTTGAAATGAAAGGATTATGCAGAAAAACTTAATTTTATTTTGCTTCCAATTTTTTTTTTAATTGCAATATTATTCAACTAGCGTAATTTTTTTTAATAAAAACTTTAAAATTACAAACATAAAACAAACCTTATATAAAAAAATAAAATTGTTATTACATTAATAATTTTGTTTTATTTTCACTAAGAAGCTTATGTCTAAACATCAAACTTTTTTTCCTCCAGAAAGTCCAACCAGGCAAGGCAAGCTTTTAGATACATCATTTAATTGGAAACAAGATCATATATTAAATTTTACTGTTTTGATGTACTTGCTACTCAGTAAAAAAAAAATCTCAATCACTAAAAACCAAACAACACAACAACCAACAACAATAAGAAATGGTAATAATAAAAGAAGAAAACATAATGCTTCCTTTCCTAGAGGTTAAATTAATCAATCTCGGGCCTTCTCTTCTCAAACAGGTGAGGGTGCTACTCTTAGAACGGGACATGTCCATCCATGGTAACCTTTTATGCACGTATCGGTTTAAAATGCAGAGAGAGAGAGAGAGAGAGAGAGAGTGACATCATTCATGTAAACATGACATTATACATAAAGAAAGATAATATATACATAATATATGTGGAGAGAGGTTGTCTGGTTCAGAGTACGTGGGTTGCATGATGACACATGCATTGTTTTATTAGGAGACTCATCGACTAAAAAAGGTCGTACAAATTCAAAGGAAAGGAGGATTGGGACGTTGTGTTATGCTTGCGCCAGATTTGGCCAGCAGAAGTTCTTAGTATTTTCTCATACCGATCGCTTCTTTACGTGTGTCCCAACTTCCTCTCAAGACGTAGCTAAAGGTCCCCCCCCCCCCCAGCATCTTGACCAGTAGATTTTTCTCAAATCAAATTCTACCCCACTCGAACTCCCAAAAAAAAAAAAAATTCTGTTCTCATTTTTATTTCTCTTTTTGGTATAAAATTTGGTACATTATTGGCACTCTTTAATACGGATGGATTTAAAACTATTTTTCATAAAAAACAAAATAATAATTTTCATGTCTTTTCCCTCGTTCATTTTCATTTTCTATTTTTTTTTTAAATTTGACAGACGATTACATTTTCAATTAACTGTTTTTTAATTACATTTTAAATGCTAAAGCTAATTTTAATTATGATCTTTTCCATGTCAAGCACAGTAATCTAAAAATTATGAACAGGGCGAATTTTAACCACTATCGTTATACTGTATGATTTTTTTTTTTGTAATTTTTAAAAAATGATATAATTTTAATTTTTATGGCTTACTATCTTTTAAATAATGATGCAAATTTTAATTACAACCGTTGCATTACTTTTTTTTTTTTTTTGCTAATAATGATGCGAACCCTAACTATTATTCCTTATTTTCTTTTAAATAATGGCAGCAACTTTAACTACTATCATCATATGGGAAATAAATAAATTTGCCCAAAAATTGTTGGCAAGTAAAAACATAAAAACCAATTTACATACTCCTCTGAAGAGATTGAAATCTATCTTTTTCCTTCTATGGGATATCTGAACTCTTTTAGTATTTTTAATTAAATTATTTTTTTCAAATAATGAACTTCAATTAAAACCATTACACAATAATATGAAACAACTCAAAAATTATTGGGAAAAACCTATCTTAAAGTTTATCTTTATTACTCTTGCTAGCAAGTTTCAGTTGTTTCTTTTTGTGTGGGTGCGGGAAGATTCGAATATTATTGTTTTTGTAGTCGGTGTGAGAGAAGAAAAAAAGGGGGGGCGGGGGAAGTCACAAGTGCCAAATCCTGTAATGGGAAAATTTGAAATAATTATTGCGAGAAGAGGCCAAAAGAGATCTGCAGGGGATGGTTCATTGCTTGTTGGTTGCTTTGGGACTGGTTGGACTGGAAGCTAGACGATGTATCGGCACACGTAACATTACACTTGGCTTTCGGTGGTTTCATCCAGATTTCTTAACGATTAATTTTAATATTTCAACTGCTGAATCACAAACATAGTCAAAGAAACCCGCGGTTTTGCTTTTCACTGCTCATCGTCTCTTCTGGTTTTACAAAATCCCCATTTGGATTCCATTTTCCCTTTCCCCATCACATAATTTATGTAAGGTTCAGGTATTTTTTTTTTTTTTTTTTTTTCATTTTGACCCCGTGACTCCTTATGGATCATAAGAAAAAGCTGCAAACGTTCATCCCTCTGTTTCCTGAAATTAGATCTTTTGTGTAAGTTTTTTCTTAGTCAAATTTACGTTGTCCTCGATTGATTATAGGACTATCTATAGTCAAGAGTGGAGTGGGATGTGGTGACAGATGTTGAAGGGTTGTTGGTCAGTTTTATTGATTTTGAGATATATTATTGCGAGATTGCATCTAGTTACTTTTTTTTAATTTTATTTTTTTTCCCACACCGCGTTAGCATTTTTTGTCCGTTTCAGCAAAGATTCCTAGCAAAAGAACCAAGGCCAGCTTCTTTCTTGTGGATTTTCATCTCTCCCTCCCCCCCTTTCTTTACCGGGAAAGATTACAGGCTACAGCCCTTCATAATCTGTACAATAAGCGGTTGTTTTTCCTCTGATTCCAATTCCTACCACCCTTAACCCTTTATATTACTCTCTCTCTCTCTCCCTCTCACCGTTGTTGTTTATTTCTCTTTCAGGCTTTGTGTGCCTCTCGGCCTTCTTCTCCCACTCATCCTCTCTGAACTCTTCAAGGACTTTCTTGAAGTTTTAGGGAAAATCCCAATTGAATCTGTAATTCTTCACTCCTTTTCTAGTACTTGGTTTTTCCCAAATTGTTTTCTCTTGTTTTGTTCACCAATTTTTCTGGGGATCGGGAGATGCAACTTCAAGTAGCAAAATTGTAGTGATTAGGGTTGGTGAGGAGAGTTTTCGAGATCTAAGTTTATGTGGGTAATGGTTGATTTTTGCTAGGTTTTTTGATCTGAGCTTGTTATTTTCGTGATTGCAGGTTAATAGGAGCAGTTGAGTTCATTCGGCGGCAAACATGATGAGTGGTGCTGCGCTAGTAGCTGTTGCTGCATCTATCGGTAATTTCTTGCAAGGCTGGGATAATGCTTGCATTGCAGGTAGTTCTTCTTCCGTATATTTTGTTTGTAATGTGGGGTGACCAAAAAATTCTCATCATTGGCACTTGGATTTTAAATCCAGATTTCTTTCCGTCAATTCCTGACTCTCATTAAAGTAGATTTTTGATTTTTGATTTTTATAGATTTAAATAGGCATACCAATTTGTGTCCCATTTCCCACTATCAAGGGCATGCTTTGGGTGTTTGTCTTTTTCGTTCTCTGGTTTACAGGGAGGGCATTACCCTGGAGGAGTGGGGGAATTGAACCTGCACTCTCTGGGTTGTGAGATTAGACATAGTCTACTCAACCGAATGACTGCTGCTGTTGGAATTGAGATTTTGATTGTTATATGTAAATCTATTATAAAACACAAAAGGGCATCCGCCTAAGAAATTGGAATCTATGAAATATAGATGATATGGGATCAACAACTAGTTGTTCAGTACTGTTGCCTATTTACCGGGTGGATAGATTAGTGGCAGTGAGTATTTTTGTTTAGTCCACTCGACCGAATGACTGCTGGTGGTGGCATTGAGTCATTGATTGTTGTTTGTAAATCTATTATAAAACACAAAAGGGCATCCGCCTAAGAAATTGAAATCTATGAAATATAGATGATATGGGATCAACGACTAGTTGTTCAGTACTGTTGTCTATTTCCTGAGTGGATAGATTAGTGGCAATGAGTATTTTTGTGCAACATAATCTTTGAATAAAAGCAAGTTACTTCATTTATACACTTTGCATCTAAACATGCACCTGAATTTTTTTGCATTCCTTTTGGAAGATGCTAAAAGTAGAACTCCATTTATGATTGCAATATCTCATTCCTAAATACTTCTGAAATGCTCCTGCTTTCCCTCTTCAGGTGCCATTGTTTACATAGTGGAAGAACTTGATCTGGAAAGTACAGTAGAGGGGATTGTTGTGGCCATGTCACTAATAGGAGCAACACTGATCACAACATGCTCGGGAGCCATCTCAGATTGGGTTGGTCGGCGCCCAATGTTAATAATCTCGTCAATATTGTATTTTATCAGTGGTTTGATTATGCTTTGGTCACCAAATGTCTATGTGCTGCTCCTGGCAAGGCTATTAGATGGATTTGGGATTGGTCTAGCAGTTACTCTAGTCCCAGTATATATATCTGAGACTGCACCCTCAGAAATAAGGGGACTGTTGAATACACTTCCTCAGTTCTCTGGTTCTTTTGGAATGTTTTTGTCATATTGCATGATATTTGGGTTGTCTCTAGAGGAATCGCCAAGTTGGAGGATAATGCTGGGTGTTCTCTTTATTCCCTCCCTTATTTATTTTGCATTTGCAGTATTCTACTTGCCAGAATCTCCACGCTGGCTTGTTAGTAAAGGAAAAATGCTTGAGGCAAAAAAGGTGCTGCAGAGATTACGTGGCAGGGATGACGTCTCAGGTATGTTCTTGTAGCCTTTCTCTTGTTGTTTTATCCTGTCCATCTTTAGCTGGTTATATGGTCTTCAAAATTTACTAGATGCCTCTCCTGCAATGGTTAGAGAGAAGATAAAGAAGATAAACTTGTCTACTTTGGAGTCCTGGGAGGAAATGCTTGCATTCTTTCCTTCATGGGGATTAACATATTACGCGATACAGTATAATTGTGCTCAAGCAGTGTCTTACTGGAGATGTACCATTCAAGACTTGAAGATCTTAGTTTATGATGGCGCTTTTATTTGTTAAATACTATCTTTGTTGCATGAAACTTTCCTTTGGATAATTTTGTAAACAAGAAGGTTATATTCTTACCTTATGAAGATATTAGTCATCTACTGATATCCACATCAAAAGTATACGTTAACATGTCCAAAAATAACTACTACTATTTTGCCATAAATGTGATGCTAAGATTTGTTGCAATATGTTTCATGCATATAATGACGCATTGGGAAATGAGTTTTTGTCAGGATCGGTACTATGCATAGCATGGCATCACCCATAGTATAATTATTGGATACTTAATGATTAGAATCCAATTAGATTTGAGATATTGCTATTTTGGAAGCATAAGCTATTAAATATCCATTTTGAAAAGAAAGGAGCCATAACCAAAGCAAGTTCTCATCTGGAAAGACTCTGGAATAGATGTATTTATTGTTTCTCTAATATTGAACATGATTACCTCCTTTCCGTGACCATTTGGAAGCTTTTAATGATCTACAGGTGAGATGGCTCTGCTAGTTGAAGGTCTTGGTATTGGTGGCGAGACATCCATTGAAGAGTACATTATAGGACCAGCCAACGAACTCTCTGATGATCAGGAACCAACCGCAGACAAAGATCAGATCAAGCTGTATGGTCCAGAGGAAGGCCTTTCCTGGGTTGCCAAGCCTGTCACTGGAGGGAGCCAAATTGGACTTGTGTCACGCCATGGCAGCTTGGCAAGCCAGACAGTGCCTCTTATGGATCCTCTCGTGACTCTTTTTGGTAGTGTCCATGAGAAGCTCCCTGAGATGGGAAGTATGCGAAGTACACTTTTCCCCAACTTTGGCAGCATGTTTAGTACTGCAGAGCCTCATGCTAAAAATGAGCAGTGGGATGATGAGGAGAGTGTACAGAGGGAAGGTGAGGACTATGCATCTGAAGCTGGCGGGGGAGACTCTGATGACAACTTGCGGAGTCCTTTGATATCACGTCAGACAACAAGCATGGAAAAGGACATGGTCCCACCTGCTTCCCAGGGTAGCATTTTGAGCATGAGACGTCATAGCAGTCTCATGCAAGGTGGAGAACCTGTTGGCTCTATGGGCATTGGTGGCGGCTGGCAGTTGGCATGGAAATGGGCCGAAGGAGAAGGTGAAGGTGGAAAGAAGGAAGGAGGATTCAAAAGGATTTATCTGCATGAAGGAGTACCTGGATCTCATCGGGGGTCTATCATATCATTGCCTGGCGGTGATATTCCTGCAGAAGCTGAATATGTCCCAGCAGCTGCGCTTGTGAGCCAGCCTGCTCTTTATTCAAAAGAGCTCATGGATCAGCATCCTGTTGGACCGGCTATGGTTCATCCATCTGAGACTGCTACTAAAGGGCCTATTTGGGTTGCACTTCTTGAACCTGGAGTCAAGCATGCCCTGATTGTGGGCATGGGAATTCAGATTCTTCAGCAGGTAATTTTTGATCATAACATAAGATTGACTGAGAAGTACAGATTCTTATTCATTTTCGGTAAACGCTAGAATAGGAAAAAAGAACTTTTAATTGTGATTCACGTTTGCTGCATCTTATGCGCTTTATTTTAAATTTTATTTTTATTTTTACAATGCATGCAGTTTGCTGGAATAAATGGGGTTCTGTACTACACTCCTCAAATTCTGGAGCAAGCAGGAGTTGTAGTTCTGCTCGAAAACCTGGGTCTTGGTTCTACATCAGCATCATTTCTCATTAGTGCATTCACAACCTTATTGATGCTTCCATGTATTGCTGTGGCTATGAGGCTTATGGACGTCACTGGCAGAAGGTGACTTGACTTTTTGTCATTTCAGATTTTGCATTTTATTTTTGTTGTTGGTTGTTAATATTCATAGTAATTTATAATAACACGGCATATGATGTCTGGAGGGCTAACAGGTATTCAGAAAGAGACCTTCTTATTGTCTAATGGGTACTTGGATAGACCTCATATGAGTCATGGCTGGTGAAATAAATGGATATACTGCATTGCAATGGCATTAATTTGCAGTTATTATTTCCAAATAGAGAAATTTACCCCAAAGATGTAAATTGCTTCTAATCCTGTTCGGTACCTCTCTGTTCCTTGTCTTTGCAGGACTTTGCTGCTCACTACAATCCCTGTGCTGATTGTGTCGCTCATTGTCCTTGTGATTTCCAATGTTTTTGACTTTGGTACAGTAATCCATGCAGTATTGTCAACTGCATGTGTTATCATCTACTTCTGCACCTTCGTCATGGCATATGGACCAATCCCAAATATCCTGTGCTCAGAGATTTTTCCAACACGGGTTCGCGGTCTGTGCATTGCCATATGTGCCTTAGTTTACTGGATTGGTGATATCATTGTCACCTACACACTGCCGGTGATGCTCTCTTCAATCGGACTTGCTGGCATCTTTGGCATTTACGCAGTTGTCTGCGTCATATCTTTTGTATTTGTCTATTTGAAGGTTCCTGAAACAAAGGGCATGCCTCTGGAGGTCATCACAGAGTTCTTTGCTGTTGGTGCTAAGCAGATGGCAGCTGGCAAGAGTGAGTGAACCTAGTTGTGGTAGATCAATTCTTTTGCTGCTATATATTAGGTGCCAAGGACAGTTATTTGCCTTTGGCTCGGAGATTTTTGTGCACCGTGATTGTGTTGAGGATAAGCTTTTATCTCTTAATTCTTAAGCTTGAGTACAATGATATAAAAGTTTCATCTTTCCTTGTTCGAAGTAAGAGCTTTTTGCTGTTGGTGGTGATGATTTAATTTTGTTGCTTGTGTTTGGTTGGACCCTTTGGTGGGCAGAGATTTGGAGTACCGTACAATCGTGCAGAACCTTTGAATCATACTACCTAAACATTTTGGTGACATTTGTGAATACGAAATGCAAATTTGTAATTTGACACCAATATAAAATATTTTCTTTTAATTTTCCATGAGGGAACACCATAAGTAGTATTCGACGCACCCTACTAGAGTTTTGTAGGTTCATATAAATTTGGTTTTTAAATTACTATGTTATCTAAATTTAATTGATCCTATCTATGTAAATCTCCTCAGATGCAAAATCTTAACAGAACCCTATCCTGGGTTGAGAGTTAGGCGACCTCAAGAGGAAGAGGGGAGAGGGAAGTTAGAGAGAACCTCCATTGTGGAAGAGGAGTCTGCATTCACCGTTTAAATGAAAAAAGAAAAATAAAAGAACCAACATAAACGCTGACCTCCATGCTTGCTACTACAGTAAATTTGTGAGATTGATGAAGGCAAGTGAAATCGCCACCAATTTCCCGTTTGCCTTCTCACATCTTTCTTGTTTTGAAAGTTCTAAAACTGAAATACTAATAATTCATAGCATCACCATCACCCCAGTTTAGCCAGCAAAAAATCATGGTAATTTTTTTTTTTTTTTTTTCCCTCTTATCCGCCTCGGGTAATAACAAAATTTTAAGAAGCTCCGATGTAATTATTCACTCGGTGGAAAATACTGCTGCTTTAAACAACCAATTGTAATCTGCAAGTCGTGACACATGAACACAATTGGAACAAACAGGACACAAGTCATATTTACATCCAGCCTTGGCCTATTTCAACTGCTTCTCTGCTCGACCACAAAAGAGTCCAAAATCTAGGTCACATACAGAAGTTGGTTCTTTGTGATTGGAAAGTCTCAAGATTCTGATAATTGCAACCAGAGTGTTCATATTTATCAAAAGACAAGGACAGTCAAACTAAGCCTGGAGTTCACGGTTCTTGCAGTTTCTCAGGTGATAAACTGCTTGCGGGAGAACTTGGAGATGAATTGCTTCCAAGAGGACTTGAGGCACGATCATGTTCCAACCTAGAGGACCTTGAGTTACCAACTTGATTATTAGGACTCTGTTCAACCTGCTCATGGAACTTTGGCTGTGACCTGAATGGTCTTTCAAAATCTTTGGCATTGCTTGGATCAATCATCAATTTGTTGAGTTTTTGCTCCTGCAAAAGGTATTAATGAACTAAGATAAGGCACTGAACAGTTGAGCACAGAAATGAACTGCATCAATTGAAAAACACATTTAAAAAAAAAAAAAAAAATCCAGGATTGAACACGTGACCAACTTATTGGACTTCTTCTAGAACCAACAACCATGCTTAATCATGGTATGGGTGGTCTCCAGCGCTGGTTCCAGCCATTTTTAGCTCTCTGTATGCATTTTTAACCCCAAAAGGGGGAGGGGGATTGCGTATAATCTAGAGAAAAACAAAAAATTGCCCAGGTGGTTCCAATCACAATAATGGAAAAATTGATGAACTGATCCAGCATTTCTTATCGCAACACAAGAAACAAAAATCTGAAAAAAAAAAAAAAAAGAATCCATTCCTCTATTGCTATGCTACTTTCTAGTTGATGCAAACTTTTTTCCTGAAGGTCTTCCCTGTGAGGAGACATAAGCACCCACTCCCACCTTTCAAATAGTTTCTTAAAGAAAAGGACACTCCTAATAATTCATAAACCTTAATCGAAAGGCCTAACTCAAAACACCCACTCTTAGCACAAGACCACCTCATGGTATCCCCATCAACCATTCATTTGTGCCAGGTTTACACTTTGAAAATCTAGAGCTTTATGAGCTAAATCTTGAATTTTACAATAACAACAACAACCTGAACCTTAATCCCAAATTATGAGCTAAATCTTGAATTTTGCATGGGAAAAAAACCTTTATCCCCACTGTAGGAATTCATAATTGACAAAACAGTTCATAGTAATTGCAAGAGTTTGGAAAAGCAGTAATTAATTTCTTGAGTCTAGAATCACCATTCCTATTTTAATAACAATTTCTCACTATTATGCATTTTGACCAGGGTAAGCACAAGAAAAGAATGTTGCATCAAGCGAGGCACAAAGCATTTTAAAGAATATAAAGAAGTGCTCACAATTTGCAGAGCTTCCAGCTTCTTCTGCAATGCCTCGTGCTCAGCTTGAATTCTGAATGGAACACCATGCTTCTGGTACACATTGTTTTGAGCCAAGTTCTCATCAATATCACTTGCGGTGGTTGCAAAGGGGTGATTGGCAGGAATCCACCTTACTGTGTCAGGATCAACATCGGGGGGTATAGAATCACCTTCTTTAAGGAATACTTTTGGTCTCTTCCACTGATATGCTCGAGATCTCCGCTTCTGATGGATAGCCTGTTGTTCTTCTGTGAGAGTTACTGGGGCTAACTTATAAACCTTTCCACACATCTCCACAGTTGAGTTACCATTTTTGACCTTTACCAAAGGGTTATTAAATGGGTCTTCATACTTCAAAGGCTGTGAGCTGTAAAGAAACACAAAAATCATAACTATGCACTAGTAACAAAGCCACCAAAGCTTGACATTGATCCGATTTGTGGACACGAGCATAGGACGTGATAGTGAGTATTATTAACAAAACAAAAACAGGAAGACAAACAAAAGAGATTAATGGTGTTGAGATCATACATGCCTCTTCTATCAGATCTGAGCTGGCCACGCCTAACAAGATCAGCCACAGAGCCAGGACGGCTGTCCCTCGATTTCCTTAGGACATATGCTTTCACGGCAATGACCAAAAATGCAGTTGCAATACATATTCCAATCGTATAATTAGCTGTAGAATGTCTTCTCATCTGAAACATTAAAGTTGAATATGTTAAATAAATTCGATAAAAATCGAAAATCGACAGACAAGAGATTGATTACTAACCAGGAAGACAACAGGAGGAAGTGAAGTGATAGTTTGTTGAAATTGATCAAATGGGTATTGTCCAGAACTGGCGGTTGTCTTGCCATCGCCATCCGCGTTGTTTGAGATTGAAGCACAACAATATACTCCGGGAAAAATCTTTCTTTTGGGAGAGTTGGACTTTAAGTAACACCCATATCTAAACCCTAATTCAGTTCTAAGGTCCAGAATGTTGGAAGAGATTCGATGCTTCAATTTTTTTACATATATAAAAAAAAAAAAACAAATTGAAGAACAGACCAGATTAATCAATTTCACGACAACGACAAGGTCAAAGAAGAGAGAGAGAGAGAAAGAGGTACCTGAAAGGAAAGGGAATGAAGATGGAGAGTCCAAATTGATGACATTTGCATAGCAATCTCATTCTGGGACACATAAATACAAAGAACAATTTGGATGATTCGTGAGTTGACCTTAAAAAGCATGTTCTAAGTTGGGTATGAAATTAGATTTTAGGGTTTGTCGAAATCTACCGTATGTTTTCAACATTGAGGCGTTGGGAGTTAAGAGATTGGCAGTGGCAGCGGCAAGCAATTGAATTGAAGCCAAACCAAGGGGTGGCCCTATGAATTGCATATGCTTCGAGTCTTCCTCCAAATCCAACCAAACTCGGTCGGGAATGGATATTTTCTTTTTCTCTCCTCCTTCCCTACCGTTTCAACCTGCTTCTTTGCACGCGCCGCAAAAAAAAAAAAAAAAAAAACGAAACCAGAAAGGATTAAATTAATTCAGAGAACCCATAAAGCGACTCGTTTCGATTTTTGAATTCACATATACCATCTGATTAAAATTTTTTAAATTAATTACTTCAATTAAAAACTTAAATATAAAATCAAAACAAATAACCATTTAATATAAAAAATAAGCAAAAACCGTAAATTAACATCTATAAATTATTTGATATTAAAAAATAACTTACAAAATAAAATAAATTTAATCAATCAATAATTTTTTTAACATATGTTATCATGATAAACTTTAAAGTAAATTTAATTAATGTTAATATGTATTGTTCATTAAATTTATATAAACATATATATATATATATATATATATATATATATATATATATATATATATATATATGTATGTATGTATGTATCCCGTCAATTTATGAATTAATTAAGTGAAACACCCTTTAACTCAAACTTAATTAATATTTTATGTAAACTAAAAAAGTTTAAATCATATATTGTTGATTTGATTTTTAAATTTAACTCATTAAACCAATTATGTAATTGAATTTGGTATATGAGATGGAAGATCCCAGTTTCAAATGTAGGTAGGACTGAGGTGGTTGGGTTATTTCAGTCCGCCCACAACCCCTCCCACCGTCCATTTTGTAAAATTTCTGATGGATGGTCTACATTTTGTTTCACAAATTGCCGTTTAAGCTTCCTCCCCAAATCCCGTCGTCCGAGGTTTGTATAAAAAAAAAAATGCTGCAGTTGAAGTCCACCCGCAGGCTGCAGCAACAGCTTTCAATGTAAGGAG
Organism: Dillenia turbinata; assembly: GCA_037126225.1. NCBI lineage: Eukaryota > Viridiplantae > Streptophyta > Magnoliopsida > Dilleniales > Dilleniaceae > Dillenia > Dillenia turbinata. The sequence goes on from JBAMMX010000005.1 coordinate 471,453, forward strand.
CTTTCTTGGGAGGACCCAAACTACAACGGAAGCTGACCAGCCCGGCACCTATGAAACTGCATGGTGCCAACTTGTTCTCCTTGCTCTCAAAGGCGCCCAAGGCTCAGGAGAGGTCATGGTTCAACATGGATTAAATTTATGATCAATTGTCACATTATACTCCCAACTCATGGGCTTATAACCATGAAACGGGGCTGCTGACATAGAATTCAAATGACATCATGTTATTCTTTTTAATATTATTAACAAACATGCCTATAATATTTCCATATGACTTTACCCTTTTGTTCTTTTTAACAAATATGCTTTAGAGATGAGAAAGAATGGTCCTGTAACTTTGTACCACTTTTTTTTTTTGAAGGAAAAAAAATTAAACATGTATTTTGATTTTAGAAATTCTTTTGGTATTACAAATTATTTGTTGAAGGTTTTTTAATTCTGGTAAAAATATATTGTTTTTTCATTAAGTATGAAATCGAAATATGAAACCCTAAAATAACTTTAGGAGGCCAGGCCAATCCATTTACCCCTCTCAACCATTACGAAAACCCCACTCATGGTGCAAAGATGATGAGCGTCGTCTTAACTATTCATTCATTATCCCAAACCAAGCCAATTACCATTGATGCTGATGGGGCATTAATTGCCCACCCCAGTCATCAGTCTGTGCTATTGTTTCCGAATCCAAATTTGCAACCCATCGAAAAGAAGAACAAGGAAAAGATTGGGAAGACATTCGAGTTGAAAAAGAAGTCCCCCCGCCCCCGTAAGAAGTTCAAAAGCATGAGCATATTAATTGTTGTTACGTGGTACGACTGTCAGGGCAGCAGGTAACATATCAATCTCGCAGCCCACTCACTGGCTGCAATCAGTAGCATATGCATTCCGTGACTTGATCAACACCATTCTCCATCTCCATCACAATCTCTCTCTCTCTCTCGTGAGCGTGTCTTTCACACGATTAGGGTAGGTGCCGGATTGATTTGGGAAACCCAAAAATATGGGTAAGTATTTGGCCACTTTGTTGGATAATAATAGACCCACTATTATTAGAGGGTAATTAAATAAGGGACGATTGTACACCTGGCGATCCCTCCGAGGAGTTCGTTTTATTATGGAGGTGGGTAGGGAAAGCGTACGTATACTCATCTCAATGGACGGCTCCCGTGGAAAAGGAATAAAATTTGGGTCATTTGACTATGAAGAAACCAATAAGTTGGACTAACACCATCCTGGTTAGGTCAAGATACAGAGAAAAAGATGATACTTGTTTGAATTGGCTATTGATTTTGCGCTGCGCTGTTTTAGTTGACTATATAAAATAATATCTTCTTAATTAATTAATTTATTAATCCAATCAAACCAACATTTAGCATTTAATGTTAAGTTTTTTACTCGGTCCGCATCACTCTCACTCAGTATCAGGTTTTATTAAAATGGGAAGAGAACCAAAGTCTTGATTCTTTAATGAACTCAACCACCCATATTGCCATTTTTGTGTCCCCCACTAACTTTATTTTCAAGTTTCAGCGCTTGTGGGTTCCCTGCCCAGTATTGGAAAACACTACTCTTTTGTACTCAAATAACAAACAAAATATATCAAAGTGAAGAGCGTCTAACCCTTTAACCATGTATTCAGATTCGAGACTCCATGAGAACAGAGAGATCTCCCTCCTAATAGGTGCGATAGATTGATCCGGATTAGTCAAAATGAAACTCTGAATACCGAATAATAAATACCAAAAAAAATAAAAAAAAAAACAAACAAAATATCCTTCATCCTTTTCCATTTCCAGCAGCACATGAGACTCGGAAATCTTTCCCCAACATTTACCTTGCTTGTTATGCATCCCTAGTTTCTATTCTCAAGAAAGCCATTAAATTCTATTTTTTCCTGGCACTAAACTATAAACAGTAGCGCGATACCCACACGGGCCATTACATCCCACGAGCACGAGCACGAGCACGAGCACGAGCAATATGCACCCCCATAGGGTTCATGACGTGGCTCAAGATGTATGGCCGTGGCAGACCGCAACATGGAGGTTCAAGCAACAGTGCTGCCATCAGACCTTCACAAATTGGAAAGCAAGTGAATAAGTTATGGCAGTTTGCATTGCACTTTGTCGGTTGCCCCATAATTTTGCTCGCCAAACAAATTCATAGATGGAGATATATCTGAATATGTGTTATACTAAAGTCCAATACACTTGTATAGATGTCTATCAACAAGATTATCATACTTATCAACACCTCACATGCTATCCATGACAAAAGATAGTGCTTAGCAGACGTAACTGTGTCATTTAGGGCTGGACTTGCCCACGGACTTCAATATAAACACAAAATTAGTGACCATTTATTGTTAACTATGAACATAATGAGCAGCCACTACCCATTTTAGCAATGCAAGTAGACGTAGGAGTCAAGATGGTTTCCATAAGCTTTTGGACCAACACCTACCCTCAATATAAACACGGTTTGTTTGGCGGGTCTCCTAAGTCAATGCGCCATTATCAAAAGAAAGCCTCTTCTTCAAGAACACTTCCTTGGCCTTGAATCAGACTTTTAATTAAAAGAAATGCTTGTTCTAAAACTAAATTACTACTTGAGAACCTTAATTTGGAACCAGGTTCTACCTCAATTTATGAAATTCACAGAAATCAACATAAAGAAAGCCAATGTTGGAAGAGGGTAGAGATTTTACTTGACATTTTTTTTTTTTTTTTTGGGAGGGTTAATGTTCTAATTACAACAAAGCATATCACTTGACATTACACAGAAATCCAGCAAATCATAAAAACAGAGGAACCGTAGATTTCTTTGCTTAAAAAACCTAGCAACTAATATAACCGGACATTGTGGCACTAGAAGTCGTGGAATTTATAATATCACGAGATTAAGAAGAACTACTCCTTGGCTAGGGCAGGTACCTGTTTACAACATCATCTTCTCTCTGCTTCAACCTAGTTTCTGTGTCGGTTCCTCCTCCTCCTCCACAGCCGCCGCTGGAGCTCGCCGTCGCCGGAATTGCGCCGCACTTCTGACACCTCGCTACCACCAGAATTTTGCGACACGAAGGACACGAGGAGTGAGATCCAAGCCACGTGTCTATGCATCCGACGTGGAATTTATGGCCGCACTGCGGCAATACTCGAATTTCGTCTCCGGCGACGAATTCCGTCAAGCAAATCGCGCAATCGATGCTCACTTTGCCGCCTTCCTCTTCGTCAATAGCGTAGGTGACCTTCGGAAGAGACTTAAGGACTTTCTTCTTGAGGCCTTTGTTGGCCGGAGATTGAGATGCACCAACGCCGGCAGCTGCGGGTGAGCCGGTGAAGCGGCGGAGCCAGGCGCAGCGGACGACGGCGACAAGTCCAAGGACGCAAATCAGAGCGCAGAGAAGAGCGGCGAGGATGACGACGAAGTCAGAGTTGACGGTTGCGGTGGCAGGAGAAGTGGGGGTGGCGTCGGTGGAGTTAGCACCGCCGAGAAATCTGCGCGGATAAGTCATGTGAGAGCCGCGAGGAAGAGCGAAGACTAGACAGCTCAAAGGGAAGAGGGGAGACGGGGGGGGGGGTCTTGTTTGGGATTTTTGGGGATGTGTTTTTTAACCTTTCTTTTTTAAATTATTTTCAATAATTTTTTTGCCTCCCGGGGGGGGGAGGGGGTCTGGGCATGGGATCATGAGTTTTGTGCCTATTATATTTTTTTAATAGGGAAGCTCAAGTGAACCAACCAGTGCTACGAAAATGACATTCATCTTGTGTTGGGAAGACATGTGCCTATCCTAACACTGGGAGAGAGAAACACATCTCTCCCTCCTCTCCAGTCTCCACGGCATAATATAACATTAAATTATGATGAACAGAACAATTAGCACTAATAAATAATTAATGTACTTGAGACAGGAAAAATAAAATATACAATATCCAAAATATATATATATATATAAAATTCATAATATAACTCCAATCAATCCAATTTTTATGTGTTGAGAAGACGAGACATTTTTTTTTATTTCCTCCCTCGGACGCCGTACCTGACCTGACCTGACCTGTCCTTAAAAGAGAAGTTGTTTTCAACTTTGCTGTGAGAGTGAAGAAATCTTTAATTCAATAGGAGGCATCAATCACGGCGCAAAACAAAATCGACATTCACTCACCAAAGTAACCCCACCCTCTTTCTTTTTCCACATATAGCAATAGGAAAGGAAGCTTGTGTTTCCTTACCATAAAATCATGGTTGGATGGAAATACATAATTTTTCCTTCTTAGTATCGCCGGATAACTTTTTGATTCAATGCTATGCCATGCCATCAAAGTTAAATGCTCTCATGAAAGCGACACCCCTTTCTTTTCTTTATGTAAGCCAATTAGGGATTCTGTTTTTCCAAATTTAGATTTTTTTTTTTTTGGGGGGGGGGGGAGGGGTGATGAATATGAATGGGTGGGGGTGAGATTTACATTTCCCAGCCATTTGTTCCTCCACCGCTGCAATTGGCTTCTGTTTTCAGAGTGATGATCCAACAAAAATGTTAGTAGCCAAACAAGGCACAAGACTCCTTGTAAAACGACCATAACGTGTGAAAGCCTTGACAAGGTTTCATACTACAATAATAATAATAATAAAAGGCTAATTAAATGGTTTTCAACTACATCAGACGAAACAGGTTTGTGTCATCAAGAAGAGTTCACGTTCAAAATTCCACAACCACCAGCAGAACAACCTAAAATGTAGGAAACTGTATAGCACCTCTTCAATAGCCTGAACGAAAACCATATAATGGTGCGGGTAATCAAAAATAAGCCAAGCAATGCACATGGGAGGGCCAAGGGATGGGACATAAAGCGCATATTTTGGGAAATGATGTGCTCATTTGAAATGGGGGGGGGGGGAGACTAAGATAAGAAACATTCTTCTTCTGTCTCTGATTTTAAGGCCTTGGCCATGCATTGATACCCCTTTACAGCAATATTACAAGTTACCCCAACTACCGTATTCTAACTTCCTTGTTGATTACTCTCCAGGTACCACCTAGGGCATCTCTCTCACATGCACTTGCACATGCATGTGTACGCACAGCGCTTGCCCACACAGAGATGGCAATTTTAGCCCAAGATCATCTTGGTCATGTTTGAACCTTCTAACCTTAGAAAAATTACCATGCAAAAGGCTTATTGGAAAAATATAAGTTATAGTTAAAACTATTTACATGCTAAATTTCAATCTCTGTTCCCCTTTAATGATATCGGATTCCTCTGCCTCACTTCATTAGTGCTTTCCAAGTCCCTGTGTCAAAATAAAGTACTTTGCAGCCAGCAAAAAGCTTACCACCACAAAAAAGGTTATTGCCATTGACAATCACAAGCTACAGATGTTGAAAGATTTGGGCAATGCCAACAGTTATCAGGAACTCCTCTAACATAACTTAGAGCATCTAAAAGGCCCAAATGATGCAACCTGAGATAAACAGATCTTTTGAGAAACATTGATATAATATTTCCTTAACCTAGGCAAGAGTATGCATAAGCTCTTACTTTCAGCCATGAGATCGTCTCATTCATCCCATATTATTAGAGAAAGAAACATTGAAAGGTTAAACAAAGAAGAATAAAGGTCATCCATGGGTCCGCATGAGGAAAGAGCTGCTTAAGAGATGCCAAAGCGAAAGAAAAAAAGTATATATGTAGTAAATGAAAAGACATCCCATGTTAATTTGCCCCTTAGAAAGGCTCTTTGCGATGCATTTGTTGAAAAGAACAATAAGAAAAAGTTTGTCTGAAGGGATGTCAAAAGAGAATACTAGGGGACAAGTATTTTCTGCACATGAATTGATCCTCAGTTTAGAAAGTACACCAGCCAAACACTGTTTCATAATGCTTACAGTGAATTTGTCTAGGTACACAATTATTTGACTAGACTTGTGTTTTAGTACATAGTGTATAAATCTATGGTCTGGTTTGAAAAACCTCAACTTGGCTCCATTTGACTCAACTTGCCTCTATATTATCCCATTTGTACCATTTTTCAAAGAGCGTTTTTTTTTTTTTTTAAATAAGAAATATAGGATTTTACAAGTTGAAACTAAATTTCTCCATAGAAAAACTAAAATTATCATTAGATTAATTTTTTAAAAACCCTTCCCATCCTCAACTGAGTCTAATATTTACTTTTCAAATCGGCCCTGTATTGATCAAATAAAAATCATATCTATCCTTATAAAACAAATGACAGAAACAAATTTCAATAGAAAAAGAAGTTACATGCCTATTATCTAGCATTAAACAAAACATAAGTTTGGTCTTCACTGCATGTGGTGAATTGGGGAAGCTCGAGTTCCAGAGATGTATGTGTGTGTATATAATTCAGCTAATACAAACCAAGCAATTAATGCATTCTCACCTAATTCATCCAGGATGTGGGTTTGCCAATGCAAAATCATAGTCATGCAATGCCTTACACCAAACAAAGATTTGCATCCATCAATTTACTTTGGCAGCAACAGGAAGAAATCAGTTCAACTAGGTTTCCCTAGGCTGCTTTGCTATATGAAGTTCTAAACAAGAGGTGATGGTCAAAACCCAACAGTATATATACATCTCTAGAGGTAGTTTCAGATGATCAAACACAGGAAGATGCCACAACGAAATTTAAACCAACCAAATATTAGGCAATGGAACAATATATTATATCTAACACAATCTGATATTGGCATATGTTTCAGGTTTCCACAGGAAAAGAATAAATGGCATCAATTAAAAGGGACATCTGAGAGCCTATCCTTACCATCTAGCATCCTGCACACCATGGCCCATAGCAAAACAAGGAGGTCATATTTAGAGCCCATGCTAGAGAAGAATAGGATATCTTCACATAAAATGGGACAAAACGTTTCATTGACAGCAAATCTCATCTCCCAAATAGGTCTAACTATGCTCTCACAAATCATATCTGACATTCCATCTCCCATTCAAGTCAGCATTTACAGTCCAATTGTTTTCCCGGATCTGCAGGTATGGAACCTGAGAATACATGATGAATAGTTAACAAGGCAATTTCAAATATTCGAAGTACTTCAGAGTTAATTACATTAATGCCACTACTCAACTCCCCCCCCCCCAAAAAAAAAGTGTCTGTGTGGGTGAGTAGACTGCAGAGCGCCTATTGGGGGGGGGGGGACCATGAGTGCACATGAAAAAAGTTCCCTATCTTTGAGGCTAAGGATACCTGTCTCCAATTTATTAAAATCATCTATACATTTCCAGCAGAATTGTTTGTACTATCCATGAGGGGTTTGTTGCACAAGAAAAAGGTGCTACTTCGAGCAACAACTCCATAGACTGAGAGAGAGAGTAAAGCCAAATTTACATGATAAATGCTTACACCAAAATTAATGGACAATAGGCTTGCTTAGGCTTTCATGCATGAGCACTCAAGCAAAAAGGTTCTTTCTCCTTTACAAGAATCAAACTATACAACCCCCAAGGAAAATATATACACACATTTGAGCACACAAATATAAGTAGATACATGCATATCAATATAAAAGATCAGTAACCATATTTTGCCAAAACCTTAGAAGCAGTATTTAACGGCACACAACTGTTCAGATCACAAAAATTCTCTGGGTAGATGTACCTTTTCAAAGACTTCAAATCCAACTTTCACCCTCACATCTTGGTCTTCTTGAAAGTTACATTTGCTCCACATGAATTCAGCCGCTCCTGTTGACTTTTTCTGCCAAAAGTTGAGAATGTCTAAAAGACCGACTCATCCACAACTCTCCAATAACACCACAAAAGAATTATAGCAAAGTAGAACCTACTGAATAAACTACATTTTTCAGTTTCGAAAATTTCCAGCAATGAAGAGTATTATTATTGCCCAAAAATCAATAGAGTAAACATTATTGCCTTGTTCAGCAATGAAGAACATTTGCCTTACAGATGTGAGCACTCATGAAAATAAAGTATCATAAACTCATTACTTTGGATACTACCAGACATTTACACCTATTTATCGAAGCAAAAGGATTGACCAACCTCTTTAAAATCCTTGTCCACATAGCAACGCCCTTTAATGTTGACACTTAATTTGGGTGTCAACGGAAATGCCTTCTTTCCACGCACACAATAACGGAGCTTTTCATGTTTATCAAATTGCAGTCCCACCCCAAGGCTGGCTGATAACTACAATCATGTTGACCAGTTATCATAACAAACTAATCAAAAGAAAGTAAATTGGGTTCAAATTAAGTGACCAAAACTAGTAACTGTTGAGCAATGTTCTTACATCCGGGTAAAAGTGCCTAACAAGAGCGCTGGCATAGCTTGGAGCCCCATCACCTGTATCTAGCTCTCCATGAAGCTGAAACCCAGAAAGAATTGAGTACTAAAACAGCACTCAAAACTAAGTTAAAACAGGCCAAGTTGAACAGGATATATTCTTTCCATTGACAACTTGCATCAGTTCCATAAAGCCACTACTCGACTTCATTGTATTGTAATAATTGGAGCTTGGAGGCAGTTGGGTTCGAATGAACATATAAACTAGATGCAAAAGAGGTCAATCATACCCAAGTCATCCGGTTCTTGGAAGTACCATATATAAGTCTACTAGGAGCTGTGAATTCCACTACTAGATAGAAAATCAACTTTAACTTATGTTAAATGGACCAAATAGACCAAATCTTAAACCACAGTCCACATTATCATGTTTTGAACAATTATAACTTAAATTATCAGCATATTTTAACCAATTCAAACCAATATTTGCTTAAGAATCGGTCAAAATATGCTAACATGGATTAGCATGCAGAATTTGGTCCCATTTCAACTTTTTATATCATGTTAGAGCATGATTATTTTAAGGGTTTCCCAACTTTTGAAATTAAAATGTAGCCCAACTCTGAACAGACTAGGCTTATTATACCGTTCACTCCACATTACAGAAAACCAACAGTGCAAAATAGACATTTCTTTGCACCAAAAGAAACTAACAAGAAAAAGTCACTCACTAATTAAAGTGGTCTCGAAAACCCTTTAATTTCATCCATGTTTTATGGCCTCAATCATTAGGCATACTTGTAGCATGGCAACAGAAAATTCAAGAAATTAGAAAGTAATTTTGGGAAAATGGTCGTGGGAACAAATCGAACAAGAAAAGGAAACAAGAAAATGAGGGGAAGACATACTTGAAGCCGGGTGCTGGAATCGAGTGGAAATTTCTCCTTGGCATGGAATCTGATGGACTTGGAATCGCCCCCATATCTCAATGAAGTCTCCATCTCTCTCTCGTCGCTGGTGGGTGTTGTCTGTCACTTCCACTCTTAAACCCCAACTTTTGTGGGTTGCTGCAGTTGCAGGAAGCGGTAGGCGCTCCCCTAAGCACACTCTCCCTCTCAAAATGACCGGTCTCTCCCACAACCTAGCCAAAAGGCCGAGAAAGGTATCGGTCTCTCCCACAACACGAAATCGGATGGACTCGAAAATGACTTCTCGGTTGTCGTTTGGCAGATGTGAAAAAGAAAATGGGCCGGGCCATTCATGACCATGTGATCTTAGCCAAAGGGCCATGCATGACCATGAGAACTTTTGAGTTCAGCTTGACCCGATGGGCCCTGAACCCCCCAAAAGAAAGGTGATAGAAAGGATTCTTTTTATGAAAATTGACATTAAATTAAATTGAGATTCAATTAAAACTTTAACATAAAAAAGTTATCAATAAAATATTAATCTTTATTTATTTTTTGTGGAAACATTTAATTTTCACTTATAAAATGCTATTAGTTCTAAGAATTTTTCTCACTTTAATTGAAAAATGATATTGTATAATAACATAAAATAGAGTTAAGTGGAGTGATGTTAAGATTTTTAAAATAGATATTTTATTTTTAATTAAAAATTAGTTTTTAACTGCAGTTGCATTACATGTATAGAAAATTTGAATCAATAAATATAGAAATATATAAAAGGGTATCTATAAGAAAAATTAAATAATCTCAAGAGTTACAAACCCAAATGGATAAGAGAGAAAAATATAAAATAATAGAAGGGAGAGATTCAGAGGTTTAATAAAATATATTAGGTTAATATAGAAAATTCATTTTTTTTAATGAGAGTAATATTAATGAAAATGATTATGTTACACACGCACTTATATATGTATATGTATATTATGGATATTTCTCCTACAATAAGAGATTTTGTGAGAGTTAATGAGGAGTTATTGAGAGTTTTATTCTTTTTTACTAAAAGATGGGTTTGGGTATCAGATTTTTTTTAAAAAAAAATTTGTATGGGTTTAAATTTGGTGTTAGATTATCAAATGTAATTGTGAGGTAAGTGTTAATAATAAGTTAGTTTCGTGCAAGACACTGCGCAGGACATTACCCCTTCCACTGAAAAGAAATAAACAGCATGTTTTTGTAAACAATATTATAGGGCATTACTTACCCTTCTATTGAAATATCACAGAAAAAAGGGCATGTTTTGGTTGTTTCAAATCATTGGCGTGGGCAGCAAGGGTTTTAACTAGCATCCGCAACTCACCTCCTCTGTTTTAAAGATGATTTGATTGCCATTTTATATATTACAACAACAATAACTTAGAACTTCTGTCTTAAAATTTTGGATCGACCGTATAAAAAATAAATAATGAAATCATTTTAAAAAAAAGATTTAGTTTGTGCGGATTCCCCCCCACCCCCATCCCCACCTAAGACATTTCTCAACTATCCATCACGAATGCATTGCATCCAAATTTTCAATGGTTTACCTCTACGTTTTATTAATTCTCCTATATTTAAGTTTTCTACCTTCCTAACCGGTGCGTCCATAGGCCTTCGCTGCACATGTCCAAACCATCTCAGACGGTATTCTCGCATCTTGCCTACAATTGAACTGACTCCCAAATTATTACGTATCTCGTCATTTCTGATTCTATCAATTCTAGTTTTGTCACATATCCACCTAAACATTCTCATTTCAGCTACAACCATTTTTGTTCTTGTTGTTGTTTAATAGCTCAACATTCAGTACCATATAATAAAATAGATCTTACTGCGGTCTTATAAAATTTTCCCTTTAAAAAAGAAAAACACTTTGTTTTTTTTTGGTTTATAATGCAAAACATTTGAAAATAACCATGCTTCATGCTTGTGAATTAATTTATGGAGAGGCACCCACTATAATAAAACTTGGAATACTAAGGAAAAAATAGTGACCCCACCCCTATTACTCTTTAATGAATAAATTTCTTGTTTTTGTTATTATTCTTATGGTAAGATGTCATCTTGTTTTTTTGTTTAACGAATCACCAACATGACAAAAGAAGGAAGGAAAGAGAGAGCCAAAAAAAAAAAAAAAAGATATTAGGGAAACACATAAGGGCTATGAAGTATGAATACAAGAAACAATAGAAATTTTAATAAACAAGAAAAATTAGTAATCGGGCAGGATGATTACCAAGAAAATATCAAATCAGTAACTTATGAATAAAAAGCCTATGGATGTATAAAAGAGGAACAACAACCAAACTTTTGAAATAAAAATAACTCGTCTTCCATATTTCTTAATTAATATGCTTTAGGAGGAAAAATATTATCAATCAATTACATAAATCTATCAAATAGATTAATTTCGATATACCTTTTCTTTAAATAATATTCAAAATTAATTTTATTTTTAATTACATGAGACAATAATTTTTCATGTATGCACTCAACTGCCCTAGTTTTACCTTCAAACACTTACAAAGAAGGAATAGAAAAAGATATATAATTGAAATCCTCACAAATAATGTGCCAAAATTTTAACCGGCCACATGCAGTGGTAAGAGAGAAACACTTGCTTTTATGAAAAACTTTGCATTTGATAAGCTTAAGAGTCCAAATAAAAATTTTAAATATTTGTTACGATGTGCAAGCACAAACTTTCTAACCCAGTCACCTTAATGTTATCATCAGAAACATAATAGTTGTTGTGTAGATATGAAGGTGTTGACTGGGTCAGGGATGGATTTAGGAGGGCTAGGGGGGGCCATGGCCTCCTAACAAATTTTATGCATTCCCATGATAATCATGGTTTTACAATAGCACCCTTCACAAAATTTTATGACTCCACCCCCCAAAAAAAAGACCCGAATTTAATCATAGTCAGAGATGGCAATTATTAGTTCTTAAACACATTTTTAAGCTAATGATAAATATTTTTTCATGGTGTCCCAACATATTGTTTTGAATTTTATTTTTTATTTTATAGTATTAGAAGATAATGATATATTATTGAGAACTAAATACGTCTAAACATACCACCACATTTGGACCCACGTAAATAATCATATTAACTTGAGAAGAAAAAAGGGCTTGGGTGGTGGGGTTGGTGTTGGGTTTCATTTCCTGCTAATCGAATTGGTACCATTGCTTGCAAATTTTGAGGGGCCACAAAGTTCTTCTCTCCTAAATAGAAACAACAATCAACGGTAACCCGCCAAACAACGTAGAGAGCTTGGATCAAAAACCTGCACAAACACAAAGGAAGCACACGAAAAACCAAACCATACAGATGAAGGAAAGCATGCGATATTGGCGCGGCTCAACCCAACCACAGAGTCGACTCCACATCCTAAATCGACATTGCGATGAGGTTGAACCGAGCCAACATCACCGACGTGCTAAAAAGGTGAGATGGTCTTCTTCTTCTTCTTCTTCTTCTTCTTCTTGGGGGTGAAAAGTTTAGTTGTTTTGTCTCCCATTTATATCTTTCTTTTGAAAATTTTAAGTTGGGTTTTTGCATTTGTACGTGTTGCGGATGCGTGTTTGGTTTTCATCCAAATGGGTTGAAAACGAGGAGGAGCATTTTGGCCTTTAGAAATTAGGTAAAAGGGGACAAGAGAGACTCGTACCAAAGACATATAAAATATGAACTGATCTCTCTCCTAGGAGAGAGCCGGCCAAAGCTTTGCATGCAATTCCAAGAAGAAAATTAGGAAACACAAACCCAAATAAAGACATATTGGTTTCTCTTTCTTCCATAAATTTACTTCTGAATTAAATGGCAAAAATTGGCAAGGTTTTTTACACAAATGTCTTGCATGAAAAACGTGCTTTATTAGATTTGAATTGCTCCTCCCCAAGAGGTTTTTTTTTTTTTTTTTTTTTTTTTAATTTTTTTTTATATTTTAAGAAACGATTAGGTGTTATTAAGTCCATTTGACACATTTAAGTCTTTCTATGATCAAAGGTCACAATTAAATTCCATAATCTAGGATAGTAATTAAACGGAAAAAAAAAAAAAATCAACTGATACACAGGTGTCATACCCATTTTTTAAAAATAAGTTTTTCTCCGACAATTAAATTAAAAATCGAACATTATTTCCACGATAAATGTTCAAACCTAACATTATTATTTTACTAAACTCATTTTAACAGCAATAACTCGTTATAACTCTCGTTTATATAATTTAAGGGCAAAACCTTTTTTTTTTAAAAAAAAAAAATATGCTAGCTAAGCCAGTTAAATAGAAGGCCAATTTTACCCCCTCCCCCCCAAAAAAAAATTTATGTTTCGATGTTGACCAAAATAGCACAAGTGTTTTTTTTTTTTTTTAAATTGTTTGGAGACAATTTACCCAATTAGTTTTCTGTACTTTGATATTCAAATTACGATCCTATCCCCTAATAAGATCCATTTAATTAAAAAAATACTTTCCAAAATTAAAAATTTAAATTTTAAATAGGCCTAACGTCACCTACTATCTGCAAATTTAAAATTTCATATAAGCCATACTAAATGTCATACAAAGACTTTGAAATAAAATGTTATCAATTTCAAATGTCGCACTCTAATATTAAAAAAGCCAGGTTTTATTTTTAACATTTTCAAATTTTTTGTTTGGGTTTAATTTTTAACTTTAAATTAAAAAAATAAATCGGACAAACACTAAAAATCAACTGCAAAAATTTGTAACTCTTATTTTTGGCAAAAAGACTGGATTAACGAGGACCATCGGACAGAGCGTACTACGGCTAACGTACCGGGGTTTTGCTGATACCTCATATTTTCCCCTTCCTGCTCATATTTAGGGCATAGCCTCCAAATGGAACCAACCCCCCTCCCCCCCCCCCGGGGCGGAAAAAAAATTTAAAAAGTTGAATAGTTAAGACTAAATTAAATAATAACAACAACCAACGTCTCCTGTTCTAAAATTTTAAAATCCACCGTATTAAACACAAATATATAAAAAAAAAAATTAATTTAATTTATACAGATTTTTCTATATCATCCATTCTTATCTAAAACTATCTTTTCAACTAAATAAATATTATCATGTCTTTACGAATACATTATATCCAAATTTTTAACAGTTTATCTCTATATTTTATTAAATCTCGTATTTTTAAATTTTTAATTTTCCTAATAGATATGTTTTTAGATTTTCGTTGCACATGATCAAGCCATCTTACATAATACTCTCGTATTTTATTTATAATTGAACTAATTCCCAACTTATTACGTATTTTATCGTTTCTAACTTTATTTTTTCTACTTTTACCACACACCATCTAAACATTCTCATTTTAACTACAACCATTTTTTAGCTCTTATTATTGTTTAATGATCAAATACTCAATGTTATACAATTTCGCAGATATTACTGCTGTTTTATAGAAGTTTTCTTTTGAATATAATGGTATTGTATGATCGCAGAAAACTCTGAATGCCTTTCGCTATTTCATCCGGATCGCTTGAATTCTATTATTTATATTTCTATCGATATTGTTATCGTTTGGAATAATAGATTCAAAATATATAAATCGTTCACTTTTTTAAACTTTTCTTATTTCTAAACTAATCATTTTTTCATTATTCTGATAGTTGTCACTAAATTTATATTTCACATATTCGGTTTTGGATCTATTTAATCTAAATTTCATGAATTCCAACGTGACCCTCCATAACTCTAGTTTAGTATTGATACTATTTTTAGTTTTATTTACCACAACTATATTATTTACGAAAAATATATATCATGATATTTCATTTTGAATATTTTTTATAATTCTATCTATCATTATTAAAAAAAATATAAAACTCAATGTCGAATCTTAATAGAATCCAATGTTAATAAGGAATGTATCACTTAAATCCTCACAAATTCTTATATTGGTCATAACTTCTTTATATATATCTCTAGTAAAATTAATATATTTCAACAAAATCGTTTTTTTTATCATCGCCCATCGCAACAAGTTTTCAAAAACCCTATCATACGTTTTTTCTAGATCAACAAATACTATATATAAATCTCTATTCTATGTTATAAATACTTCTATCAATTATCTTAACAAATAAATTACTTCTGTAATAAATCATCCTAACATAAATCCAAATTGATTTTGAAACACCATCCCCGTCTTAATCTATACTCTATCATTCTCTCTCATAAATTTATCGTACAACTCATAAGTTTAATTCTTTTATAATTAAAACACTCTTATATATCCCATTTATTCTTATACAACGAAATAAATATACTCTTTCTCCATGTTTAAGACTAAATTATTAAAAAAAAGAAGAAGTTTTAAGACAACTTATACAATTATCCCATCACTACACTCTGAAAGTCCTCCCAACATAAACTGCGCCATGGTCTGACTTAGGCATGCATTGGTTGGAACTCGATTTAAAGTTACATTTAGAGAATCGAAAAACAAAATCATATGTTTGAGTGGGGTCATTAGCAAACAAAACTTCCGTTCAGGAGTGGCTTCAAAATAGGTCACCGGTAAAGATCTGATCAATGAGTGTTGGAAACCCTTTCAACATGATACCTCAACATCTCCTCATATCTCGTCAATGACATCGAGCAGATCCTCAACCTCCTGCCTCAAAGCCGAAACTTTCTGCTGCAGTGGAGCAACACGGTTCTCTATTTCCCTTCCGCCGGACTTTTTCTCAGAAGAGTCCACTATAGTGGAGTGCTTCAACATTAATTTCTCCTGCAATTCTTTCTCCTTGGCAATCAGTTCCTCTACCTGCATCGCGAGCCCCAAGGCAGAAAGCAGAAAAAGGAGGGGAGAGAAATACAGTACATCAGAATTAAGCATTTAGCAAGTAACATGCTTTTAAGCCAACAACACACACACAGGAACAATATAACAGAACCATAAAAGATGAAACCTAGAACATGTTCCAAATAATGGCAATAAATTTAGGTTAAAAGGAAACCATTCCCAAGAAGCATAAATCCAATTAGTTAAGCACCCTAAGTGTCAAACCAAACAAAATCCAAGCTGTGAACAATCAGCTCAGAGTTTTGGGCTACTTAATGTTATATGTGCATGAATTTGTAGCGTTAGGTAACCGAATGAAGTATAGCTAACCAACCTTGGGTAATATCTGGGCTGCCTGAGGAGAAGATTGCAAGAATGACAGTGAAGGCTTCAACTCCTTTGATAGCTCCTTCAACAGACTGTCAGCTGATTTGCGAGTTGCTTTACAGGCTTGAACATCTCCTGTCCTAGAGAGGTCATGCAATGATGCCTCTAGCTTATCATGAATTGATAAACATCGGTTGATGACATTCTGGATCTGCTGAACAGCCACTTGCACCTGATTTGACAAAAAATTACTATTAGGCAAGAGAACTGTTTCCGGTTAATATTGTCAAATAGGCCTTGCTAAATTACTAACCTCTTCCCACTGCAACTTTGCCAGATAAGAAGTAGAAGACTTGGAGATTGACAAATCTGCATGCATGTAGACAATACATGCAACAAAAAGGAAGAAAAATCCAGAAATCAACAAAAATGGCTCCCTAAGCATTGAAAGGCTGCTGAATCTGTAATAGACCTGAAAGATTAAAGGCGATGATCAGTGACCAGCCTAATACAGCAAATGTACCATGGCATCAATTACTGCAACTTGATGAACATATCTAGATGCTCAAAGCTACAAGGAAGAGTATGTGCCTCTACCCCTTATTCCTAAACCCATAGGCATGATTTAGAGATCAGCGAGAGTGAAATATGACCCATCATGTTATATAAAAAATTAGCAAGGTGACACCTGAAAGTACTGATTATGCTCCTGCACAACATTTGTCTTTTCTAGCACGATGACTGGTCTACCAACAATATCCAAATGGGAAAATGTTATCTGCACAAACAGAGAAATAGTAGTATTAAAATGACCAGTAAGTCAATTTCTTTACACATCAAGGAGTTCTACACAAAGGGAACAAAGGCGAGTATTTGCTCATAATGCAGCAAACTTCCCATACCTCTTCGGATTGCTTCACTGGAAACGGTACAGAGACTGAAATATCTCTTGATCCCTCAGGTAAAACAACCTGCAATAGAGGAGTATGTCAAATGCCATAATCTGACTTCATAAATGCCACTTCACTGCCATAAATATTATTGTTGCTTCCAGACAAGCAATCTGCAGTTCTGAATAGAACAGCACATGCTAGGGAAGATCAGATATCCCCAAATACGGATAGAAAAAACTGGAGTTTCAGAATACTGCCAAATACTGGTTGCTTATGCTCTGACTTGCATTACAACCAATCTTGTATCATTTACCTCATCCAAGGGACAACTAGTTACTGCTTCTTTCATGTACAGAAAAGCCAATAAAAGTGGATCCTTTAGTCCTTCAGTGTGGTCAAAGCTGTTTTCTTGGCCTATTTTAATTAATATTGGAAGAAATGAGGTAAAGAACATTCAGATGCCAGTTTCCCTAGACCAAGTGAAACAAAACACAATGGACTGAATAGCCAATTATAGCGTGCAACTGGTTACCTTCACAATAAGCTTGTCAATGACAAGCTCACCAATTGGGGATCCAAAGGAGAAATTAAGAAAACGTTTTCCTTCTGTCTCAAATAGAAAATCCTTAAGCGGCAAGCCATAGCCAATGGTAAACGATGTTCTCCAACCACCAAACATTGGATATCGTGGTTCAAATACAAGTTCTGTCTGCAATAGGGAATAGTAATTTTGTAATCAGGAACCACCATTCAAGATACCTCGATGAAAAAAACAATCCAAACCAAATATAACCACCTTCTTAGAATCACCCCACAGATGGGATGTGGAAATATTGCCAATTTCATCCCTATAATAAACAGAATGAGCTCTGGGTGGTAATTTTGCAACTAGGTGCCTGAATGCTGATGCACCTCGCACATGGGGTCTTGCCTGATAATCAAGCCTGTATCAGTTAAGAAACAATGTGAGTTAATACTCCAGGCTTCATTTGATTATGGAAAAGATTTGTTAGTGTGTACAGACCTGGAAAATTCGCCCTGGGATTCAGCACCTGCATGGACAAGGTTGTAATGCTCTATGACCTGCACATTGCCCCAATGTGAAATTTCTACTTCTCGCACCAACTCTTGAGCAACTGCAAATGGGTGATTATTCTCATAATGAATCACAATGGGTGTGTATGAGAAGGGTGGAAGGTTTTCAAATGGGCCATATCTGATCTCAGAATCAAGACCCTTGGTGTTTGCTAATTTCGTGTATGATTCAACCCTAGCATTAGAAGGCAATTTAACACTAAGAGTCTGAGTCTTGACTACATAAGGAGAGAGAAAATAAGCAGTATCTTGGAAAACAAGAAGCTGGAAATCAGCTTGAGAGATTTTCTCAGGAAATGGTTGCAGCATATGTGTGAATACTGTTAAGACATCCAAGGTCAAGCTCCCTCCCTTATCCAGTCCCTTTGGCAGAGATACTGAATAGAAGGTTAATCCTGGAGGTATCTCTTCCGGATGGACAATTTGTACAGGGAAACTACTACCAGCAGATTTTGCTTTCCCTTTCCCTTCAATAGGTACTGCCACCAAATATGCCAAGTGTTTTGCTTGATGATCAGGAATGGCCAACAAGAGCTCTGAAACCAAGTCATGTCCTTCATTCTCCACCTGCATATTCCAGAAACCAGGCAACAAAATTTCATATAAGAGGCACATGTAGACACAAAGTAGAATTAAATCACGTTATTTCGTCACACAGATTATAGGTTCTTGAAGCTAGAACATTAAGTTAAAAGACTATTTTCTGTAGCAAAAAATAAAGCTATAGCAAGGCACCTTCAATGTTGAGGAAATACGCACAACCTGTGATGTTAGGTCGACCTGCACCGACAGATGCGATGGATATTAGCAAGTTCATCACTAAGAGTCTACCACTCAATGCTGAAGTCAATCGCCCACCAAGTTGAAGAAATAAACGAGTAACAAAATTCCATTTTCAATCAATGACAACAAATTATACTTACTTTCGAGAAAGCAATTATACCAAGCAGACTCAAGGGAAGTGCAAAAAAGCTTTGTGGATTATATCAATCATAACTTGCAGGGACAGAACAACACACTAAAAAGATCCTAAGATAAAAGAGGAAAATAAATTGAAACACCCTGAAAACACAAGATATAGCTACACAAGTATAGGATCTATTTATTGGAACTGCATTGGTCTAGCTCAGAGCTTTCTACAATTGATCAAAACATATTCATAGAATAGGATACAAGATAACCAAAGCTTTGCCCAGGTGGGTTGTTTTGGCATTGAGGTGGTTTATTCCCCTCTAAGTAGTAAGGGTCAATATTTTATCAGCAAAACGTTTGGAATGCTGCTGTAAGGATTGTTTGAATCAAAAGTATACCAAAAACCCTAACCTCATTTAAGTAGACAGAAGAAATTGAAAAAAAAAATCCCAATTTATAGCCGCACCAATTCTACCTGTGTAGACACTGGACGCGATAAATAGGGTACCCAATCAACTATTTACTGACTTGTAGTTTTCAGCTTCCTTCGTTAGCATTTCTCAAAAACTTCGAGGATAGTGAATATGAGATCACTATGACCCAGGCATGGTCATGGTTTCTAGAATGTTGTTTCTTTCTTTACCTTAACATGATATCTTCACCAAACTAAACAGAAGACACATTAGTTAAGCATGAACGCGGGCGGTGAACCTGATGGGATTACGATCGCAAAACCCTAAAAACCAGAATCGATCAGGGGTGCATTGAAGTGGGAACCAGTAATCAGTAGTCAGATTTTCTACAAGTATTCGTCAAATTCAACTGTACAAATGAAGATCGATAAATACAGGAGAGAGGTAATACTGACCCGACGATCAACCTTGGAGAGAACAAGATCGGAGAGAACAGGTGATGACAGAAAAACGATCGCAACCAGAAACAGATCTAACCTAAGCCTAAACCCCATGTTTCTAGAATTTTGATGCGCTCGGTCCTCACCGAGTAAATTGGGATTTCACCCTCACCTCACTCCTATCCAATGCTTGAGTGCAAGCCTTTTGAGTTTCGTCGGTCTCGTCTGGATCCCGAGTCTTTGAATCCTGAATCTTGACACCAGCGCCACAGAACTGGGTTGGGCTTGGGCAAAACATCAAATGGGCTACTTAGAGAGTCGGCCCGGTCTTTTTTAAGTTTGCGATATTCACATTGCAAAAACATAATCAATTATTTTTTTTATAATGAAAATTCAATTGGTGTGTGGATTAGGTTTTACTATACTCTATCAATGTGCAACTTTAAAATTGAAAAAGTATTGTAAGATGTTGTTAGACATAGACGGTGAGATGATTTCAAAAAGTATAGGTTTTGTAAAGTTATTAATAAAATGGCAAATGGACAAATTTATTTATATATTTAAAAAATTATATTTTCTACTTCAATTTACAGACATTATATGTGAAGTAAGACAATATTTATCAACCTCCCCAAAAGTAAAGTCATATTATTAGAATAAGAATTCCATAAATGCTGGAAAATATGAAAGTAAGAGACAGAGACAAAGGGAGATGCCAAAAGGATAAAAACAATTAAGCCATTCATTAAGCATTCTCATTTAGATTACAAATTTACACTTAAATATTTCTTAATATAATAAACAAGAACTATAAATATGAGCATATTATAACTGGAGCTGTATTATCAAATCTCACACCCAAAAAAAAAGGAGCCAATGCATCAAAATTGGGCATTTGGAAATGGTATCATGACCAACAAATTGATCAGAAACTGTGCTAGATTGACCTTCAAATGGAAGGAACTAGAGAAGAATCCAAGGAAATAATGAAGAAAAAAAATGATATGACACAAGCCTTCTTGTAGATCCAGTGGCGTGCTGAATTATTCTCCTGATGTGCCATCTTGGGACATTCCAAGGTAGCTCTTACATCAAAATCAATATATAATTAGATAATCACCGTTAAAACATTTGAGATAATGTCATTTATGTTTTAATTGAATACTTGAACTATGCAACCATTATGTTATGGTGCTTGAATTGAAACCATATTCACCTGATTTTAGTAGCAATCAACTCCCTGCAGGAAACTGATTCATAGGATGGCCAAATGTTCCCTGTCAACATATTGCATATAACCAGCAAAAAAGATGGCCGTGCCGCTGTAAGGATTTCAACTGATTTCTTAAGAGGCCATGAGCTTTGGCATAAACTGTTGCAATAAACTGACGCTGAGAAATTAAAACAGCAATAGATGAGTAGATTATTCAGGGGGCAGGAACAATACAGATAGGCATTATGCCATCAAGTTTCTGATTTTTGAAGGCAGTAAATCAGTTTGTACCATGTCTAATGAAGATAATAGAGGGCCATGATTCCTTTATCATTTTAACATGGGATCCGTGGGGACTTCCAGCATTTAGTGCAGCCCGAAGGTAGACAGACCAAACAAACTCATGCTTCTACTCACCGCACCAAGTACCGCCAACCTTGAGATTATAGACCATACAGGCTGCTTAAAGCAAAAGAATCATGAGTCGGTACCCTTCCATATAAGTCAGTGATGCTTAAGTGGTAAGTATTGTTTCAGATGCAGAAAGAATGATGCTGCTACATTTTTTTTGCAAAAATCAGTACTTTTTTATCTTCAAGCGTACATAGGAGCAATAACTTATGGTCACCTCTTTTAAGAAGATATTGACGTGAGAGAAAGATCCATTCTTTGTGATGAGAGCACTTTGAATTGCCCTATAACAAGAAAATCAGCATGCCACAATCAAAAGACAATATTTATGAGAGACTCTAAGATTTCTGAAAGCATTGATGGGATTGAGACCTCTTCTGGCCTGCTGATCCATCCCGAAGCAGCAAAAGGCTCCTCAGTGATGGAATAGATATCCCGGATTTAATTGTATTGAACAAAGAGTTCTGTATCTTCTATCATATAAATAATCCCCTTCAATTTTTCATATATATTACTAGATAGTGGGTGGTTTATATCATCTGCAGTAAACGCATGAACTCTATTATCAACCTCAATCCAACTACAACCAGGATTCTTCTGGATTCCCTTCTCTCTCATCATTTTCCTTATTCCTGCAACACCTCCCAGTTCACCAGAACCTGAATAAATATTGGCCAAAAGGACATAACTTCCAGAGTCTTCCCCATTCAGTTCAAGCAAGTTCTTCACTGCTACTTCAGCTAATTTGGTGTTTCCATGAATCCGACAAGTACCCAGTAAAGCTCCCCAAATGCAAGCATTAGGTTTGAAAGACATCCTGTTAATCAAATCTATGGCCTCTTCTAGCATACCAGCTCGGCCAAGTAGATCTACCATGCATGTATAATGCTCACTAGTTGGAGATATGCCATGATCTTTAGCCATAGAATTGAAGTAATGTTGCCCTTCTTGCACAAGACCAGAGTGGCTACATCCTGAAAGAACAGACACATAGCTTATATGATCAGGCCTAAATCCCAATGCTAACATACAGTTAAATATCTCAATCACCTTCCTCCCTTCACCATTCATAGCATACCCTGTCATCATTGTGTTCCAGGAGATCAAGTCCTTTGTAGGCATTAAGTCAAAAATGTTCCGCGCTTCTTTAATATGACCACATCTCGAGTACAATGTAACAACACTATTTGCAACAGAAACATCAGAAGCAAGTCCATTTTTCTCTGCTATAGCAATACTTTGGTTTCCAAGTTTAAATGCAGCTGACTCAGCACAGGCACTAATCATAGTCGTAAAAGTAATCCAATTAGATTCAATCCTTTCCCTGAGCATAACAACAAATAGTTTAAAACCCTCCTCCCAAAACTGATGTTGCATATATGTGGCTAACATTGAATTCCAAGTTATGACATTCCGCTCTGGCATTCTGTTGAAATATTCCCGGGCATGCACAATGTCACCAGTTTGAGAGAATGCAGAGATCATGGCTGTCCATGATATTATATCTCTAACAGGCATTAAGTTAAAAGTATGGCTTGCATGCTTAATATTTCCACACTTTGCATACATAGTAACAAGAGCATTCCCAACTGGAATAGCGGACTCAAGTCCACTCTTAACTGTTGTCCCATGAAGCTGCTCCCCAAGACTAAGATCTTTCCGAGTAAAGCACGCACCAAGAACAGTGGCAAGAGTAAACTGGTCTGGAGCCAAAGGAACCTCCCTCATTTGATTGAATAAAGCCAATGCTTCAGATTCAAGCCCACATTGGGCAAGCCCTCCAATTAATGAAGTCCATGACACTGCATTACGTTCGCTTAAGCTGTCAAATACTCGCCTAGCAATCACTATGCGTCCACATTTTGCATACATATCAATCAATCCGCTACCAACATAGAAGTCCAGACCTGGTTCTGTCCGGACAACCCAACCATGCAAATGAGTGCCCCATTGGAGATCATTAATGCTAGCACAGGCACTAAGAACACTGGCATATGTCATGGAATTAGGAGTGAAACCCTGATTGCACATCTCAATAAACATCCTAAGAGTTTGATCCCCCAAACCATGTTGAGACAAGATCGAAATAATAGTGTTCCAAGACACATTGTCACGTTCAGGCATTTGATGGAACAACTCAAGAGCTCCTTTAACACCATATAGCTTTGAACGTCCATAAATCATGCAATTCCAACAAAACAAACTGGGATGACTAATTCTACAAAACACTTGTTCTGCAGAATCTACTTCTCCACATTTAATGTACATATCAACAATGGAAGATTCAATATACCGGTCTCCTCCCAACCGAAACGTTTTCACAAGACAGTGCACCTGTGACGCCAATTTGGATAGTCGAAGACTGCCGCAGGCCTTCATAACACAAGAAAAGGAGAAAGGGTCAGGATAACAACCGTTATCTCTAATCATCGAAGCAAAAACTCTTATCGTACGATCCGGTCTTCGATTATGAAAATAACCAGACATCATCGAATTCCATGAAACAGTGTCTCTTTGCTGAATTTCATCAAACAGTTTCTGTGCTTCATTCATTTGCCCAGAATCCGCCAACCCATTAATCATCGTATTGAAGCTAAATACATTTGGGTTTTCGATACACCCGAAAACGCGTAAAGCGTCATTGATTAGACCGCAGTTGGAGTACATGTTAAGAAGATGGTTTTGGAGGAAAATGGAAGAGCCGAAGCCAGAGGTTATGAGGCGTGCATGGAGTTTTTGGGCAATGGGTTTTGACTCGAGGGCTCCACATGCTTTCATTGATTCGTAGAAGTTCTGGGTCGCCTCCATGAAAGATTGTTGAGGAGTGAGGAAGTAACAGAAATCTGTTTTCCTCCATAGATGGTCTTCGTGGGATACCGAGTGAAGGAAATAACGAGACAGATGAAAACGGAAACCCCATTTCACGCATTTCCGTTTGGTAGAGAGGATGCCGATCATGCACTCACCAGTCACCACCTTGGCAGAATTGCAGAGCTTGCGATTTTAAATCGGGAAAATAAATAGAAACCTGACATAAAACTATAAAGCAGGCTTCTTTTAGTACCTTTCGGTTTGGTTTTCTGGAGGACAAGTAATTCTGATCAGAAACAGGACCTACCGGCGGTTCTTAATTCCAATATTCCTGTGTGTTTAAGAACGTTTAATTCTGTTCAGAGGATCACATGTCATTTTATTATTTCGTAAATAAAAAATAATAATCATTAAAGTAAAATTTTATAATTATAATCTTACGAGGGATTATATAAAATTTATATATTATATATATATTTTTTTTTCACTCCGCTCCTTTGCCCTTTTCGTGTTGGTTCTCCTGGGAAGTATCAGTAAAGCGTTCATCGTACCCAGCACCAACCGCAACAATGTGGCAAACAAATCAAACTTATGCTCTCATACATTGGGCTGAGGGCTGACTAGTTCGATGACTGATATGAAAAGTCAATGCATGTAGATATTTATAGTAAGACCACACAAATAGTAGGATCACTGGAAGGGATCCTAAGATGTCCTCCAATAGATTTTATGATTTTTTGACTATGAAAAATTAAAGAACCTATGTAATGAGTGGAGTAATCTTGCTACACGGCACCTATATCCTATGCACAAGGGATGACTTACTAATGGAAAGAAAGGAAATCAAAAGGAGACTAAAAAACTAAGAGAAGGAAAAAAAAAAGAAAAAAGAATGACAGAATGTTTTTGGAGTTTTTGAATAATGAAAGACTTAGAAAAGTAAAGGGATATGACTCACGGCCTTGAGAGAAGAATTGTCCTGAGTTTTTGAATAATGAAAGACTTAGAAAAGTAAAGGGATATGACTCACGGCCTTGAGAGAAGAATTGTCCTGCACCGCAAGGATCTCTCAGACAAATGCTGCTCTTTAATAGTCGAAAGTCTCGCCACACTGCACCACAGAGATCACTTGTATGACCTTACAACTCTGCACCTAAGGATCACTCGAGTTGTGTCAAACAAAGGAAGGTTGGGGCGTCAAAAGACAGCGGCCTAACACTTGATTCGTATGTTCTAATTCTCATATTCTCTCGTGGAGATGCAAAGGGACGAAAATACAGATGTATTTCTGGTATTTCATTGATAAGAAACTTGTTGAATGGTATGAATACAAAGGGAAATGCCCTGCCTATTTATAGATGAAGGCTAGGGACGGAAAGGGTCTCATTATATGACCATTTTTGGACTAAAAGACTCTATTTGTCCTAATAACTGCTGGCAGTTATTTCTACCATTATTACACCAATTGTGCCCTTAGAAAAATACATGGAATTTATTCATTAAAGTAGTTATTGCCCTGGAGCTAGTGGATTTTGGGCTACTGCTGTATTGGTGCAAAATGATGACTTTTCGGCCAAAGCAGATTGCTCGTTGTCCTTGTGCATTTGTGAAGGGCTGTCTTGGTTCATTGCTGCCTGCTCACTGTCCAGAAGTGTCTTCTCACGTCCTAGCATGGTTCCTTTGGCTCTAGACTCATTCTCAAGCATTGCTTTGCTTGGTTCTTGTGTCTCTTCATGTGCTGTACGTGCATGGACTGGTTTTTAGCCTTTTGCTGGTGTCTTTTCCTCCTTGCCGCATTGCCTTGGCTTCTTTTGCATCTTTTGGTTCGTGCATAAGTGTTTGCTACTCAATTATGTTTTGTAAAATGTTGTCCTTTGGCTTGCGGTTGCTTGGGTGATTGCTCATGCATTTCTTGTCATCGCTCGAGCATTAGTGCGTGCTATTACATGCTATCCGTGGCTTGCTGCACATTGCTCGTGGCCTGCTGCCCATGGTATGTGCTATTAGGTTCGTGTGAACCTCCCAATTACTTGAATGGGCTTTTTTGCTCGGTTGGCTGCATGTTATGGCTCTTGGTTGAGGACATTCGTTTGTGGGAACCTCCTCTGAAGATTTGTCTTTATGAACCTCATTTAAAGATATGTCCTTGCGAATCTCCTTCGAAGATTTGTCCCTGTGAACTTCCTTCCAAACTGCTATCTTTTGCTTGTGGCCTCTTGTTTACACTTTTTGCTCATTTCCTTTCATATAAACTTTTCGTGCACTGCTCATGGCTATGGGTGGTTCCGCTACATTCGCCCCTCCTTAGAGACGAACCTTGTCCTCAAGGTTGAGAGGATAGCTTTCGTGGCCGATCATCCTTGTATCTTTGCTTCGGTTGTGACTCCTCCACTTTGGCTGCACCTTTTTCTTTGAACAGTCTCCTCTTTGGATCTTTCTTGAGTTATGTCTCTTCTTGGTGAATCGGTTCCTCAAATATACTCTCTTGCCGGCTAGGAACTCCTTGTGCTCTTGTTGAGAGCTGAACTCAATACATTTTGGCCTTCTTGGTTGTAGTCTTTGTTGGTTGGCCTTGGATGGACGTGATACTTCATCTTGCATCTTCAAATTGGCATGTGATGATGATCCGCTGCTATATGTAGTCGAGCTGATGGTGGCCTTTCGTATGGTGCCTTGAAAGGTGTCTTTTTGATGGTGAATTGTGGCCGCTAGTTCTTGCCTTTCGCTGTGGGTTTCTGGGTAATTATGTGCTCCTTTGTCTACATTTTGTTGATGTTTTGGACAGGTTTCCTCATGATTGTGGACTGGTTGCTTTTTGATGTGGACTATGGCTGCATTTCTAACTTGATCCACTTGTCTTCGTGCATGAATTCCAATTGCTTCTTTGGGTAATCGATGACAATTCGTCCAAATGTTGCGAGCCATGATACTTCAAGAACTACATCAATCTGAATCTTTGTAAGTAAATAAAGATCAGTTTTGAACTTGTACCCATGAATTTCGATGGTGACTCCACGATGAAATTTTGAGCATTAAAGTCTTTCTCCGGTTGCGGTCTTGACTTCAAATGGTTTGACTTGCTCCATGGGTAGTTGTAGAGTTCTTGTTGTCTCTTGCTTGATGAAGTTGAATGGTGAACCATTATCAATCAAAATGGTGACTTCTTGCTGCCCAATTTGAGCCTTGGTTCTCCAAGTCTTTAGATCTTCAATCTTGGCTAAGGCATGGATGGATAGGAATGGTACTTCATCACTTGGTGGCTCTTTATCAATTAATTCCATCTTAAGTGGTATCTCTTCATCTTTAATAGGCTCACTCCTGAAAGGTTGCGGCTGTTTGCTCTTTTGGTCACTTGTTATCACCTCCTTGGGACAATGACCTTCGGACTGCCTTGCTCCTTTCTTTGCATGGATGAATGACTCTTGATCTTGCTGGTCTGCATCTTGCTTGGCACCAATGGGCTTCTTTTTGGATGCCAATTGCTCCTCCTTGATGGTAGTTGCTGCTTCGTGATGATGATGTGTCTCGGGCTGCAATTTGTAAGGCGTGGTTGTGGAGTTTGATGAGCCTTTTTTGGTTTGAGCAACATGCTGATATACTGGTTGCTTCATCTTCTTTGTGGCCTCAAAATACGGTTGAGGAGAATCAGGTGGTTCCTTTTTGATAGGTACCTTCTCGGCCAAATTGTAATGAAAATTGTGGTTGGTAGGGTTATATGTTCCCCAAAGGGTATGACTATTCGGTTGAGGTGTGGAAGGGGTACACGGGTAGGTGTATGGTTGAGGACTAAAGGGATTGAAGGGTAAGTGTTGGGCTTGGAAAATGAAAGGTTGGGTATTAGGGTAGGGAAAAGGATGGGTATGAGTTTGGGTGGTGAAATGAAGGAGTGTATTTTCGAATGGAATGCTGAAAGGGTGAGTATTGGGGTAAGAAGGTAAAGGGTTGTAAGTTTGGGAAGTGGAAAGGGTTTGAGGTACATGACCTTTGATATGGTGGCTTGGATCATGTCTCTTGGCTTGAGATTTTGGTGTTATATGTTGCTGTCCACTGTCTTGTGGTGCGGTTTGTGACTCTTGGACAGTCCTCCTTATGGATTTCTGCACCATGGCATTTCTGGAATGCCTCCTGCTGGTTGCTGGTTGGTTTGTTGCAGCATGGGCTGCTTTATTGTTATTGCTCCCGCATGGCTTGTTTTGCTCCGGAATGGTTGTTTGTTGGTCCTCTTTGTTGTAGTTGCTACTGCGGGGTTTGTCATGCTCCAAAATGATTGTTTGCTGGTCCTCTTTGTTGCTACTACATGGTTTGTTCTGCTTCAAAATGGTTGATGGCTGTGATACTTTCTTCATGGTTGAAGGAAGATTTGTTGTGGATATTGTAACACTCATAGTTCTTGGATCGCCCGGATGATGATGAATCCTCTGATATATTTTGAATAATGCTTGTTATGGTGGCAAGTTTTTGCTCCATATGATCAAAACTTTGGTGCATATGGATCCTGTGATCTTCTGACTCCTTCTTGATTTGTTGAATTCTCTTTTGGTGTGGAAGTCTCTCTTGTTGTGCCATGAGGGTATATAGAATGAAAAGTGGACAGAATGTTTCTTTAAGAAAACAATGGGTTTATGACTAGGAAAATAAAGAAGTCTCTTCAAGAGATGTTCTTCACGGATGGAATAAAAAATGGTAGGGCTAGACTAATGACACAAACACAAGTGGATTCCACTTGTCGATGGCTAAATCACTTATAAAGGAGATAGACAAAAATGAATGGTAGGGAAGTTGAAATCGTTTTTTCAAAAGTATGGGTGGAACATTCTTCAAGGGATCATAAAGATCTCTTTGGAAGAAATGGACACAAAATGTTGTCCAGAAGAAAACAAAAGAAATAAAAAATAAAAAATGATAGAATTGGATAAAAGAGTATTCGGATAAGCCTTTCAATGAAAAGGTGGTGGAATAGATGCAGTCCACTAAAGATGGCATTCGGGTGACCCTCAAGCACCAAATTGGAAGGGACCCTAAGATGTCCTCCAATGGATTCTATGATTTTTTGACTAAGAGATGCTAGAGAACCCATGTAGTGGGTGGAGTAATCTTGCTGCACGGAACCTATGTCCTATGCACAAGGGATGACTCGCTAATGGAAAGAAAGGAAATGAAAAGGATACTAAGAAACTAAGGGAAGGATAGAAAAGAAAAGAATGACAGAATGTTTTTTGGAGTTTTTGAATAAGGAAACACTTAAAAAAGTAAAGGGATATGACTTACGGCCTTGGAAGAAGAATTGTCCTGCACCGTAAGGATCTCTTGGACAAATGCTGCTCTTCAATGGTCGAAAGCCTCGCCACACTGCACCATAGGGATCACTTGTATGTCCTTACAACTCTGCACCTAAGGATCACTCGAGTTGCGTCGAACAAAGGAAGGTTAGGGCGTCAAAAGACAGAGGCCTAACACTTGATTCCTATACTCTAATTCTCACATTCTCTCATGGAGATGTAAAGGGATGAAAATATAGAAGTATTTATGGTATTTCACTGATAAGAAACTTGTTGAATGGTATGAATACAAAGGGCAATCCTTTCCTATTTATAGATGAAGGCTATGGATGGAAAGGGTCTCATTACATAACCCGGCTGGCAGTTATTTCTACCATTATTACACCAATTGTGCCCTTAGAAAAATACATAGAATTTATTCATTAAAGTAGTTATTGCCCTTGAGACTAGTGGCTTTTGGGTTGCTGCTGTATTGGTGTAAATTGGTGACTTTTCGGCCAATGCAGACTACTCACTATCCTGGTGCATTTGTGAAGGGCTGTCTTGGTTCATTGCTGCCTGCTCACTGTCTAGAGGTCTCTTCTCATGTCCTAGCATGGTTCCTTTGGCTCTAGATTCCTTTTCAAGCATTGTTTTGCTTGGTTCTTGTGTCTCTTCATGTGTTGTACATGTACGGACTGGTTCTTGGCCTTTTGCTGGTGTCTTTTCCTCCTTGCTGCATTGCCTTGGCTTCTTTGCATCTCTTGGCTCGTGCATAAGTGCTTGCTATTCAATTATGTCTTGTGGAATATTGTCCTTTGACTTGTGGTTGCTTGGGTGATTGCTCATGCATTTCTTGTCATCGCTCGAGTATTGGTGCGTGCTAATGCATGCTATTCGTGGCTTGCTGCACATTGCTCGTGGCCTGCTGCCCATGGTATGTGCTATTAGGTTCATGTAAACCTCCCAATTACTTGAATGGGCTCTTTTGCTTGGTTGGCTACATGGTGTGGCTCTTGGTTGAGGACATTCGTCATTGCGAACCTCCTTCGAAAATGTCCTTGCGAACCTCCTTCCAAACTGCTGTCTTTTGCTTGTGACCTCTTGTTTGCACCTTTTGCTCATTTCCTTTCGTGCAAACTTCTCGTGCGCTGCTCATGGCTATGGGCGGTTCCGCTACAAAGGGGCTACAAGCAGTGACTCCTGGTATAGCAGTAAAAGCAAGATGTGTAGGTCCCTTAGGAACAACTCAAGCGGTGGTGTCTCTCCACTTTAATCCTCCCTTTTTCGATTTTGATCCATTTGTTTGCAAGATATGTTGGCAGATCAACTAATCAAATTCTGTGAATGCCAATGGAGAAGAAACCTCTTTAAAACTGTTACATTCTCCTAGAAGCAGAAGAAACCAAAAGCGAAAAGAATGGTCTAAATTCATCCAACATGGACTTTAAATCTGAAATATCCTATGTTCCTTCTTGTGAGACTACTTGCAAAAATGTAGCTCCTGGCTGAATCATACAAATCAAATGACTTTGTTAATCTTCAAGTTCAATCAAAATAAACCCTTCAAAGCATAGTGGAGAAAAAGGAAAAAGAAAATACACTGAGAACCTAAAATTAGTATATAAAGCTCAAGGGAAGGCTGCAACTGTGATGAGAATTTTACCGGGATCTCATTCATTCCTTTTTGGCCGTAGCCAGCCTCTGGAAGAACAATAACAATCCTCTATGTAGAATGACAAAAGACAGATGGTTTTTAGGTATTTATAGTCAGCATAAATGGAGACACCAAATCAAAGTTTTGAAGGTATGAAACCACAAGCAGAGGATCAATAGAAGAGCATTTGTTATTTTTCCTCCCACTTTCATCCCTTCAGATATAGTATACTTGGCTGCAGGGGGTTTAGGAGCCGCTTGTGCAGAAAATAAACCATTCGGGTTGTCAACAAAATCGTGCCTCCATTCCTTGCCAGGAGGAGCTCCAATCATGAATTCATATGGCTACTTAAAAGAACAAAGAGGAGGTGTCAGTTACTTGACATCTAAGAAGATTCTTTTACATTGTCACAGCAATGTTGAGAAAGAGGGCAGCAAAGGACTCAATTCACAGCTAATCGGCTTCAAGCTCATGAAAAAAGATAAAAAAACTTCTAAGACCATATTCAGGCAACCCAACTGATGGCTTATATTGTAATTTAATGTCTAGGCTCAGAGCTCAGGCCAGCCTATTCTGGTACTACTTCCATGCCAACTCAAGTAAGGCTTAGTCCCAACAGAGTCAGGGTCAATATTATTGAACTAGTTCCACGCCATTTACCTAAAATTTGATTATTGCTCTCCTGTTGTTGACCATATGATGCCCAAAATCAGGAGCTGATTTGTTAACAAAAAGAGCAACTTCTTACCAAGTAGGTGCGGATTGTGTTTGGGTTGGCAATGGCAAATATTAAGGAAGTTTGTATCCTTGCAATAGTAACGACAATCATCCACAGGGCTTTCAGTGCACGAATTACAATATCAAGCAAATTCATTAACGGTAATCAATTGTAAATGGAAATTAACCTGTGCTATGATACGATTTCCAGCTAAGAGTTTAGATTCCGGACTTGACACGGCTGTGATACCACGGTAGATGCAATCAAAATGAACCTCTAAATTAGTAAAACCAAAAGAAGGATGGGCAAGTTCAGTTCTCCAGTGTTAAGTCTTCGGCTTGAATTAGTGACAAACCTGGACTGTTGACCCCTTTCAGCTACCGGACAATTTCCCTCAATAATATCATAGTATTTGATTTTCAAAGTTCAGATTCTTATTATTTGGAAAGTAAATACGAATCTAAAACTAAAAGAAACATAAATAAGAAACATCTCCATCCTCTAAACACGCGATCATAGCCAAAACCATTACGGACCAATTTTTTTAAAGCCGTAGTTCTGCAGACTTTAAAGCTCTAAACCCTCATTGGCTTATGCATTTCAATAGATAAGTAAAAGACAACCTAATTCCTTGCAGAACAGGGAATAGAAGATTCCTATGGTATGGAAGGACAGATAAATGTGTAATTCGTAGGCTTTCCAATTTTCGCATATGTTTCACGACTAAGCATGTGCCATCACAACAGAAACACCTGTGATGACTATTTTAGAAAGCAAATGCTAGAAAAAGCACACCAAAATGGTGTCATGGTCCCATGCCTTTAGTACGGCAAAGCAATACCCAAAATTCAGAAATCAGAACCAAACAACAGGAAATCCCCAATGCTTAAGAATTTGAATACATCAATTCAATTTTCCAAACTTGGGGTGTTCGTTGGTTTATATCCTTGCCCACATACTATTTTCTGATGCAGACATTGCCCATCCACCGGATGGTATTCTCAACGCATCTTGATAATGCATCCGAAACTGACTATGAAAAATTAAGCAGACGTAGCAAATTAGCTAGATCCAGTTGAAGAGGAATGGTCTTCCTGTTGCGCCTCTCCCAGGCATGTGATGGTGGGGCTAGCGAGGTGAGACTAAAAGGCAACGCAGAAATGAGAATTCCTCATCTCCTTGAAATGGGTTTTCAACTTGCTTTGTAATTGTAAGTGTATTCTCCTGTCTGATTTGCCGATGAATTCGAAATTGGATTGAGCACAGCCCACCTTTCAAGGCTAGGACAACTAGAAGCCACGGCCGTTGGCTTTCCTAACTACAGAAACAAGAAACACCAGCCCAGCGGACCCCATTACCCTCTCCATCTACTTGAATGGATACAAGATTACCAATTTACCCTTGCTTTTAAGGAATATTCCCCAATCATCGCATTAACTAAAATTGGAACTCGGCGGAAAATATAATCATTCGTTTTAGAAAAATTCTAGGTTACCTTTAAACTTCTACATTTTTTTAATAATAATTTTAAACTTTCTGAAATTATTAGTTTTGTGAAAAGCCAAAAGTAATTATGGTCCTCGATATTCCCTATAATGTTAGGCTTTAAATTATAATATTAGACTTTTTTATTGTAATCGTAAAACTTTTATATAATAATATTATGTTTTAAAATAATAATTTTAAGCTTTAATTTTCCAAAACTATCATTAAACCTTCAAATGACAATTTCAAGTCTTCTCTTGGTAACATCTAAAAATCCTAATTTTACAATGTGTATTATATCAAAATGAACAGTTATGTGGTATATTACAATTTTACAAGAATAACTTGGGAGCATTTTTTACTACTAACAATTTGTAAATGTGGCAACTATAATGGAACAACCTGCTCTGAATCCGTTGAAACCACAACCTAGGAGCTGCCATATGGTGGCGGCTGGCCTCCCATGTTCGTGGTGATCCCCTCCTACCCCACAAAAAAAAAAAAAAAAAAAAAAAAAAAATCACCAGAGCGGGACAAATTCCAAATGAGGATATAGACCTTTATATGCATCTACATGACTACGGCCGGTCATGTTCACCATGCATTACGAGGTTGTGGGGATTGTTCCACAGTAACATCCACAGTGGCGATAATGTTGGCTGTCCTACTAGGGGTGGAAGGCTCTCTTTCCAGGTTAAACATTTCTTGAGCCCTCTGTCCACCATCCTTGAATCGGTTTCTGGGTGAATGACGTGATGGTGAATCAGGGGATATCAAACCCAATGTCTTTGTCTGCATTGGCGCTGCTTTTCCATCCGTCTTCCCTTTTTTCGCTTTCATGTGCCAATTCTTCAGAGCCTTGCTTGTATATTCATCAAAAATAGACTTCTTCATATGCGAACCCATCTGAAGATACAATTGTAAGAGGGTTATTTGGCATTTCCTTGAGAAAAATCTTCTTTTTCTTCTCTTCCTTTTTGGGTGCAATGAGATCACAGAAAGAGTGAAACATAAATGCGGCAGTACCTGCGTGACAAGCGCATATAGTGGAAGGGTAACGTAGCTGCAAAGAAATTGGACACCCACCCTTCGCAATAGAACATAGCCATCAATAAACTTGTAACATCTCACACAAGGTATTTCGAAGCTTAAGCATGAAAGTGGTGGAAATTCCTTGGAAGTTCTTACCCCAAAGCCACTCTAGTGATAACCAGAAAAAAGTCCTGATGAAAGCAGGACCTTAACCCGAACTCATACTGCAGTATCCAAAAGAAAGCCATGTAAATAATCTCTAGTAAAAAATTTTAATGCTAAGGAATAAAGATATAGAGACTTCATTACCCATATCCAGAAGAAATATGTTATCTCAAAGGCATTCTGAACACATAAGAACAAGAAGGAACATGTTAGAAGATGATTGAAATAATTTGAAATTCAAATGCTTCTATAAGTAGGCAAAATCTGCTTAATGCAGGACTTGACAGATGGCTTCGTACCTGAAAAAGGGTATAATGGATGAGATAAAGAATTAACTGAGGTTTACTAAACCAAAAATGTCTGTCAGAGACTTGCACTAGAGGAATCCCTTGAACTACTGCATGCTTTTCTTTGATTTCAATGGCCATCTGGGATATTATTGCTTGGAGTTTTGTCCCGACAGCTAGTATTATCTGCAATGGATCAGATAATTACTTTTTCTCCTTGATCTAAAAGGAATGGTGCTAGAGCTAGATATATTCACAGGCAGAAGGCTCTTACAACAAGAGGAACTACTGAGAGGAAGAACATGGTGTGCCAACCTGAAAGGAGGAAATAAACGTATTAACTCTATTCTTTATATTAGAGGCATTGGTACCCAAACCAACGGCAAACTTGTTTGCCACGAATCCAAATAAGTGAAGCCTTGCTTACCACTAACATCAAGAAGCAAGAAGAGACAACCTGAAGCCCATAGCAAAGGACTGCCGCCAACATTAATAATGTATATCAGGTGAATAAATCAGAGGGAGGATGGATGAGGGCACATGCACAATACAGGAGATAGATGTGTACCTGATTCCCACAACTACCTTGTAGTCATCTTCCAATGACCTTTTAATATATTTTCGGAAGTTAAATTTACTTCCAGGTGCTAAATGAACCTACAAGAGTCCCCCTTATTAAAAATAAGGAATAGTGTAAAGAGCATGGTAAGCTTTGTACAATTATGGAACTCACAGTGATGAACCCATGTCGCATGGTAAGGTAGTCAGATTTGCGAACAGACCTGAAGAATTGTCGAAAGAAGCATGCCTACAAAAGGAGAACATCATGCATGATACTTACCAAAGAAGCTGACCTAACAGAATAACACCCCAAAATATATTTATTTCATCTACATTTCTTCATAAGAATCTATGAAACCTGGAAATAATGTGTTTTCAACTTCTGGACAATACAACCAGATCACTCTCATTGCATCACATTGTTTCTAGCTATAGCATGATAAAGCAAAAATCCCTTACCACGTAAAAAAGGATAGGACTTCTATTCGAAAAACTCATGTGTTCTCTTACAAAAGATGTCTCATGTGTTAACCTGAATCTTGCAGGATCTGCAGGCATTCACATTTTAGGTTCCAATGTATTAGAAGGACAGAACCAGTTCCACTGGCAATTTTAGGTTTGAAAGTGGGCTGTTGATACCATTAAAATTCTCATAATCCTCAGATGCGGTTTCTTGTTCCCACTCCTTCCAAGCACGGGTCTGCAGAAAGGAGCACAGTCAATGATATAGGCATGGCAAAGCATACAGATCAGTGTGACCGTGATCAAATATAATACACAGTGTCCAGACCACGTCCAATATGAGCTTTATCCAGGATAATAACAATCCTAACAAGACAAAACTCACCCAGCACGACTCAACAACATTAAAACAACCAAATCTTAGTAATGAATCAAAACTGACCTTCAGTCTTCCAAGTGTCATTGTTATGCAACTGTATATAACATGAAATACTGCTAGAAAGAATATGAAGATGTGTAATTGATGCAAGCCATGTGCTGATATCAATGGCACCAGACCCTGTGAATTGAAAAGAAAAGCCGAACAAACAAAAATGCCAGTCATTTTTTTTTTAAAGCACATGCAGGCTAAATGATTGCCATTAAATCTCAGGAATCTGTGTCTCAAGCAAACTCAAGGCATTCTGGAGTAATAATCAGAAGCCAAGGTTTACTTCACGACACATTTCAGCAATAGATACTGACCGAGCACAAGTGACTATTCAGTTCACAACTGAATTGTAGCTTTTACGCGCTCAAAATGTAGACACTAAAGCAAGTAATTATGTACTTTAGACATAAACTGAGCCCAATTCCTACAGAAAAGCAAAAAAAAAAAAAAAAAAGGTGAAATTGCACCGAACAAGTGGAAACTTACCTGCTTGCATCCCAAAGGTGCAGAGTCAGCAGCAAGAAACCTGTGTTCAAATGATAAAAGCCTACGATGATGATCTTCTTTATCGGCACCTTGCTTTGGATTGAGCCCATGTTCATATTGATACCCCCTCTTGGGGCATGGCAGCATTGTATCTCCAAATCTTTTAGGTATACAAATGGCGAGTATGTAGTTTTGACAAAAAGTCAGAAGTAGAGAAATGAATCCCAGAACCATTAGCTCTGAAATTGTAAGGAAGAAAAAAACCAAATCTAATTGAGAAACTGAGAATCATTTAACAGGAAAGGGAAGCCTTAACAACCTTTACTAACACTAATGGTGTTCTTACCACCTTTGACTTTTTCAAGTGCTTCAACCATAGCAGCCTTACGCTTTTTCCGAAACAGCTGCATTAAAAAAAAAAAGAAATCAAGTGGCCAGTGAGACCATGTAGACTAGCAATATAGGCATAAAACTGAATTACTGGAAGAATCCGAAAGCTGATTAAACAGACAGACACCTTTAACAAGGTTGTCTAGCACCAGCATAGTTGTGGTTATAAACTACCATGCATTTACCCCAAACAGCATCAGAAAAACCCCTCTACTGAGGGTGGAACAAAGGATGAGGGAGACTAGATACATTGATGTATCAATTTGGAAACTTTGGACTCCCATACGTTAAGGACAGATAAGAATGAGACCCTTAGCGAGGAGAAGAAAATACCATGAGGCAAAATACCACATAGAATATATCATTCTCTATTTTAATCATTCAAAAGAGAGAGAAGAAAAATGACCAAAAAAGGAGAAAACGATGAAACCAAATAATAAGATTAACTTGTTCATTTAACCCATCAACATATCAGTTGGAGCATCAGTTTTTATTTATCTCGTCTTCCTCAAAACATATGACTAATTGGGATCCACATGTAAGAAAAAGGAAGAAGACAAATTTCTTTCCTGAATGTGTGGGTTGCATTGTATATACATTACCTGTTCAACCTTGTGAAGGGCCTTTTCCAATATGATAGAAATTAGGATGATAACAGCACAAACTGTGGCAACAGCCCACGTTGGGGTCTGA
The DNA here is from genome assembly GCA_037126225.1 of Dillenia turbinata. Lineage (NCBI taxonomy): Eukaryota > Viridiplantae > Streptophyta > Magnoliopsida > Dilleniales > Dilleniaceae > Dillenia > Dillenia turbinata. The sequence goes on from JBAMMX010000005.1 coordinate 509,651, forward strand.
TCGAGCTCTCTTGACTTACCTCCTTTTCCTCCGCCCGCCATTTTTGAAGCCTTCAGAAATGTCGATCAGCTTCTTGTTTAAGCACCCAAATCTAACGGGGTACAGGAAGAAAAACGTTTAAAAGGGATCATCAATAAGGGGTCGGGTGGCATTATGATCATGGAGGTTCTCCTCTGGCAAGCCGGATTAAAGTTAACGGTATTAACCGGATGTTGTAAAAAAGATTGCCATGTATTGAGAGCATTCATAGGGAGTTAGTTAATGCAGTTTCAAATATGACCACAAGACGATTGGCTCAAACAAACAAAGCGAATGTGATTCACTTTGGCCCATTAATAACCCGATTTTACCAAAACCTACCTAAAAAAAAATCATTATTCACAAATATCTCCGCCCGTTTTCTAGGATTTGTTTTTGGAAACTGATTTTTTATTCCCGATTTTTGTGGGGACTAGGATTTTTATCAGAAATGGGAAATCCCACGAGAGTAAGAGGAAATTCTTGAAAATGTATCTTGCCCTTCATGGCCTCTTTGTGCTTCTCAAACAAATGGGGGGGGGGGAATGGAGGAATTGTGTGACAATCTCCTTCCAGAAATCTTCAGAAGATTGCCCTTGAAACAAAGAGTTCAACTAAAGTGCATAAACAAGAGATTCAACACCATAATCTCTGATCCTGAGTTTTCACCCACTTGTGTCGTCTTGAACTAATGGCACAAAAATCGAAACTTCATAAACTCTATCTCTTTAAATCCTTCAGGCAATGATGAGACTCGAGAAGTTATATTGCCTCATCAATTAGAAGTTCTGGCTTCCTGCAACGGCGTTCTTCTTCTGCAGGTCCCACAACACAAGGGTTTGTGCTTCTGTAACCTAATGAAGAGGCAATATCATCTTATACCTTCTCCTGCAACTTTCCTTTACCCATTTGGCTTAGCTGTTGATCCTTTAGCCAGTGCTTCCTGCAAAATTTTTTGCATCCATTAGATTCAATATTTTTCTCTATAGATTTAAGATGTTCTTGGCCAGCAGGGACTTGTGGAGAGAATGTTCTGTAGGGCTTCCGCAGAATTTGAGGCCCTACCCAGTAGGCCAACCAATTTACTTACATGGGCGTCTACATTTGCTTTTGGAGAATGGTAAATTCATTGCGTTTGACTTGAAGAATGAGAAGACTCAGCACATCAATGGGCTTGATGGTTTGACTTTGCACAGTGGTACGGCAGGGCACGTTTAGAGCCCGTGGAGGGGAAGACCAGCATAGCATACTTCAGAGGATGAGTTGTAGTATGGATTCCACAACAGTGAAGTTGAAGAAAGCAAGATTTGAAAGGAAAAAACTTGAAAAAAAGTATTACGGCAACGTATCTCTTCTTTTTTGATGATCAGCAGCTGCTCTTCTTTCTGCAAAGAACGGAGGGAAAGCACGGAAGGATTTACATGTGTGATATCAGATCAAAAGAGTGGAAGAAGATTGGAACTGGAAAGGTCAATGCGGTAAAGGATGCAACTTTACATTCCTTATGTTCCTTCTCTAGCGGATGCACGTGTGGTCGATTCTCAGTGTGACATTAAGTTAGAGCCTAAAATTTTAGAGATCATTCATCAACTCATGTCTTTCCTAGGTCCCTAAGACTTGCTGCAACTGTTGCATTTTCTAACTGCAAAGACATCATAATCAATGGAACATGAACATAATTGTATAATAAAATTTAGTTCTTCGGTCACAAAGAAAAAACTCACCAAATCCAAGTCCTGGCTTCCTTCCATGGCCTTCTCCTCCTCAAAACATACAATGAAACAATGTGCTTTTGCAGCTCCTCCACCAAGCAATACGAATTAATATCATAGCCTTCTATGAAAATAATGATGGAAGTCCCGAGCCCTTTACCAAAAATTATGATACAAGGATTGGTCTGACTATGGTCGTTGCTGCTGATGCTCCACTCTCGTTCGCATTTATACAACCAAAGGGCTCATGTTTAGTTTCAAGATATTTATTAGCACTGCAGGATTCTGGATGGACTGTCCCCACCTACACTTTCACCTCCATTCGCTTCTGAAGGACAACACTGTTTTGCTTTCAACACAGAGTGCAAAGTTCCCTTTGTGAACAGTTGATGGTAAGCCTACCGTGGCTCATACATCAGTGCAAGATTTCGAAATCTTAGTCCTTGAAGAGTACAACGATGTAAAGCGATGGGTAAAAACTCAGTTTTCCTGCTAAGTGACACCGGATGCAGGTCTTAGAAAGAAATTCTCAGTCAATTTTGATGATAAGGCGCTCATCATTCCAGACCGCCCTTACTACCCTGAATGCAACTTGGTGGACATCCATTCAAGGAAGCTGTATTCAGGAATATACACATGATGGCGTTCAGGGTTTCCTTCCCTTTGTTCCTGCTATTGCAAAAGTCCATGGTAAGGGCAAAGAAAAGCTTTCATTACTTGATGACTTTCCTCTGCCAGAATAAATACAAGACAATAATACCTAGCCTAGTCCTGTTGTTTGCTTACATTAGACTGTAACTCCATGTTAGAGACTTGGTAGCCAATGAAAATAATTCCCATACATGAAACCCAGGATGCAATATTTTGATGTTGATAGAGGTTGAGATGATTGTCTTTCAAAAATCAAACATTATTCCCATCACAAGAGACAGACACCTACTTATGACTAAGACATGGTACCAAAGGTGTGGAAACAAGGTTTAAACAGTACTGTTGCTAGAAATTAATGTTATCTCCGATAATTACTTATACTCATGGTTCTGTCCGATAGATGCTTATCCATGATTGCATTCGTAAAGCCTTTGGTAGTCGAAACAAATTACTGTCAAATCGCATACACAAACATTAGATCAAAAGAGAAAAAAAAAAGAAAAGAAAAAAAAAAAACGAGTGTGCATTTGATGAAGATACATATGATCGTTGAAGTTGAGTGTGGTGCGAAATAAGCAAACAATTCACTAAAGTAACAATGTGGCCGTTGCCGGGGATCGAACCCGGGTCGTCCGCGTGACAGCGAAAATTCTCACCACCATACTACAACGGTGTCGTCGATACATTTTTCTTCCTTTGATTCAGCAAAAACCCACACATTCCTTTTTGATTTCGCCGATGTTGACGATTCGATCCCCGGCGTGAAAATAACCAAGAGTGGTTTGGTTTGTTCCATCTTTTGGGCTAAACCCAATTTAATTTGGAGTAAACCAGACTGTTAGTAGTGACCCGAGCAGATTTCATCACTTTTGTCAGACTAGGACTGAACCACCTCTCTTTCCGGAATTTCTTTCTTTCTTTCTTTTTTTTTTTTTTGGGGTTTGCCTTTCTAATTTTTAATATTATTTGATGCTTTTATATTATTCAATACTTAGAATTTTAGAATAGTTTCTATTATTAGTCTATTTTTAATTTTTATAGGGTTTGGATTTATTATAAAATATTTTTTTTTTTCCAAACAGTAAAATGTTGTAGTGACCCGAGCAGATTTCATCACTTTTGTCAGATTAGGACTGAACCACCACCTCTGTTCCTTTTGGGGTTTCTAATTTTTAATATTATTTGATGCTTTTATATTATTCAATACTTAGAATTTTAGAATAGTTTCTATTATTAGTCTATTTTTAATTTTTATAGGATTCGAATTTATTATTATATATTATTAGTATAATCCTAAACAGTAAAATGTTCCCAAATCCTAATTTTCTTTGGATTAGATTACAAGTACTAATATAAAGGAAAAGGGGGAAAAAAACCGTACATTTGGAAGCTACTAGGTAAAACAAAAATCAAGAATCGAGCATGAAGAATTTGTTTAACGAAATTATTTTAGAAATTGCAAGACGTTTGGGTTTGCCTCCCCGAGATGTCTTCACACTCAAAACTGTAAACAAGAGATTTTACAATTTAATGTCAGAGATTAAGTTATCAACTAATGTCTTTCACTGCTCTTATGCTTACCCACAAATATTCTCATCTGTCTCCTTTGATTCCACCAAGCCAGTCAATTACAAAACTCATGAAAGGTTGCGTACTCCCAAGTCTTGGCTTCCTCCTGTGGACTTCTCCTCCTCCAATTCTCTGATGATCTGTGGCCCTGTAACCCCACCACGAAGCAATACCCATCTATACTAGAGCTCGCGTTTAATGAGATCCAATCGCAAACCTAGCAGGCGAGACCAAATGTTGAGGGGAGGGGGGGATTTCCCGTTGCCTCCCGGCTACCACAACTTTTGCTTAAAGTCCCATTGAAACTTGCCTAATTACGCGGATTCAAGGGTTTTATTACGCCTTTGTTACTTATTGATAAGCGTATTGCCTTTGGCTCTATTCCATTTGGCTTTAACAAACAACAGACTTGTGATGGAGAATTCCGACCAGAACAATGTGACAAAATATTTATATACTTCGAGTTGAGACCTACAAACTGGCACATTTACGTATTTGTCCACCACTTTCCTTCCCAATATGTGACTTGTCATACAGCTGCAGGCATGACATACAACCAACATAATTACCATTCAATGGCACCACGTTATCAAAAAAGAAGATGCAACCCAAGATGCACATTTATATTAGTGGTATGGATGATGGCCCGAGAGAAGAGAGAGAGAGAGAGCAGGGTGGCAGAAAAAATGAAAGAAACAACCATAAATGCGTGAAAAATCCTTTCTATCAAGTGAAAAACAATATCTATGCACCTCATTTTCATGTTTTCAAGGCAACTTGGAAGGAAACTGGTTTTGCTGGGAATCACTTGGAACAAATACAGGAAGCTGACCACCCCTCTGCGATCTACCTACTTGATACTGACCCGATGGCACAGGGCCCCTGGGACCAGAAGGAACCAATGAACCTCCTGGTCTCGTCCCTCTTACCAATTGTTCATTTACCAGAGGGCCACCAAAGAAGATAGACTGACCTGTGTATAAAAGTTCTGGTCCAGAAAGTTCTGTTCCAGGAACCTGAGGACCAGCACTTCTAGAAGTTGCAGAAACAAACCGCCCTGCTTCTTGGTCCCAAAAAACTGAAGTCCTAGAGCTCTCTGAAGTACCAACATTGGTTTTTCTAGCTGGAACCTGTGGCAGAGTATCATGAGGACCACCAGCAGGTGCAGGAACAGGAGCATTTGTTCCTTCGCTTGCCTTGGTTGAGAAAGGTGATTGATCAATGGACATTTGATACACTGGATTAACAAAGTGATCCCTGTGAGAAGCCCGCTGCTCCACTGGAGAAGGTGTGAGAGTGTTCGTGTAATGAGGGCTGCTGTAGTTGCAAAGACTATGAGCACATGTTTCAATATCCTCTCTACTTGCACGACTAGGTGGATATGAGCTTTTGGGAGATATCCTTGATGTTCCTGCTCTAGAGGATTTGTTCTGAAAACCTGGACCTGTGCTGATTGGACTGCTGCTTCCACTGAGATTGCTACTAGACAAATGATCAGCATCATATGGATGAGGTCTTGAACCTATAGGACGCAATACAGAAGATGATGCTCTAGCTTTGGCACCAGCCTTAATTGCCTCATTCGAGTCTAATTTTGCAAGCTTCCAAGCACTTATTCTGACTGGCCGTTGAGGTATTCTTTTCCCCTTGTCATGCGATTGTACTGCATCAGGATCAATAGTGGATGGTACACGTTGTGGTTCTAGATGTATTATCTCATCCTACTCACCAGAAAACAAAGAACGAGCATAGATGATTAATCTTATTGGTGAAATCACGAAAACAATCTGTGGCAGATGCCCCTTCTGCTTAGCTATAAATGAGCATTCAAATTCACATGAGAAGAACTTGAGAATGTTTGTAATTATGGTCCTCCTTTAACTTGCATAGATAAAACAAAAAGAAAGCTTCCTCATTGTCATGGGAACATTGTCTGCAACTAAATCCAGACAAAAACTATTTTTTTAGAACTTCAGTAAGGGGGTTTCAGGCAACACTGTTGCCAACAGGAACAAAAGGAAATTGGGCCAAAATCGGTGAAAGGCTAAATCCTCTCTCATTGATATATGGCAGCGTACTCAGGACCCCAAAGGAAGAAAATTAGAAAAGGCCACCCATAGCGCGGTTACTGCCATACTAATCTGCATGCACGGCTTATTACTGCTCATATGCCCCATTCATGAAGGTTTCATACCTGGTGGTCCATGAAGATCCTTGGAGGCGTACACCAAGCGCCCTTATACTGCATGCCTAGCCCAAGAGAGCTTCTCACACTCATGGCTGTCACAGCTGAACCAGTTGGTGAAGATGGTAAACTTTGCTGATCACCTCCATCTAGAGAGGGACCTGGTGGCTCACTTTGAGTTCTCATAGCAACAACATACTCATACGTTGTGATACCCTGCCAGAAGACATAACAGTGATCATTGTTTCCAATTTGTGTGTGCCTGTGAGAGAGAGAGAGAGAGAGAGAGAGAGAGACCTTTCGAATCAGAATCATGTGGAAAAAGAATAGCTCCCCTAGTGGTACCGTTGCTAGAAAAGAAACAGCTGTACATAAGGCCTGAAACAACTGAATCACTTTAGTGAGAAAGATTGCCTGAAATGCAATCTTTTTTCCTTGGTAGGATGCGACTTACTCATACAGAAAATGAAAGGAAGCAAACCAAAATGTTTTCAATAAAAGGAACAAATAGCTGAGTATATGAGCACTTTTAAGAATTGAGGAGTACACCAAGAAAACGGCATAAAGGGGTCATAAGAACACTTAAGAAAGATGGAAGTAGAGAGGAGCTAGTTTTGCATGCAAAACAAACACTATACAAACAGCAGTACAGTAAAATGTAGATGAAGAGACAACATACAATGGCCTATTCTAAAAAAGCCGCTGAAACTACAAATACATATAGTTGTATAATCACCCAAGGTTGGAAATCACTTGAATTAGTTGTAAATACTGTCAATTTCCTGATCATTATCATGCTTAACTGCCAAAAAGTAGTGAACAAGATGATGTAATCAAGTTAACAAGGAAAAAGGACTAGTTACTATGCTGAATACTGTACATATCATAGTAAAGTAAATTAAGCATAGATTTATCATCAGCAAACAAATGAAAGCAAACCTACCACAACAGTAGCAAAAGGGGGATGAGAAAATCCATCTCCAAGTCTCTCACTGATCTGAATTTCAGTACCCCTTCTATCAACAAAACAACGAACAAGAACAGCAATGCCAACACCACACTCAACAACGAGCTGAGACAAGCACATCCATAACAAGTAGCCTTAGTTTGGAGCAAAAGTAGGCATCAGAATATTTGAAGCTTGACTTGAAAAGAATCAATCAAGGAACAAAAGAGAAATTTCTTTTTAGCAGTTGTCACTTACCCAGAGAAGGCTCACAGCCATAAGGGAAACAAATGTTATATAATTTTTTCTTCCCACACAATTATTCAGCCACTGCACCTCACAAAAATGTAATTAAATACATTATCAGAATAAAAATAACTAAAGATTGGAAAGTTCAATGTCAAAGTTTAGATTTGGAGGATAAAGTAACAGTGACAGGTTGAATGCTGGATGATAGTGAATAAAGTAGTTCAAATTAACACATACCAAATGGCTAAAATGGCCATTTTAATAAATGGGAGTCACAACAAATCCACTTTAGAGACCATTCCTGGGAGCAACCCTCAGAAATGAAATGAAATGAAATAACCAGAATATCAAGGGATAACATTTATATCATACCCGGCAATGATGATCAAAGCCATCCACGCATTTGTCACAACTTCTGCAATGCTTGCTGAACCTCCGTACCTACAAAAGCAAAGCCTCTTGAATGCCTTCAAGATTGTACTTCTAATTTGTTACAAAGTATACTACGACTAAATAGATGTGAGAGTAACATGACCAAAACTAAAGCAACATGATGAAAACACCCACCAGTTTGTTAAAATTCTACCTAGTAACAAGATAAAACGGCTAGGTGAATCTTGCATGCATCACTCAGAAGGCGCATTAAGGCATACAATGCCCACAAAATGTCATAATATACCTCTTGAGATTCAAGAGAAATATTTGAGAAAGTTTCCAAAAAAGTAAAATTAAAATGATTGGAAATTTTATTTTTCACTTTCTCCTTTTGGCTTTATTTCTTTCTATCGATTTGTATATACTTAGTTATTCTCCACAAATTCAAGGGTTTCTCAAAAATATTAGAAGAACAATGCAGTGGCTACCTTTAGTCTACTAAATTAAAGATTAGCACAATTTGAACAATTGACTTAAATAAACAAATTGTCACATATAGTTGAAAAAAATTGAAGGAAAGACTTTGTACCTCAGCATTGCACAATGTGCAGAATAAAGCATCTTCCCCAGACTGCTGCTGGACAGAATCATCATCTTTGCGGCAATCTTCCTTTACAATAAAACCACAGAAGAACCCTCCAAGTTTCGAACAAAAACCATGCTCACTTAATTTGTCACCATACTTCAATACGGCTTTGCCAGGCTCTTCTATAGAAGAAGCATTTCCTGAGCATATTATGAATTTTTTTTTGGTAAAATGTCCGGAAAATAGATTTGTAAAATCGTAAATGAGAATTTATCTTGTCCTCTATCCTCCCATTAGAGAGGGAAAAGAAATATATTTATGTCATCCCTTTCTTCTTTTGTGAACTAGGAGACACTCGGAAGGGGCTAGAAGTTCAATCAACAATCAGAACTTCGACCTTGTTATTTTCCATATCTGGGTAAATAAATGGCATGTAAATAGCGCACTTACAATCCAGTGTGATTATTTCAGCACCTCTCAGTGTACCCTAAATAATATGGTCTAATAGTTCCATCGATGCAATTATTGAGCATAAGTCGCTAACCTGGAATTTCAGTGTCATGCTGTGATCTGTAGAATGATGTTCTGTCGACCTCGATTAAGATTCCAGGATCAGCAGGATCAATAGCGGTGCATCTAACATAGAGTATGAACACACATAGTACCTAAAAATGAAAATCAAGACATGAGGAACAGCGGGAGAAATTGAATACAGGCTCTAGGGAAAAAAAAAATGTTCCGGGAAAGTAATGTAAATACTGATCCTTTGCACATACCAAGAAGGAATACACACCAATAGCCACATATTCGTAGATGTCTTTTCCAAGAAAGGGAGCAAAAAAGGCATAAAATGCAACTGATAGCAAGAAAAAAACAGTTATCGCCATTACCTACCAACAAGGGAAAAACCAAGTCAAAAATAAAAATTAGAAATGCAGGCCTCAAAAGCAAAAGATAGAGAGCTATGAATCATTAATGAAATTCCATATTTCTGGACAGACAATTTAGTCGGCAAATCAATTAATTTAATTTGACCAGTGATCATCTCAGACCTTTTGAGGTCCAGTTAAGTAGATCAAAGAGCTGATAAGGTAATACCAGGAAAAAAAAAAGAATCAACCCTAAAAGTATTTGATCATATATGACAGTTTAAGATTGTTGACCGCAAAGAAAATCTCTGTCAGCTTTCATACCGTGCTAGAAATGGAGTAACAAATGAGATTGACTCGACATTGAAGTGATTCAACGATTCTGAACTCATAGATTAATCAAAAACAAATGAAATCCGCCATTAACAACATTTGAAGATTTATCAAAAAGTCCTAGATACTAGTAATACAAAAAATGAAATAAAATAAAAATAAAAAAAACAGAGAATAATTCGCAAACCCTAGCAATAAATAAGATAAATTCCAAATGCAGATCAAATCAACAACTTCGGCCGATTTATTTTGTTGTGCATTCTCAAATTTAAGGTCAATGTTCCCAAAATAATTGAAGCAGAAAGAGGCAAAAAAAAAAACAAAAAAAAACCGACAGCAAAGACCGCATTGCAGAAATTAAACTACAAATTACAATATAAAACCCAAATCAATTCATCAAGCAAATGAAATGTTGTCAAACTCATGAACAAAAACCTGATCTCCAAAAATCAAAAGACCGGAACAAAACCACATTTCGAGTGATTAATTGAACAAGCAGGAAAGAAAGCGAAATCAAACCTGAAACGTGTGAGCGGGAAGTTCCCAACCATGACGCCGAGCCATGATCAGAAATTCAGTCGAAATGCATGATCAACGGGAATAACAGCAAACAAGTAACATCAAAGCACTAAATTCTTCTTCTTCTTCTTAAAATCAAAAAAAAAAAAAAAAAAAAAAACTAAACCGGAGTCCGAGAAACACCGATTTCAGAACTGGGTCGTTTTGCAAGTCCCGACTAGACCCCCAACGGCAGAGAATCTAAGTTCTGGTTCCGTTGGTTGAGTTTTGAAATCTGAGGAAACCTCTGAAACTCATTTTATGAAAACGAAAAACCATTTGCTTGGATGTCAGGTCTAGCGTTTGCAGAGCAAGATTCACCGATTTGAGAGCCACAGAAGTAGAAGAAGTAGAAGAAGAAAGGGAGAAGAAAAAGGTCAGGTCAGACCATTTTCATTCGCTAGCGTGTTTTTCCATTTGTTTCCATATTTTGAGTTTTTATGCTTCGGGGTGCAAGCCGGCCCAAAAGTGTTTCTTTGCTTCTATTTAGGGTATTAATTACGGAATTTTTTTAGTTCTTATTGTTTTAGATTTTTTTTTTCCTTTAAAATTAATTTTCTTAGACCACTAGCATTGCTATTCTGTCTCGTCTCGATAATCGTGGAAATTTTGAATTGTAATCATTGTAATTGAACTGTAATTATTATTATTTTGGGTTCAGGACAAGTTGTAAATACAAAATATGGTTTTTATTATTTGATACGTAATTAAATATTATTATATTTTATTAATTTACAGAAAGAACTCTCATACCTTCAAATATTAAAGTTTTTTTTTCCCCCGGACAGAATTACCAGAGCACTAAAATGCAGAGCGACAAAATATATCATGTTTATATTATTATTATAATAGCAATCATGCATATAAATTTAATTTATTACGACACTAGAAATGTTTGTTTGATGGTGACAGTCACGATTCTCTTTAATGATCGACAAGGCAAAAAATTTTTGATGTATTTATTTAAACCATGGTTTTAGATTACTATAGTTTTGAAAAGAAATTAAAAGCTATTGGTACGGTACCATTGAATTTTCCCCCAAGTGGTTGAGAGATCAAACGAAGGGGAGAAGGCTTACAAAATATCCTCCTTTTATGAAATTCTGGTCCAGCCGCAGCAGCTATTGATCCCTTCTTGGGAAAACCAAGTTGACCCTTTTGGTTACACTAAAAGAGAACCATTCCACATTCCTACAAGCAAACAAACAAAGGGAAAAATGTGGAAACACCAGAAGGGTCAATTCAGTCAAGATCTTGAAAGGGTCGCTTCGGGAGCATGGATCCTCCACCTATACCGTGGGTCCTAGTCCAACGAAGAAAAGAGCAGATAGACTTATAACAGAGTCGGGTCATTTCTATATATTTTTTTGTAAGTGGAATGGGTCTGATCCGGTGAATCGGAACCGATGTATTGGTTCGGGCCGGTCCAAAAGTTTTTTTTTTTTGTTTCATTGTTTTTTTTTTTAAATAATTCATTAAATGATAATGAAGAAATTCTTTATTTTTTTCCTCACATGTATAAGGGATTAAATGAAAATGAAGATGATTGAGTATTACTACTACTACTACTACTACTACTTAGATTATTAGTATTTAAATTATTATTTTTCTTTTCATATAGTTCAAATATTGCTTGGAAAGTATGACATGTTTGTTGTTTTAAAAAATATGGGTTAATAGACATTTCTGACGGAAAAGATCGTACAAAACAATCTATTAATATTTTAACACCTTCAACCTTAACACGTGGATTTAATGCACTCGCAACCAAATATAAAATTGAAATTTTTTCATAATATTTTAAAATTTTTGTTTTCATAGAAAAAATAATTTCACCAAATCTTTTTTCATTTTCAAATTGATTAAATACATAAATAATTTTACAAAAATTTAGTAATATTAAATGAGTAGTTGGATAATAACATTCGGAAAATAAATTTGTACATAAATAAAAATTTTCCAATAATTTAGTTAGTGTAGATGTAAAATCGAAAATGGTATTATCAATAAAACCATATTCGTAATTAGAATTTCCAAATTTAATTAAAATATTTTAAAAATGAAGTATACCTTGTAATATGTCATATGTTGAATTCCATCTAGTGTCACATTCCATTTGAAATTTTTTATATTTTTTATTATATAACATACATAATTGTCTCATTTCTTGAATTTTTATAAAAAAATTTCTTATTTGATCAATTAAATCGCGAATAGATTTTAAACATAGTTCTCCCATTGCTAAATTATCCTTCACACATAAATTAATTATATGATATGCACATCTAACATGAAAAAAAGTTTCAATAAAATTATTTTTAAAGAATTTTTTAAACTATTAACCGCAATAGCATTAATTGAAACATTATCAAATGAAATAAAAAAAATTCTATCACTTATTCCATAGTCATAAATAACATTTGAAATTATTCTAACTATATGTGCACCAGAATGTGAAAATTCCCAACGTTGAAAAGCTAAAATCATTTTCTTTAAAGACCATGAATTATCTATCCAATGACATGTTACTACAATATAATATTCTTTCTTATACTCACTTTTCCAACTATCCGAAATTAATGAAAATTTACATTGACTATTCATAAATTGTATAATTATACCATTTTTTAATTTTTGATATCTATCTAATGATCTCCTCCTACCGGATGCTTTACTATTTTTTTTATAATCGGGTTGTAAATATTTTTGTACATATTCTTCAAATATGGGACATACAACCATGCTAAGTGGTAATTCTTTTCTTGTTAGCCATTCTATTTGTCCAGTTTTTTATATATTTGAATTATATTTAAATGTACCAGTTATATTATCTCCCTCTGTAGTAATTTGTGTTTGTCTTGTTTGTGGTAATTTATCCGGTTGATTATTAACTAAGTGTCTCCTAAGTGTGCCTACCCCCAACCCTTCAAAAATTTATATTTTTAATGAAAAATTTTATAAATTGTTTTTTGTTCATCAATTTTTTTTCAAAAAATTTTCATATATTAATATTATCTTTTTTAGTGCGGTTGTATTGAATTTTGTGTTACTAGATTCAATTTCTTCCAAAAGAGTTTCAATATATATATTATCGGGAATTTTATCTTGTAAAAAAAATGGAGGAAGAGGTGATTGTTGAGAAGATTATGAAGAGTGTGTTTCAGTCATTTTTAAAAAAAATTAAGATTAAATTTTCAAAATAAAATATACGATTAAATTTTTAAAAGAAAATTTAAGATTTAATTTTTTTAAAAAAAAATATAATGAAAATGTAATACAAATGCAAGAAAATAAAGATGCAAAAAAATTAAATGTACCGATTTGATGGATATCGCGGTAATTGTTTGCAAAATCTTGAATTTGAACTCCCAACCTTGAAATCTTGTCAAATTTTGATGAATGTTGAAGGTCGTGGAAAATTTGTAATCCTCCTTTAGGTTTCACCCAGACCGTTCTGTAGCAAGAACACCAGGAAAGTTCTCAGGTAAGAGATGGAGCTCGTCTGTTCTCACTTAAGTACCTTTTTCTTTCGATAATTAGTTGCCACTAGACAGAACTTTCCTAAACATAATATGTCGTTGCATACTAGTGAATGAGTTTCATAAAAATTTAGAGTACAAATATGAGAATGTGTTTAATGGAAATGTGTTTAATGAATAAAATGATGAAAATGTAGATAATGGTGGAAATGTAGATAATAGAAATGGTAATAGAAATGGTGTAGAAATTGTTGTAGAAAATGGTAGAAATGGTATAGAAAACGGTAAAGAAAATGATGTAGAGAATTGTAGAAATGATGTAAATGATAATGAAAATAATGAAAATTGAGAAAATGTAGTAATATTGAAAGAATGTAGATGTGAGAGAGACGGAGAGATTTTGTTGTGGAGATTTTGAAAATGGAGTGTTAGATATTTATAAGAAAATTTTTTAATCTCATGGATCAAAATAACCTAAAAAATAGTCGTTTTATAATTGTTGAGAGAGATAAAATTGAAAAAAATTAAAAAAAAAAGAAACTAACCGTTGGAACCGGCAGGTTGGGCCTGTTCCCGGTTCAAAAAAGAGTTGAACCGGACCGGCCCGCTACAGTACCGGGTCGGTCGTTTGGGTTACTATTTATTCTAGTTCGGTTCACGGGCCGGGCTTTCCAGACCGACTGGATCGATTTTCAGACTCAAACCGGCCCGATGACATGTCTAAGAGCATATGGCTTATAACAACTCACTATTTTATTTTATTTATTTTGCTTCCCTCTTAAGTGGGGTTTAAATCAATAATAAAAGAAACAAAACTCGAAAGGTATATACAAAATAAAATAGAAATGATTCAATAGTTACACCCAAAGTAAATCTGTCGGGGAATTTAGATAAAAAAAAGGAAGGATCACTTTTTGGCAAATCTCATCCAACCAAACAGAGAGCAACTACAGAAAAGCATGGGGATCCTCTGGCGCCTTACTAAGTCCACAATAATCTGTAATCAAACCAAACTCTCTTGCTATTCATAATTGTCTTCTTATCCCCAGTACCTCCTGCCCTGCGCTGCGAGAGATCTAGAACACACCACTATACGCAATCCCTCCTTTGATTGACAAGTCCGCGATGCAGTTAGTGGTTTAGACAAATAAAATTTATATGTAATTTTTAGTATAATTTTTTAAGCTTTAAGATTATAAAATACGAATAGACATTTTATCATAGTTGCTCTTGAATCACTATTTAGATAAGGAATTATGTAAATAAAATATTTTATACCAAATAAAAACTATTATCATAATATTCGGAGAATCTTTTAGAGTTATTTCTAGTTGTCATATTTTTTAACGAAATTTTTGGTAAACAAAAATGGTCATGTTCTCTTTCCAAGTTCACCTTCAAAATACGAGGCAAAATCTCAATAAAGACAAAATAAAACTGAAAAGGGCAGACTCTCCCCGGAATAAGTACCAATGGTTCCAAATAGAACATAGGCAAACACATCTGAAGTGTCTCATCGGAAAAAAAAAAAAAAAATAGGGTAGCGAACACAATAAGAGACCAAATCTGAAAATACTTAGTAGAGTCTTGGAAGGTATTCAGGTAACAATTTCAAGTTTCACAAATTGACCCATCAAACATGTGGAACTAGAAACATCAACCACTCCGGAAGAATCAAGCAATAAAAAACACGCAAGTGAGGGTTGATCCATCCATAGGAAAGTAAGGTGTTTAGGCCTAGTTGAGGTGAGCTGCTCCATACATTTAAACTAATTAATTAAATCTATTATTATTGTCACTGTTACGGTTGACATGGGACTCAGCTGTTTTTGTCCAAAAGGGTTGTGTTGTTTTTATTGCCCAGGCATCCCATTTTGATAAACGGATAAACCCTTTTTAAAATAAAGAAATGGTGGAGTGGACCCCCCCCCAATCTTTTGTAGTTAAATAAAGGATCTGTGTGTATCTTACCATATTCACTTTCCAAATTTTCTATTCTTCACATGGTAATTACCAAACATGTCCTTAAAGCTTCTAAAAAAGGGGATCGTTTTGGACACTCTTCATGCATTTGCAAGCTGCCCTTGAATGAATGGAACGGAAATACACCTAACACTTACGAAAGAAGAAGGCACCAAAAAAAAAAGGGTCTTGCATACAAATCCAAACTGAAAATGATAAGATTGGTTGCACGATACCCTTTTCAAAATTATGATGCCTGAACATGCCTCTTACAATTTGGTTTTGGTCCTTTCAATTTTTGGGAGTACAAATCTCTTGGAAAGACAACA
Source organism: Dillenia turbinata (assembly GCA_037126225.1). Taxonomy (NCBI): domain Eukaryota; kingdom Viridiplantae; phylum Streptophyta; class Magnoliopsida; order Dilleniales; family Dilleniaceae; genus Dillenia; species Dillenia turbinata. The sequence continues at coordinate 525,472 of JBAMMX010000005.1, forward strand.
ATTGAAGATGGTGTTAAATTACGTTTAATTGACAGAAGTTTACGTCAAAGATTGGGTATTAAATTATATTTACACGCTACCTACGCACAACATTCGAGAGACGATCATCCAAAAGTTTTGTTATACTACTCTCACACATCTCAATTCTAAAAGTTTTCAAAGAATTTTCTCCGAAATTAAGGGACTTGTTGGTCAAGATCTCACGTGGAAACTACTGCCACGTAATCAGCAATTATAGCGACGTTTGGTTTAAGCATTTCCATCAGAATTAGTTCCCTTGTTACTTAGAAATCATGCCAACAAAAAACTATAAAATATGATGTGACGCTCCGAGCCCCCAATATAACTAACCTCTGTCTATATTCACGCCTCACCAGCTAAGCTAACCTAGCCTATCGCCCACACTTACCATTTTCTCTTATCATATGATGATAATATATATTAAATCTAGATGATGAAATTAAATATTTTTTAATAGAAAATTTGTGAATCTAGAGTTACATAATTAATGAATAATCATTTTTAATATAATTAATAAATAAATTAAACTATCCCTTTATAAAAATAATAGTAAATACATAAATCTTTGGCATTACCTGCTCCCCTACTTAGGATAGGAGTTCTACCAAATTAATTGAAGTGCTTCAGAGACGTACGTGTTGGAACTTTGAAGTCACAAACAAACCAAGTAGAAATAGAATTTTTTTTTCCTTAGATTTGATTTATTATCTAGTATTTGAAGTTTAGCCTCAATTAATTTAATCTAAGTTACTGTCGGGTTTTCACTCGAAGAGAGTTTTTCCAACATCATTTTTATTATTATTAAAACTCGAAATCAAGTAATTGATGTGAGATTTTAATGTCTTTCTCATTAAATTAATGAAACTTTGGTAATACGTAGAAATAGAATTTAATACACTATGGACAATCCCATTCATTATTATTTGAAGGGTTTTGAGTAGTTAGCCTACATTCACTGTTCTCCCTTCAAGCCCCAACAAAGGGCCTTTATTGACATCTAAGTCCAAACATGCAAGTAATTAACTCCCCCTATTGACCACAGCAATTAACTAATTAGAACCCACCCTCTTGTAGATGGGGTCACAATAGAGGGGCAAAGAAGTAAAAGTGCAAGATTATATAATCTATCAATAATATTAAGGCAGACCAAATGAATAATATCTTATACAATAGTATCGATCAGTTCTAATAAATTATAAAAATATTTTGAGTAATTCAAATAATTATTTGATTAATAGTTGGTTAAAATATACTAATACAAATTATCACATATGATTTTGTTCGTTTGATACAACTAGCAATACCCGTATTCTGCTAGACCTTACCAAAGCTAAAGTCTACACTACGATTAGTGACAGCTTCCTCGTCTCTTCGCTGATGGTCATTCCCAGAGTGGTTGTGAGAGGAACCACTTTAATTTCTGAGAGCTCGGCGTCGGAGGGATAAGATGTAGTAGGGGAATTAAGGACACTGGGGAGGTCTGTAGCGCTAGAGTGATGGTGATGATGATTGTGGAGCAAATGGAGGGGTGATGTGCCACGGCTTGATGTGTTCTCATTGCTTTTTAAACCAGAAGCCACATCCTTATCCTTCCCCGCATCTCCTAGCTTCTTCTTCTTATCCTTGGCAAGCTTGCGCCATTTCATGATAGCCTTCTTAGTTTGCTCTTCGAATATTGCCTGTTTCATGTGTGATCCCATCTGACATTACAATTACATTCGCGTTTATGCATTAATTATGGGTGAAAATATTACAATAATAAATAATTTTTATTTGTATACTTTACGAATTGAACTCACTTGGGTCACCAAGGCTTAGAGAGGAAACGTTACGAAACTGCATATGAATGGAAGGGCAACACCCAGAATAACCCTTGCCAAAAGCAGCGCCGAGTTTTCGTGAAAGCACGAACTTACTCCAAACTCATACTCTAATTACATTATTATTTGTTCAGCTTAACTCAATTAAACTTTAAATAATTTGCTTTAGGTAAAATTTTAATTTTAAAATTAAAAAAAGTAATTCTGAATCAAAATTTTAATTTATTTCAGCGTCACGTTAGTAACACATTAGCACATTTTTGGTTAAGAGGAATACGTTAGTAACACGATCCGTCAAATCCCTTTTATAAAAAATAATATAAAAATAGCATTTATTTATATTTTTTGATTTTATACTTAAAACTTTTGTTTTTATTCAATTTCCAAAAAAAAAAAAAAAAAGATTGAATGAGATTAATAACTCACAGAAGTCCACAGGAAGTATGCCATCTGGAACGCATTCTGCGAAAGAACCAAACGACGCATAAGCTTAGAGACAATGTGAGAAATACAATTGAGATAACATAAGCTAAAAATCAAAATTTTTTCATATATTTCTAAGAGTATTTTGGCTTTAACTCTACATTAAAATAAATATAAAATTTAATTGGAACGTATTTTCGAAATATTCAATAATAAAAGAGTTCAAAATTGGGTACCTCAAATAAGGTAAAATGTACGAGGAGAAGAAACCAGTCGGGTCTGTTGAACCCAAAGTACTTGTTGCTGGGCTCCACGATAGGAGCTCCTTTAATGAGGGTTGGATTTGTTGGGCCATATCCATGATGATTCGTTCAAGTTTTGTGCCCACCAGCAGAAGGATCTGACCATCAAACATGTTTATAATTATTCAGTATGATTTAAGATTGAATTCAATCGATTGTGTTTGTTGTGTTACGCAGTTATAATTGTACTTGGTTGGTGCTTGATTAAACATGACAGGATAGTATCAATCAATTATCATATGATGAAGAGGTTTTGAGTGTTTCGTATCTTACGATGAGTGGGGCAAATGACATCCAAGATAGTGGGTACGGAGACATGTACGATTTTGATTTAAAAAATAAAAATAAAAATTCTAAAAATTTAATCTAAGTTTCAATAAATTGATCGAATTTTTAAAATTCGATTAATACTATTTATATATTATTTATAGATTGATTAAGTATTTAATATTTAATCAATACTTTTCATATCAGAGATTGATTGAATTTTAAAAACTCGATCAATTTTGATTATTTTTTAAATATATTTGTTTTAAAAGTTTTTTTAAGGTTTTTAAATTTTTTTTTGGTTAAATCTAACATTTTTCGGTGGGTATGTATCATGCCGCGTCAAATTCAATTATATGCAAACCTTAATTTTAATCTTATAATTTCAAATAAATCGGAAAAATGAAAAATTCAAATTGATGTGCACATGTTTTAGAGAGAGAAAAAAACTTAGGGTAAACATTCAAGAGCAAAAAAATAATGGCAAATATCCAGAGAGGGAAGCTGCAAAATTGGCAAATTAAAAAATTTTATAATTTATACTCTTGGTTTCTTGTTTACACTTCACATTAAGATTATGATATTAAAATTAATATATATTAATTAATTATGATAAGACTTTTGTGAAAATTCATATCATGTTCTTATGTAAAATTAAAATCTAAAATTCAAATCCCATCACCCCGCCACCCTTTAAATCAGAAAAGAGAAAATCTATCAATATTTTTGTTTGAGCTCGAAATTATGGATTTAGTCTCAATGGGACAAACTAGTGGTCACAATCTCTTTCCCCAACTTAAAAATCTCATATTCGAATCCTTGTGTAACAAAAAAAAAAAAAAAATTGAGCCTATATTGGGCTATGCAAATACTCGAATTGGATTAATCAGAATGCAACTCTAGATACCGTAGTGGGTTGAAAGTCAAAGTTGGCCCAAAATTTTGGTTTTGGTCCAGTAAAATGTGCCTTAAAATCATCTTCCATAGATCTCTTGATATATTTGTGGAAGTCAAATTTGCTATCTGGAGCAAAATGTGCCTTCAAAGACAGGAAGAGATGCCAAAGAAAGAAGATGATTATATAGATCAAACAATTTCTTTCAATGAGTATGCTCATGGTGTCACCACTTACATTACATTAACGAATCCACAAGTAATCTGCTTTCGATACACAATTTAAGAACTGCCTAAAAAATGCCACCTGCATTCTCATTTTGGCGTCAGAAAAATAAGTCAAAAATCAAATGAACAGATTTAAAAAAAAAAATAATTATTTTAATTAATTTTAAATTATTCGGATTTAAAAAATTTTAGTTTTTGCATATGTTCTGTTACGGAGGGTGAGACTTATGGGTCTGCTCTTCAATATATTCGGCGGTTGGGCCCCAAAAAAAAAAAAAAAGGAAAACTTACGACCCATCTAGCACCAGGAATCTGAGACAGGCCTACAAAGGACGTTTGATGAGCGAACCTGAATCTCGTTGCATCTAGAGGCCCAAAAGAAATAGACATGATTTGTTAATGGGCCAAGCCCATATCTGGGAATGGGTCCAAGATCAATGTGGGACAAAAGGACAAGATCAAAAGCAGAGACCCACCATTCGCGAACTGATATTCCAAAGAAGATGTCTCCATCCATCTCCCAACCCTTTCATTTTTTCATCTGAGGATAACAATTTCAAGGATCATTCAAAACCATAGTTCACGTGTCCCAAAAAGAAAGAGGAATTTACCAAAACTTCGTTGAGTTGATCGGTCCATCTTGAGAATTGAGAAAAAGAATTTAGGAGAGATAATCTTATAACATACCTATAATATACTCGGGTCAGATTAATTGATGCAATTAGGATACCGACCGATGAAAACCAAAAAGGGAAAAAAAAAATAATTTTCAAACGTGCAGAGTATGGTTTATCATCTTAGTTGGAGATAACGCTGAATAGGACATGAAAAACGGCCAGCGCAAATATAAATATGAGTAATTGGTGCACTCCAGTCTGTGATATCAAGGACACCTTATTCTGCGTTGCATACATATGTTTTAACAAACAAATCACTCCATCTTAAAAAGCAAAATAAATGACTAATCAAATTTGATATAACACAATTTCATTTTACATTTTTAGCGCAGTGGTCAGTGTCGCCACTCGCTGCAGCCAGAGCACGGCGAGCTACCACATCTTGGGCATAAACGAGTAACCTCCTCCTGCCTTGGCCGCCTCCATCATCATCTTCACTGTCATAGTTCCCTTTCTTTTTATCTTCTTCCTTGCAGGGAAGCATTGAATTCCCCTACTTGGGGGATATGCAAATTTTGGGAATCAATCTCGTGGCAAAAGTTAGAAGCAAAGATATGAACCCCAGTAGCATCAACTCTGCTCCCCCCACCCCATCGAAAATAAACATAAAATGCAATTAGAATCCTCAATGATATGTTATGATCACCTTTAGAGCATAAGAAAAGATAATTAAGAAAAAAGAAATCCTCACCGGCTTTAATTTTCTCTAACGCTTCACTCATGGCCTTCTTTTGTTTCTTTTTGAAACCACTGCGATTAGAATTAGAAAGGTTTAATATGGTCATCAAACTTCTAATTGGAAAACGTAAAATTGAAGAGGACCAAACCAACCTTTCCAAGATGTTGAAAAAAAAAAAGCCCACCCAAAGGGGGGAATCAAAAAAAATTTTTTTAAAAAAAAATTTGTTTGTGGGGGGGGGAAATAAATTTTATTTTTTCTAAAAAAAAAAACCCTGCCCCCTTTTTTTTTTTTTTTTTTTGGGGGGGGGGGGGGGTTATTATTTTTTTTCCCCCCCCCCCTCCTTTTTTCCCCCCCCCCCCGGGCGCCCTGGAAATTGGGGGGGGGGGATTATTTTTTTAAATAAATATTTTTAAAACAAAAAAAAAATTTTTTTTATATTATTTTTTTTTTTTTTTTTTTTTAATCCACCTCATTTTTTTTTTTTTTTTTTTTTTTTTTCTTTTTTTTTTTCTATTTTTTTTTTTTTTTTTTTGATAAAAGGGGGGGGGGGGGGGGGGGGGGGGGGGGGGGGGGGGGGGGGGGGGAACAAAAAAACAAAATCCAAAAACCCCGGGGGGCCCCCCCCGAACCACCAAACACTCAAGAGAATGAATCCCATGTTCCATGATTATGGATATGATCACAAAAACTGCACATACAGTAGTAACGGCCCATGTTGCTGTTTCCTTCCGTCCCCTATCTCCACCACCACCAGCTGCCATTGTCGCGCTTTTCTTTTTGGATCAAGTTTCTATGGACCCAAACACCTACTTAGCCAAAGAAAAAAGATGTAGCTAGGTTGCAGGAGACAAGGTTTGAATTTGAGTGTTTTATGTAAGCAGCATGGGATTGTCAGTATGCATAATGTTGGTATCTGAAGGAAACAAAATGCCACTTCTTGACCTTTTTGATGGGTGCAAGAAGGTCCAATGCATCCTCATTTCATTCCCCACAAACGTGAAGGGAGGCCGGCCATAAACAAAAGAGAGAAAACGATGACTTCTGGGTATATTTGATGTTGTTGGGGGAGAGTATTACAATAATAAAATTGACTCAGACTCATCAGAACTTTTTCAAGGTCAATTTGAATGTTATTGGAGCAACGAACGGGAAATTTAGCAGATTGGAAAATGATAGAAGTTTGGTCGGGTCTTTGGTAGTGTCTGAGAAATCTAAAAACACAGAATCCCCATCAGTTTTCATCTAGTGCTTGGCCCTTTTTTTTTTTTTTAGCTTGCATTCTTGTCATAGTGTGGCGCTGGTACATATATACACCTTCATATACACCTTCACCTCAAGGGGTGAATGACAAAACTTTTCTGCATAATTTCATTACACTCCTCTTGGCACAAGTAAAACTATTTGGTCATTTTGGAGTAATCAGTTGAAACAAAATCTCAAATTTTCCGTATGTTACATTAGTTGAATAATCATATATATATGCACCAAATAAATCAAGAAACAAACTTAAAATATGCTAAAAGGGATTATGTAAAATTTTGTTAATTTAATTTTTAGTTAATTTGCTCTCTCCCTTGCAATAGATTACTTAGATTATTGTTAAAAGTGGGAAATGGTTTCTCATCAGGCATGGAAGCAATATTGGCTTTCATTCTAGTTGGAGGAAAGATACTGAATCTTACATTGGCCGAAGGGTTTTAATTCATATATCTATTATACTAGAATCAGAAAAGCATAATCGGTCAACTCCTCACTTGAACCTGCATATACCAAAATTAAATTTATAAACAACAGAAAACAATTCTTACTCTTAAATTGTGCGTTCAACTTTGATATTTGTTAATTTTTTTTGATCAATTTGAATACAATAATGCTGCTAAATTGTGTGTGTGTATATATATATATATATATATATTCAAATATTATAATTTTTCTCACTTGAAAAAAACTGTAGTTTTATGGTGGAAATAACGTTAATGTTATATTAAATTGATGTAAATACAATAATTGGTCTAATCTGTATTGCACATTTTTATGTACAAACACAAATTACATGTAAAAGCAAGGGACAAAAGAGAGAGAGATGAAGAATGAAGACTCAAAATCAACAGAAAAAGAAAAGAAAAAAAATGGAAGGATCCAGGGGTTTTGAAAACCAATGGTTCCTGTCCCAGTAGGTTATAACACAACAGTTTCACAATAATTGTACATTTCAAATACAATGGTTAAATATAATTAACTAAATTAATTAAAGTAGTAAAACCAAACTATAATTACAAAATTGATTAAAATAGTTAAGTTGGTTGAATAGTGTATAAATAATCGGTTGTAATTTGGAATGGGTAGACAATAAGATTTGTAGTGTTCTCCTTTTCCCCTCTCCGTTTCTCTCTCTCCCTTTGTTTTTGATTCCTCTCTCTAACCCCTCTCTTCTTCTCTCTCTCTCTCTCTCTCTCTCTCTCTTAATTTCTCTAATTTTCTCTTCGATTATACCTTCTTCAACATCTCTAGGTGGTTGACCGCTTGAGTTTTCCAGTTGGCTGTCCAAGAAGTCAGTCAACCACTAGATTTTCTCCCATCGAATGCAAAAGCTTTCCAGTCGACTGGGGTTTGTAACATACAATTCTTGGGTGGTTCACACGGTTTTCTATTTTATGGTGGGATGCTACAAAACGTGATGGTCCCGTTCCGATTCCGGGCCGAAAAGGGTATATTGGTCATGATAAATGAAGCATATGCTCCTCTATTGGGCTTCTATGGTATTGGACCTTATTTTGACTCATATGGTCCTGTCTGGAGGCCCAATCTTTGAAGGTCCACGGCCTTTTTTTGACGCTAAGGGGCAGATCCTCGAGATCACCGTCAAACAGCAACGAGAAACTTGATTGATTGACTTGTTCGTAGTGAGTGGGAGGTGTGGGGAAGGAAAGCATAGATATCATCGACGCCAGGAAAAAGAAAAAAGAGGGGGAAAACCATTTCCTGTTCATCACTCCTTTTCTCCAACCGCCTCTTAAATTTTGTTTCCCCAAATCTCTCTCTCCCTCTCTCTCTCTCTCTCTCTGTGTTTGAACATAATGACTGCTGTTTCGATTTCTATGATATCTGCTAGGAATCCTCAAATTCAATTCTCATCTGGTAAGACATTGTTGCTCATTTCTTTGATAAATTTCGAATCATCTTCTCTGAGACTGATTGAAGTGGAGTTTCTTGTCTATTGTATTCCTTATTGAATTCTACCAACTGCCGATGGATCTGGATTAGGTCTCCATACTTGTAATTTAAAATTCGAAAACCCAAGGCGATGCGGTAGCTGTTGATTGGCTGCTAAGGATAGGATATTAGTTGGTTACTGTGTTTTTTTCACCGCATGTTTCTAATCCTATCGTATCTATGAGCCTTGGCAATTAAAGCAATAACAGACCCTATGATTTGAGGATTTTGATAGAATGTTACTAATTCCAATATTACTAAATACGTGTTAGAATTTTGATGAATGTGTTCCATGTTGTTCTCTATGCTTGGCCTATTTGAATTTTATTGCCCATGATAAGCCTCGCTGGTCGCCATTTGAGTTTGGTGACTAGGAATCGGTATTAATACTCAATGGACTTTCAGATGACTCTTTTGGGGCTATTACTCAAGTTATTGATCTCTTCTTGTTCTTCATCCTTGGCGGCCCTGAGTTTCCAGGTATTTATTATTGTCGACTATTTGGGCTTGGATACTTGATCCTTGTCCCCTAAAAGCTTGGTACACATCCCTGAACCTATTTGTCTTTTTTGGTGGCCTAGTTGCATAACTAGTTTGATGCTTGATAAATATTGCAAACTCCATAGCACCTGTCCCCCCCCCATTAGAATTTTGTTTTTCACTTTCAAACATCTCGTGTGTGAATGGAGACTGAGATATTGTATGACGTTAATTTGTGCTTGTTTAGAGCTTCTGTTATGTCATGCAAATGCAAACAAGAAAGTAAATCAAACAAATCGACAAGCAGAGACAAGGTTTATGTGGTCTGGCTAGGTTGCCTATGAACACTGGGAGATAGAGGAGCAACTTTCTTATGTCGAAAAGCAGATACAAAGTGTGGAGAGGACAAGAGAGTAGCTACCAAAAACCCCTAATACACTCAAAACTCAAAAATAACCAAAACCCTAGGGGGTTGCAACATTCAAATACATCCCCCCCGGGATACGGGTTGGACGGGTCCATCTCCCGTAGGTCCACCTCCCCCTTAGTCCTAACACATCCACATGAATTTAAGGCACAAACATAACAGCTTTTTTTTTTTTTTCCTTGGCTTCAGCCTTGTTATCTGCGATATTCATTGCTGTTGCCGATTGAATATGATTATTGTTTTTCATCAGTTTCTTCTGATATTATGGCTCTTAGAACCCTATTTTGGGCCAATAAGATGTTTATTTCAGATATATTGCATCGTTTGTTTTGGTTAAATTTCTTCTGACAATCTTTTCCATCTTGAAAATTTACATTCAATTTTGTGCTAGATTTGAAGGCAGCGGACCAATGTCTTGGAAGCTTGGGTCCCTGCACCCTGTCATTCAATTCGGTCCATGTTGGAAAATCCAGAGACTCGAGAAGGGCTCTGACAGTTCAAGCAAGCTATAGGTGTTATTCTTATCATTGAATCCTTTTGATTGTCTGTTTTGTTGTTCTTGTTCTTAGCCACTTCAATGAGAAATATTTACTTGATTTTGATCTCCTTCAATGGCTGAGTGTGCTTAAAATTTGTGGTCCAGTGGTGGTGGGAGGTCAAGCAATGCAAGCTTGTTCATTGGTGGCTTTATTTTGGGTGGAATCGTGGTTGGCACACTTGGTTGTGTATACGCTCCTCAGGTGGCATTTTTGTACCTATCATATGCAACCAATCTTTTACTCTTGACAATGAATTTTGTGTTTAAGAAAATTCTCACAATCTCGCTGCCTGGTCAAAATTGTAGTAATCCAAATTATCTTCAGAAGAGGCCTAATGGATGCTACTCTTATATTGTTTCCTTTTCAGATTAGCAATGCACTTGCTCAAACTGACCGAAAGGATTTGATGAGGAAATTGCCCAAGTTTATTTATGATGAAGAGAAAGCTTTAGAGGTGAGTGGTTGCTTTGTTAACTTCTCTCCGTCTTTGATTGGGACTGGTTATGCTGAGTGAACACATTTTTAGTGATGGTGATCTTTGTTTGAATAAATCATGCATAGTTTTGATTTAACATTTTTCGCCATTTCTAGATAAAGTGTAAACCATGTTCATTTGCCATTTATATACATCAAATTCTGGTTACCTTTGAGATGTGAAACAGCCCCTTTTGGATAGATAATTAATAAGCCTTCATAAATTGGTTGCATGGTGGGTCAATAGTTGAGAAAAAGCAGTCTGGATTGCTTTAGTGAACCATGGTGCAGAGATGATGTTTTGATTTATTTTGAGCTTTTATGGAAGATACTGATGTTGACGCTATTATTTCAGTTAAATGAGATTATTAAAGATTCGCTCTGCTTATGAGATTATGGACTCTCTCCTGTGCTGAACAAGAAGGACTTCCTCATGTTATTTTAGAAGCAACTATGATGTCCAATTTCTTTTCTTATTGAACCAACGGAAGAACTAAAATAAGCAAAAATATTATTTAGAGTCCAATCAATGGAATGAACACCCAAACAAAGCACTCATCTCCTATATGGCACCTGATATCGGTTTGCATACTTTTCCAATTACTGCTACTATAAAAGCTTGATCTTATGAATCACTCGGCAATTATGAGATCAATAAAAGTGTCTGTCGTGAAAGGAATGATTAACATTTTTTTACTGTTGTAATTTCTAGTGTTGAAATTTTCCTGCTGCACACAGAGATGCCATGCTTTTTGTCAATTATAATCTCTCTCTCTCTCTCTCTCTCTCTCTCTCTCTCTTCACAAGTTGGCTACATAATGAAGATTTCTTACTGACAGAAAACGAGGAAGACTCTGGCAGAGAAGATTGCACAGTTGAACTCTGCTATTGATGATGTCTCTTCCCAGCTCCAATCAGATGATACCCCTAATGGGGCAGCTGTGAACTCGGATGAAATTGAAGCTGCTTTCTGAGACCTTATATACATTCATAGTGGTATAAATGGCCCATATGCCTCATAGGGCAGATGCAGAACTTCTTCCTTGGACTGATTTTCAATCTTCTTCCCTCCTTTCCCTAAATCAACATGGTTTAGAGTTTTTCCTGGCAGTTCCTTGCATTCAAGATTCATTTTGTCTCTGCTGTTATTGGAAAACTGCTCAATCTTGTGCCATTGTTCTATGCCATATAATCTGTTAGCTATTCTGGATTTTTTGCTTATGTGAATGCATGAGATACATTTTTGCTTTCATTTGTTCAAATTGTCTGAAAGTCCTGGCTACATTATGAAAGAGAATGGATCTCACTCTTACTTAGGTTTTCGTCCTTTGTTGCCCTTGTGGGGGAGGTTGTAGTATTAATACAACCTATTCCAGGATGAATGATCAGTTGTTGAGGTGCAGTACAAATAGTGGCTGATATGAGTCTTTTTGCGACTTTATGGTTGAATTGGTGAGGGTTTTGCCCTGCTTGTCTATTGTTGACGAGCCGGGATGTTGGGGTTTGTAACTTGCTGTGGACTGATCCCTGCAAACTGAGCAACTGCTAAATGCTTAAGTTGTCTTTTTGAATACTTAAAGTTGTGGAAATAGATTAAGTGTGTAGTGATCCGACTTCACACCACCACACCGTGCGGTCTGGCAATTATTATCAGGATACTCTTTTTCAAGTAAATGGTTAAAAGGTTAATTCTAGGTCTAACAACCAAGATGATGCAGGTTTCAATGCGGACAGTTTAGTGGTCAAAACCTCTTTTTTCTGATTCATGAATTGAGTTTAAATCTCGTATAATCAAAAAAAAAAAAAAAGAAAGATGATGTGGCAAAAAAGATTGAAGTATGGTGGCATGCGTATCTATTTTCCTTGCTAGATTAAATATTAATAAGAACGTTATACACCAAACAGTTGGAACCTTATTAGCCTCGGTTCATGATTTTACTTCCCCATCAAACAAATTTCTCTAAATTAGAGAGGGGAAAAAAAATCAGAGAGAAAAAACTGCTCTTGTGGGTACATGGTATGGAGTATGCGGGGTCTCACTCTCATGTACCTAGAGGCCATTAATGCTTCTAATTTTGGCAGCTTATTAAAATACAGTATCTCGCGAAAATCGTGGTAAACATAGGATGTGTAATTTAAAAAAATATGTGATGGCATTTGAGGAAGGGGCGCAATGAAGTAACCTGTGGTTCAGATTTTTAAAGTTGCAGCCCAATACATGATCTTATCTCATATCTTCCTCTACCATCCTCACCACACATATATTCAACTCAATTTTCAACCATAATTTGATTTTATGATTTTTTTTTTTAACAAGAGGTATGTGTAGCATATTAACTGAGAATAACAAATTAGAATATATATAAGCAGAACCAGTAGCTCTCTTTGGCTCTGGTTATTGCAGCCATGGCCTCCCACGCTGCTCTTGCTTCTTCAAGAGTCCCAACTAGCTCAAGGCTTCCCTCGTCCAAGATTACCCACCCTTTCCCAACTCAATGCTCTGCCAAGGTTCTCTCTCTCTCTCTCTCTCTCTCTCTCTCTCTCTCTCTCTCTCTGGTTAACATGTTTTAACTTATTTGGGGGGTTTGCAGAGGTTGGAAGTAGCTGAGTTCTCTGGTCTAAGATCCAGTTTCTGTGTCACCTATGGAAAGAAAGCTAGGGAGGCCTCTTTCTTTGATGCTGTGGCTGCTCAACTCGCTCGCAGGGTTTTTCGCCTGCCCGCCCCCACTTCTTCATTTTGATTGATCAGTTTATATGCACCCTAAAAATAATTGGTCTATTCAAAATGTTTTAAGATTATGTTGGTTGAGTGGAGTTAAAGTGTGTCATTAAGTTCGCTAGCTGAAACTAGGCAATTTTTCCTTTTACCATGTGATATCAACTACTTGGTTAACTCTTACTCTTCATCTTGATTAAATCTCCTACCAGTCCTAATAGTCGCTTCAAATATCACTGTTCGCCAGGCTGTAGAATCGACTCCTGTTAGAGGAGAGACAGTGGCCAATTTGAAGGTTGCAATCAACGGGTTCGGACGCATTGGCAGGAACTTCCTCCGCTGCTGGCATGGCCGCAAGAACTCACCCCTTGATGTGATTGTCGTCAATGACAGCGGTGGTGTCAAGAATGTAAGTAGAATTAGTGGTGATTGAGGCGACCCTTTTGTTAGTCAGTTAATGAAGTTGCCATTTTGACAATAAATTTTCAGGCATCTCACTTGCTCAAATATGATTCCTTGTTGGGAACCTTCAAAGCAGAAGTGAAAATTGTTGACAATGAGACCATCAGTGTTGATGGCAAGCCCGTCAGGGTTGTGTCTAACAGGGACCCTCTCCAGCTTCCTTGGGCTGAACTTGGCATTGACATTGTTATTGAGGTAAATCTGGAAATTTCGATATCAATATTGTCAGATGATCTTAACCAATTTTAAGAAATAGATAATCAAGCATAATGAGATTTTTTTTTTTCCTTTTTGGTTGGTCTTTTTAGGGAACTGGTGTGTTTGTGGATGGACCTGGTGCTGGGAAGCACATCCAAGCAGGTGCTAAGAAAGTCATCATCACTGCCCCAGCCAAGGGTGCTGATATTCCAACCTATGTTGTTGGTGTTAATGAGGGAGATTACTCTCACGAGGTCTCCAACATCGTTAGGTATGAAATCTGAATCATCAAAAATGATAATATGATCATTTTCCTCATTGATGAATGCTAATGGATTTTTCTTTTCTTCCCCCCCCCCTGGGGGGAAATTTCACATTTGCAGCAATGCTTCTTGCACCACAAATTGTCTGGCTCCTTTTGTGAAAATTTTGGATGAAGAGTTTGGTAAGTGTTCGTTAGTAACTATAGTCTTACAAAAGTATTTAAAATTCGGTGTCTAATCCTTTTGCTGCTGCTGTTGTTATTATTATTTATTTATTTGGTCCAGGTATTGTGAAGGGAACGATGACAACCACCCACTCCTATACTGGTGACCAGGTAAGGCCAAAGTACGGCCAAACGACAAATTGCCCTATAAATCTCTCATGCTGATTATGACCCACAAAAAGAATTAAAAAAAAAAAAAGGTTTTAATGAGGTAGTGGTTGTTGTGGCAAAATAGAGGCTCTTGGATGCTTCACACAGAGACTTGAGGAGAGCTAGGGCAGCAGCTTTGAACATAGTGCCAACAAGCACGGGTGCGGCCAAGGCAGTGTCCCTGGTGCTACCCCAGCTCAAGGGCAAGCTCAATGGCATTGCCCTCCGTGTCCCAACCCCGAATGTCTCAGTTGTGGACCTTGTTGTGAATGTTGAGAAAAAGGGAATTTCTGCTGAAGATGTCAATGCAGCCTTCAGAAAGGCGGCCGAAGGCCCTTTGAAGGGCATATTGGATGTCTGCGATGTCCCTCTTGTGTCCGTTGACTTCAGGTGCTCCGATGTGTCTTCTACCATTGATTCATCACTCACCATGGTCATGGGGGATGATATGGTCAAGGTGGTAGCTTGGTACGACAATGAGTGGGGTTACAGGTCAGTCAGATTATCGACTTCTCTGCCTTACATCAAGCATCAGAATAGGAATGGAAGGGGTAATACTAAATATTAATCAATATCTGTCGTTCTGATTCAATGGTTTTTCTTTTTGTAGCCAACGGGTTGTTGACTTGGCACATATTGTGGCAAGCAAGTGGCCTGGTATGGAAGGAGTAATAGGCAGCGGAGACCCCTTGGAAGATTACTGCAAAACAAGCCCAGGCGATGAGGAGTGTAAAGTTTATGAAGCCTAGATGATGATCTGTATTTTGTAATCCATTTTTCATCCCCTTTTGTTAATTACAAGAGCACTTGAAAATAATTTACCTCCTTTTAGAGAAGGCCAAGCCAAGCCAAGGTTTTCCAGTGTTTGCTCTTTTTAACAATTGCTTGCTTGTATTAACACTCGAAGAAAATGAATGGAATTTAAAAATCATTGGTGCAATGCTTTTTTGTTTGCAAAATTGTAATGTGAGAATTTTCTGGCCATTAATTTTGTTTCTTTATTTCACCATTGGACCAAAATATGATTTTTATTATTTAAAACTCCTTTTTTATTTTAAAAAAGGTAAAAATTTTGACTAAATTACACGAATTAAATATAAATGAACTTTTATGTAAAAATTTAAAATTTTCCCAACATAATTATTAAAAATCATTACTTTTACCATTATAAAACTGAATGAAAGCTTACATATTTCTCAAAAAATTAAGTGAATTATCTCACCTTCTACCATTGGGCAAATATTTATGGATATTAAATCAAGCACGTGATATATTGAAGTAAAATTCAATTGAGCTAAAGATGGAATTAAAATGCACGAAATTTTTTTGATAGATAAAATGAAATTAATTTTGAAAAAAAAAAGTAATTATAAAAAATTAATGATTTTCTAAGTTCTGAAAGTAAATATCTCTAACAACGTATGCATGATATATCGACTCATTTTGAGAATTCTTATTTAATGAATTTAAATACAAGGATTTAGAAGAAAGTATCAGAGAAATTTAAAATTAATTTATCATCAATACTTCACAATTACACTAAATGGGTTGATTCTTGATCAATTGTAAGAAAAATAAATTTCTTATCAATTTCTTTTTCAATTATTTAATAATAATCAATCCCGATCTTTTGTTCTTTTTTATTATACTTATATATATTTTTTTAATTTTTGGTAAAAGGAGCAATATTTAGCTAAGATTTAATATCGATAAAACAAAAATAGAAAATTCCTAAATCAAAACAATTGCATCTTAAAATTTTTTTTTTTTATATTACTATTTTCTTCTATATTGATATGTATACCTCCTCGATTTATCAAAAACTTCCCTCGTATGTCTTGTTTTTGTGATTATAAGAAATTCTTTGTTTCATATTTAGTTGAAATGGGGGATTTTTCATAATTTAAAGACCAATGTTGTGTTTTAATTCATAATATAGATGTCGGATGGTTTTCCGGTTGCCACTACAAATCTAAAAATTTTGCATTGCAACATAACCATAAATTAATGGTAAACCTATTATATTTTTTGTTTTCAATAAAAAATAGTAATTTTAATTAGAAAAAATTAGGAATCAAACTTAAAAATTCCAAAGTAGTTTATTTCTGTTGCTCCTAAAGGTTGAATATCGTTTCATACCTTGTTCTTGTGAGTTTTACTCACCAATAAAATTATATTAATTTAAAATGTGTTATTCTAGCTATGATTTTCTTTTCTTTTTCAAAGATTAAAAAACTTATGTTGCATTATCAAAAAATAATATAATATGGATTAAATAACTCAAATATTATGTAACAATATTTATTAGTATATTTTGATTCAATTTTTTATCAAATTCAGAGTATGTTTATAGCAATTCAAATAAATACTTAATTAATTATTATTCAAATACAATAAAGAAAATTTGATTTATTTTATTCATTTTATTATTTGTTTTGATTTGTCTAAATTTGGCCAAATAAATTATTAATTAAATAAATCAAAATTTTATCTATTAATTTAATATATTTTTTAAACTAGTAAAAATATATGAATAGTTTGATTAAAAATGAATTAGTAGACACGAGATGGAGTATGGTAAGATTCATTTCGATCTGTGTTAAAGGAGTTTATCGAACCGAACCGGGAGTCGAGCTTAGCTTTTCAATTTCGTTCTCTGTCGGCTGGGTAACCGCGTGCGGTTGGCGACGTCAAAATTCGGGAGGTGGGAGGAGACACAGAGAGAGAATTCAATTTAATCCGAAAAGAAAAGACGAAGAAAAGGAGGGTTCTGGAAAGGAAGAAGAAAGCAGGCCGGGTTTAAATGTCGGCGCTCTAAAAATATTTGCGAGTTTGAAATTTCCATCATCTCCGATCTGAATTCGGCAATCATGGGACGACGACGACCCTGTTGGGTGTTTCTAATTTGCGTCATTTCTAGCCTAGTTGGGGGTCTCTCGGAGATTTCTCCCCACGTTTCCTTCCCAGATCGGGGTCTCGTTGAATTTGATGGCACCCACAGTTCTCCGGAAACGAAATCTGTGCTGTCTCCCTCTCCGTAAGATTTAATTATTGTAAATTAGGAATTTTGTGCATTTTGTTTGAATTTGAAGTGTAAGTTCTATTATACTCTCTGGGTGGGGTTTTATTTCGAGTGTGAGGTTTAATTGTGGATTCAGTTATTGCCCATTTGACGACAGGCTGATGAGATTCATATTTAACTATGTTTCATATACTTTTTTTTTTTTTGAATTGAAGTGCAAGTGCAATTGCACCTTCTGGGGTGACTTTTATTTCAATTTATTCAGTGTCCTTTAATGTCTTATGTTGTTTAGTTGTGAATTCAATTTCCCATTGCACAACAAAAGATTAAAATGAAGAATATGCTTTCAGATTGCTAATTATGGGAAAAGTATGCTAATGGAATTCATATTTGACCATGTTTCCTATGTCGTTCTTACAGTAACAATAATAAGGCCCTTGTGGCTGCATTAGATGGGACAATTTATATGGTGGATAGCAATTCCAAGGAAATTTCGTGGTCATTCTCATCTGGTCCATCTATATACACCTCATATCAGGATATGCATGAGGACATTAATGATCTAGATGGCTCTGGTCTTAGTGGCGACTTCTTGGATTTTGGCGATGATTGGGAGCTGTATAAGCTCACGAGGCATGGCGGAAAGAAGGTATAGATGCATGCTGTTAGTGTTAAGTTATGATGAGTATTAGGGGGGGGGAACCCTTTTAAACCACCAGGAGGGTTCACGAAGTATGCATTAAATACTGATCATTTTTTTGAACGGTGCTGGGGATGGGATGCTCACTGTCATTGATGGACCTCAAACTCAATACATTTAGGAATACCATCAGCATTGGCAATTTTCGATCTTGAATGGTTAAGTTTCTTTAGGTTGGACTATTCATTGCATGCTTGATAATGTTTAGTAAGAGAAGTTCTTTGGAAGACTCGTATCCTTATTGTGTCATTTTTGACATTTTCATTATAGGATCTCCCTTTTCTTATGAATGAGAGCCTTTCTCTTATGAATGGGAGAATGAGTTGAGAAGAAAAAAAAAGTTCAACTGGTGCTTAAAGCATCCCACTGCAAACATGGCATCGCCCACAAAAGAAAGAAATTTACTTAAATAGCTTATATCATACCAAGAGAGTAACACCATGATACCTCCTGGAGAGACTAATAGTAAATTTTCTTCATATATGTGAACCTTGACCTGCATCGACTATGCTTGGTGAAGAATCCTGTCCGCTGGAGGGAGAAATCCCCTTTTACCTAATTATTCTCTTTTTTCTTTTACATGTTTGCAAGCCAGAAAGTTGAGCAGAATATTGAACACTATGTCAGCCGTACACCATACATATCCGAGGATGGAGGCGTCACTCTTGGATTGAAGAAAACCACAGCATTCCTTGTCAATGCCAGAACAGGAAAGATACTGCATACCTTCACTTTGTCTGATTCTTCTGCTGAATTAAAGGTTCAAGATACTGGGGAAAAGCCTCGTTTGTTGGGCACTACTTCTGAGGACTTGACAGCAGGCAAACAGTTGCTTTACATTACAAGGACAGATTATGCACTGAAATCATTTTATCCAAATTCTAAGAAAGTAGCATGGAGTCTGACTGCTGCTGAAATTGAGGCTGTTTTTCAATGTAAAGGAATAGAGAATTCTGTTTTTAAGAGTGATTCAAAGCATGAAGACAGTTTTGAAAAGCCATTGTCCTGTTGGACACGGACAATTGTCCACCGCACTCGTGGCCATAACGCATTAGATTCCCTCTCTGGTTCTGATATGCTGCCAAAGGCACTTCCTGCTGGCTTCATGCTCTCCCTCCCTGCTTCTAATGACCATTCTCATTTTGAACCAATTTACAGATTGCCAGGGTCAAATCGCAAAGAAACAGATACCAACATACTTTATTTGCCTTCTTCAGCTCATCAGCCTGAGGATTGGAGTATTCATGGTAGAAATGCTGGTGTTGCCGGCATATATCTTACAGTGGTTGTGGGTCTCTTGCTCTTAGTTATTGCAGGCTTTGTTTTTCGTCACCATCCCTTAAAATTTAGAGAGTTTATTAGCTTCAATAAGGAGGCTGAAAATCTTAAAAGGCAGACAGCAGTTTCAAAAAGGAAGAGAGCTCGGAAATCAGGAATAAGTAAGAACAGATCAGATGTTGACGCAAAAGAGAAGGATGTCTCTCATGAATTTAAGGATCAAAGCTCCAGTTTAGATCCACATGGAAGGAGCGATGATAATTTGACCTTTCCAAACCTTGTTGATGGCAGTGTGGTTGGGCGTAGAATAGGTAAATTAAATGTGCATAACAAACTTATTGCTACAGGCAGCAATGGTACAATAGTGCTTGAAGGAATTTATGATGGCCGCCCAGTCGCCGTTAAACGCCTTGTGCAGACCCATCATGAAGTGGCATTGAAAGAGATTCAAAATCTTATCGCATCAGATCAACATCCAAATATCATCCGATGGTATGGGGTGGAGCATGATGCAGATTTCATATATCTCTCACTAGAGCGATGCACTTGTAGCTTAAATGATTTGATTTTTTTATGTGCTGATACTTCTTTAAGTTCAATGGCAAACAAGGATGTGGGCTCCGACTTGATGGATGAGAATCAATTGCAATTGGATTCACTGATGGAAATTAAGGGGGATTTGGAGCTGTGGAAGGCCAATGGTTTCCCTTCACTTCAATTGTTAAAATTAATGAGGTGAGTTCCAAGCCTCAGCACTTGTCCAATTAAAAGTTTTCCCGACCTCACTTAGCAATAATCCTAGTAACTTGACACTAGAATGAGGATGTAGTTCCATGCACCTAACCAACTTTTCATTGAATTTCTGCAACGTGGCATCTAACTGTTAAAGTTAAATCTGTTATCGCAGTTTTGAATAGAGGCTTCATTAAATTATCATACTAAGAATGTTCCACATTGAATGTTACTCCTTTGTGGGACACCATATGTTTTATGGATAGGCATTGTACTAAAAAATTTCTAAGTTAGCTACAATTAGGCCTTACTACAAAGTTTGAATTTATGACAAAAATTCTTGTCTAACGTTGATATAATTGACTATATTGAGTTTTACAGAGATTTGGTGTGTGGACTTGCCCATTTACATGAACTTGGAATTATTCATCGGGACCTTAAGCCTCAGAATGTCTTAATTGTGAAAGAACGGTCTTTATGCGCGAAGCTTTCGGATATGGGTATTAGCAAGCGACTTTCTGGGGATAATGCATCTTTAACACAGCATGCTACTGGTGAGTGTAATTGGTTTAAACATTGTAACCCTCTCAAAAATATTTTTCCATAGAAAAGGATATATTAAGAGGCGCGAACCTTGAGGTCACAGGTTCAAGGTTTAGAAATAGCCTCTTTGCAAAAAATGCAGGGAGAAAACTGCGTTCATATACGATCACCCTCTGTCTACCCCATAAGCCGGGTAACACTTTGTGCACGAGATGAATTTTTTAAAAGGATATATTAATAGAGACAAAGGAAATTACAATGAAATGTTGGAGAGGATAGGATATCCTCTTAAATAACTTTCCATTTTACTTTTCAATTTATGTTGTCTTTCTCTTGTCCCCTGCAATTTTCCCAATCCTTGTTATCAAATGCAGGTTGTGGTAGTTCTGGTTGGCAAGCACCTGAACAGCTTCTCAATGGGCGCCAAACACGTGCAATAGATTTATTTAGTCTTGGTTGTGTCCTCTACTTCTGTATCACAGGAGGTAGACATCCATTTGGTGATCGTTTTGAGCGTGATATGAATATAGTGAATAATCAGAAAGATCTGTACTTGGTAGAAGACATTCCTGAAGCTGTAGAGCTTTTATCAAGTCTGTTGAATCCCAATCCTGACATGAGGTAACACATTATCCATAGAATTGTAGTAACAAATTAATTGTAGACAGTTTTATGACCTCTTTTCTGGCTAAAATATTGAGAATTGGGATTTTTTTTTTTTAGGCCAACGGCTTTGGATGTATTGTGTCACCCATTTTTTTGGGATGCTGAGATGCGACTTTCATTCCTTAGAGATGTCAGTGACCGGATAGAGTTGGAGGATAGAGAAAGTGAATCTGACCTATTGAAGGCGCTAGAGAATACTGCAGCAAAGGCTTTGAGTGGGATGTGGGATAAAAAGATGGAAACTGCATTCGTCAATAACATTGGTAGGTATAGACGATACAAATATGATAGTGTTCGTGACTTATTGCGGGTTATTAGGAACAAGCTAAATCATTATAGGGAACTCCCACCTGAAATACAGGAAATCTTGGGGCCGGTTCCTGAAGGATTTGAGAACTATTTCTCATGTAGATTTCCTTATCTTTTGATTGAAGTGTATAATGTGATATTCAAGTACTGTAGAGAAGAAGATTTCTTCCGAAAATACCGGAGAAGGGTGCTGGTTTGACCCGAACTCTGAAGCTTAAATCTTTACTAGCTAGTTGTACTGAAAAATAGTTGCATGATATGTAAATGATCATATAGTGCAAAGATTCTTGGTTAGATTCTCTATGTACCACATTTTATTTTTTGGACAATTTAAGTTAAGTGAAACTGGAAATTCAGGAACAAGGGGTTGAGCAAAACTGAGTTTGTGTCGAGCTCGTGTGAAGGAGCCGAAAAGCCTGAACGTGGCCCAGGCCCGTAAATCATTTGCAACCTTCCAATTTAATGTTCTAACCTTTCATCCATGGTGGGGGGACATTTTTCACCTATTCACTACAGAAATTTGGTTCCCACGTATTTTTATTTTGTTTCTTTTGGTGTGTATAGGATTTCCAGTGGAATAACTGGGAAAGGGAAAGATTCTTTGCTTATTGGAGCCAATCCGACCCGTTGTACAAGATGAATGCCATTACCGTGTTTATTCCCTTCACCAAATTTTGTTATTTTACCTCAGGCTGATTGTCAAATATTGGACTTTGTTGGTGATAGAGGTGGGTTATGGTTTCATAGATATCAGTTCCTTCTTGACTCGAACAGTAGCTATCGATGGGTGGATATACCTGTAAAAATTGTTGGAGGGTGTTCCAGTGGGAAGGTTCTGACGCTCAAGTCAGTAGAAAGTGGTTTTCGTTTGAAAAATAAACAGACTGAGAGTTGAGGGAAGACTGTTCCATGTATTCTATGTGACTAGAGTGTTAAGTTTAGAGAGCGTATTTCACGTCGAGTTGTGCGCTGCTGAGCGACTTCCACCCTACCTTCCTTATCGAACTGATCTGGGAATTTCAGAAGTTCATATTACGAATTGATCATGATCATCATATATTGGGAAAACTTTCTCTTCGGGAGGGATGCTTTTCTTATCTGAAAAATTTGGAATTACTGTTATGAAATAAGAAACTAAAATTAAGGAAGTTCTGACCTTCCTTTTTTAATCGATAAGGGTGCTGCCTATCATTTGGATCATCCGATTGGTATGCGGCTATTCGCTTGCCCGATCAGGGCGACTATCTATCGCTCGGAGAGCATTGTTCGAGTGGCCCGGGCGACTGAGACCCTTCGGTATATTGATCCGGACGATTGAGACCTTTCAGTAGATTGATCCGTGAGCGCCCTTTGTGAGGTCTTTTGGGAATTGACTCTTTTGGTTTGGCCTTTTGAGCCACGTCCCATCATTTGCCCCCGAATTATGGTCTTCTCGGAAGAAGAAGCGTTATGAGTGACAATTCTCGAAAAAGGAACTTCCTTTTTTACTTTGACATTCGTCACTTCGATTTCCACCAACCGTCTTCTATACGCTTTGTAAGAGTTCGTTTCTTAGAAGATACCTCTTTTCTTTTTTTCTCCGAAAAGCTTTTTCTTTTAGCAAAGAATGCGACAAACGTCTCCTCTTTATGTAGGATAGACAACATTCAGAGTATTATGATCGAAGAGGATCTGATAGAAGTCCAGAAAGAAATATCGCTCGGAAGTGATTTCGAATTTGTATTGCCTGGTGAAGAGAATAGAGCAAGTCTTGCCCCCGAGGATTGTGTCCCAATGTATAAACAGTGCATGAAATATAGTTTGAAGATTCCATATACGGGTCCACTAATGGAGGTTTTGAGGTATTGGAACATTTACCCTTCACTGTTCATCCCAAGTGTTTGGCGATTTGTGATTGTCCTAATTTTCTTGTTAGGGTTTTTCCGTATTCGTTTAGACTTGGAGATTTTAGGGGTTCTGTTTTTCTTAGGGCGATGTAGCTCCAAATGATCCACTCACGGTTGGTATAAACTCTAGACTCGCTGTAAATTTTTCTGTAGTGAATCTCAAGATAAACATGGATGCAGAAGTTCTTCTTCATTAGATTTTTGAACAGGGATTTCCTTCCTACATTTCCGAATGCTAACCAGGTACCTTTTTTGAACGAGAAAATCTCATCTCTTCTTCGCCACTCCCATTTTCTGCGTGCGGTGGCCCGTTATTGCAAGGCCAGTTGTAAGAGTTTGTGGGTGGACAGTTTGGTGAGAGATGACATGTTAATTCTATCTGGTCTTCTTATGGATGAATCAAGCCAAATTACCAAGCCCCTCTTGCTGGAGCAACAGGGAAAAGACTTGGTCGACACTGTGCTGGACATTGATGTCCGTCTTCTTGATGAAATTTCTACTGAGCGGGGAATGTTGTCTCATGCAAAGAGGAATGTGGTTGATATTTCTCCTGAGTCATGACGGAAAAAGTCTAAGACTAGGGCACCCAGTTCACCTGCTAGGGAAGAAGAACAAGCCGAATTTGGAGAGCATGTGTTATCCCAAGAACTGGAGGGGTCATCCAGTCGACAACGCCTTTGGTTTGTCGACCGGGGTTGGAGAAGGAGGCGGTTCCGACGAGGGAATCTTCGAAATAACTGAGAACATTCTGGTTCAAGAGCAAAGATCGGAAGAGTCTCCGATGATGCAACCTTCCGCTTCCATTCCGAACGAAACTTCAGGACAATCTCATCGGGGGTCATAGTGTTTTTTGGTCAATATACCAGATGACTATTGCGTTCCGCCACCTATTTTGATTGGAGAATGACAGAGTTTCGAAGAAGGATCAGTAGTGGTCTTCATGGGAGGCCACAATTTCAATTTTGTTGATCCACAGGAGGGGTTACAGTTGGCTGAGCGTTTCGAACTTCCTTCGAGGTCCGCCCTTCGAAAGATATCTCTCAAGTGTACCGATAGGGTTATCCAATCTCTTTACCTTACAATAAGTATTTTCTTTGTGCGAGTTGAAGTTTAATCTTTACTGTCTCATGACTCTGACCATTGTGTTTTTTTTCCAGACTTCTGCCCTGATTGAATTTCAAAGAAAGTTGAGGGCTAAACGGGATGAACAATTTTCCCGTATGAGCGATCAAGTGTTGACACTGAATGATGTTTTGGAGAACCAAGAAAAGACCATTGGAGAGGTCAAAGACAGGCAGATCAAGCGCCTTTAGGAAGACCTTGTTTCGGTTCAAACTCGTTGTAAGGAATTCGAAATAGAGGCATGTGCTCGGAAAGCACGGTTAACAGTTGCTGAAACGTTAGCCCGTTTACGATAAGAATCCCTTCGAATGGCTGAACAGGAGATAGCTGACCTCAAGACTTCTGCTGCCAAAGATGCTATCGCCCTATAACTTTCTCAGCGTAGGTTGCATAAGCGCCTGAAATGCGCCGAAGAGATCTTTCGAGAGATTGGTCGATATGAAACTCTACCCCAGCTTGAAGGATCAGCGGGTTCGGATTCTGCTCATGTTGTTTCTTGTGTACCTTCCGTTCTTTTGTAATTTGGTGGAATGATGATTTTTTACCCCCTAACTTATTGAAATGTAATGATCATCAAAAAACTTCTGATATTTTACTAACGGAGCGAGGTCGGGGAATCTCCTCTGACGATGCGCTTGTTCTAGTGTGTTATTAAAAGCTCTTGGAATTAAGGTTGTTTTGGCATGTTTTTAAGATATCGATTCGGAAATGTTTTCTTGAAAGGTCCGAGCCACTGATTAGAGATTTTAGAAATTATGGTCGTGTCTGTCCATTCGGGGAGTCTCATCCCATATTAGCGACTCATACGTTCAGAAGATCTGGGCGGCTGAGACCCATCAGTCGAGTAGAGACTTTAGAAATTAGCGTCGTGTCCGCCCATTTGAGAAGTTTCATCCCATATTAGCGACACATTCGTTCGAAAGATCTGGACGTTTGAGTCCCTTCGGTCGATTAGAAACTTTAGAAATTAGGGCCGTGTCCGTCCGTTCGGGGAGTTCTATCCCATATTAGCGACATATTCGTTCGAAAGATCTGGGCGGCTGAGAATCTTCGATCGATTAGAGACTTTAGAAATTAGGGCCGTGTCCGCCCGTTCAGAGAGTTTTATCCCATATTAGCGACACATTCGTTCGGAAGATCTGGGCGGCTGAGACCCTTCGGTCGATTAGAGACTTTAGAAATTATGGTCGTGTCCACCCGTTCGGAGAGTTCCATCCCATATTAGCGACACATTCGTTTGGAAGATCTGGGCGACTGAGACCCTTCGGTCAATTAGAGACTTTTGAAATCAGGATCGTGTCCGCCTGTTCGGAGTGTTCCATCTCATATTAGCGACACATTCGCTCGGAAGATCTGGGCGGCTGAGATCCTTCGGTTGATTAGAAACTTTTGAAATTAGGTCGTGTCCGCCCGTTCGGAGAGTTCCATCCCATATTAGCGACACATTCGTTCGGAAGATCTGGGCGGCTGAGACCCTTCGGTTGATTAGGTGTTTTCTTTGAAGGAAATTTGAAGTCCGAGGCCACGCGCAGTCAATGAGTAGTAGCAAATATCGAAATTTTCATTAAAGGAAGAGTGCCGAGAAGTCCGGGTCATATGCTAGACAGACGCTAACGGGAACATAAGGTTCGTGCCAGCCATCTCCATAGTGGACTTGAAGGATCACCCCTCCTGTTCCTCGCATGGTGGTTTGGGATCTGGCCTGTGAAGTGGCTCATTCTCCCTTGGTGCGTCACACCTGTTTAGGGAAGGCAGGTTTCTTCTTTCTAAACTGATAAATTTCTGTAGTTTTCCACTGCGGACCAAGAATTCAAGTTCATCCTTGAGTCTTTTACACTCATCAGTTAGGTGGCCATAGTTTCTATGGAAATGACAATATTTAGATTTGTCTTTTTTAGGATCTTCTTCTGCCGAACGAGGGGGCCATCTAACATATGATTTGTTCTTTATTTGATACAAAACCCGGCTTAGGGTTTCGTTCAGTGGGGTGTAGACGTTGAACCTTTGAGAAGGTGGAGTTACTGGTTTGCCTTTTTTCTGGGAACGTTGGCGTGGCGACCGGCTACGTTCTTTTCTGTCATGGTGGCCTTTTCGTCGATCGAAGGCCTCTGCTTCTTCCGCAGCAGTATATTTCTCTGCTCCGGAGTAGATTTCTTGGATGGACGCTAGAGGCTTCTTTGTGATGGAGACCTTCATATCAGAGGAGCGTATGCCTGTTAAGAGCACGACTAAAGCGATGTTATGGTCCAGATCGGGGACTTTTAGCATTTCTGTCTTGAATCTCTCCATGAAGTTTCTGAGAGGTTCCTCTTTCCATTGATGTAATGATAAGAGAGATGTAGATTTCCGTTTAGCCCCTCGACTGATTACAAAGTGAGTCTCAAATTGTTGTCGGAGATGTGCAAAACTTTTGATACTGAGCGGGGAAAGAGAATTAAACCAGATTAGGGCATTACCCTTAAGAGTGGTAGGGAAGTGTTTGCATATCGCAGCATCCGAGAGGTCTCTAGAGACTATTACTGTTATGAAATGGGCAGAATGGTCACGGGATCATTTGTCCCCCCGTCATACCGCTCCATGGGAGGCAGAAGGATATCTCTTGGCGTCGATTCTAACAAAATCTTTGCATCGAATGACGATTCACCTAGGGAGCGTTGGGGATCTTTCATGTCCTTTACTCTTGCTCGTTTTAGCTCAGCAGACACGAGTTGTTCAATCTGCCCTTTTAGGCCCTGTGGGTCGTACTGGGAGGCTACCGATGGTTCCGGGAATTCTCATCCAGGGGATTGTTTGTATTCGGATTCTGCAGTAGATGAGTGGTTGTCCGGCTCAAGGGCTCGACTAAGCCCTTCCAACTGTTTACTCATTCTTTGAATTCCAGACACCAATCTTTCCATTTGGGACTAGTCTGCCTGCTCTGGTTCTGGGGCCATGACTTGTTGTTCTCGATTTGCATGTCCGGAATTAACTCCGGATGCGATGGTCGGGGAGAAGACACAGGATTGTGAATTAGAGGGTTCGTCACTGGGGGAATGGCAGGTTCGGCGGGCATAGGGATGTGCCCTCCTACAATAGGGGTGGCTCTAAAAGACGCTCTAGTTCTTGGAGGCATGGTTATCGGAACTTCTCTAGTCTGTTTCCCACGGACGGCGCCAATCTGATGGAGGTGAGTTATGACTCCACAGATACCAGCTCCTTCTTGACTCGAACAGTAGCTGTCGATGGGTGGATACACCAGCAAAAACTGTCAGAAGGTGCTCCGACGGGGAGGCTCCGACGCTCAAGTCAGTAGAGAGCGGTTTTCATTTGAAAAAGAAACAGATTGAGAGTTGAGGGAAGACTATTCCCTGTGTTCTATATGCTCAGAATGTTAGGCTTAGAGAGCATACCTCACGTCAAGGGTTTTTGAGATCTTTTATACCTGTGAGAGTTGTGCGCCGCTGAGAGACTTCCACCCTACCTTCCTTATCGAACTGATTCAGGAATCTCAAAAATTCATATTACGAATTGATCACGATCCTCATATATCGGGAAATTTCCTCTTCGGAAAGGTTGATTTTCTTATCTGAAAGATTTTGGAATTGCTGTTATGAAATAAGAAACTGAAATTAAGAAAGTTCTGACCTTCCTTTTTTAATCGATAGGGGTGATGCCTATCGTTTAATTGTTCGACCGATAAAGGGTCAATCGGGACTCATCCGATTGGTATGCGACCATTCGCTTACTCGATCGGGGTGACTATCTATCATTCGGAGAGCATTGTTCGAGTGGTCCGGGCGACTGAGGCCCTTCGGTAGTTTGATCTAGATGACTGAGACCTTTCAGTAGATTGATCCGTGAGCGCCCTTTGCGGGATTTTTTGGGAATTGCCTTTTTTTGTTTGGATTTTTGGGTCACGTCCCATCAGTTGGTATTGTCATAAATTCTATCTTCGAGTCCCGAGCCCTCAGTTCAGAGTGATAGCATATAATAAAATAATAATAATATGTGTAGAGTTTAAAATTTTTTACATAAAATGAAATAATAAATTATTAGAAAGCATGTCAAAAACTTTCTACAATGATAATAACAGAGGCATTAAGTCAAATCTGCCAACTTAGTGAGCCACATTTCGCAAATTTGAATTGGGTATATGCAGAAGCAAGCAATCCGACAGAAGTTGGAAAAATTTAACCTGCCAGCTAGAGAATTCAACATTTCATAAAAGGTCGAGTCCGGGAGACAAAAAAGTGAGCTTTTCGAAAGGGAGAGAGCCGAAAGAGAGAAGGGGCCCAATCCCAATCCGATCTTATCACTTTCCGAGTGTGGAACCTTGACCCAATGTTTTCTTGCAAATTACGTATAACCCTTTATTTGATCTTCACAGACCGAGACCACCAGTCACTTATTTTCTTTCACATCCCACAAACCACCATGGCCTTCTACAATTTTCCTCTCTCTCTCTTATCACTAGTATTGCTTCTACTGTTCAAGTCATCCGTCAATGTTTCCAGTGTTGGAATAAACTATGGCACTCTGGGAAACAACCTCCCACCACCAAAGAAAGTGGCTCAGCTACTCCAATCCACTCTCATTGACAAGGTCAAGATATACGACACCAATCCTGAAATCCTTGAGGCCTTCTCCAACACTGGCATTGACATCATAGTTGCTGTGGAGAACTACCACGTTTCAAACATTAGCAAGGACATCTCCTCCGCAGACTACTGGCTCAGAAACCGTGTTCTCCCTTTTCTTCCCGCCACCTCCATTGTTGGAATTGCAGTTGGAAATGAGTACTTGACAACAGACTCCGATCGTCTTGAGCCTACTTCATTGGTTCAAGCAATGCAGAACCTGCATTCGGTCCTAATCTCACATGGGCTTGACAGGAAAATCAAGGTCTCCTCCCCACATAGCATGGCTGTTCTAGCTTCTTCATTTCCTCCTTCAGCCTCAACCTTTGCCCTGAACCTCATGCCCACCATGAGCTCCATTGTGGCCTTTTTAGCTGACACTGGTGCACCATTCATGGTCAATGCCTATCCATATTTTGCTTACAGAGACAATCCAGGCAAAATTGATTTACAATATGCATTGCTTGCTAATTCCAGCGGGGTTCGAGACCCTAAAGGCTTTACTTACAGTAATATGCTGGATGCACAAATTGATGCTATTCGTTCTGCCATCAATGCTCTTGGATTTGACAAAAGGACGGTGGATATTGTGGTGTCGGAGTCAGGTTGGCCATCAAAGGGTGATGATGGTGAACAAGCGGCAACAGCAGAGAATGCAAAGACTTACAATACGAGGTTGATAGAACGTGGGTTGTCCGGAAAAGGGACCCCAATGAGGCCTAATGATAAGATAGAAGTGTTTGTCTTTGCACTGTTTAATGAGAACAAGAAACAAGGGAGTGTCAGTGAGAGAAATTTTGGAATATTTAATGGCGATGGATCAAAAGTGTATGATGTGGATTTGAGCTGCCAGTTTTGCAGTAATGCAGGCGATAAGCTGGGGTTCGGAGAGAAGGCCTCGAGCGCAGCAAGGGGTCCATCGGTGTGGTGTGTCGCAAAGCCACATGCTGATGAGAAAGTGTTGCAGACAGTGCTTGATTTTAGCTGTGGACCCGGTGGTGTGGACTGCAGGGAGGTTTATGAGAATGGGGATTGCTTTCAGCCTGACAAGCTTCATGCACATGCCTCCTATGCCATGAATGCTTATTATCAAATGCATGGAAGAAATTACTGGAACTGTGACTTCAAAGGCACTGGCATTGTCACCTTCAGTGATCCAAGTATGTATTATTACTGCCTTTTTTTTTCCGCATATGAATATTACCAAATTTTGTTTCTTAACGGGGCTAATGTATTTCCCTGTTTGTATGAGCTTGTTTTCGCAGGTTATGGAGGATGCAGATACCCTCAACAATAGTTTGCCTGAGGGAACAAGCATTGCTGTTGCAATCAGGGAGCCACACGCTCGTCATTGTCGTTTGCCATTGCTAGTAATTATTAATTGTCTTGTAACCGCTAAGGTATGAGCTATGCTTTTGATCTAATCACAGTAAAAGAGAACCTTTTATTTGCAAGTATGGGTTCTTCTGTCCTTGGAACTTTTTTATCGGGTGAAGAGAAAAGTGAAGAGCACATGTCGTGCAACTTTGTGAGAAATTTCAAATTGTCTCCGCAATCAAAGGCCTCATCGTTTGAAAAAAGCAGTCATCCTTTTGTCGCTTGTTGGAAGCTATCCTGTCTGTTACACTATTGAAACTACTTCGTGGATGCCCTAATCTTCCTGTCTTCTGAAAGCAATGCTACCTCTGGTGAGGATAACTGAAATTCTGAGATGAACTCCAGTCTTACCACTTTTTTCTAATGGCCATCCTAAACCTGTCACTGCCATCCTTGTATAATCATATGATTTCCACTTTATCAAATACAACTAAAACAGGGAAACTTTAAAAGTCTTGCTAAATGTAATTGGAATTTTGGTCAATTACCTGAACACGGGAAAATTGACAAATAATGGTCGGTTTGACCCAATACAATGAAATGTGAGGATTCATACAATCAACAATAATCCATTACATTTGGTACTATTTGATTCACATTATCCAACCAATAGCCTGACAACAGGTACAAACTGATACTCTTCAAAAACGGATTTCAAAAGCTGTGCGAAGGGCAATGTTCAGAAATGGCCTTGTCTTACCTCACTCGTCTCAATGGGTATTCTCTTTCTTTTTTTGGGCGGGTATGACTATATGATCTTAATGAGTGGGACAAGTAACTAGTATAACTGAAGGTGAAAGAGATGAGATCCGACCTATAGCAGTCCTGCCTTCTGAATGGGTGTGTCTCATCTCTTCGGGTTCCTTACCAAATCCTCTTCCTAGTCGATTTCATTCGATAATCCATCTATTTTCCTTCTCTTACTGCTACTCTTTGAAGGATCTTCTCTCTCATCAACAAAGGATAGGAATGTCTGCAGACGCCTTGACCGTGAGCTACTCCCACTTGCAGGAAGAGATTCACTAGGAGCAGCATGTTTGAACTGACGCGCGATCTGACAGAAAAATATTATGAGAGAAAGGACGCATGCTACCCCTGCTATGAGAAAGAGGCCCCAGAAACTACTAAGTTCAAGCCTGTCAGACTCAAGTTCGCTCTCTGTACTGCAAGCACTTCCTGTCAGCCACTTGTCATGGATTCTCTGTAGATCACCGTTCTCTGAAAGTGCCAAAATTGCTGTTGATAAATCAACAACTATTGGAGAATCCCGTGGAAATGCCTAAATTAGAATGTAAAATAGGAGGGTGTGAGAAATCAATTAACTCCTCTTCACATAATGTACCAATGCATATTTTAGCAACCCGCATGCAGAAGTTTTCTGACTAGGGAAAGCATGCAGTTAATTTTAATAAATACTTACAAAACCCCAGCCACTTCTGGTGAATTCTTGTCCAACAATCCTGAATGTGCAGTGGCTCGACAAAAAGAGCTCCACATATGGACGCTCATCAACCACAGCAGCAACCCCACCCTTTTTAGGACCATCATTGAGTGCTTTAGCATATGCCTCTGGTGATCCAAGGGCAACAAGTCGAGATTCAGATATTCCAAGTTCATCTCTCAAATAATGTTCAGCAAAAGAACCCACTTGATACCCAATAGGCTCGTCATTCTCTTCCAAAGTTTCAATGCCTTTGATAGGAGAAAATAGCTGTTGGACAGTAAGGATCGAAGTGAGACTTGCAGTGTAGCTTGAGTTGATTATCAGAACCACAAAAAGCCAAATAAGGAGCACAAAACGTCCTAGTGTGCTCACAGTGTTCTCTCCTGCAACAGGAATAAAGAGGCCAGCTTAAAATGGTGATTTCTGTTCCTGCCTCCTAGAATAAAACAGATGCAACGGCTTAAATTTCACTCACTGTGGGCAAAAAATAAGGTTGAGAAGCTGAACCTGAAAGGTCACAAATATGAGATGTCAGAAACAGTAACTTTTGCACTACACATACATTATTTATACCTGCAAGTGTCACTGACTGAAATTTGCATCCTAAGCCCTTTCCTTCATATACTTCCACCTAAAGACATGTCAACTAGTAGACCTTATGCTTCACGTTTAAACACTACAGTTTAATAAGTTACCCAGCCCAGCCAGATCTATGCTACCTTAAGGTGCCAAAGCAATGACCCAGAAGATGCATAAATTGATTCACTCACATACTAGGATATCTTCTGGTCTTCTGTAGAAGTTAAGAGATCTACATCCACTGAAGGAGCACAAGAGAAATGTAAGGCTTCAAGCCCCTGAAGCCCATGGTTGAAGGCAATTCTTGTTTTCTCCATTTGCACACCCACTTATCTTGTTGTAGAGATAAATAAGCAACGCGAAGGGGTGCACATTACCAAAAATAAGAGTGAAGCAGTGCATATTCAATATAACAAAAACACCTCACTAATCCCCATCACTTAGCAAGGCAGGCTCAAGGTATGCGGTTCCTTTCTGATTTTACTGTTTTCTGAAACGCTACCGTTAAGTCAAAGACCCTTTGTGATGGGGTATAAATTGGTGTAATAATTATGATTTATTTTATTCTATTTTTGAATAAATATTACACTAATTATTGTATTTTTTTATCATTGATATAATAGAAATGATGGATGAAACTTTTGAAAAAAAAAAGAAAGGAAAAATCCTAATTTGGAAACATGGGAGACTTTGAAAATATTATTTTATTCATAATATTTAGGAATATAAATTTTGAAAAACTCCAATTTTTGTAATCTTCTATTTAATTAGGCTATCTAGTTGATAAGTCAACTAGGTTACTTGTTATTAGAAAATTCCTTTTTTTTTTATTTGGTAGTTATCAAAAATTTAGAAAGACCCTCTTTTAGAAAAATAGGCAACTCATTGCTATATATATGGGATATTACACAATTAGAGAGGAGCCTAAAGGGGGTCAGCCGCCCCTCCTCTTTCCACCAAATTTTGTCACGTCCTGTAGCTCTTATTGCAGCCAAAGGTCACATTCTTGTAGCTTGTTCCAGCACTTTCTTTTGTCCAACACATTTATTTTCCAACAAAATTTTATT
Organism: Dillenia turbinata; assembly: GCA_037126225.1. Lineage (NCBI taxonomy): Eukaryota > Viridiplantae > Streptophyta > Magnoliopsida > Dilleniales > Dilleniaceae > Dillenia > Dillenia turbinata. Next base: position 559,273 of record JBAMMX010000005.1, read on the forward strand.
CATTGTGAGATTTTATTATTATTTTTTTTTTCATGTTTTCTTTTTAATTTATTTTTCTAGTTGAAAAATATTGAAATCTTGATTTTCAATGATTGTGAGATTTAATTGGATTTATTAAATCAATATCTCATACGTATTTATTTAATTTCTGCACTTATGGATCATGATTTTTTAGAATTTGTTAAATAGATGGTCAATATTTAATAAATCTAAAATAATCCACATCAATTAAAAATGACAAAATTTGTTTGTTTTTAATAAAATGGTGAATGATATTCATATCATAGAATTAAAAAATCTAATTAAATAAATCAAGGTTGGAATTTATTAATTAGAATTGAATCTCTTTAGATCTTAAAACTGTCGAAATACTAAATCCAACAAGGATCTCTTGGGTAGTCTTTTGATTAGGAGAGTAATTAATGATGGTACCTTGATTACCGAATAAGTAAGGAGAGATTGATCATTTCGTGGTACTTAACGGCTATAACTAATTTATTTATGAGTGTTGAAATTTTTTGATAAATCGATGATCAATCACATAAAATCAATGTGGAAATAATCTGTCAACTAGAAAATTGATTTCCTATTAGTTTTTATTTTTATTTTTTGAGTTTTTTATTTTTATTTAATTAGTTTAGATAATTTTTCAACCCCATATTTTTTTATTTTTATTTCTTTAAAAAAAATAAATCCACAGTTCCTTATAGAGATGATCATATTCACTCTATATTAATATTTAGTGAAGTAGGATAATTTATTTTTGATTGTTTGACGACACACCAAATTTTGGTGCCGTTACCGGGGAACGATGTTAAGTGATTTATTTCTTTTAAGTTTTATTTTCTTTTTATTTTTGGGATTAATATTTACAGTGAACTTACTGAAAATTTGTCAACGACATAGAATAAAATGATTTTAAACACTCAGACATGGCCGATCAAAAGACTTTAATGGACTTATTATTTCCTGATTTTAATTAGCATACCTTTTACAGGGGACTTCCCAATAATTTGGAATATGACAAGAAATTTCAAAAAAAGTCAATGGTATTTGTTCCATTGATAAAAAATTAGATGCATTGACATATCTTTTGAAAAAATTTGTTCTAGGGCAAAAACAACCGGTACAAACTTGTGGAATTTGTTTAGAGGTGGGTCATCCAATCGATAAATGTCTCATTCTTTATGATGACACATATTCAAATACCTACAACCAAGAATAGTGGGATCAACCAAATTTCAGTTATAGAAATTGACAACAAGAATTCTCACAATAACCACAAGACCGATCTCAATTTCAATCTCAACAACCTTCATCAAGTCAAGGTACGTCTCCATAAAAGATTGTTAAAAGTTTGCCTAACAGCACTTTGTTAATTCAACAGGAAAATCAACGATTTCAACAAGAGACAAGAACAAGTATCCAGAATTTGGAGAATCAAATGTTACAATTGATGCCAACTGTGAGTCGATTAGAAAAATCATCAAAGGAAGTGCAAAACAATTCATAAAAAACCGAAGAAAATAGGAAAATCGAGCAACAAGAGAAATCATCGAAATCGAATGATTCACTCAATGAGGTAAATCAAGAATCCAATACTTCTAGGCCTAAAATATTGATTTCACCACCTTTTCCTGGCAAGTTTGCACAACTAAAGAAAGAGGAAGAAGAGAGATTTTGGAAAATTCACCAAAAGTACAGAGCAACATTCCTTTCTTGGACGCAATAAAACAAGTGTCAGATCCATTCATGAAAAGAATCAAGATAAAAATTAATGAGAATTTGGGTACTTTAACTCTTAATTTTGATGGTAAAATCAATACTTTTAATATTTTTGATGTCATGAAATATTCAAATGATTTTAAATCTATTTTTCATGATAATATGGTGGAGTTCGTTGTTCATGATAATTTCAAGCAATATGAATTGTATTTTGTGTTTAAAGAAAATGTGACAAATAAGATTACACAATGGGACAAATTTCTTGATGACAAACTCCCACATCGGAAACAATCCAAGGTAGGCCATAAAGTCTTTTATTTCAATTCAAAATTGAAATTCATGTCAGGTAAGTTGAAATCTAAATTGATTGGACCGCTTTTTGAATGAGATTGAAATGAGGAGACAATGTCGAGCCAAAAATATTAAACAAAGACGTTTGTTGAGAGACAACCCAATATTTTCTTTTATAATTTTTATTTCATATTTATTTGATTTGATTTAGGTTTAATTTTGATTTTTTTTAAGGTGAATAAATGCTGAAAAATTTTATGACCAGAAGTGCTCTGTCATTAAGGCGTGTCCACGCTTTAACAAGCCTTCATTGCTGCCCAGTTTTGCTAATGTTCTTAAGTGACAAGAATTGTACATGAGTTAGGACGTACCCACACCCTAAGAAGAGGTCCATTGCTACCACCGTAATTTTTTCTTCAATACTTGTTGGATTTGACCCTCCATTCATCACTCCACCCTAGGGAAATGTTGTTCTCACTTTATCTTTTTATTTTTGCTTTTATTTGAAATGATGGTTATTTATTTTTATTTTTATTTTTTTTCTCTCATTTAGCATATATTGGGGACAATGTATGATTTAGGTAAGGGGATATTTCATATTTCTGTTTTTGGTAATTTGTTTGTTTTTTTTTACAATAGATTAAGTTTTGTTTCATTTTATTTAATTAAAAAAGAGAAAAAAAATTCGAATTTTCTAAATTAATATGTGTTATTTGGTTGGTTGGAAATTTATGGAAAAATAGTTCGTATTAATAGTTTTTGTACTTGTAATGACCGTTCATATTTTTAATAGTTTTTTTTAAATGATAAATATGCAACATTCAACACAAACCCTATTTAAAAGTGAAGTTTTGAGTCTAAACCAAGCAAATTCACTCTTTGTGCTCGAAATTTCTTTTATTGATGAGTGATTTTCACATTTGGATTGAATATTCTAGAACTTGTAATGTTATGCATTTCGAGATCACGACTAGGATTTCATGCACTGAAGTGACAAAGGCACCTAGATTTTATCCACTTTTAGTTTTCGTAAAAATCCATACCCTGATTTTTATTCCCCTTAGTGAACAAAGTTGAATCTAAAACATTTTCTTTCTTCATAACTCGTCATTACAACACCAAAGTCCTTCTTTTTGGCTTACGTTTCAACTCTTGTACCAAAAATATATGTAATTAATTGCATGATTTTCATATATTTTTGCCTCAAAAGAGCTGTGTTGATTAGAGTCTTGATATTGATATTTGCTACATATAAAAGATGAAGGGACTTGATGACTCTAAAAGGAATAAAAAAGTTTGATTTTATTCATCTTTTGTGCTGTGGTATTCTTCATAAAAAAAAAAAAGAGAGAGAACAAATCAAAAAAAAAAGGAAGCAACAGCAAAAAAAAAGAGCAAAAAAAGAAAGAAAAAAAAAGCTGGATCTCTGAGAATTTCAATTCAATCATGGATCTAAAAATAAAAGTATGAAATTTTTATGTGCTTTTGACCGTTGTCTATGTAGAGCACGGATGGACAGCAAGATTATTTATCTTTTTATACTATTTGTGTGGGGCAAAGATGTTCATTGTAGAAAAAAATTTGTGATTAGTTGCATATTCTCTTTGGTACATTTTAACCTTTGATATTTCCTTTTATCGTACCCCTAACCCTAATCCCATTACAACCAAATGAAAGAACTTTAGAATGGTGCATGAAACTCAAATTTTCAAGTGATGGAGATTTGATATATTTGTAAATATATGATAATGTCAATTTTAATGTGTTGATTTAAGTGTTATTGATATATTCTTCACCCATTTTCGAATGCATTTGAGTGATCCTTTAGAGAGAATGTTGAATCTTGCAGTTTTGATTTCATTGGGAACTGTTGGGATTTATAATAGTTGTTCTCGTACGAAATATTGTGAAGTACTTATTTTGATTATTTTTCTAATTTGACTTTCGTAACATATGTTGATTTAATAGTTCAAAAGAAAAATAGTTGGTTAGAGTAGTTTTAGTTTTAGTTTTATTTGAACTAGTAATGCTTGAGACAAGCATCATCTAGGTGTGGTGGAATTTGATAGGGCATAAATTGATGTAATAATTATGGTTTATTTTGTTCTATTTTTGAATAAATATTATATTAATTATTGTGTTTTATGATTATTGATATAATAGAAATGATAGAGAAGACTTGTGAAAAACAAAGGAAGAAATAAGCCTAATTTGGAAATATGAGAGATTTTGAAGATATTATTTTATTCCTAATATTTAGGAATATAAATTTTGGAGAAGTCCAATTTTTGTAATTTTCTATTTTAATTAGGTTATCTATTTGATAAGTCAACTGGATTACTTGTCATTCGAAAATTCCTTTTTTTATTTAGTAGTTGCCAAAAATTTAGAAAGACCATCTTTTAAAAAAATAGACAATTCATTCCTATATATACGAGACATTACACAATTAGAGAGGAGCCCTAAAACGGGGCAGCCGCCCCTTCTCTTTCCCCCAAATTTTGTCACGTCCTGTAACTCTTCTTGCAGCCAAAGATCACATTGTTGTAGCTTGTTCCAGCACTTTCTTTTGTCCAACACATTTATTTTCCAACAAAATTTTATTCATTGTGAGTAGTTGTTGTCGTTGTTGTTATTATTCTTATTCTTATTATTATTAATTTTTCATGTTTTCTTTTTAATTTATTTTTCCACTTGAAAGATATTGAATTTTGATTTTCAATGATTGTGAGATTTAATTGGATTTATTAAATTAATATCTCATAAATATTTATTTAATTCATACACTTTATGGAGCATGATTTTTTAGGGTTTCTTAAATAGATGGTCAATATTTAATAGATGTAGAATAATCTACAATCAATTAAAAACAACAAGATTTGTTTGTTTTTAATAAAATGATGAATGATATTCATATTATAGAATTGAATAATTTAATTTAAATAAATTCATATTGAAATTTATTAATTAAAATTGGATCTCTCTAGATCTTATAGCTGTTGAAACACTAAATCCAACGAGAGTCTCTTGGGTTGTCTTTTGATTACGGAAGTAATTAATAGTGGTACCTTGATTACCGAATAAATAAGAAGAGATTGGTCGTTTCGTGGTATTTAACGGTTATAACTAATTTATTTATGGATGTTGAAATTTTTAGATAGATTGATCATCAATCACATGAAATCAAGGTGAAAATAATTTTTTTGACTAGAAAATTGATTTTTCATTAATTTTTATTTTTATTTTTTGAGTTCTTTATTTTTATTTAATTAGTTTAATTAATTTTTCAACCTCTATATATATATATATTTTTTATTTCCTTAAAAGAAGTAAATCCACTGTTTTCTGTGGAGATGATCCTATTCACTCTTAGTGACATAGAATAATTTATTTTTGTTTGTTTGACGACACACCACTTTGTTTCACCAAACTGGCTACAACCCACGGTTCTAACTATGCTGGCAAGATATCCAGTTTATCAGACATTCTCAACACATTGCAGAGAGATATAATATAATGTTAATATGAGTTAACTGCGTAATAATGTTATAATACTCAACTTTGGACTCACCATAGAATAGTTATCAGTTGCTTTCTAGGTGGACCCCTGAACTCATCGTTGATTCTATGCTCCAGAATCCAAATAATGATCCCAATAAAAATGAAGAAAGCAGCAGTGACAGCCCACATTCCCCAACCAAATGGTCGCAGAAAAGCCCAAGGACTTGAACTCAACCTTCTGAATGGAGCCACTACAACTAGTCCGGATGCAGCATACGGTTGCGTGAAATCTACAATCCTTGTCCTGTTTGTGACAATTGCTATGTCACCAACAGCAGCATCAAAGACCTAAGAACAAGCAACATAAAGGAATCAGCTAATTGCACAATTAAAACTGAAATTTCAGAGCTTTATGGTAGTACTCACACCCGCCGTGATCAAATTTACAAGCTCTGTGTAACTTGGATTTTCAAGGCCGTTTCCGAAGGGAACGAATTCATATGGAATAGGATATGGTAACAAGTTTACAGCTGCTGTAAAAACATCTATACAGAATCCCTTGAACATATTAGTGCCTGGGATCTGTGACAAAAATTCCTGATAACTAACACGTCTAGGTACCCCAATTTTCAATTGCTTCCCGCTGTTAGGAAAGACCCACCCACGAGGCTTTTTAAAGTCCCCTCCAGGCCATAAAACTTTTTGTAGTTTCTGACTCGCACTTGAACGATTAGGTGGCCTTGTATAAAGTGTCTCGGGGGGCACAATTGACGGACCAGAATAATTGGACCAGTAACCAATTTGTCTGAATCCAGTTCCAATCACATTGATAACATCAAATGCTGGTAGAATGAGAGACCTGTCTGAATCAAACTTAATCGGCCCTGTCAAACCTGTAAAATTACTATCCAGAATTTTATTCAGCAAATGTGCTCCTCCATCAAAAAGAGTCATTGCTCCTAAATTAAGATCACCTCCTGCTGCAGATTGTAGCCTAGAGTCATTGGAAAATGAAATGACTCCACCTTCATTAAAGAACGTGTCAACAGCACGAGCAACCAGCCATACAGAATCATAAGCATATAAGCCATAGGTATTTAGCCCTAATCCAGCACCAGTCAACTTATTCCACCTAGAGATGAAGGCCCTCTTTCTATCTGAATCTGGGGTATGTTGACGCAAAGCAAGAACCCCTTGCATTGTTTCCATGACATCATAAGGGAGAGGAGAAGAAGAATCCAGAAGAGATGAAAGCCAGTCCGTCGCTATCCAAACATAGCCATTACCCATCATTCCCAGATAGCTTGCAACAGAGAAAACCAGGAGACCTGAATTGGGATTTGCATGCAGAACAATAACCCGGGATTCCAACAATGCAACCTTAACAAGAATATCAACAATGTCATTCCGATTAACATCAGTATCAGGAGGAATTTCCATCTTATCAGAAATTCTACAGCGCCTTGCTGCAAGTGCATCACCTAGTGCTGACACTCCATTACGTCCATAGTCATCGTCAATGAAAATGGCTATCACCGATTTCCACTCATAATATTCCACAATCTCTGCTATAGCAGCCATCTGGTACAAATCACTCTGAGTTGTCCTGATCAGAAAAGGAAATTGAAGAGAAGAGAGAGTAGGGTCCGTGGCTGCAAATGATAAGAGTGGAACTTGAAAGTAATCCGCAACCTGGGAAATAATGTGGGCAAGCACCGAAGATTGTGGGCCTATGGTAGCAATAATGTCGGTTTCCATGAATTGTAAAGCTACAAAAAGCAACATTAATCGTTCATTAGTCCAGGACAGGAGTAATTGCCATCTAGGAAAATTAAGTTACCAACTTGGGACATCAGAAAAGTGAAGAAAATACCCTCAACTGCACCAAGAAAGCCACTGCAGTTAGAATTCTGCATCTTAACAACAAGCTTGGTTCCATTGAGGATTGTGGAATCAGCATTAACATCTTTCACAGCCTCCTGGATTGCAATTTTAGCTACTTTACCAATAGTAGAGTCAAATGTGAAAATTGCTCCTACATTGACAACCGCGGGTCTTGAAGAACCCGTCTTATTATATCCATTTGACAACACTCCCAAACAGAGAAAGAACAACGAAACAAGCCAAAGTTTTTTCATTTTAATCAATTGTTGTGATGATCTATCCTCCTCCCCCGACTGAATTCCAACTGCCACGCCCATAAGAGATCATGTGCGGATCAAAGCCTATGTGCGAAGGGCATGAGGGGGCTACCAGTTTTTGATAAGGAAACTGCTTTACAGACGGTAGAACAAGAAGCTGAAGCCCTAAGAAAGAAAAAGGGAACAACACAAACACAGTACATAAACAACTTGAAACGCAATAATGTATAAGAATAAAATATATGCTTCTCTAAATGATAAGCAACAAAAACGATAATCAGATTCTATTCAGGTGAAATTCCAATAATATTCCCATAAGCATAATTCCTCGAAAGGGCATCAGTACCCCCAATAAAGAAAATGAAAATACTAAACAACACCTGAATCCCAGGATGGGGTTTACTTGCAAATATAATTCTGCTTTGTCCTTTTTCCATAGATTAAAACAATCAAAACCCAGATGGGAAACTCAGCTGAATAGTAAAATAAATTAAAAATAAATAAATTAATGTCATGGAGAAGAAAGAAAATCATTGACATTACAAAACCCATCTTATGGCATCTGTGAAGAAGATTAGCCCACAAGGTTTCTGTGAAGAATAAAAGCCCCGTTCTTCTCTGGAAAGAAAAGGAATATTGGACCAAAATCACGTGGCTGGCAAAAAGAGAGAGAGAGAGATCAAACGGGTAAGGCGAAACAAATTACCTGAATTGACGTCTGAGAAATATTCTCAACGCCAACAGCAAGATATCTGTCCCTCCTGGGGACTGAAGAATTCTGGATTCTACGGTGACTTTTTGTTCACGCCCAAAATCTGTCAAGCATAAACAAGCCCATATGTTCTCACAACTTGCTTTGCACGTGAAATAAAAAATCCTGTGCATCCGAATATAGTTCCACTCAATAATTCGTTTCTTTCTGGTGGGGATTTCCTGAAGTCACTTTAATTCACAAAAAATCAAAAAAGGTTCTGCGAAAGTGCAAAAATATACAAAACTAATAATTTCATAGGAGACCCCGTCCAAATACTGTTTGAGGTAAGACCCTAGAAACCTTCGTTGATGGTGGCAGACTGATTATGGGGTATTATGCAATTGTTGCATAGAAAGCGACACCACAAAATGGCAGTGCTTTTGAAAGAGGGGTTCCTCGATTGAAACATAAACGATTAGGACTCCTGATCTTAGTCAAAAGGACGAGAAAGGTATCTAAATGATTAGGACTACATCTTTATCTATTAACCATGGGCCACGGGTAGGTAAACAAAGCTTAAACCTATCTTGTGAAGACTACGCCAGAAGATCAAGAAAAATAGATCTTCTTCCTCGCAAAATCACGTCATTTATTTTCTTTTCATTCTAATTTTGCCTGTAAGTTCAAATTTATTCCGTCTTACCCTTTTTAAGCAATGTTAGATTGACCCATTAGATCATAAATTAAATAAAACAATCAAAACATCTCGACAATTTAATTAAAAATTATTTAATAAATTTCAATACAAAACCATTATATAAAAATTATGTATATTTTAATTTATAAATTTATTTAATTTATTTTACCCATAAATCAGTAATGGTTCTTGAAAGTGAATTCTTAAAAATTATTTGGGTCAGTTAAGTCAAATTTTTATTGTGTACTCAAAAGGATTCGGAAAGAAAGTTTTGTTCACTTAATAAAATGGCTTCTGTTCCTTCCCGTGGCTCGAGCTTGATTCGCAATGTGGCCTTCAAAATTTGAGGCAACCGGATATGTATATTCTTCCTTCGACGCTACTCTTATGGGTAAATTTATCAATTATATTATTTTTATATTACACCATACATGAATTTTGAATGAAGTAGTGATTTTGCAAACAACACTTTAAAAAATATAATAAATTTGTTTTTAAATATTTTTCTGAATACAATTATTTATAAAATAAGGCTACCCTTCATTTTATAAAAATACTTTTCGTGGGCGTAATCAAAGGTTCCACCTATCCATCTTTCAAAAATTACAAGAGCATGATAAAGCAATAAACCTCACACTTGGGTGTCAAAAACTAAGGATGGATTTTTTCATAGTCAAATTACTGGACAGCTCGCTCCCCTGGTCGTCTTTAACCATTCTCCCTTCCTCTTCCGCTCTCTTCTCCATTGAAAATTCTCTCTCTCTTTCTTCTTTCCTTTTTTTTCTCTTCTCCGTTAATTTTTTCACTCTCATCATCCTTTTAGGGCAAAGATAGAGAATGAAAGAAGGAAAAGAAAGAGATTAGAATCAATCTAGATAAAAAAGATAAAGAAAAGATCAATTGACTATACCAAGATGATTTTTTTTTTTAATTAAAAAGAATAAGTCAAATGCCATGTAGCCCATGTTGGTTCCAAGCTGAGTGACCATGCCATGTAAAATGTCATCGCAGTGCTTAATTTAAATGATTTCATGCTTTACTATTCTCTCTCCTCTTTTGTTATCACCGTCATCGTCAACATCAACAACTCTAAATATTAATTCCAATAATTAAAATCCAACATTTTAAAAATAAATATGAGAGGTGATTTAAAAAAGAAAAAAGAAATTTTGATTTAATTTATGTAAATTCTCCTACATCATTTATTCCTATCTGATTGGACATGGCCCAACACCTAAACCAAAAGAGTCCACTCTCTAAAAGCCCACAAAGGGAGCCTATCAATCAGTATCTAACGGCTACCACGACAATCTACCAAAAGGTCATAACCACCTCGATCAATCTACCAAGAGATCTCAGTCACCCGAGTCTACCGAACAATAGGGTCTCAGTCGCCCCACCAGCTGAATGATAACTCGTCAAACAAAGGTAATCGCCCCGATCGGACAAGTAGACATCAACTCTTCATTCGAACGAATTACTAAGATCTCTTAATCGATCGAGCGACCGAACGTTACACAACGCTCCAAACTATTCTAAAGGGAAGTTAGAGTTTTCTTATCTTCAATCCCCCGTTTCATAACGGCAAATCCTGAATCTTTTAAGTAAGGAAAGCATTTCTTCCAAAAATGGTAGCTCTTCCGATAAATGAAGATCGTAATCAACTCATAATATTTACCTCAGAGATTTCCGGATCAATTCAATAATGAAGGTAGGGTTGAAGTCCCCTAGCGGTACCCGTCTCTCAGAAGTATAAATCATCTCTAAAGATTTTAAAACCAGGTACGCTCTCTAAACCTAACACAGGGGGCATACTGGTCACATGAAACAATTTTTCTTCAACTCTCAGTCTGTTTCTTTTAATCAAAAATCGCTCTTTACTGACTTGAGCGTCGGAACCTCCCCATCGGAACACTCTCCGATGGTTTTTACAGGTGTATCTACCCATCGACAGCTACTGTTCGGGTCAAGAAGGAGTTGATATCTATGGAGCCAAAACTCACTTCCAACACTATCGAAAACCATCTTCTCATCTAAACTCTTAATTATCACATTTTTATAGATAAATTACATCTAATTTTTCAACAATTTACCTTTACGTTTTACTAAATCTCCTATATTTAAGTTTTTTATTCTTCCAATCAATACGTATTTGGATCTTTTTTGCATATACCCAAACCACCTCAAACGATAGTCTCACACTTTATCTACAATTGAATTAACTCTAATTTATTCTAAATCCTTTTGTTTTTAAATATATCTCTTCTAGTTTTGTCAGACATCCATTTAAATATTTTCATTTCTACTAAATCCATTTTTTTTCTTATTATTATTTAATAACCTAATATTCAGTACCATATAATAGTGTATCTCTTACCACGGTTCTATAAAACTTTTTCTTTAAATGCAGTGGTATCGTACGATTATAAAGAATTTCTAATACTTTTCTCCATTTCATCTAATTCGCTTGAATTTTATGATTCACATCCTCATCTATATTGTCATCGTTTTAAATGATGGAACTAACATATCTAAATTGTTCATTTTTTAGAACATTTTATTTATCTAATCTAATTTTTTCTTCATTATCCTAATGATTATGATTAAACATACATCTTATATATTCAGTTTTTTATTTGCTCAATTTAAATCTTCTGTATTTCAGTGTAACCTCCATAACTTTAATTAATACTAATATTTTCTCTAATTTTATCAATCAATACTATATCATCTGTAAAAAGTATATATCATGGTATTTTATTTTGAATACTTTTTATGATTTTGTTTATCGCTATTATAAAAAAGATGAGATTTAATGCCAAAACTTAATATAACCCAATATTATTAGGAAAGCTATTGTTTAGACCATCAAATTCTTATATTTGCTACAACTCTCTCATATATATCTTTAATAAGATTACTATATTTTAAGGAGAGATTTTTTTTCATCAATGTCCAGCACAATACATCTCTAGAAATTATATTATATGTTTTTTCTAGATCGATGAATACCTTATATAAGTCTCTCTTTTCTGTTCTATATGTCTCTATTAAATATTTTAACAAATGGATTGCTTCCATGATAAATCTTCCTGACATAAACTCAAATTGATTCTAAAATATATTTATTTTAAATTTTAATTTATACTCTATCACTCTCTCCTATAATTTTGTGGTATGGATCATAAATTTAATTTTTCTGTAATTGAAATAATTTTATATATTTTCTTTATTTTTATATAGTGGTATAAGTGTGTCCTCCTTCATGTTTGGGACATTCTCTTAATTTGTCAAATTTTGTGAAAAATATCTATTAATATTATTATATCAAATTCACTCAAATATTTTCACACTTCAATTGGAATGCCATTAGATCATATAATATTATTATTTTTCATTCTCTTCAAGAGCTCATTCACTTCATGGAAACGAATTTTACGTTTAAAATCTTTATTAATCTCTTTTACAGATTTCTCGATATTTTCTATATCTATTGCATTTTTAACATTAAAAAACCATCAAAATAATCTTTCGAACGTTTTCTTTCATTATTTATAAGTATGTTATTGGTTTCACTCTTAATATACTTAATATCATTTAGATCTTTTCTCTTTCTCTTCCTTAATTTGACAATTCTATAAATATCTTTTTCTCCATCTTTAGTTTTCAATCTATTGTATAATTCATTATACATCTTACTCTTTAATTCATGGATAATATTTTTTATATTTTTTGTATTTTTTATATGCATCGCTATTACTATTATCTTTGAGGTTTTTATAACATTCTCTTTTGGTTAGATAGTAATTTGTATTTTTTTTATTCCACCACCATAATTCCTTACCTATTGGGGCTTGACTCTTAGATACACTAAGAATTTCGCTACCTATATTCATAATATTAGTGACATTTCTTTTCACATTGTTTTTGAATCAGTATTAGCGGACCAATTTGTTTCTTTAATTAAAATATCTTTAAAAGTCTTCATCTTTTTTTTTTTTTGAGATTTCACCACTTAATTTTTAACTCCACAAATGGACGATATTTCTTTCACCTTTTAAATATAGGTATATCTAACACTAGGAATATATGTTGAGTTGCTATAATTTTTCATGATATAACCTTACAATTCTTACAGAGTATTCTATCACCTCTTCTATTAAGAAAGAAATCTATTTGATTAGTATTTGATCTATTTCTATATATAATTACGTATGACTATTTTTTCTTAAAGAAGATCCACTTGTCATTGGTAAGGTTAAAAAAAATACTTTAAAATGGAATCAATACGTAATTATTTAAAATATAGTCAATCAACTCTTAATCTATGTTATTAAAAGAATTGAGATTAAATATGCTTAAACATAGATAAATTTTTTAATGTAAAAATTTAGATCAAGTATTGATAGTTTTATTTTTTTTATAAATAAGATTTAATTTTTATTTACAAAATTATATATTTTCTCCTTAAAATTTTTATTATAAATAAAAATATTAAAAAATCGAAATAAAATGGAGATAAAAGCCATAATGATGTATGTATGTTTGGTTTACGCTTTGAGCAATGCACTGGGAAGGCTTTCCATACTTTAACATTATTATTATTATTATTATTTAATAATAAAAATGTCTGTTTTTATTAATTGAATTAACTGACATTTGTTAAAAACTCATGTTAGCACCGACACGAATGACACGAGCCCGAGGTTTCCGTCCTTGTAGACGAAGCACGTTCTCAGCCGTCCATTGCACTTGTAGGAGATCTAACGGATGGGACAAACCAGAGGCATGATCCATAAACTAACCGGTCAACCATCAGAGTGTCCTATAGGAAAGAGACACGTCTAACTCATCTGACAAAGCTTCTACAGTTACCGGATGACCTGGAATCGCCGGTACCCCAACCATAATTGGCCACAACTCTCTCTCTCTCTCTCTCATCCAAATTCCAAATCTGCAAGAAAAACTTTGGTTTCTGCGTTCTCTCTCTCTCTCTCTCTCTCTCTCAAATTAACATCCCGTTAGGGTTTCTGGCCAATTTGGGGCATTCTAGGGTTTCATGCGTGATCTCTCTGCTCCTTGACGGTTCTTTGAATTTCCCACTAATTTCGGCAAAATTTCTGAGAGATAAGTGGTTAATTTATGTCACATGATTGCGTAGCTTTCCTTCTGTGATCATTTGCATTTCGTGGAAATTATCGTTGATCGCGCGTTATAGTTCGGTGAAAGAAGTAGTTGACATCTGAATTTTGCAATTTATTTACTGATTATATTTGATTCCACGTCGTTTCTATCTTAGATTTTGAGGAAATTTTGGTAAATTTAGATGTTTTTTGAGGGTTGTGACCTAGATTTGGATGAGATTCATATGTAAAGTGACCGAGATTTGATTGCTTTGGAGGTTTGAGAGAATACTGAATTGTGAAACAAGGGTTTGACATCTGCGGAACCGCACGCGAATTAGATTTGCTATTTGGAGTGATTAGGGAGTTTGTGCTGTTTGGGATTTGATCGAGGTTTTCGAAATTTGGTGCTGAAGTGCGTTGTGAATAGGATCTTGGGGTTGTGGAAAAGGGGTATTCGAGATTAAGAATTTAAACATATATGGTTTGGAAGGAGAAATGGCTGCTGGTAGTGATTTCGCACCTACAAGTATGGTATTAGAGAGTGGTGGATGCAATAAGGATAATGGGACTTCTGTTGAAGATGAAGGTGCAGATAACTTGAAACAAATGTCAAATGGGAAACCCCCACGCCACCTCTCGGTGATGAGGCACTGTGCAAGCTCGGCTAAGTTGCTTGGTGCTGATGTAGTGAGTTCATCTTTTGCATTACCTACATAGTTTTTACTTAAAACCAAAATGTAGTTTTCTGGCAGAAGAAGATGACATTGTGCCTTCCTTAAAATTCAAAGAAATTTGTAAGAAAGCAAATATCTTTTATTTGGTTTCTATAATCTCTAATAACCTACTACTGTAAATGCTTTTGGAACACTTTACTTTCTTGCCTAGTTTAACAATTTTATTTGCTCAAACCATTTAAAAACTGTTGCAATTTTTTCTTTTATTCCATTTTCTGGCATATCTGCTAAAAGTATATATTCTAACCTCATCAGGAGTTGGATTCTGGGCCCACTAACTTAAAATCATCAGAAACAAAATCCACATTTTTACCCATCTTTCGATCGGGAAGTTGTGCTGAAAAAGGACCAAAACAGTACATGGAGGATGAACACATATGTGTGGACAATCTCGTTGAACATCTTGGTGAAACTGCGGAGCTTCCTTCTCCAGGGGCATTTTATGGTGTATGTAACTGAATCACTGGATGCTTGCTTATCCTTTTTTTTTTCCGAGTATGAACAGTTGCAACTATTATTTAGCCAAATGATAAAGTTTGTAAATGTGAGAGAATGAGAAATTTATCTCACTTTTACTGTGTCCTTTGGTCATCACTGCCCTTTGTCCTTTGTACATGGCATATGCATTTGTCTAAGCTTATCACTTACCTTTTTTGTTTAAGTTCTCTGTAACCACAACCAACTATGAAGTGTAATAACTGGCTGGTTCCCACATTTAGCTATGTTTTTGGACTGCGTACCATCTGGCATCTTATCATTTGATGCAGACTACCAGATCTGTTACACAGCCGAAGCTATGTACCTTTCAGGGGGTTTATCTCCCCATTTTAATGCATCTCAAAGCATAGGAGTAGAGGGGGAGGATGATTTCTTTAAAATATGACCTGGGGGAGGAAAGAAATGCTTTATTGTGGGAGCCATGAAGGATGTCAACTATCCGACTGGAAACTAGAGAAAATTCTGACATCTGATATATTTGGGAGTATAAGTTTATAATGGTTGCATGTACTTCATTGCCGCATATTCATTGGTTATGTAACTCTTGTTCTGATGTATTGAGGCATCGTTTGTTGCTTTCCATCGGTTGTGTTTGCTTCCTCATTCATGAAAATATGGACTGAGGCTTATTTGCGTGTGGACAGGTTTTTGATGGCCATGGTGGTACGGATGCGGCAACGTTCATCAGAGAGAACATTCTAAAATTTATTGTTAATGACTCCCACTTTCCCGCTTCTGTGAGTAAGGCACTTAAAAGTGCTTTTGTTCGAGCTGACTATGCATTTGCTGATTCAAGTTCCCTTGACATCTCCTCTGGCACAACAGCTTTGACTGCCCTCATGTTTGGAAGGTAAGTGCACCATTTGATGTCTTTAAATCCCCAAGTCTCATTATTACTGATATATCAAGAAAAGTTCTGTTATCTTATTGCAATATGCTATGTTAAAGTTGATGTCTTCCCATCATGGTTAATTCAGCAGCAGCCAGAATTATGTACTAGTAGTAGATAAAATGCAAGGTGTGCCTTGGGTAATTGTATATTGTTATCTTCATTGCACAGCATTTTTACCTTCTAAGCTCTGCTGGATAGTTTTTAGTTTGGCTGCATGAGAATAATCTGATTAATTTCATAGGACTGTCTAAGAATACAAAATATATGTATTGTCCAGATAAGAATAGCAACATAATAGCTAGAAGAAAAAGTAGTAATTAGAAAACCTTTGGACTTGACATGTTAAACCAAGGTTTACCATGACCGAATTGCAAATCTGTAGAAGAAAACGGAAGCATTGTTAAACAACATGATCAAGATCAGATTTAATTAATCAAATAGGTCAATCTCACTCAATCTTTTGTGAAGCAGCCATGTGAATGACCTTGTAGGATGAGCAGATGGCTGTCTTTGTTTATTATTTGTTATCCAGATTTTGGATCTAGATTGAAATTAATTTGGTGATATTGTTTTTTATTTTCACCAGTTACTAAAAGATAATGCTAGACATTTATGTAAGGTGGAATTACGGTGAGAAAATTTCTCTATTTACAGTTCTATAATTGTAGTAGGGCACAAAAATGTTCTATCTGAATTAAGGATGATCTGAAATCTATTAACATTAATAAAGTTTTAACGGTATAATCTATTTATGTGTTGTATAAAGTGCTATGATTTGGCCAAGGATTGATACTCTAAAGCATCATTTTCTGCCAAAATTCATAAATTGACAACTTCAGATTGAGGCATGGTATAACCAAATCCTGATCTGCATATTGCAGCTTGTCAAGTTTTTATTATTTCTGAACGTGAGTTTTACTATTTCAGGACAATGCTGATTGCAAATGCTGGGGATTGCCGAGCGGTGCTTGGAAGACGAGGTAGGGCGATAGAGCTGTCAAAAGACCACAAACCTAACTGCACATCTGAAAGACTAAGAATTGAGAGACTCGGAGGAGTCATATATGATGGCTATCTTAATGGTCAATTATCTGTGGCACGTGCCCTTGGAGACTGGCACATGAAGGGGCCAAGAGGTTCCCCCTGTCCCTTGAGTGCTGAGCCGGAATTACAGGAGACTCATCTGTCTGAGGAAGATGAGTTTCTGATAATGGGCTGTGACGGCTTATGGGATGTGATGAGTAGCCAATGTGCTGTGACAATGACGAGGAAAGGGCTCATGCTCCACAATGATCCTGAAAGATGCTCAAGGGAGCTGGTCAGGGAGGCACTGAAACGGAACACATGCGATAACCTTACAGTTATTGTGGTTTGTTTCTCCCCAGATCCTCCCCCTAGGATGGAGATACCCCAATTCCGAGTCCGGAGAAGTATATCAGCGGAAGGATTAAATTTCCTCAAGGGTGTTCTAGATGGCAACTAATAAAAATATGGAGAGAGAAGAACGTGAAGGAGATTTCTCGCCAAAGGCCGCCTGTACAATGAATTGAGCACCTGACTGAAATTTTCAACACCCAATTTCTTCGTCCGAGAGCTTTCTGCTATCTGTCACTAGCTGCCGTTCCTATCTTCGACAGCTAAATTTCAGCCAATTGGAGGGAATAAACATAATTTGGGTAGGACTATAAGTTTTCTCCTGTACATGTGAGCTGTTGTTGTAGCCATTGAATGATTAATTTGTCTTTTTTATTATTTTTATTTTTTATTTTTACCCCCAACGAGCCTTCGGCTTCTATCTATTTTTTCCAGCTGGGGTTCTTACTTTTCGTTCATCCATTGGCTTGGACTGTGGACCATGCCACGCCTGCCCTTAATTTTTCGTACCCATATGTTAAGGCCCATAACGAGTACATTTGTTGACACTTATTTGATCATGACTGACATTTTAGCTTACATGATGGAAATAGTGGATCCAGCTTACATGATGGATCTATCATGGGAGCAATGTCCACGGAGGAAGAAGATCATCTGGTAAGAAGTAACAAGAAAGTTAAGACAAATGATGGTGGGGAAACAGGCGCAACAAAGATATCTTTTAAGGATATGCTGCTTGGTAGAAGGAACCCAAACTGCGAGCCAATGGAGTATGAGGTAGACTCGAATTCATACTCTGAGCAATTTGATGAACCAGAAGAGGAGGAGGACATGAGAGGTAACATCCCAAGGATAGTGGTACTTGATGAATAGTTGAAAAAATTTTGAAAACCATGGAAGAAATCAGTAATCCTCAAACTCCTGGGAAAGAATGTAGGGTACCAACTCATGCTAAACAAGATAACCATTATGTGGAAGTTAGTAGAGAACCTAGAATTACTCAACTTGGGGGAGAGCTATTATTTGGCTAAATTTTCTTCAAAAAAAGACTATATAAGGGTGCTAAGGCCTTGGCAAATTCATGAACATTACTTAACAGTCAAAAAGTGGAGACCATGGTTCTCATCACTGAAAGACAAAATTAAGTCTATAGACATATGGATCAGGCTACCACATCTACCAATTGAATTTTTTTAATGAAGATATCATGTTTGAAATAGGGAAAGTAATTGGTAAGCCTATCAAAGTTGACATCAATACGGCTCACGCATTAAGGGGTAAATATGTAAGAATTTACGTAGAAATGGATCTAGAAAAACCCTTGGTGGCTAGGGTTAAGATCAGAAGGCGCATTCAAAGAGTAGAGTATGAGGGCATTCACACGATATGCTTCCTATGCGGTAAAATTGGGCACAATAGTGAACACTGTATAGAAGACAAGAGCTTGCCGGCAAGTGCAAAACAGAATGAGATCGATCGTCGCCGTCCCAGCACAAACGTCCAAAAGCCGGAGGAGGAGAGTAGAGACGAAAGACTAGGGCCATGGATGATTGTGCCCAGGAGACAAAAGATTACCAGATTTGGCAATTTCAAAGAAAGAGAACAAAAGGAGGCGAGATATCAGAACAAATTTCAGGGTTTGGAGGAAGTCAACGAGGCTTTGGGATTCGGGGAATTGATAACAGTTGGACAATTGCTCAGAGATATGAATGAGACGGATCATGGAAGAGTGGGTGAGGAGAGAGAATATGGAGAAAGACATAGAAAAGAAGGTCAGAAGAAAGCTGCGAGACTGCCGAGGTTGCAGAGAGAGACGAGAGAGACGAGAGAGCTTGAGGGTCGTGAAGGGTCTAGCAGGAGAGAAGTGTCTGGAAAAGGCAAGGAGATAGTGAGAATGGAGAACTGGGCAAAGGATGTGAGCTCCGTTATCAATTGGGCTGGGAAGGAAGCACATGGGCCAAGTAAAGATCTGGTTGTTATTAGTAAGGAAGAAATATAGTGGATGTCAAATGGTGGTCCGTTGGCTTTAAGAGGTGCTAAGAAGATGGGTCAACAAATGGAGAGTGGGCTGATTCAAGAAGGCTCTATTGAAATGTTGATGCAAATTGGGCTACCCATTGATCCGGGAGATCAAGAAGTGGTCCAAATCCAGGAGGAAAATTAGCTAAATGGAGGTATGAATGTGCAAATGAGGGGAAAGAGCTTAGGTATGCAGATAGAGACGAGCTGGATGGCAAGCAAGAAGAGAATGATGAAGAGAGGATAAAGAAAGCAGGGATGAAGGTCGAATTTTGTTGTTTTCCCTGTGAGTCCCAGTCTCTTTATTAGTTTTATCTATTAATGATGAACATCCCTATCATTGCTTAGAATTGTCGAGGGATAGGTAATTGCAGATATGCTAGAGTCTGTAAAGAAATGATTAGAAAACATAAGCCGGCTGTGCTCTGTCTATTGGAAACGAAGGCCGAGAGAAATAAGTTCCTTAAGTTCTTGAAGAAGGGTGGTATGGATGGAGAGTACATAGTCCCTTCCGATGGCTTCAGAGGTGGTCTTTGATTAACTTGGGATAGCAGAGTAGTCTAGCTCACCATTTCCAATCACTCCGATCAATGGATTCATGCGATAGCAGAGGACAATTCAGCAAAGTGGGAAATTACCCTTTGCTTATGTGCAGCCCAATCCCAGTGCTAAGGAGAATTTTTGGAGGGAGATGAAGGAGCTGGCATCCAATATTTCAGGGACTTGGTTTGTCATGGGGGATTTTAACAATATAGTTGGGGTTGAGGACACCGGCAACAAAAGAGGGAAAGTGTGGAACAGAAGCAAGAGGTTCAGAGAGAGATGGGATAGTTGTAATCTCAATGATGCAGGGGCTTCAAGGGAAAGATACACCTGGATCAGAAAGAAAGAGGGAAGAATTACGCTGCAGCAAAGGTTGGATAGGGTACTTTGCAATAGCTCGACTAGGGTGGAATTCTTAAAATTCAGAGTCATGAATCTTCCCCGTCTTCATAGCAACCACTGTTTAATCATGCTTAACACGAGACTCTCCTCCCCCCCGAGAAGTGAGAGGAAGCCTTTCAGGTGTGAGCCTATGTGGTTGGAGCACCCCCAATTTAATCAAGCATTGGAGAATGCATGGAAAGAAGCTGATAGTCTTCTGATTTAGAAAATCAAGGAAACTGTGGAGAAGCTAAAAACTTGGAACAAGTTAGTGTTTGGAAATATTTTCACCAAAAAAAGAAACATAGAGAGGAGGATTCAAGGTATTCAGAGGGCCAAGAACTACAGCAAGTCGAATTTTCTCCAGGATCTTGATCAGAAGTCATGTTATCTTAAATTAGGAAGAAATTTTCTGGCATCAAAAGTCCAGAGTTAATTGGTTAATTAATGGAGATAGAAATACAAAATTTTTTCATATGTCTACCAAAATGAGGAGACACAATAATAGAATAATGGCGTTGAAGCTGGACAATGAGTGGTGTAATGATCAAAACAAGTTAAAGGAGTATGCTCAGAGTTATTTCTCGAACTGTTCGATAGCAAAGCTGTCGAGAAGCCCAATGACAGGCTTCGCAGGTGGATAGTTAAAATTAAAGACGAAGAGCATGAAAGGTTGATTCGAAGTGTTGGGGAAGATGAAGTTAAAACTGTTCTTTTTTCTATACAAGGTCTCAAAACTCCAGACTCGGATGGGATTCAATTGGTTTTTTTGCAAAAGTACTGGGATGTGGTTAACATCTCACTTTGTAATTTTGTGAATGAGGCGCTTAGGGATGGATATTTTTGTCCCGAGATGACAAAAGCCCTGATGGTCTTAATTTCCAAGCAAGTTAAGCCTAGCAACATGGGAGATTTAGACCTATTAGTTCACTAAATATCTCTTATAAAGTGCTTGCCAAGCTGATAGTTCAAAGGCTGCATCTCTGTCTTAAAGAAATCATTGGGTCTCATCAAAGCATGAGAAGAGGAACAATTGACAACATCATCATTCTTCAAGAGGCCATTCACACCATTCGTATGTCTAAAAGCAAGAGGCATAAGATGGTGTTGAAGGTTGATCTCAAGAAAGCATATGACATGGTTAGTTGGAGCTACTTGGGGAGAGTCCTTGTGGAAGAGAGTTTGGAATTCTTATCTTTTCATTATGATGATGGAGCATTTGACATATATGATTCAAGACAAAGTTAGGAAGAGAGTTTGGAATTCGGTAAAAATTTCCAAGAGAGGTCCTGCTATATCTCATCTCTTCTTTGTAGATGATTTAATTTTAATGTCTGAAGCCGTGCACCTCAACTTAAGTGCCATGCTAGACTGTTTAAGATGTTTTGCTACTGAAAGTGGTTTGGAAAACAATCCTAAGAAGTCTAGAATGTGGGTCTCTTCGCAAGTGCCTTGGACTTTAAAAACTCTCTTGCAGCGGTGTGTAAATTCGTGCTTATGGAGGATCTAGACGTTTATCTCGGAACTCCCATGATTCATAAGAAAATAGGTAAAAACTTTTGTGGGCAACTAGTTGATAGGGTCCAAAATAAGCTTTGTAATTAGAAAGTAAACCTTTTGAGCATGGCCAGAAGAAAAAGGCTTGTGCAAACGGTTACGTCTGCTATACCCATTTATAGCATGTAACATACCTGGAATTCTATTGACATTTGCAATAGACTTGATAAGATAAACAGGAAGCTTTTGTAGGGGAATCCGGTGGAAGGAAGAAAGATTTTGCCAGTGAAGTGGCAAGAAGTCTGTCATCCTAAAAGGGAGGGGGGTTTAGGGATTAAGAAGATGAGAGATAGCAATATTGCACTGATGGCCAAGCTCGGTTGGAAGCTGTTGAAGGAAAGTAAAGATCTCTGGTGCAAAGTCATTTGTCGGAAATATTTACATAAGCATTCTTTCTTAGAGGCCAATAGTGCTAAAAATAGCTCTACGTTTTAGAAAGGTATTCTCAAAAGTCGGGATTACATTAGAAAGTGGCTAAAATGGAAAATAGGTAATGGCATGGAGATCAACTTCTGAAGAGATAATTGGGTAGGAAACAAGTGTTTACTTAAGCAAATGGATGAGGATTTCCAACCAGAAAATACCAACCTGAGAGTAGCTCATTTCCTGGATCATAACAAGAACTGGAAGATTGAGGAGCTAACTCTCATCCTCCCCATTGAGATGGTGGAGGAAGTAACAAGTATCATAGTCCCTAGTTTGGTGGAGGCTCAAGACAGGATCATATGGAGAAGCAATAGTGATGGAAATTTCTCTGTTAATTCAGCTTATAAGCTGCTAAATGAAGAAGAGGAGCAGAGTCATGATGTAAGGGAGAATAGTGCCTAGATGATGATATGGAAAGCTAAATTCATAGAGAGAACAAAACTCTTCCTCTGGTTGGTTAGGAAAAATAAGATCCTCACGAATGTGGAAAGAAAAAGAAGGAATTTTTGTGAGGATGCTGTGTGTTCTTTCTGTAAGATTAAAGAGGAATTAGCTTTCCACGTTTTCAGGGACTACAATAGGGCTAAACAAGTCTGGCTTTTGATCATTCCTCTTCTAATCGATGATAATTCTTTTTGGAGAATGCCTTTCAATCAATGGGTGGATGAGAGTATCAAAAGAATCGGCAATTGAGGGTTAGCGAACATTTGTAACATCTTCCTGTCAACCATTTGGTGTCTTTGGAAGAATAGATGTAGAGGGATCTTCCAGCAAGATCAATTCCAGCCTTTAGCTATAGCTAAAGTTGTTTTCCATATGGCTTGCGAGATAGATAAGGTGGGGAGGAATATTGAAGAGAAGAATTACATTTATTGTCGGAAAGTCAGTTGGGCTGCTCTGCGGGATGGTGGTTTGAAGCTTAATACAGATGGAGCCGTTAGCAAAAAATCAAGAAGAGATAGTGCCGGGGGGATTTTTTGCAACAGTGCAGGGGAATGTGTAGCAGGATTCTACTCCAATATTGGAAAGAGCGAAGTTCTTCAAGCAGAAATTTGGGGCCTTAGAGAAGGTCTTTTCATGACCAAGAAGCAATGGTTCTATATAACGGAGGTAAAGTGTCACTCAGAAGTTTTAGTGAAGTTGCTGAAAGAGGATATGTCTGATGATCATCCTCTTGCATGCATTATTCAAGATTGTAAAAATGTTATGAGGGACTTAAGGGTGCAGCAAGTTAATCATGTTTACAGGGAGGCAAACGTGTGTGTAGATCACATGGCAACTCGGGGCAAAGGTGCAGCGATGAGCTAGTGGAGCTGGATGATCTCCCGGATTCCTTCATCTCTCTAATAAATGAAGATAAAGAAGGTTTTGAGAGGGTCGGAATGAAGTTTTAGTTTTTGTGTTCTCTTTCTCTATAAAAAAAAAAATGACTGACATTTTCAATTTAAATGAGCCACAAACCAGTATTTCCCAAAAAAAAAAAAAGTTTAGCAGTGAAATTATACCATGGATGATAATATACATATTTTATAATAGTGAAATTTTAATATATGTTTAAATAAAATCATGCAAAAAAACACCCTGATATACGTACAATTTTTTATGTAATTTCAAAAAAAAAAAATCAAATTTTAGATTTTTATTTAGAGAAAAACATATTTCTTACCAATTAAGTTAAAACTTTAATTCCAAATAATTCTAACTTTAATATATATTTCTATATTAAAATCAGATCATAATTCACGAACTTTATTTTTGAGAGAATATTTATATTAAATTATTGCCCAATGCGACTCATGCGGCATTTGGTGCTCATAAATTTTCAAAATTCTCCTCCAGATCAAAAAGAAAGTTAAAATCCGAGTGCTCTGTGGTCAAGTCACGTGGCTCCCGGGCGACCGTTGGAGAATTTACGAGGACAAAAACGTCATAATGGCGACGTCATGAGGGCGAGCCCTCCCCGGGGGGGGGGGGGGAGAGAGAGAGAGAGAGATGGCTTCCTGTCTTGGCGAATTCGAAGAAGGTCGACGCTCAATCTCAAAATTAAGGTTCATTCGATTCTGAAGAATTCTTTCGATGTCAGATACGCCCGATTACTGGTTACTCTCAGTTTTATCCTCCTTTTTTGAGTTCTGAATTTTTAGGGCTGGCTTAGAATGAATTATAATTCTCGATTACTGATAAATGGTACTCTCTCTTCTCTCTTTCTTGCATTCGTTTCTGTTGATCTATTGAAATTTGGGTTTCTCACGGCCTCTTTTCTTGATCTGATTTGCTCAGAATAGAAAAGCATTTATAGCCTTGTGAATTTAGGGTTTCTTGAAATCGAATTTCATGGATCAAGATTTCGTCCAGGAGAGGAAAAGCATTTATAGCCTTGTGATTTTAGGGTTTCTTGAAGTCGAATTTCATGGGTCAAGATTTTGTCCAGGAGAGACAACTTTAATTAGGGTTTGTGAGATTTCAATATTAAATTTGACCCCATGTTCGGGATTATTTCCTTTGCTTTGTTTGCTTTTAACGGACTTAAATTTTTGCAGGCTGCTTCACGGATGAAAAGAGGTTCAAAGAAATCAAATTTTTGGTCTAGTTGCTCTCTGTCTCTGTCGCTGTCTCTGTCTCTCTCTCAGGTACAAATGGTAAGACGGTTTAATTACTGGCCCACTTTTCTGCAAAAAAGGAGTTTATCTGCTTTATAACTATTTTCGTATAAAAATTTTCCACCTTAACCACATGAAAATCAGCTGGAAATTTTAAAATACTGTGAGGAAAAAGGACTCCCAGCCCCCATTACCGGTATTTATTGCATGATAAAGTATGCTTGGATTAGAGATTCATTACTCGTTGCATAATATTATTTGTGGATGTCCAATGTGGATTGCTGTATGTGTCAATGGTTGATAGTGAAGTTTGATACCTGCTGATATCCTATGTGGTTCCAAGTGGTTGCATAGTTTTCCAGTTATTATATTACACACAAGGTCTATGTATCATTTATTTCTTGTAATAGTCATTCTAATTGACTTGGCAGATTCATTTTTATATATGATTTTGGCAAAGTTGAGATGTTTGTTGTATATTATAATTCATAGCATGCTACTGCTTGGAACCCTCTTAAAAATTGGGACTACATAGTTGAAGATCTCAAGTGCCAGTTGGAGAAGCCATCTTATTGCAGCAGATTAATTTGTGAGCAGCAGAGGCATAGCATGGATATGTAGTCCCATTTCATTTGTATGGATATCAGCCGGTATCTATTTATGGCTTCTGATTTTCTCTTGTTTCTCATTTATACCTTGCAACTTTTCATTTTGTGTTCACATACTCTGATTGTTGCATGCATGTTGAGATTAGAGATTTTGCTTTTCTATATAACTTTTAGCTATTACGGATCAATTGGGATTGCAATAGTGTCAAGATTAGTTTGTCTTCCTAGTATTAGGCTTAGCTTTCCTTAGCAACGCTTAGCTTGGCAACTAATTGAAGTTGGCTCCCTTGTGTAAGATTGAGCTTGTTAACCAAATAGTATAATGAGATGAATCTAGTTGTATTAAACTTCATCATGGTAGAACTAAGTAAGTGAACTTCATCATGGTTGTAGTAACTTTATCTTTAATGGCAGAATGTAATAGAAATTTGAGATAGTTATATTAAATTTTGGAGGTGATGCTTTGTATGCCATAAATAATAAGATTAATGAAATCTAATCTGAGCTTTCTCACAGATATACATTGTGTAGGTGTGATGGAGATACCTTAGATGGGGAATAAGGAACCTTAATGAGGCTATATAGGTCTTTTACTTGGTGGCAGGACCACCATAAGAGGGGTAGCTTTATTATAATGGCTTTTAGGATGTCTATTATGTGGTTTTTCTAGTTTAATGTTATGTTGTTAAATTCTGTGAATTTGTGACTTATAATTAAGAGTACTATGTTGAAATGGTTAAAGAGTACAATTGGGTTTTTATGAGAATCAGATTTTTGCATGTGAATGTTTATTTGTATGGTTTGGATCAAAGCATTTGATTGGAGCTGCGAAATCTATATGAGGATGTTCATATGAGGGGCAAACCAAGCAGTGTCTATTTGTAGGATGTCAAAATTGGTTGGGCATATTGATGATGTAATCCTGTTTGTGTGCGTTTCGGTACAAAATTTAGGGCTTTATAGCTTAAAAAGGGGGAAAAATGTTGAATATATAGACTATATTTTTTCTTATTATCCTAAATTTTTACTTTTCTTATGAAGGGTGAAATTCGATTATATTTTACACAGAGTATCTTTATTTATTGACCATGAAACAGATTTCCTATATTCTACTTATGATATTTTTCCAAATTGTCTAATACTAAGTAACATGAAGCATGCAATTCTATACATCATATTTTCCTTAATTTCTTTATTTTTTGCAATAATATTTAATGTCAACATATGTTAAAATACTTCCATCCTAAAAATATACGCTCTTCTTTTTGAGTATTTTAAATTTTTTGCAGTAATTAATTAATAAAATTCATATTTTCCTTGACTTCTTTATTTTTTGCAATAAAATTTAATGTGAAAATATGTTAAAATAATTCTATCTTAAACATATATGCTGTTTTTATTTTAACATTCTAATTTTTTTTTTTTTTTTGCTGTAATTATTTAATAAAATTCTCACCGTAAATGTTACACATGATATCTATTTCTATCTTAAAAATATGATAATAGCATCTATGAACCATATTTCATCATAAATATTTCCTTAGTGTATATACTCAACTATGATTTGTAAATTTAATGTGGTTTTAGTTATTTTGCGTACTATTGGTATCTTAATAATTTGACAACTTATAAGTTTTTAATGGGATTTTATATATGCTATGGATATTATCTACTCTTTGTTATCTTGTTACAAACTTGTAACTCTATTTTTTATTTTATCCTTTTAAAATTGTAGTTTTCCACTTTTTATGCAATATTTTCTAGGTAATGATAACTTTACTTTTTATCATCCTTCTTAAAGCTTTAATTATCTATTATAGAAATTTGTATTTTCTACCTAAAAGTTAAAAAATAAAAAATAAAAAAGCTGATATCATTAAAGGTTAATTTGGTAAATGAAGAAACATAAATAAAAAGATGGTAACAAAATGCACACAGGCATTTATATCAATTTGCCCAACCTATTTTAGACTCGACTTATGGGCAGTGTGTAGGATTTGCTCCTACTATCTTATGCATCCCGTATTGGTTCTACGTATGCCCGACCAAAGGCTTGATTTTATCTATACGACATTCACATCCTAAAGTTTGATCGTCAAGAAAACCTTACATGTATCCCCAACCTCAAAATAGTACCTTTAGTTATAATGCATAAAATTCTTGGAATTTAACACAATCTAAAGACTAGAAAAAACAAAACAAAACAAAACTACAAATTAGACATCTCTGAGTCATTGTAATAGGGCACATATAACCCCTTGTGGTGGACCATGCTACCTTGAATTGGGCCTGTATAACTCTTTCTCCGCCCATGGTACACTTCGTTACCCTAAACACTGTGCATTTGTGGAAGAACTCGTTAGCTTCATTAATCTTGTTGTTAATTGCATGCAAACAACATCTTCGAAGTTTAATATATAAGTTTTAAAGGATCAGTGAGGGAACTCGAAGTTTAATATATATTTCCTACATATTGATGTATCCAAATACCATATTTCACTCTATAGGCGTGGGAGGTCCTTCTTATACGATTCCTATAAAGAAATGAAATGAGCTACTTAAAATTGTGTAGGCGCATTTTTGTTCGATGAAACCCATCAAAATAATGTCCCATATATAGACATATTTCGTTGAAAGCCCCACTAGAAATGATGTCCTTGGACCTTTGAATGCCAACATTTTATAGCGAAAGTAAATTGTTTTCCCTCAATGTTTAGAATTCTAACTTTTTTTCTATTTATTATGAGATGATAAATACACGAAAAGGGTTTTAAAAGGAAATTAGCTCCCCTTGCAGAAAAGTGAGCTAAGTTTGGGTGGTTCCCACCCAACGGGCAACGTATACCTCAAAATAGAAAGAGGGAATGGCGATGAAATCCATAATTGGAATATTTTAAAAAAAAATGTTTATCTCAAAAACTAATGAACTTGTGTTGTTTACAGATTGATTGGATGGAAAGATTTGGAGAGAAAAGAAAAGATTTAGAAAAAAAGTTATGATTTTCTTTTATTTTGGAGTTTTAATACGAAATAAAAGGAAATAAAATGAGAGATTTAGAGACATTTCAATTTAAAATTTTTTCTCTTTCAAAAGTGGAGAGAAATGGATGAGGATTTCCAACCAGAAAATACCAACCTGAGAGTAGCTCATTTCCTGGATCATAACAAGAACTGGAAGATTGAGGTGGTGTACTCTCATCCCCCCTTCCGTTGAGGGGTGGAGGAAGTAACAAGTATCATAGTCCCTAGTTTGGTGGAGGCTCAAGACAGGATCATATGGAGAAGCAATAGTGATGGAAATTTCTCTGTTAATTCAGCTTATAAGCTGCTAAATGAAGAAGAGGAGCAGAGTCATGATGTAAGGGAGAATAGTGCCTAGATGATGATATGGAAAGCTAAATTCATAGAGAGAACAAAACTCTTCCTCTGGTTGGTTAGGAAAAATAAGATCCTCACGAATGTGGAAAGAAAAAGAAGGAATTTTTGTGAGGATGCTGTGTGTTCTTTCTGTAAGATTAAAGAGGAATTAGCTTTCCACCTGCGGGGACTCTTACAATAGGGCTAAACAAGTCTGGCTTTTGATCATTCCTCTTCTAATCGATGATAATTCTTTTTGGAGAATGCCTTTCAATCAATGGGTGGATGAGAGTATCAAAAGAATCGGCAATTGAGGGTTAGCGAACATTTGTAGCATCTTCCTGTCAACCATTTGGTGTCTTTGGAAGAATAGATGTAGAGGGATCTTCCAAAGAAGATCAATTCCGACCTTTTAGCTATAGCTAAAGTTGTTTTCCATATGGCTTAGCGAGATAGACAAGGTGGGGAGGAAAATTGAAGAGAAGAATTACATTTATTGCCTGGAGTCGAAGTTGCTTGGGTCAGGGGATGGTGTGTTTGAAGCTTAATACGGATGGAGCCGTTAGCAAAAAATCAAGAAGAGATAGTGCGGGGGTTGGGGATTTTTTTGCAACGGGGGGGCGGGGGAATGTGTAGCGAAGTTTCTACTCCAATATTGGAAAAGAGCGAAGTTCTTCCCTTAGCAGAAATTTGGGGTCATAGAGAAGGTCTTTTCATGACCAAGAAGCAATGGTTCTATATAACGGGAGGTAAAGTGTCACTCGAAGTTTTAGTGAAGGTTCTCGAAAGAGGATATGTCGGGATGATCATCCTCTTGCATGCATTATTCAAGATTGTAAAAATGTTATGAGGGACTTAAGGGTGGCAGAAGTTAATCATGTTTACAGGGGAGGCAAACGTGTGTGTAGATCACATCTGGGCAAACTGGGGGAAAGGTGCAACGGATGAGCTAGTGGAGCCGGATGATCTCCTGATCCTTCCTTTATCTCTAATAAATGAAGATAAAGAAGGTTTTGAGAGGGTCGGAATGAAGTTTTAGTTTTTGTGTTCTCTTTCTCTATATAAAAAAAAAATGACTGACATTTTAAATTTAAATAAGCCACAAACCAGTATTTTCCAAAAAAAAAAAAGTTTAGTAGTGAAATTATACCATGGATGATAATATACATATTTTATAATAGTGAAATTTTAATATATGTTTAAATAAAATCATGCAAAAAAACACCCTGATATACGTACAATTTTTTTATGTAATTTCAAAAAAAAAAATCAAATTTTAGATTTTTATTTAGAGAAAAACATATTTCTTACCAATTAAGTTAAAATTTTAATTCCAAATAATTCTAACTTTAATATATATTTCTATATTAAAATCAGATCATAATTCACGAACTTTATTTTTGAGAGAATATTTATATTAAATTATTGCCCAATGCGACTCATGCGGCATTTGGTGCTCATAAATTTTCAAAATTCTCCTCTAGATCAAAAAGAAGAAAGTTAAAATCCGAGTGCTCTGTGGTCAAGTCACGTGGCTCCCGGGTTGGAATTCGACCGTTGGAGAATTTACGAGGACAAAAACGTCATAATGGCGACGTCATGAGGG
Source organism: Dillenia turbinata (assembly GCA_037126225.1). Lineage (NCBI taxonomy): Eukaryota > Viridiplantae > Streptophyta > Magnoliopsida > Dilleniales > Dilleniaceae > Dillenia > Dillenia turbinata. Next base: position 590,043 of record JBAMMX010000005.1, read on the forward strand.
CGAGCCCCGCCCCGGGGGGGGGGGGGAGAGAGAGAGATGGCTTCCTGTCTTGGCGAATTCGAAGAAGGTCGACGCTCAATCTCAAAATTAAGGTTCATTCGATTCTGAAGAATTCTTTCGATGTCAGATACGCCCGATTACTGGTTACTCTCAGTTTTATCCTCCTTTTTTGAGTTCTGAATTTTTAGGGCTGGCTTAGAATGAATTATAATTCTCGATTACTGATAAATGGTACTCTCTCTTCTCTCTTTCTTGCATTCGTTTCTGTTGATCTATTGAAATTTGGGTTTCTCACGGCCTCTTTTCTTGATCTGATTTGCTCAGAATAGAAAAGCATTTATAGCCTTGTGAATTTAGGGTTTCTTGAAATCGAATTTCATGGATCAAGATTTCGTCCAGGAGAGGAAAAGCATTTATAGCCTTGTGATTTTAGGGTTTCTTGAAGTCGAATTTCATGGGTCAAGATTTTGTCCAGGAGAGACAACTTTAATTAGGGTTTGTGAGATTTCAATATTAAATTTGACCCCATGTTCGGGATTATTTCCTTTGCTTTGTTTGCTTTTAACGGACTTAAATTTTTGCAGGCTGCTTCACGGATGAAAAGAGGTTCAAAGAAATCAAATTTTTGGTCTAGTTGCTCTCTGTCTCTGTCGCTGTCTCTGTCTCTCTCTCAGGTACAAATGGTAAGACGGTTTAATTACTGGCCCACTTTTCTGCAAAAAAGGAGTTTATCTGCTTTATAACTATTTTCGTATAAAAATTTTCCACCTTAACCACATGAAAATCAGCTGGAAATTTTAAAATACTGTGAGGAAAAAGGACTCCCAGCCCCCATTACCGGTATTTATTGCATGATAAAGTATGCTTGGATTAGAGATTCATTACTCGTTGCATAATATTATTTGTGGATGTCCAATGTGGATTGCTGTATGTGTCAATGGTTGATAGTGAAGTTTGATACCTGCTGATATCCTATGTGGTTCCAAGTGGTTGCATAGTTTTCCAGTTATTATATTACACACAAGGTCTATGTATCATTTATTTCTTGTAATAGTCATTCTAATTGACTTGGCAGATTCATTTTTATATATGATTTTGGCAAAGTTGAGATGTTTGTTGTATATTATAATTCATAGCATGCTACTGCTTGAACTTGGAACCCTCTTAAAAATTGGGACTACATAGTTGAAGATCTCAAGTGCCAGTTGGAGAAGCCATCTTATTGCAGCAGATTAATTTGTGAGCAGCAGAGGCATAGCATGGATATGTAGTCCCATTTCATTTGTATGGATATCAGCCGGTATCTATTTATGGCTTCTGATTTTCTCTTGTTTCTCATTTATACCTTGCAACTTTTCATTTTGTGTTCACATACTCTGATTGTTGCATGCATGTTGAGATTAGAGATTTTGCTTTTCTATATAACTTTTAGCTATTACGGATCAATTGGGATTGCAATAGTGTCAAGATTAGTTTGTCTTCCTAGTATTAGGCTTAGCTTTCCTTAGCAACGCTTAGCTTGGCAACTAATTGAAGTTGGCTCCCTTGTGTAAGATTGAGCTTGTTAACCAAATAGTATAATGAGATGAATCTAGTTGTATTAAACTTCATCATGGTAGAACTAAGTAAGTGAACTTCATCATGGTTGTAGTAACTTTATCTTTAATGGCAGAATGTAATAGAAATTTGAGATAGTTATATTAAATTTTGGAGGTGATGCTTTGTATGCCATAAATAATAAGATTAATGAAATCTAATCTGAGCTTTCTCACAGATATACATTGTGTAGGTGTGATGGAGATACCTTAGATGGGGAATAAGGAACCTTAATGAGGCTATATAGGTCTTTTACTTGGTGGCAGGACCACCATAAGAGGGGTAGCTTTATTATAATGGCTTTTAGGATGTCTATTATGTGGTTTTTCTAGTTTAATGTTATGTTGTTAAATTCTGTGAATTTGTGACTTATGATTAAGAGTACTATGTTGAAATGGTTAAAGAGTACAATTGGGTTTTTATGAGAATCAGATTTTTGAATGTGAATGTTTATTTGTATGGTTTGGATCAAAGCATTTGATTGGAGCTGCGAAATCTATATGAGGATGTTCATATGAGGGGCAAACCAAGCAGTGTCTATTTGTAGGATGTCAAAATTGGTTGGGCATATTGATGATGTAATCCTGTTTGTGTGCGTTTCGCTACAAAATTTAGGGCTTTATAGCTTAAAAAGGGGAAAAAAATGTTGAATAAATAGACTATATTTTTTCTTATTATCCTAAATTTTTACTTTTCTTATGAAGGGTGAAATTCGATTATATTTTACACAGAGTATCTTTATTTATTGACCATGAAACAGATTTCCTATATTCTACTTATGATATTTTTCCAAATTGTCTAATACTAAGTAACATGAAGCATGCAATTCTATACATCATATTTTCCTTAATTTCTTTATTTTTTGCAATAATATTTAATGTCAACATATGTTAAAATACTTCCATCCTAAAAATATACGCTCTTCTTTTTGAGTATTTTAAATTTTTTGCAGTAATTAATTAATAAAATTCATATTTTCCTTGACTTCTTTATTTTTTGCAATAAAATTTAATGTGAAAATATGTTAAAATAATTCTATCTTAAACATATATGCTGTTTTTATTTTAACATTCTAATTTTTTTTTTTTTTTTGCTGTAATTATTTAATAAAATTCTCACCGTAAATGTTACACATGATATCTATTTCTATCTTAAAAATATGATAATAGCATCTATGAACCATATTTCATCATAAATATTTCCTTAGTGTATATACTCAACTATGATTTGTAAATTTAATGTGGTTTTAGTTATTTTGCGTACTATTGGTATCTTAATAATTTGACAACTTATAAGTTTTTAATGGGATTTTATATATGCTATGGATATTATCTACTCTTTGTTATCTTGTTACAAACTTGTAACTCTATTTTTTATTTTATCCTTTTAAAATTGTAGTTTTCCACTTTTTATGCAATATTTTCTAGGTAATGATAACTTTACTTTTTATCATCCTTCTTAAAGCTTTAATTATCTATTATAGAAATTTGTATTTTCTACCTAAAAGTTAAAAAATAAAAAATAAAAAAGCTGATATCATTAAAGGTTAATTTGGTAAATGAAGAAACATAAATAAAAAGATGGTAACAAAATGCACACAGGCATTTATATCAATTTGCCCAACCTATTTTAGACTCGACTTATGGGCAGTGTGTAGGATTTGCTCCTACTATCTTATGCATCCCGTATTGGTTCTACGTATGCCCGACCAAAGGCTTGATTTTATCTATACGACATTCACATCCTAAAGTTTGATCGTCAAGAAAACCTTACATGTATCCCCAACCTCAAAATAGTACCTTTAGTTATAATGCATAAAATTCTTGGAATTTAACACAATCTAAAGACTAGAAAAAACAAAACAAAACAAAACTACAAATTAGACATCTCTGAGTCATTGTAATAGGGCACATATAACCCCTTGTGGTGGACCATGCTACCTTGAATTGGGCCTGTATAACTCTTTCTCCGCCCATGGTACACTTCGTTACCCTAAACACTGTGCATTTGTGGAAGAACTCGTTAGCTTCATTAATCTTGTTGTTAATTGCATGCAAACAACATCTTCGAAGTTTAATATATAAGTTTTAAAGGATCAGTGAGGGAACTCGAAGTTTAATATATATTTCCTACATATTGATGTATCCAAATACAATATTTCACTATATAGGCGTGGGAGGTCCTTCTTATATGATTCCTATAAAGAGATGAAATGAGCTACTTAAAATTGTGTAGGCGCATTTTTGCTCGATGAAACCCATCAAAATAATGTCCCATGTATAGACATATTTCGTTGAAAGCCCCACTAGAAATGAGGTCCTTGGACCTTTGAATGCCAACATTTTATAACGAAAGTAAATTGTTTTCCCTCAATGTTTAGAATTCTAACTTTTTTTCTATTTATTATGAGATGATAAATACACGAAAAGAGTTCTAAAAGGAAATTAGCTCCCCTTGCAGAAAAGTGAGCTAAGTTTGGGTGGTTCCCACCCAACGGGCAACGTATACCTCAAAATAGAAAGAGGGAATGGCGATGAAATCCATAATTGGAATATTTTTAAAAAAATGTTTATGTGAAAAACTAATGAACTTGTGTTGTTTACATATTTTTATTTGTTTGAAAGATTTGAAAAGAAAAGAAAAAATTTAGAAAAAAAATTATGATTTTCTTTCATTTGAGAGTTTTAATACGAAATAAAAGGAAAAAAAATGAGGGATTTAGAGAGATTTCAATTTAAAATTTTTTTTCTCCCAAAAGAGGAGAGAAATGAAGATAAAAAAAAATGTTAGAGTTAAAACATTTTTATATTTCAGAAATACCCTTTAAAGCAAAAATTTTTATTCTCAATGAATCTCGTCTCTTTTCTTTTCTTTTATAAAACTCCCAACCAAGATGGAAAGAAAATTATAATTTTATCTTCTTTTCTTTTTTCTTGACTAATTTTTTCTTCTCTCCCTAAAATTTTCAAACATACTATTAGTGTAACATACATCACGCCTTATTTCCCTGTCAACCAGATACATGCTTTCTACGACGAGGTATCGGCCTAACAAATGAGTGGTTGGTTTACAAGATTCTTTGATTTTAATAGCCACAAGATCGCTTAATATTAATAATTTACGCAACATGAGTAAGGAAAACGCAGAAGTTCAATGCAATGGTCTGATCAAATGTTGTGTCCTTTAAACTTCACACATAGGTTCATGCGGTGCCGCAATTGCTGTACTTTTGCAGCTGACAAAGTTTCCCACTTGGCTATTCTTATGAAGGTCTTGGAGGACTGGGAAAATCCTTAGGTATAAAATTATATTACTTCAATATGTAGACGACGATTGGAACATCAAAGGCCTCTTGGCCCTAGAGCAGATTTACTAATCAAACATGGAAAAGTCATAGTGGGAAGATCTTTGATCTCTCTCTTCAACCAATTTAAATATTTTGAGATTCTGACATTGAGAAACGGGGGGCAACTTTTAAACAGGGTCCAGGACAATAATTAGTAAAGCTATCTCACAAAATGGAATTGTATGCAATTCCCTATAACCTTCCGGCAAGACTGTCCATGAAAATATAACCATGGAAGACAGTCTTCCAAATTTAGATTCACTTACAGTTACAGCTATGTATCCCGCCCTGCCAAAGCTCTGATGGTCAAAGTTCTCCCTCATCATCATCATTTTCATCAGACGCTTGGGAGCTACTGCACGATAATTACAGCAGCAAGTAAGTTCCCAAAAAAATCAGTTTCTAATTTATATAGGCTCTTCACACGACATAACTAATATCTTTCAAAAAAGATCAGCTCAAACTTTCTTGTGCACCTAGGGGATGCAATAAATCATCTACAAATTCATATAGGCTTATCAAAGTATGGTATAATAATTCCAATGCACAAACTTGCTATTTGAGAATTTAATTCTTGTTATAAAATTCTTTAATATAGGTCTAACTACCAGATATTTTATCTATTTGATCTAACTTACGTTGCTTGACTGCAGTGCTTGCTGAGATCTTGACATAGAGCCTTACTTACAGCTCCTGGTTTAACAGATCCTTTCTTTATCAGGTCTCCCAACTGCAACATCAGGAGGGCACACAGAATGAATTCAAGTAATATCTGTCAGATAGAGAGAAGCTCTAACGCTTGCCAGTGAACAGCTTGGGATGGCAGTCACAGCACACCTGATCTTCTGTCTCCTCAAGCAACCTGAACCACCAATGAAGAGTTTAGATGTGCACCAAGAAACAATTTTCTTCTTGATAACTCTTCAGGCGAAATATATAAAGTTCAGCAGAAGAATTTACCTTCCACAATAGGACGATATATCTTTTGAGTATGCTTTAGCTTCTTGCCTATCTGTTTCACAATCAAATTAGACACAAGGAAAAATTGAAGTTTACAATATATAGATACATCCCAGCCTCATTGTTAAACCAACTGCAAAGCAGAGCAACTGGAAATCCACAAAATACTACATGAATAGCTCAGGTGCACCCAAAGGTATTTTGACCAACAGTGATGCGAACAGTGGAAAGCAATCCAATGGTAAGTTAAAAGATATTAGTTGAGCCACCAGAACTGGTGTTCATAACCAGCAAGATATGGCTTCAAGACATGGAATTATTTTGTGAAAGTACTTTTCTCCATTTTCCCATTTACTGGTCAAAAAATGAAGCTAAGAGAGTGCTCATCCTGGTCCCATTGGACAAGAAGGACCTCCCACATGTGATCCACATAACCACAATTTCCTAATGTATTCCTCGCATAGTTGACTCGGAGAGTGCTTGCAGATGAGCTTTTAGAATTTTTCTATACCCAATCAAGAATCTAAAGTTAAATATCTGGCTAGAAACAATAAAAAGCCCGGTCAAATCTCTATTGGTCAAATCTTGCATCATAATAAAACAACTATAGCTGCTCTTTTAACCATTTGTTGTGTGAGTCTATATGCATGATCGAAGTACTCTAGCATTAAGCCCTGTTCCTGCCATGAGCTAGCCTAGTAGGCCTTGGTAGTTCTTGCGCCTCCAAGGTTTGTGTTCCTTTCTTCCTCGTGTTTGTCTTGCTATCTCGTTTTTCACCAAAAAAATAAAAGTACTCAAGCATTTCACCCAAAAAAAAAATGTACTCTAGCATTAAATCAGTCTGTTGTCAACATATGAAAAAGCAAAGGCTTAAGTCCCCTTTTAGGCCGAAAGCTTTGGGCTAAAAGCTTTAGCCCCCTAACTCTTAAGAAGTACTTTTTAAGCCCTCATACTCTTATGCAGCACACCTTTAGCCCTTCAGACAGACGTGGAAAATCTTAGCCTGACCATGTAGCGCATCTATACCCCTCTACATATCCACTAGAGACCAGAAGTGCACTTTTATATACGGCCAAAAATGCCCATTTGAGATTTCAGGTTCCATAGGTGATATTGGCCAAAGCTTAGGGATCAAAAAAGGTGCTTCATCGTGAAACGTACAAGCCGTCTATCAATCCCACATGGCTAATGTGTTGATGAGTTTGAAGAAATTTATCCAATAGTTTTGAAAGGCAATCAGCCATTCAGATTTGAAATATCAAGCAAAGGTTTTCTGCCCGTTTTCTCTTTGCCCATTATCTCTGATTGACCCATCAATCCTCTTTATATATATATATATACACACACATATATATATACATACATATATATATATATACACACACACACATATATATATAAAATAACTCTGGGGGGTGGAGTTCTATAGAAATATCTATTACAGAAGATAAATTCCTACATATTTATTGTTCACTACTTCAATGATCATGCAGTGACATTAACTCTAATATAAGACAACAGGATTAGTGAAGAACACAAAGATCGACAGGGAGTAAACTTAAATGAGTTGATCAAGTAGTTACTAAGAATATGTACCAATTGTTAGGTTATCCCAATCCTCCACTTTGACCCACTCCCTCCGAGTTGAATCCACCTGCAGAATCAGCACTTGGCAAAATGTAAATTGTTAATAATATCTTTTTATAAGAAAATAAATAAATGACTAAAGCCTAAGTTTACCCTGAAAAGAGCTTATTTCTGACAAATTCCTTGGCTATCTGACTTTTGAGACTTTGATATGCATGAAATAGATCCCTTTATTCCCATTTATTAAAATATTAGAGTTTCTTAAAATTCAATACAAAGCAACATTTTACACACTAAAGACCATACTCAATCTCATTTCTAGGCGCTATTCGGAAATCAATTTTAGAAAAGCTAAGAATATGCACCATTTTTGGATAAATTGAAATCAGACAAAAGAAATCATGACAGTTTTTATAGAGTTTTCTTTTTCACTGATTAAAGGGTCAAATATTATCATAAACTCCTTTCAGGACCACATGATGCACAACATTCATAAATTCGTGGAATGTTTCCACACGGCATTTTTTTTATTTTTGTTCTATTCTTATGTAAGAAATTATTTTTGAGTACTTGCCAATCATCAAATGCCAAAGTGATGCCTCAGACTGTTATAAGTTATATATATTTTAAATGTTTATATTATAAGATGTTTACTATATCCTGGAGTTAAGGATTAACCCTTCAACTAGTCTTTTAAGTAATGTAGTTAATTTGCAAAAGATGCAAAACCAGTCTCTTAATTAATCATTTGAAGCAGTTACAGGCCAATCCTAAAAACAGAATTTGAATCTTTCTTATGCATATTTCTAGTATCATCCTTATCATATCACATCCAATTACAGAGATTTTGTCATATTATGTGTGATGGTCCCATGCCGGTGTCCCATGTTGATGTGGATGCTTAAGAGTTCTTCCTTCAAGTACTCATTTCAAATACAAAAACTATAAGGGCAGTATTTGAAAAAGGATACAAAGTTCAGAGTCTTTACCCAAGTTATATATCTATTATATATCTAATGATACATGGAAATCCTTTTAAAATAACTCAAGATATTTAGTTACATGAATAGAGGAAAATACTACTTCACAGAAACTAGAGCCTCTTTATTGCAGAAAAGAAAACCTAGGGAAAGGAAATGAAAACAATTTAAGGAAAGAATTACCTTCTCAAAAGTATAATCTTGCATCTTTTCACAAAGCCCATCCAAAAGTTCAACAACTCGCAACTCACTGACTCTGTAACACAAATACAGAGTAAATGGACAATCTGCACCTGAATAGAACTCAAAGACAACTTTACCATCCTAAAGTGCTCAAATGCAAATGCCTAAATATACACACATGCGCTCACAGATTACCTTCCATTGCCTCCCCCCCCCCCCCAAAAAAAAAAAAATCACTCTAATGATAACATTAACGGCACAGATGGTTTATACAAGGTTAGCCAACTATAGGGCCAGCATGGCACACATAGTTGCATGAATTATATCACAGCATATTGCCCACATGTAAGATCCAGCACCATAAATCTCACCATGCTGACTAACTTATGCAAAAATATCTAGCGAAACCCATGCAGAATCTTTTATTTCCAAAGATAAGGAAAACCAAAAATAAAAAATAGCAGAAAATGCTCAAATTTGAAATCCCACTTAGATAAAGAATGTACTATGTATGTCGTCAAGGTTTAGGTTAGTTAATGATATTCAGCATAGATCCAACCCCAGATTATTACAGCCCTGCATGGAATGGCACGTGCAATCTCTATAAAAACTGAAAGGAAAGTATGACGTTGTACCTGTAATCAATTACCTTTCCTTTACATTGTCCTTTGGGGTCCAAGCGATGTCTCAGATCCAAATGGTTCCTCGGCTTTTCCTGAAGAAGAATATTGGGGAGAAGGGGGTTGCAGGACAAGTCTCACACACAATCAAATGTCCCAGCAAAAGTAATTCTTGAGGTTCTCAATTGAAAGTAGCATGCAGCGAGTGACAACTTTATTCAACTATGATTGCAAAAAAAAGGACACAAAGTGCTCCCTGCTTATTGCGGGGTAGCGTATGATTGTAACAAAAGAAAAAAGGAGCTAATAATGGCACATCTTCTTGGGAACAATTGATAATTCTGATAGTATTAATTAGTGTAATATTTATAATTGATTTTGTTTTATTTTTAAATAAATATTGCACTAATTAATATATTTTATTATATTTTATGTGGTAGGAATAATGAAGGAGTCATGAAGAAAAAAGGAAGGAAAAGAAGACAAATTTGGAAGCATTGAAGATTTGCAAATATTCCTAAATATTTGGGAATAAGAATTTTGAAAAATTCTAAACTCTTGTAATTTGTCATTTAGTAGTTACCTAAAATTTAAGAGGGTTTTCTCTCTAAAAATTAGGTTAACTTCTCCTATATATAGAGAGTTATGAAAGCTAAAGGAGAGCCCGAAGAAGGGGGCAGCCGCCCCTTCACCCTCTTTCCACCATTTTTGTCACGTCCTATAGCTTCTCAAGGTCACATTCTTCATTGTCCAGTAACTTTTCAACATTAATGAAATAGTTTTGTGAGTTTTATTTTTTTTCCTTATCTTATGTTTTCTCTTTAATTTTATTTTCTAGTTGAAGGTTAGTTGAAACTTTGATTCATGATATTGTGAGATCTAAATGTGTTTATTCATTCATCAATCATAGATATTTATTTAATTCTCGTACTTCATGGATCATGATTTTCTAGGGTTTATTGAATAGATGGTCAATGTTTAATAGACCTAGATTAATCTACAACTAATTAAAACGGTAAATCCGTAATTGTTTGTTAGTTTTAATGAAGTGGTAATTGGCATTCATGTCATGGGAATGACATTCGTGTCATGGGATTAAATAATCTAATTTAAATGAACTCGATGTGTGTTTGTTAATTAGAATTGGGTCTCTCTAAATTTTAATGCTGTTGAGACTTTCAATCCTAAGAGCTTCTCTAGGGTTGACTCTCGATTAGGGAAATAATTAACGAGCGTCTCTTAATTATCGACGAAGTAAGGAGAGATTGGTCGTTGGGCGATTGTCGGCGACTATAACCAATTTATTTATGTATTGTTGAATTATTCTTGAATCAATGATCAATCGATTGAATCAAAGTGGAAACAAACCCTTCAACTAGGTCAATTTATCTTGATTTTTATTCATTTAAATTTTGCCCGATTTTATTTTGTCGTTTTGCTGTTTCGATTTTAATTTTTCGTTTATTTAGATTTAGAAGTTAATTTAGTCAACTCAAAACCCCCCAAATTTTATTTTGATTTTTATTTTCCTTAAAAGAAATAAATCCACCGTTCCCTGTGGATTCGACCCTGCTTACCCTAGACTCGTCTTTCGTAAAGTAGGTAATTTATTTTTGGTTGTTTGACACACACCAAATTTTGGCGCCGTTGCCGGGGACGGTATTAAGTGATTTATTTCTTTTAACTTTTGTTTTCTTTTTATTTTTGAAGATTAACCTTTGCAGTGAACTTATTGAGATTTGACGGTGACATAGAAGAGAAGGATTTGACGAAAATATGACTGATCAAAAGACTTTGAGGGAGTTGTTATTTCCTGATGCACATACTTTTTACAGTGATTTTTCTAATATTGAGACTCCTCAACAATTTGGAATATGGCAAGATGTTCCAAAGAGAGACAATGAGGTAAGTGATTTTTCCCTTCGTCAAGAATTGAGAGAACTAATTTCTCTTATGCGTAATTTTATTGTAGGAGAAACACTGCCGATACAAACTTGTGGAATTTGTTCAGAGATGGATCATCCAACCGATAAGTATCCTATTCTTTATGGTGACCCATATTCAAACATCTATAATCAAGGATGGTATAATGAACCATATTTCAATTATGGAAATTGGCAACAAGGATTTCAACAACAACCACAAGTTCAATCTCAATTTCAGTCTCAACAAACTTTTTCGAACTAAGGTACGTCTCTAGAAGAGATTGTTAAGAGTTTGGCTAACAGTACTTTGAGATTTCAACAGGAAACAAGAGTCAACATCCAAAATTTGGAAAATCAAGTGTCAGAATTGATGGCAACAATGAGTCGATCGGAAAATTCATCAAAAGAAATAGAAGACAATTCATCAAAAGCCAAAGAAGATATGGAAATTGAGCAAATAGAGAAATCATCAACAATGAATGAATCCATCGAGGAGGTAAATAACGAGTCCAATACTTTCAAAACAAAAATTTTGATTTTACCACCTTTTCCTGGTAGGTTGGCACAACCGAAAGTGGATGAAGAAAAAGAGATTTTGGAAACTTCTCTAAAAGAAGGAACCAGTATTCCTCTCCTAGAAGTAATAAAGCAAGTGCCAAGACCATTCATGAAAAGAATTAAGACAAAAATTGATATGGATTTGGGTACTCTAACTCTTAAGTTTGATGGTAAAGTTGATACTTTTAATATTGTTGATGTTATGAAGTATCCAAATGATTTTAAGTCTATTTTTCATGATAGCATGGTCGAATTTATTGTTCATGATAATTTTGTGCAAGATGAATTGGATTTTGTTTTTAAGGAAAAAGTGACAAACAAGGTTGCACAATTGGATAAATTTCTTGAAAACAAACTCTCTCATTGGAAACAATCATTGGTAGGCCATAAAATCCTTCACTTCAATTCAAAGTTGAAGTTCACGCCAGGTATGTTGAAATCTAAATGGATCGGACCCGTCTTTGAACGAGGTTGAAACGAGGAGGTAATGTCAAGCCAAAGACATTAAACAAAGGCGCTTGTTGGGAGACAACCCAATATTTTCTTTTATGTTTTTTATTTCATATTTATTTGGTTTGATTTAGGTTTGCTTTTAATTTTTAGGTGAATAAATGTTGAAAAATTCGGTGACCAGAAGTGCTCTGTCATTAAGGCGTGCCCACGCCTTAACAAGCCTTCAATGCTGTCCAGTTTTACAAATGCTCTCAAATGACCAGAATTACACATGAGTTAGGGCGTGCCCACGCCCTAAGAAGGGATCCATTGCTACCACCAAAACTTTTTCTTCAAAACTTATTGGATTTGACCCTCCATTCACCACTCCACCCTAGGGAAGTTTTATTCTCATTTTATCTTTTTATTTTTGCTTTTAATGTTATTTTTTTTTCTCTCTCTCATTTGGCATACATTGGGGACAATGTATGATTTAGGTGTGGGGGGATATTTCATGTTTTTATTTATTTGTTTTCTTACAATAGGTTTAGTTTTGTTTCATTTTATTTATTAAAAAAAAAAATTGAATTTTCTAAATTGATATGTGTTATTTGGTTGGCTAGAAATTTATGAAAAATAGCTCGTATCAATGGTCTTTGTACTTGTAATGATATGCATATGTTTACTAGTTTTCTTTGAATGATAAATATGCAAGATTTGACACAAACCTCATTTAAAAGTGAGGTTTTGAGCCTATAACGAGCAAATTCATTCTTTGTGCTCAAAATTTCTTTTCTTCATGAGTGATTATCGCACTTAGATTGATCACTCTAGAACTTGCAATGTTATGCATTTCGAGATCACATCTAGGGTTTCATGCATTGAAATGATAAAGGCATTTAGGTTTTACCTCATTTTGGCCTTCGTAAAAATCCATTCCCTGAATTTTATTCCCTTTAGTGAACCAAGTTGAGCCTGAAACCCTTTCTTTCTTCAAAACCCTCAATACAACACCACAATCTTATTTTGGCTTGCGTTTCAACCCTTGTACCAAGAATTTATGTAATTAATTGCATAATTTTAGTTATGTTTTTTGTCTCATTGGGAAAGTGCTGACTTGAATGTTGAGTTTGATCCTTTAATTGATGTGAAATGAAAACGGAATTCATGATTATGAAAGGAAGAAAGAATTTGAGTTTTGTTCACTATTTGTATTGAGATACTCAACGAAAATAGAAAAAAAAAAAGGAAAAAGAAAAGAAAAACTGCAGCAAAAAAAAAAAAAAAAAACGCTGAATCTCTGAAAATTTCATTTCAGTCATGGATCATTGATCGAAAAAGTTTGATATTTTTATGTATTCGTGACTGTTGGCTATTATGAGCACATGTGGGTATCAAGAACATGTACTTTTGGTGTGCTATTTGTGTGAGGCGAAAATGTTCATTATACAAGAAATTGTGTAGTTAATTGCATATTATTCTCGGTACATTTTAAACCCTTGTTATACCTCTTTTATCCTACCCTTAACCCTAACCACGTTACAACCAAAAGAAAAGACCTTTTGATTTATGCATGAAATTCAAATTTATACGTGGTGGAGATTTGATATATTTGCAAGTATATGGTAATGTCAATTCCAATGTGTTGATTTGAGTGTTATTGATATATTCTCTACCCTCATTTTGAGTGAATTTGAGTGAACCTTTGGAGAGGATGTTGAATCTTGTCGTTTTGATTTCATTGGGAGCTGTTGAGATTTGTAATAGTTGTTCTTGTACGAAATACTGTGAAGTACTTGTTGTTTTGATTATTTTTTCGGTTCAATTCTTATAGCACATGTTGGCTTAGTAGTTCAAAAGAAAAATAGGTTGGTTAGAGTAGTTTTAATTTTATTTGAGTTAGAAATGCTTGAGGACAAGCATTATCTAGGTGTGGGGGAATTTGATAGGGCATAAATTAGTGTAATATTTACAATTGATTTTGTTTTATTTTTAAATAAATATTGCACTAATTAATATATTTTATTATATTTTATGTGCTAGGAATAATGGAGGAGTCATGAAGAAAAAAGGAAGGAAAAGAAGACAAATTTGGAAGCATTGAAGATTTGTAAATATTCCTAAATATTTGGGAATAAGAATTTTGGGAAATTCTAAACTCTTGTAATTTGTCATTTAGTAGTTACCTAAAATTTAGGAGAGTTTTCTCTCTAAAAATTAGGTTAACTTCTCATATATATAGAGAGTTATGAAAGCTAAAGGAGAGCCCGAAGAAGGGGACAGCCGCCCCTTCACCCTCTTTCCACCATTTTTGTCACGTCCTATAGCTTCTCAAGGTCACATTCTTCATTGTCCAGCAACTTTTCAACATTAATGAAATAGTTTTGTGAGTTTTATTTTTTTTCCTTATCTTATGTTTTCTCTTTAATTTTATTTTCTAGTTGAAGGTTAGTTGAAACTTTGATTCATGATATTGTGAGATCTAAATGTGTTTATTCATTCATCAATCATAGATATTTATTTAATTCTCGTACTTCATGGATCATGATTTTCTAGGGTTTATTGAATAGATGGCCAATGTTTAATAGACCTAGATTAATCTACAACTAATTAAAATGGCAAATCCGTAATTGTTTGTTAGTTTTAATGAAGTGGTAATTGGCATTCATGTCATGGGAATGACATTCGTGTCATGGGATTAAATAATCTAATTTAAATGAACCCGATGTGTGTTTGTTAATTAGAATTGGGTCTCTCTAAATTTTAATGCTGTTGAGACTTTCAATCCTAAGAGCTTCTCTAGGGTTGACTCTCGATTAGGAAAATAATTAACGAGCGTCTCTTAATTATCGACGAAGTAAGGAGAGATTGGTCGTTGGGCGATTGTCGGCGACTATAACCAATTTATTTATGTATTGTTGAATTATTCTTGAATCAATGATCAATCGATTGAATCAAAGTGGAAACAAACCCTTCAACTAGGTCAATTTATCTTGATTTTTATTCATTTAAATTTTGCCCGATTTTATTTTGTCGTTTTGCTGTTTCGATTTTAATTTTTCGTTTATTTAGATTTAGAAGTTAATTTAATCAACTCAAAACCCCCCAAATTTTATTTTGATTTTTATTTTCCTTAAAAGAAATAAATCCACCGTTCCCTGTGGATTCGACCCTGCTTACCCTAGACTCGTTTTTCGTAAAGTAGGTAATTTATTTTTGATTGTTTGACACACACCAAATCCCTATAATCCTGTGCATAACAGCCTGTAAGCTTCCAAATCCAAAAGGAGTTTGTAATGTGAATCAAGCCCATATTAAGCTACAAGCACTAGAGAGTGTATCTAAATGGGAGAATGGTTAAGGATCAGACTCTTTGTTTTGTCCAAGAAGGGATGTCAAAAACCAAACGCATCAGAGAATTGCGGATATGGAAATGAGAGCTATGGGGCCAACTTTCGACAAAACCAGCTAAAACACACCATAAAGCCTCTTCTGCTTCCTGGTCCAACTGATGCTACTATTTCTATGCTTTTTGCGCGAGATAAGACCTTCAGAATTTTCTAGTACATTCTCTCTCTCTCTCTCTCTCTCTCTCTCTCTCTCTCTCTAATTACTCAGGGTTATCTAAAATCATGAAATAATGCAAAAATTTAACTTTTCGTTTCATCAACCATTCTCTCTCCTTAAGTGTTTATAAGCCTATTATTAAGACTTCAAGTTTACTTAGTTGGGGGATTTATCAACTTATTCGGGTTAGGGCTCTAAATTATACAGTACAGAAGATAAGCCTCCAATGTAGCCATCTAGGGCCATTGCAAATTGAGAAAGATAACTCGGTCATGGCCATTAAAATGGGAGGTGTGCTTCTACAAAATGTCCCACAAAAAGAACAAGGAAACGCAGAAACTTACATTGGAAAGTCCAAGCTCTAGCTCCTCCTGTAGATCATTAAAAATTCAAGAATCAGTAACCCGGTAGGAAAAGGGGGGGGGGGGAAAGACCTGGTTCTGCAAATTGGAAACCCTCAAAATTCGTAAAACGGGTTTTCAATCCAACATATTCAATCCCAATACCTAGATGTAGCTGGTGAAAACATTCACTGCAGAACCAAATCAAAGATAAGCACAATGCAGGAATGACTGCAGTTGTACATATCCCAAGAGTTTAGTTCGGAAATGATTCCCAAATTAAAAAATAAAATAAAATAACATGTGTGAAAAAAAAAAAATCTAAATTTAACACTCTTAAGACTCGATATGCACTTCACGTCATCGGTATCATATTGAGTATTTGACATGCATTACACTATTTATAAAAATAGTACTATATTGAGCCTTCAAAATTGAATATAAATATTGTTCAAATATTCTTTATGTTGAGTCTGTGGTTTTAGATTTGAAATTTTTTTTTTGTGTATTATTTTAAAATATTCTTTTAATTTAGGATTATTTCTCAAGACACATACGTTGAAATGACACATTAAAAAAAGATTAAAACAATACCAGTAAAATTTTTTTTCAAAAAATAGCATTTACATGTTAAATATTGAAAACTCGATATATACTGTTCATGTGTATAATATTATATTGAGTCTTTAAGACTCGACATGCATTGATACTGTTAATATATTTTATATGTCTAGTCTTTAAGATTCAAATATTGACGGTAGATTTAAAATTTTCTTTTCTAGGGTTATTTAATTATTTTTTTTCTCCATTAGTGTCATTTTCAAAAGTCTCTCATTTTCGAAGATGACTCCATATCCCAACGGGTCAAAAACTCATGATCCAATTTCAACCGATAGACCAAGAGACATTTAGGGATTTCAAAGCCAAATTACCGATTGAACGGTACGGTACAGAGATTGATAAGCGGTACATTGACTCAATTAAATATAAGGTTGAGTATTTTTAATAGTGATCGAGATTTAACTTTTGTTAAGAGTATCGATCCTTATGTATGAAATGTTTCCATTAAGAGATTTATTTTCCAAAATAAGTTACTATAGTGATCGATTCAGATTAGTTAAGATAAAACTCCAGATATCAAACGGTAAACGGTGACAAAGTAAAAAAAAAAAAAAGAAGAAGTGATAAGCGATACATCATCAATAGGGATCATCATCAAAATGTACCAACGTTAGATTGATTGGACTGTATTACTGACCGTTCATAGGACTAGTACGATAAAAAGACGGGATGATCCTGATGAAATGCTATTGATTATGGGACAAAGAATGGATCTAAATTTTTACGATCGACAGAGAGAGATGACATTATCGGAACAGCATTACACGCTCCACATTTATCGTCTATGCAACCACGGCCATGGCAATGGTGAGAATTGGAACTAGCCATATGTGAGACTTTATCATCTCTCTCTTTCTTTCTCTCTCTTCCCGCGTTCTTCGGAAGTCGAGCAAGTTTAATGTCTGTGCCGTGTTCTGGAAACTTTGAACGAGGACTTATCACCCATGAATAAGATCTGAACATGCGAATCTGGATCCTGAAATAATTGTCGGGTCAAAATCCTAACCAACAACAACAATAAAATCCAACGATATGCCTGCCCTTGTTAAAGACAAAAACTCATTCTTGTATCTGATAATCTAATAATCACGACTCTTTTTTTTTAATTTAAATTTCATATATAACACTCGGAAAAAAAAAAAGGAAAAAAAAAGACAAAAACTCTCATTGCATGGATGACGGGAGGGCAAGGGCGCCTGCTTCTCAAAAGTTTTAAGAAAAAGATACTATAATTTCAAGAATTATAACATCTGTGTTATTTTGCCTCTTAAAATGCATTGTAATATAGTTCTGATATTAATTTTTAGATTTATTATTGTTTCGGAAGATACTTTTTGCGTCACCCAAAAAGAGAAGAACCCATAAAATGTTTAGGAATCTATGGTCAATCTCTTTACACTTGTTTGGTAAGTGTTCTGATTATGTCATCATTTATATCCTTCCCCAATCCAATCCCCTCATGCCTTATAATTAGTTTTTTCTGTTTGGGTATTTTTGGGGGCACCCAATTTGGATAAGACAAGATTGCATTCGTTGTGCTTTAGCTAGAGAAGCATAAAAGGTTTCTTTTCTTTTTATTTTTTAAATTCCGTTTTCATTGATAATATCTTTTTAGACTTGATAATTATGTTTCAATCCTTCACAACTCAAATGATAAAATCCATCTATTTTTATCATTTCTCCCTCAATGTTTCAGTCGGCGACATTTATGGCTTTGTCGAAAAGGAAAAGCAATACAAATGCTCGCCTATCACTATCGCAGTCTAAAAGAGCGAAGGTAGTTGATTGGCATTGTCGTCTTATGGGCCCCGGTCCATGCCACGTGCTCGCCAGGCCCAATACGAGCCGTAGATGAGTCTTTGATCCACGACAAGTCTCACCCATTCGGGCCCACAAACCTCAACGCCTCTAAATTATGATGACGTGTCACCAACCAGCAGAACCTGGCCGGTGCAGATCAGACCGTACAACTGAAGTGCCCAACCTCCTTATGATTAAATTCGACTGCAGAGAAGGTAGGACCCACAGCAATGATTAACACAACGCTCCTCACGGAATGATTAGCCCGATAAAATGGGTCACAGGAGAACAAACAAAAGGATAAAGCCTAAAGGAAAGAATGAGAGAGAGAGAAGTCTAATGTCGCTTTACCCAATTCTACCAAAACCAATCAACAACAGCAAAATGTGAATACTCTCTCTCTCTCTCTCTCTCTCAAATTTTTCTCTTCCATTATTCTTTTTTAATTGGAATTGTGAGGAAACACCAGTTCGGTCATTTAATATGCTTGCTTTCGGATCTTATTCAGAATTCAGAAGTGTTAAGGAAACTCTGATCTGACTTTGGATGATGCTCTCTGACTTCTGCATTCATTTTTATCGGTAAGATTCTCAAAATGCGCAGCCCTGTGATGATGAGTGCAAAGCGAACCATTCTTTCGCCTTTTACTAAAGATTCTTAAAATGCATTTGTTGAATCTGAGCAAAAGCATCTTTTTTTTTATTTAAATTAATGTGTGGTGTTGGTGTAATTTTTTTCATTTGCTTTTGCTTGCTTAATATCTCTCGCGGTGCTCAGATTGTTCGATAATTTGCTTGTGTGAAGTGGCAATGGTGAATGTTGGAGACATGATTGACCTTTTCGTATGATTGTTCTTTCTGGGTTTTCATTTTCTTATGCAAACGTTAATTTTGCGAATTGTACTTTTGTTCTCTCAGATCTGGTGACACTGAAACTAATTGGTTGCTCTGGAGGTGTTTTTCTTGATATTTTGATGAAGTTTATGGATTATTTATTCGAACCTTTGATCTTTTTTTGTGGCTGTATGATCCGTTGTGCTGTGCGTGACGTTTCGAAAGTATTCATTATTTACTTTTTTTTTTTGAAGTTATGACTCCCGGATTTGAGTGTTTGCATGCCCTTTTGGATTTGGAAGTGTTCCATTTTTTTTTCCAAGTTCTGGTTTCGGGATTTGATTGTTCGCATGCCTTTTTGTCTATTAGTTAAGTTGCATGAAACGACAATAGAATTTATATGTTTTAATTGTTGTCATTTTTGTATTGTGAAACAGGCTATGATTTGGATCGGACCACTTTCGGAACTTTGTCTCAGTTAGCTGGCATATGATGAGAATTTTTCACCATTAGAGTTTTGGGATGTCATTAATTTTTGTTTAATTGAATCGGAGAATAATTGGCTTGGCATAGAGCTATGACTTAATAAGAGGAAATAGAAGAAATATCCACAATAGAAGCATGTTTGGTGAAACATCTCTTCGTCAGGACTTTGAGGCTTTGAGCTTGAGTGTATCAAAGCGGCTTGTAAGGACTGTTTGCCAGAAATTGAGAAAGAAGAGCCATGGAGGTGATGGGGATGATGAAGATAACGTCAGAGGGGTGTTTTTGAGATGTCTTACTTTGTACGGAAGGAGTGGGGGGTGCAGAGTAGGTGCTGATTTATGTGAAGATTTTGAGGACCAAAATGGTAGAAGAAGGTCGAGTGACAAGGACAAAGGGAGGGGGCACAACCCGTTGTGTGGTGTTGAGGAAACTGCGTTTGATTGTTTCTCTTCTGGAGGGAAGGAGAAGTTTTGGAAGCGGAATAACAGGAAAGATGTTGAACTTGAAGAATTATCTGGATACAGTAGAATTCCAGATGACGTACTGGAAATGTGCTTGGTGAGGCTTCCACTAACCAGTATAATGAATGCCCGCCTTGTATGCAGAAAATGGAGACACATGACTAGCACTCCTCGTTTTATGAAGATGAGGCAGGAAAGTCTGAACCAGACTCCTTGGTTGTTTCTTTTTGGTGTTGTTAAAGATGGGTATTGCTCAGATGAGATACATGCCTTAGATGTATCTCAAGTTCAATGGCATAAAATTGATGCTAATATTCTCAAAGGGAAGTTCTTGTTTTCTGTTGCTAGTATCAAGGAAGATGTTTATATAGTTGGAGGTTGTTCTAGCCTGGCCAACTTTGGGAGAGTGGATAGGAACTCATTCAAGACGCATAAAGGAGTTCTAATGTTCAGACCAATTAGTAAATCATGGGTCAAAGTTGCATCCATGAAGTATGCAAGGTCATCCCCTGTTCTAGGTGTTTCTGAGGTCAATGCAGACTGTTTTGTCTCTCGAAGTCAGCAAAATTGACAAGAGAGACGCTTCTCCAGGACCCGTGTTGGTGGAGAATCAGAAGTTTACGAGGACCCTCACAGGCTTTCACTGAGACGTCAACTAAGGATTGCATTCTATAGAAATGAGGCATATGTGCTGCCCCATAAAAAGACATGCGAGTCTTTAAGACTGAAGGCTGATCAGTCAAAAGCAAGAAATTTTAAGAGGTTTGTGCTGATTGCAGTTGGAGGTCTAGGATCTTGGGATGAGCCTCTAGATTCTGGAGAAATATATGACCCTGTGACAAATAAATGGTCTGAAATCCAGAAATTGCCTGTAGATTTTGGGATTGTCTGCTCTGGGGTGGTATGTGGTGGGATGTTCTATGTTTATTCTGAAAGTGATAGGCTTGCAGGGTATGATATCGAAAATGGTGTTTGGATTGGAATTCAGACCACTCCTGTGCCTCCCCGTGTTCATGAATACCACCCAGAACTTGTTTCCTGTAACGACCGGCTTTTCATGCTTTCGGTCTCCTGGTGTGAGGGGGATGGTAAGATAGGCAGGAGAAATAAGGCCGTCAGAAAGTTATGGGAGTTGGACCTTACGTATCTCAACTGGACCGAGGTTTCCATTCACCCTGATGGACCAATGGACTGGAATGCAGCATTTGTTGCGGACAGGAACTTGATATTCGGGGTTGAAATGTTCAAAGTTTTTGGTCAGGTATTGGACTTCTTAACCGTGTGTGATGTGTCTGATACGGGAATGACATGGAGTCACATCTCAAGAAATCACGTGGCTCATGAAATGGATGCGTCTTCCTGCTTGACTAAGTCAATGGCGGTGCTACATCTGTAGAGTCTTCAGAGTTCAAAATTCTGATATTTTCTTCATCCATTATTGATCCATCGATTCTTGTGTAGATATGTGGGGTGGAGTTGGGGGGGGGGATATCTTGCCAACTGCTTCATTCATTTTTTTTTTTTCCTTTCCATTCTTTACCATGTAATCCAACCACCAATTGCAATTCCAAACGTTCTTTTTTATCAAGATTCATAGGACGTTTGTTTGCTCGATAAATAGCCGATTCTTACGCTGACTCATTGATTGTTATAACAGTGTTAGTGACTCATTGATTGTTATAGTAGTGTTAGTAGCATCATGGTACATTAAATAAATTTAAAATTTAAAAATAAAAAAAATTATATTAAGAGATTTATTTGATTTTTATAAATATTTAAGAGAAAAAAAAAATTAGTGTTAGTAGTCTAATAATGTACTTATGCGTATGTTTTTGGGTTCTGTCCACTTAGAGACCCCGTGTCTACCCAGTATCTCCAGACAACCTTGTGGGATCTCGCATAAAGCCGGAAGGCTCCAGTGCATTAGTACAATTTTCAGAGTAGGACCTTCGTAACCTCAAAAAGATTCCTCCCAACCCAAGTTGCATACAGACACCGCAGGTTCCTTTTAATTAGGATCGGTTCCACCATCGTCGCCCTATCAGTGACATTTTCCATGACTACTTTACGATGGTACTAGAAAAGTTTTGCAAAACAAAGAGAAAAACATTAGGCAGAATTTAACTTGGTTCGAAAGAGGAACACGAGTCTTAAGGTCTCATAAGAATCCTATGAGCATCCTTTTCAAAGTGTCAAATTGTGGAGGGACAATTCTTTGCGACAGCAGTAATTCTGGGCTGCCATACGTCCAGGCAGGTGGAAGAGAGTCCTCTGAGAATTTATTTACTCCCCCGCTTGCTCAATGTTGCTTTTGTTTTATTTTCTGCGTTACTGCTTGGTTGTTTCACATTTAGACTTCCCAGCAAATAAATGGAATCATTTAAACTCATCAGAATTTTCAGAAACAGATTCAATACACAAGGCAAGGGCACTGATCGAGTAAGACAAAGATGAAAACCCTATTTTTTGCGAAATCACAAATCCTGCAACAGTCTAACAATTAGAAAACCCTACGTAACACAACTCCATCCAGAATCTCAAAAGTCATGCCAACACAACAAATCGAGAGAGAGAGCGAGCGCCAGGAAAGAATTGGCAAGCCGAAGTAGGGATATTCTTGACGGGGAGTAGTGCCAGAGCCAGAGCCAGAGTCCTCTGAGAGAGCAAAAGACCGGGCCTAAAAAATATAATGTTTGACAACGTATGAGCCCCAAGTCCATTTGGAAGTTTAACCCGACCCTAAATCCATGTTTGGGCCTTTTGTTGGGCCCATAACCAAATTTTACGTTTTCTTAATCCCAGCCCAAGCCCGTCTGTTTCTAGTCCTCCGATCTGGTGAGCTCTACCGGCTCCCTTTAAACATCTTTCTTCCTGAAACAACACATACCACCGCCGTCATTGCCCCCTCAACTGGGGAGTTTTCCCTTGCTTCGATGAAGGCCAATCTCTCTCTCTCTCTCTCTCTCTCTCTCGCCCGCCCGCGCGCATTGATTTCATTTATGATTAACAAATTTGACTTCCCCCAGGCTTGGTGATACTAAAGTGAATTGATTTTTGAGATGGAAAATTCAGAAGTTTGTGTACGAGGTTCATTGCAGTCAAGGTAAACATGCTCACTTGTCTCAAATATGCTTTCCTTTTATTTTATATTTTAAAGCATCATTTTTAGTGAAGAGAATTTATTATGGAGAATAGAATTGCTTCTTAATTTATTTGGACGATTTGAGGGTAGAAAAATTCATTCATATTGGTGACTATAGTACGCCGATTAACCCTAGTCTGAAAACGGGGTTTTGTTTTTAAATCGTTATCTGATGGGTGTGTCTATTTTTCTATCCTGCTTGATTCGTAGTTTGGAAGGTGTTGATAGTAATGCTTTCGTCTTGCCGGCTAAGAAGAAGAACAAGAACAAAAAGAGGGGTGTGAATCAGGTATCTAATGGCAAGTAGCTGGTAGATAGCTCAACTTATTTTATCTTTTTTTTTTTTTTTTGGGCAATATCAGCTAGGATGTTAATGACCGAATTTCAATGGAATAGGGTATGGGAAAAATTGACATAAAGAAAGACAAGAAGTTGAGTAAGTCCCAGAAAAGAAAGCTGCAAAAGTTGGAGGTACGTAGTTGGTTTCATGTTTAGCATTAGGCATACCTGGTGTCCTTGATTTTGGAATTAGAACCAATTGCGGGTCAGTGTTGTAGGAGGAGAAGGAGAAAGCACGTTTGCTATCAAAAAGCCTTGAGACCTTGGAGTAAGTTTCCACCATAGCAAATTGTTTTTCTTTTAGGTGTAATTCTTTGACTTATACTTGGTCATGCCTAATGGTTCTACGATGACTGCTTCTAGGAAATACAAAATTCACGAGGATGCATATACACTCTTGCAATCTTCATGTAATATTGGTCAGGTTAGTTGATTCAATTGATTCGTGTCTCCAGTATTACATTGATGAATACATGACTGACCTCTGATAAATGTAGGGTGAAACTCGGTTGGAAAAACGAAGGAGAACATTCCAACTTTGTAAGGTGGGTTTGAAGGAGATATCTAATGATCAATCTTGCAGAGGAAGACAAGGTCACAGTGCTTTCTCTGAAATTGAGTATGGATCAGATGATAGCATGACAATAGAGGAGATTAGGAAGGATGACTTCCTCCGACCAGTAATGATGGAAAAGGATGTAAAGAGGGATTCTTCTGCTTTGGGTGCTACTCAAAACCCAGTTTGCACCAGTGAATCCAATGGAACAGTTGGACCTGTAAATGCTTTGTACACTAAGGAAGTAGCTGAAGATATCTCCGGTGGCAAAAAGATGCAAGAAGTTTGTGGACAGTTGCAGATGTCACCATGTTATAAAGATAGCAAACAAATGGTAGGCTTCAGGTTTACATCCTGCTATGACCTGATATGGTTCCATAAGAAATGTAGTCTGCATGCTATACTTCTGACATTGTGGAGCTATATGCTTTCTAGTTTACAGAAATTTAGTTGTCTTAAATTTTGTAACTTATTTTTGGTTTCTTGAGTAATCAGAAGTGAGTATAATTTGACAGGATTCAGAACATGAGCATCCAGTGGTAGGCTCAAGTAACGGCACTGGATCTACTAGAGCTTTAACTACCCCTATGGTAGTGCATGTCTTGAGACCTAATGAGGTTCAAGACAAAAGAAAAGATCTTCCAATAGTTATGATGGAGCAGGAAATTATGGAAGCAATAAATGATCATGATACAGTTATAGTATGTGGAGAGACTGGATGTGGTAAGACAACTCAAGTCCCACAGGTAAGCCACAGGTATATTTGTTTACCAGCTGATATTAATAAAGTTCCTTTCCCCTGATAATGGTCTTGATTAAATGTGGATTTATGCTTGAAATCGAGCAGTTCCTTTATGAAGCAGGCTATGGCTCAAGAGGATCTGCTCTCCAAAGTGGCATTGTTGGTGTTACTCAGCCACGTCGTGTTGCTGTTCTTGCCACTGCCAAGCGGGTCGCATATGAGCTTGGTCTGCATCTAGGGAAGGAGGTTGGTTTTCAAGTTAGGCATGACAAGAGGATAGGAGAGAATTGTTCTATCAAGTTCATGACTGATGGAATTTTACTACGAGAAGTTCAGGTTCTCTGACTAACCTTTCGATGTTTTTGCGCATGATTTGTAGGCAATTTCTCACTTTGGTTTCTCATTGTTTGGAACTTCCTGTATAAACTTTTTCCGTTCCAGTGTCAGCTAATTATTTGAAACATGAAGTTAAATGTGTTGAGGATAATTGGAAAAAGATAGATGAAGAATGTGCTGGATACCCGTGTGATTGAAACCAATGATAATAAGAAATTCATGGTCATAGACACTAATTTCTTGATCTAAGTTAGGTACTCTGACCGGCAGCCTGAAGAATGGACAGGATTGTTTGAAATTAGATTTCTCATTTTTTTTGTTGGTGTGGAGGGAATGAAATGCAGGAGTCTTTGAGAGTTGTGAAAGGCCTGCTGTTTTGTAGTTTGCTGTTTTTTAGACTTTATCTTAGGGTTTCACTCAATTAATTATCATTATTATTTTACATCCGCGAGGACGTTGTCTATCCTGTAGATTCCTTGCTCTTTAGGTTCATGGTGCAACCTTTCATATTCCGTCAGTGCATTTGCAATTAAAATAGAAAAAAGGCAAGGCTTTTTTTCTTTTACTTCATTTGAATGGGTTTTAGTACAAACCAAAACTAAAGGTCATGGTATCTTGTTTCTTGGTAATTATATAATTGTTTGATGGAGCTGAGTTCATAAAAGAGACTCACTGCTGCTGGTATATGCTCATTCGGCATCTGTAACTTTTTCTGGAGTTTGTGATGTAGTTGTAATTAAAAGTTACAAGCAGTTATATTGTTCCTCTTTTAACATTTGATTTTGTATGCCTCATCCTTGCAGAATGACTTCTTGTTGCGGCGTTACTCTGTCCTAATTCTTGATGAAGCTCATGAGAGGAGCTTGAATACTGATATACTTATTGGAATGCTTTCCCGTGTTATTCAAGTCCGTCAGGTGAGAGCTAAAAGGAAATTCCGATTTTTTTTTTTGGTTAAAAGCTTGAATTCCATGGTTCTTCAATCTATATCTACTTTTCTTTTCTTGTTTAATACTTTTTTTTCTGCTGGTGGATCCTCCTGTGTTCAATGACAGAGTTTCTATGAGGAGCAACAAAGGAAGATTCTTTCTGGAGAATATATTAGTTGTGATGATAAGATTTCTCCTCTTAAACTTGTGTTGATGAGTGCCACATTGCGATTGGAAGATTTCATATATGGAAGTAGGTTATTTCGTGCCCCCCCTCCAGTTATTGAAGTTCCAACACGACAGTTTCCAGTAACAGTGCACTTTTCGAAAAAGACTGAGGTGGTTGACTATATTGGCCAAGCATATAAAAAGGTGTTGGCAATTCATAAGAGGTTGCCTCCAGGAGGCATTCTTGTCTTTGTTACAGGGCAGAGGGAAGTGGAGTACTTGTGTAAAAAACTGCGAAAAGTTTCATCTGAGATGATCAAGAAAAGATCAAAAGGAAATGTTGGGCAGGAGCTCACTTCAGTTTCTGAAAAGAGCACTGTTGAAGGACTTGATCTGAAAGACATTAATGAAGCCTTTGAAAGCTCTACAGATCAGCAAAATGACAGGTTTTCTTCTTATGAAGAAGATCATGGTGATTTTGAAGAGGATGAATCGGACTTTTCCACTGATTCAGGCTCAGATAGTGAACTGGAAGTATTTGGTGGCAATGGAGATTTATTGGATGAGAGAACTTCAAGGGCTGAGAGCAATCTTGTAAATCTGTCAGGAGAGGATGGAAGCCTTGCTTCACTGAAGGCCGCTTTTGAAGCTTTGTCTGGAAGATCTACTTTAGATTCTGTAGTGAAGGAGGATCAAATTGATCCTGTTGCTCCAGAGGAACAACCAGCTGAATCTAATCTTAACTTGGGAAAGAAAGGAGAGGCAGAAAATAGCTTTTCTCCTGGAGCAATGTGTGTTCTGCCTCTTTATGCCATGCTTCCTGCTGCAGCACAACTTCGTGTGTTTGAAGAGGTCAAAGAAGGAGAGCGTCTTGTTGTGGTTGCCACTAATGTGGCCGAAACCTCTTTAACTATTCCAGGCATCAAGTATGTGGTTGACACTGGTAGAGAAAAGGTTAAGAAATACAATGCCTCAAGTGGCATCGAAACTTATGAAATAGAGTGGATTAGTAAGGCATCAGCTGCGCAACGTGCTGGAAGAGCAGGAAGAACAGGCCCTGGTCACTGTTATCGTCTCTATTCTGGTGCAGTTTTTAGTAATATATTTTCAGACTTCTCAAGTGCTGAAATATTAAAAGTTCCTGTAGATGGTGTTGTCCTTTTCATGAAATCTATGGGTATTAGTAAGGTGAGTCCATTTGACTCATTTGTGTTCCATGCATAATTTTACTTCATCTTGATAAACTTACCAAAAAAATCGGCTTCTATTTATTAGCCCATAGGGCTGAAACTCTTTAAACCCTGAAGCATAACTGAATGGCTCAATATTTGCACTCACATTTAGGTACTTATTAAGTATCAAGGTTGATTGCCTGTTCTTACAAAAAAAAGGGTCTCATTTCACCTTATGTGCACTGTGGTTTAATTGCCTTTATGCAATATCTAAAGGTAGCATAACTGAATGGCTCAATATTTGCATTCAAATTTAGGTACTTAATTAAGTATCTAGGTTGACTGCAGTCTCATTTCACTGCATGTACACTGTGGTTTAATTGCCACTATGCAGTATTGTTGATTACCTGCTTATCATGCACATTTAGTCTAACCAAAGTCCGAATCTGTTTATTATGGTACATAAATGAATCTGTTATTCTCGTCTGTGGTTTTACTGCTTTGCTTCCATCCGGTGCTTTAATCTTTTCTGTATTTACTAGGTTGCTAATTTCCCCTTTCCAACTCCACCGGAGGCTGCTGCACTGGTTGATGCAGAGCGTTGCTTGAAGACCCTGGAGGCGCTTGATAGCCAAGGAAGATTGACGCCTCTAGGACAGGCCATGGCACAGTATCCCATGAGTCCCCGCCACTCTCGGATGCTCCTTACAGTTATTCAAATTATGAGAAGGGTGAAAAGTTTCAAACGAGCAAATCTAGTTCTTGGACATGCTATTGCAGCAGCTGCAGCTTTGTGTCTACCAAATCCTTTCATTTTTCAGTTTGAAGGAAATTCTACTAAAACAGATGGATTTGAGAAAAATGAGAACTCGGGTTCCCTGGATGGCAGCGAACTGACAGAGAAGTTACAAAAAATGAGAAAAAAGGAACTAAAAGATACTGCTAAAGCTTCACATGGAAGATTTTCTAATCCTAGTAGTGATGCTCTTACAGTAGCTTATGCATTGCAATGCTTTGAACTCTCGGACTCCCAAGCTAAATTCTGCGATGAAAATGCACTACACTTGAAAACCATGGAGGAAATGTCTAAGCTGAGAAAGCAATTACTCGAACTGGTGTTTAGTCAAAGTAATCGTTGTTCACAGCCAGAGTTTTCATGGAGTCATGGTACCATGGAGGATGTACAGCGTGAGTGGAGGGCTTTTTCTAATAAAACTCCTTTGGTGTCAAATGAGGAAGAGATCTTGAGCCAAGCTATCTGTGCTGGCTGGGCGGATAGGGTTGCCAAACGCACAAGCAATAATTCAGGGCCAGTGGGAGACAAAAAGGTGAATGCAGTTCGCTATCAAGCTTGCATGGTTGAGGAAACTGTATTCCTCCATCGCCGGTCTTCTCTTTCTAAGTCAGCTCCAGAGTTTTTGGTGTATAGCGAACTACTTCATACAAAAAGACCATACATTCATGGGGCCACTCTGGTGAAACCTGATTGGCTAGTTAACTACGCTAGGTCCCTCTGCAGTTTCTCAGCTCCCCTTACCGATCCTAAGCACTGTTATGATCCAGTGACCGACCAAGTTCTATGTTGGGTTACGCCAATCTTTGGCCCACATTTGTGGCAGCTCCCAGTCCATAGCTTGCCCATCAGCAATGATGTGAATCGAGTGGCTGTCTTTGCTTATGCGCTACTTGATGGCCAGGTTTTGCCATGCTTAAGCTCCGTCAAAGTTTACATGGCAGCCCGACCTAGTAGAATATTGAGGTCAGAGGCATCTGGCGAAAAGCGGGTAGGCAATCTTCTAAACAAGTTGAAGAATGGGTTCAGAATTATAGACTGCCGTGCAGCATTAAGGGAGGTTTGGGATAATAACCCTCAGGAACTGTATCTGGAAGTTATGGACTGGTTTCAGGAGAAGTTTCACAATAAATTTAAGGCGGTTTGGGAACAAATGCATCATGAAATTCATTTGGAGCCTGAACAACTCCAGAAAAAGCTGAAGAAAGAGGGGAAAAGAAAATCCAAACTGCTTGTATGAAGGCTCTGAATTCAAAACTATTTTGGATAAATTCATATTCGTTCTGTAGAACAATTAGAACAAGGTCTGGAATTTCAAGACCTGCATATCCCTCCCACAGCCTGAATTTCCCTTAATTATAATGGAATGGATTTCAGGTTTTTTGATGAATTTATATTGGCTGTTGCTCCTGCCCAGTTGTAGTTGCAGAGTTAAGGGCTCTACGGAATGGCTATGGCTTAGCAGAGGAGTTTGGGCGTTTGTTTATTTACATTATTGAAATGGACCTCCTAAATTGCCCCACTGCTAACTTCCAGCTCCAGCTCTGGCTCCAGCTACAGATGATTTCGATCTTGAGCTGCAAGATGTATTTTGTTACAAATTTTATGGTAGCATGCAGCAATGAATAAATCTTTTAGCTTTTAATTTTTTGGGGGCAGATGCTAACATCACATCGACACAAAAGGGGGCCTCAATCTTCACAAGTAAAATAGAATGAATGAATCCCATAACCCTTATTTTGTGTATCAAATATCTTGTTACCTCATTATATTGTCTTAAATATTGGGACCGCTCAGACCAATCCAAATACTTGAGGTGGGCAAAATTATTGTCAACCATTCACATACAACCAGATTACACCTGGAAAAAAATATAACATTCCCAATGAAAATGCCAGTACAAGATTGTGCGGTCTATGTAAAGAGAAGTGTGAGGCTAACAAATGCAACATTATTGCAAACAAATAGACAGCTTTTGAAACCCTCTACAAATGAAGATAAAATATGGCCTTATCCACTTGCAGTTGCAATCCGTTACTTCAAAACCAAAAACCAAATGATCCCTCAAAATAACCCTATACAGCTTCCTATGTACAAATCCTTGGTGTCTTTTCAGAGCAATGCAACTGGATGGCACCTATCCCATGTTTGCAAATACGCCAGAGAAGTTTGGTATCTTATCTATGTGCTTCAAGGCGCGCTCAGCAACCTGCCTGGTTTGGAAATCAGCATGTTGGAAAGCATCAACGAGAGCTGTGCTCACATTTGGATTTCCAGAAACCTCGTATGCTATTTCTTCAGTCCTCAGTAGTCTCTCAATCGCCCAAACTGCCCTCCTCCACAGGTTCTCCGTCCTTTTCTCAAGTAAGACATCAAGTATAGGCTGGAGGCCCTCTGCCTCACACAACACCACTACCCCTTGTGCAGTGTCAACCCCATCATCTAGTAAAGTGGAGAGTGCGGCAAGAGATGCCTCTACCACCTTCTCATTTGTGTGATCTAGAAGGGCTACCAGCTTCTCCACAGCATGGCCTTCCAAAAGACAAAAGGTTTCTTTTAATGAGCATGTACCACGATGGATCTTACACAATCCAGTTATGAGAGGTGGATTGCCAAAACAAGGGAAGATCGAAGAACAAAATCCCTGCGGAGGCAACTCAGGCAATCTGGTCAAATTTTTGGATTCCCGTGATAGATTCTCCAAAGCCATCGCGGCAGCCATCTGTACATTGTCTAGCCCATCCCAGTGAAGCAGTTCGATGAAAAGTGCAGCTAAATCATGTTTATGACAAAGTACAAGGGCACCGGCCTCATCTGGCAGCGCAAAGGTTACCCTGGCAAGAACTCTTACAAGCCCCTCCAGATAGGGAGTCAGGTGCCGGCCGCCCCTTGTCTCTCGTTGTTGAACTCTAATCACTCTGGAGATTATTAGCTGAAAGGCACGTTCATCTAGCATCTGACGAGTCAGGCCCAAATCTCTCTCTGGTAGATCAGCTAAAAGCCCAACAGCTGCAGCTTGCTCTTCAGTAATTCCTGTATTTTCTGATATTATACTAATTAGGCTGCCAAGCTGGCTTGCTGTACCACGCAAAGCATCAGCAAGTTCCTGTCCCATGTGAGAAGACAGATTCTGGAGAATTTTTATTGAAGCCAGACGCAAATCTCTCTGTGGAGCTTCAATGAACTGAACCAGACTGACTGTTGCACCAGAGCTTTTAATAGCAACTACAATATGCAGCACAGTTGTTGGAGAACTGGTCAGACCAACAAGGACCTGGAGAAGCTTGCACTCAATTGCTGGACCAGTGTTACTAATAAGATGGAGCAGATTATGGACTATGTCCTCCGAGACAAGAGTCTGGTGATCAGGCCCAAGTGGAATTGAATCAAAATCATACCCAGAATTGACAAGATTAGCAAGAATTGTTGCAGAAACCTCCTTTAGTCGCATGGGAAGCTGATTGGGTCCAACAGTGAAGAGATCCTTAACAAGAGGGGGAAGAATCCCAGCCTCTATTAGAATTACTGCACTAGCATCATAAGAAGAGATCTGATTTAGTGCTTTAAGGGCTGCTTCTCTTGACTGCACATTACCACTTCTCATAAGATTAACCAGAGAAGAGCCAACACTTCTTGCTACAAGAACTTTGATTTCATTGCTCAGAACAAGCTCGCCAAGAAATGCAGCCATGGACAATTTGGTTTCAGGAGGCCCTGCAAGACAACATCATTACACTTAAGACGTAACAACATTGAACATATGGAAAATAAACATAACCAAGCGCACAAGAAAGCCCAAATATGAAGAACAAACACTAATAAATTAGGACTGTACAACCATATTCAGCAATTAGCAAGCAGTTGTACCAGGTGCATGTCATACTGGAAAAAAGGTTGCAGCTTTTATTTCCTTTGGGGTGTAAGAAATGCTCATAAGTGCTAACTTTTAGCTTGATCCAATCATCAAAGATTATAGTGTAAACTATATGGCTGTCATATCATATAAAAGTGGTTTGCATGTTTTGCATATCCCAAGATAAGTCATAGGTAGTGAGCACCGGCATCCTCTATAAAGGAGAAAGAATTTAAATTTTGTCCAATACTATCACATTTGACATAAATCCTTATAAGTGTTTCCAACTGACAAAATCTTCAAACACGGTCTTGAGTAAGGTGGTGTTAACAGGGTTCAAACATTACTTATTCAATTTAAGGTATTCGGCATAATCATGACGTGCTAGTACCAAGTAAAAACTACTGTAACTGTATATCTGAAAAAGGACACATGATGATACAAAAATGCAATCCTGTCTTAATTACTTAGCTTCTAAACCTTCTCTACATGGTTAACATAGTGAATATCAGCATGTGTGGTGCATCTCTGTATATCAATAAAGAAAGCACTCTAGCAGTGAGCAACTAAGGAAATAGCAAAGAGGACAGTCATAGAAAAATAACATACAGCCTTAACGTAATTGAAATACCTTCAAGAATTAACCTCAAAAGAGGCCTCAATCTGCCATTTTCAGCCATCTGTCGAACATTTTTTTCACATCTCT
Organism: Dillenia turbinata; assembly: GCA_037126225.1. NCBI lineage: Eukaryota > Viridiplantae > Streptophyta > Magnoliopsida > Dilleniales > Dilleniaceae > Dillenia > Dillenia turbinata. The sequence continues at coordinate 623,075 of JBAMMX010000005.1, forward strand.
CCAAATTTTCCAATGTCTTATCAGCTTTCTCAACTGTCAGCACATTTTCAGAGATGCTGCTTGTCATCCCAACTAAAATAAGATTTGCTCCATTGACTGAACCAATCTTTTCACAGAGAGTTTCGGACTTGGACAGTTCGTAAAGTAAAGAAACAGCTTCCTCTCTTTCCTTTGAAAGTTCATGAGATAAAAACTTAACTATGGTACGCACGGTGTCTCCTTCAGCCATTATTTCCTGTAGTGAAAGGGAAAAAATTTTAGAAATAGGTAAAATATAACCTTGCCAATTATACAACACCGTATCTACACAGGTATTAAGCAACCCGTGACAACCTTATTATCAGCATCTTCCTCTGCAACAATTCGTAGTGTTTCCAAGGCTTTGCATCGAACCTTGCGACTGCTGCTCTTCAACATGTCAACAATCATAGGGATCAGTTCAGCATTTCGAATAACATGCTTGTTTGATCGACTCTTTTGGCACATGTGGTCAATATATGTGAGAGCCTGCAAGGTATCAGTTTCAGAACTGCCCAGAGTAAAGGACCTACGAGCCATATCAATCTGGGCAGCATCATTCCTAGCGCTCCACTCTTCAATGGTATGCCGTAGAGCTATACTAGGGTTCAGATCGGTGCTTCTTAATTCCTTCAATGTTAAGGGGCAGACTGGCTTTCTTCCACTCTCCCTGCATTCCCTAAACCACTTTTCAATTGCTTCATGTTCAAATGTATGCCCATTTTCTATGGTAACAGGATCCTGCATAACTTGCTTTGTCAAGGGACAGACAAATGCATCATACATAGGTTCCATGTGCAGTCTCTCAAAATTGTAGCTCTCATCTGACTGGCTAGCATGGTCATAAATTATGTCCCAGCTTTCTGTCATCTGTCCTAATTCCATTGCGGTGTCAAAGTAATATTACAAACAGTACATTCATCCCCCAGGTAATGGTCCAAGCTGCAAAAGTGTACACGAAAGGTGACAATATGAATTTCATCACTAAGAAGGTACTCCATTAAGACACAAGGAGAATGGCCTGGCTAAACTAGTAAAGAAAGATGAGGAAGCCACCAAACAAACGAGTATCAAGTAATGAAGGGGTATTAATTTCATACAGGTGGCCTTAAGCCACGTGAAAGCTGTAAAACAACGGTAAAAAAGCCTATTCAACCAAGAATGGTTTATTTTCTTCTGGTCAGAGCTTACCTTTCATCCCCAACTTGTGACACACGGACACGAGACAGTACAGAATACTTGTATGTCTCCGTGGTGTGTTTTCGAGAAGTACAGTGCAACATGATGCCAAACCACTAAAGGGTCATTAATTCATGGGTACATTCAACCAACCCTGTTTTTTATACCCAACTGTATAAAGAGCTTTAACAAGGTAATTGGAAACGAAATCCTTCATAGCACTCGGCAAATCCTCCCCATCCAAGATGGTAAAGATCAAACCAATTTGACATTGGGGTGGCAAACAGTATGTACCTACAATTCCTTCATTTAGCTTATTAGAAATTAAGGAAAGAACCTATTCAATTTACTCACAGACTAGCTCTTCTGCAGTTGTAAGTGCCAACACAGCTGTAAGTAAAAAAAAAAAAGAAACCCAGCAATACTACTTAAATTAGGTACCGAAAATAGAAACGTGAGCAACACCAGCAAATGAACAAGTGAAACCCCCCTCCCCCTGCCCCTCCCAACTATTGTAAATAATATTTTCCAATATTAAGGAAAAAGAAAAAGAAAATTATACCTTATATGAGTTTTATTCCAGGTACGCCCAAGAAAAACCCTAATTTGAAGTCAGAAAAGGGATATATTCCACTGTCTCCACAAATCAAGAAAGGCTTTTTTCTTCTGTTTCTTCCATGTGATTGAGAATAATTCGGAATCTCCAACTAGAATTTGGATTAGGGATTACTCGTTTTTTTTCTTTTTTTCTTTTGGCGGAAGAGGACTGGGAGAAATTAAGAAGCGACATTTGGTCGTCCCATAAAACCACACGGAGAAAAAATAATAATAATAAGAAAATGAGGAACCAAGAAAAAGAGAGAAGGGGAGTTTGACCGAAAGGGAAGAGTCATCGGGTTGGGGGTGTGACCCGAGAACAGGCTGCTGTTGAATTGGCAGTTGGAATGGAATAGAAGTGCAACTGTGAACTAACTATACTCGTTTACTTTACTTGAAGAAAGGGCAGACAAACACAGATCAATTTTGGTGGTGATTCAACCTCCGAATTCTAAGACTTGGTAGACTGTCAGTAGACACTTCGCCTACCACCCTCAGAAAACCAAAAGTATTCTTAACGGCTAACACTAATAATTCTCATGTCTTCACGCGCGCGCGCGCACACTCTCTCTCTCTCTCTCTCCCCACACCATGTCTCCGATAATTCAACTCGTTGGCATGGGTCGCTCCTCCTAAAGCCACACCAGAGTTGCTTGTCTCCAGCCCTTGTCAAGGCCCCGGCAAACAAGGGAAAATGCTTGAATTGTATTTCTCTCTCTCTCATCAATGTACTGGATTTAAGAGAAAACCAAGAAAATTAGTTTCCCGGGGTAAATTTATATTTGAAAAATCAAAGGGTTAAATTTAGTTACTAAATTTTAAAATGAATAAATGCAAAAGAGATCAAAAGATTTCGATAATAAATAAATTAAATTTTATATAATATTTTATCTTAATATAGTCTAAAAATTATTTATCTAATTAAAAGAGATTTTGACCGATTCAAAATTAATTTGAAAAGTTCTAAATTTAATCTATTTAATTTTAAATTAAACGGTCTCTTCGTTTTGACTTCAGACAATTGCCGAGCCCAAGGCTTGCAAGTGCTTACCAGAAGCAAACGGGTAATCATGTGTGTTGAACCTGGGCATGGTATGGGTAATCTTGAAAAGGTCTCTTATTTTAACCAAGTCATTAGTCAAGATTTTTCTTTTCCCAAATTTACTTGATCAAGCGGACACGATTGGGTGGATTCTATCCACTTAAATCTACCAACCACCAGCCATATTTGTGGCATTCTTTGGGATTTGGTCAAAAGACAGATATTCCAACTAAAGGCATTGTAACCTAATCCAGTCTATCCAAGCAAAGAAGCTGCACAAAAATATGATAAAATGTTGTCTGGAAATCAAATACAGGACCATCTTGTAAAACAAATTATAGATATTCAGATAACCCAAGTGGTTATCCAAATAGATGAAGTACCAACTTTATTCTGCAAGATCACGAATTTAAATATTTGTTAAAAACATTGCTTTGCCAAAGTAAAATCTAACCATCAAAAGTATGAAAACTACACCTCAACTCTCTGGCACACTGGTGGAGTTATCATGATGGATTCGCCCTAAGGGCAATAGTTATGGCTCACTCACCCTAAGAGCAGCATATGCTTCTGTGGCTCCGTCACCTTAAAAGTAATAGTTATAAGAATCTATAATGGAAACAGATCCTCATGGTCAACACAAATAATGGACCACCAGCAGTCAAATTCCAGAACGTTTCTTCACGTGCATGCATACTCCCGAAACTTTACTAAGCTCGGGCCATATAGGACAGTCAAAATTGCAACCATCTTTGATTCTCCAAAAATAGGGTCAGCACAAGGAATCATCCGGTCAACATTAGATCCTGACTAGCTTTACCAGTCTGAAAAGTCAGAAATAAAACAAAGGCCACAATTAAATAGCAGGAACAGAAGCTTCACACGTCAAAAACTTCCAAACAAAATATGGATGATCCCATTTGACATAACCAGACGCAAGATACATGAGCCTTTTGCTTCAACCTCAAGGGTGCCATTTGCATCATCACACCATCAGTTTTGTATCATATTTACAGCAATAACTTTTACAAATTTCTAGTAAGTTGCAATTAGAAGGTAAAATCAGAAATCAAGTACAAAAAACAATGATAAAGCAATCAAATATGAGCTGCGTTTCATAACCTAAACAAGCGGAGAAGGTTCCACGTGGTGTGCCCATTGCTATCATCTTTCTCCAGGACTGGCGGGCATTTCATGTGCTAATGACAAAGTTGGTAGATTTTAATGAGAAGAACCAATCATTATTTCTCTTATTTAAATAAGAATCCAAGCTGTCTGCTCTCCAATGAAACCATTGCGTCTATACACACACATGCCCCAAAAAAAACTCAAAAAAATTGAGAGAGAGAACACTGTAAGTCTTTCCTAAAGGAAGCAAGTCTGCACAAGCACAAAACCGAGTTCTTGAGAACATTTCCACATCAAATAGATTGCAGTCGCATTTGGTTCGCATGGATTCGAAAACAGAATCGAAATAAAAAACTTTAGGAATCGAAATTGAAATCAAAATCGAAATCAAAATCTAATATCCTTTGTTTGGTTCAAATTCTGAAATAGATATGATTATCATTGATATTTAATTTGTATATATTTCGAAATGAAAATTATATAATTATCAATTTTACCTTGATAAAAATATTTTTATATTAAAAAATAGAAACATTGCTCCCGATAAAAAAAAATATTGCTATTTGTAATTAAAAATATAAAAATAAAATAAAATGAAAAAAACTTATTATTTATTAAAGAAATATTAAAAAATTACATAATTAACTGTCGGCAGTATTTTGTTTTGTATATTTTTATTTATTAAAGAAATATTGAAAAATTAAAGAAATATTGTTGAAAAAATATTATATTTTTTGATTCTTCATAGCATTAATGATAAAATCTACAACACCATTTATTTATTTTTCCACAATTGCAAAATAAACAAAAAAAATGACTAGGGGTATATTTCCTTCAAAATTTTTGTTCAGATCCAATCTACAGGTTCAGCTTTAGTTTTTGTTACAAAACCTATGCTCATCCTTAGTCCAAGCAGTTCCACTACGCCTTTCTTGATCCAATCTCAAGGCCTTCCCTCCATAACCAAAGTCATGCTTGTGAGCAGAATCAGCTGCAGCATTTGAAGAATCGACATCATTGTTAGGCAAATCAACAATACCAGACTCGATGAACCTCAAAGAGAGAGAGAGAGAGTGGAGAAGTAAATCTGAGTGTTGAAAATGAAATTACTTGGGTTTTACAAAACCCATAGTTTAAAGGTTTCATTTCTATACCTTGATTCTCATTTCATTAATCCAAACAACTTATTAGTTATTATTCTAATTCTTAAAACCCATACTTATTAACCAAACAACCCTAAGTTACATGCACTACACAATGACAGCAATCAGAAGCTGCTGCGACCATCGTGTCTGCCATCATTGATTAAAATGGATGTTTTCCACAAACCCAACATGATTTCCAAAACAACAAAAAATAAATCTGTCCATCAAGCCAAACCAACCAACCTCACAGAGAGAGAGATCACTGAACAACCATCTTTTCACGAAGGGAACAGGGAAAACACACCTTGTCATCCGCACTTCTTCAGTTTCTTGAGGTCCAGAAATTCATCATCAACCAAATGGTTACATCAACAAATTTCTTCAGGAAATATGATGTCAAAGATGAGTTTTACTGCAAAAAATAATTAAAATAAAAATAATAAAATAAAAGGAAAACAGCATAAAATGATAGACCAATTGTATCAAAATTCTAATAAAGACTGTGCAAGATACTAGGAACAATGGCTTCTATGAAGTAGTATCGCAATTTATTCCTTTAATAACCACATACAAGGGGAAGGTGACTGACACCATATTGACATGCACGTGCATCTTGTGTAACTCATTTCTACTTAAATTCTGGTTCCTTTAGCCCTGACTGACTTATAGTAATGAGAAAAAAATCTCATGCATCAAGTTCCTATTAATATATTTTGACTAGCTAATATGTCAATAAAGAGCTTCCTAAACTAACTTCACAACTTGGCCTACCTACCTTCTTCATGAGGAATGTTGGGCTGATCCACCAAGATTTGATGAAGAGCTGCAAGATCAGTGGCACTGACAAAGTAGGGTCCAAAATAAAGCATAAGAGAGTGGGAAAGGCAACATTTATCCCCCTTAGCAATAGTTATCTAGAAAAATCTTCATAGGTGCTCATAAAGCTTTCTACTAAGTTTTGAAAAGGAAAGAGGTTCATGGCAAGGAAGAAAGATGCAATACCTATCTACTTGATTGTTCTTTGTTAATTTATTTATTTTTGGCATCTGACAATTTCAGATCTCTTTTTACTCCTACTAAGAGCTCATACCAAAACAAATACCCATTTTAATATCCTGCAAGGACATTCACGGATGTGGATATATCAAGTATCAGGGTTATCTTTTGCTTACCTAGGTTTTAGGAGCAAGGCTGAAAGCTTTGAAACAATTGAGAGTTTGAGGAGGTACCTGGAAAACATATAGTTATCCATGAATATAATGCAATGTACAAAATGCACCAAGGCAAACACGTAATGACACTATGCATCCTCCTATAAGACACAAGTTGCAATGACATCCTCACAAAATCTATAATACATCATGTGACAGAGACTGTAAATCATGTGATACTCAATATAAACCTTAATAACCATATTGGGGATTCAAATCTCCAAAGTAAGACTAGTACTTGAGGAAAAAGATTGACCCCATAATGCATTTGCGCAAGACCTGTTGTTTAGGAAGAGCATTTAAAGGAATCACCTAGGTGGTTGCGAAAGTATATGAGGAACCAACTTCGAAACCACGAGTTCATGGGTTCGGTACTTTGATTAAAGGAAACCACTTGCAAAAGTGCACCCAAACGATTGAGTTATTAAGGTATGCCTTGACTTTTTGGCATCATGTAGGAGCTATAAAAACGAACTCATCCTAAGGACAATAGTTACATCTCAAAGCGGAATGCATTTGAAGGAAGCAATTACTTATACGTAGTGCTGTACAACTACAACAGACTATTAGTAAGAGGAAGCAGAATTTATACTCTGAATGATGCATGTGGTGAAGAAGGTCAAGGCCATCGATACAATCAGCAAGACAGGGCTTTATGCCAACTCTTAGTTGCAATTGTTTTGTGGTGGGTTGATTTGATCCTCCTCCTTTCACTAACAGTCTACCATCTCGAGCAATCTTCTCAAGAGACGAAACAACTCCATGAAACTCATCCCTGCAATTAAAACCCAGTCAAAATTTTCACTTTATTGGGGGGAAAAAAACACAAAAGAAGAAACCCCAGGTTAAAAATTTACACGGTGGTATTCATGGATCGCAAGAGAGTTTGGAGAGAATCCATTTGCTTTGCAATCAGTGCCTCTTTGATTCCGACTATGGATTTCAAATCACCATATTTTGTTGGGTCTGAAATCAGCTGTAATCTTTCGATGATTGAAGAAGCGTTTTGGAATTGGGAAAGGAGTCGAGATTGAAGATCGTCCCACCGATTCATTTCCTCTTTCACTCTTTTAAATCTCTGCTGATACTTCTTCACCATTGCCTCCATACCTTGAACAAACCCTAATTTTTCAAGGCGCTAAACCCTAATTAATATAAGGTTCGTGCGGCGTCTGAACACTCGCGCAAACTGAGAGAGAACACGGCAAGAACCGGACGAGAGGAGAGCGAAGAGAGAGAGATCTGTAAGTTCTGTGCGGTTTGAAATTTTTAATCCATCGGTTCGGAGAGACGTTCCAAATTGGCGTTAGAAAAAAAAAAATAAATAACAACTAGTTGGAGTTCACCGCGCTATGCGCGGTGTCCTATAATTTAAAAAGTATAATGTTTAAAATAAGTTATAATTATCGTAAAAATATTAGCTTTTTAGTCTATCGCGTTTTTTTTTTACAAAAAAAATTTGTCTACTAAATTGGTTAAATAAAAAATAGTTAAATTAATAGATAGAAAATGTGAGTGAAAAATTTAATTCGAATGTTAAAAGATAATAGTTGCTAAATATTGTAGTGTGTTAAAAGTTGAAAAGGATAAAATTTTTATTATGATTTTAAATGAATTTGAATGTTTATGTAAATATTGAGTGTTACAAAATTTGTGAATAGCACATGAAGGATTAGGTTTTATTTTTTTTTCCTATTATCATAAATAGGTTCTTTGTGTAAGTTTTATTTTTTTTTTTTAAGCAATTTGGCACATATTTCTTATTAATGTAATAAATATGACAATGTTAGAAGTACAAAGATAGGATGAAATCGTAAAGTTTAATATTTATGGTAAAATAAAGCTAACAAGATGAAAAATATAAAACAAATATGCCGCGACATGTTAATTTTGAAAGGCAAATGTAGCATAGGATTGGGTAGTTTTTCTTTTTTCCTTTTTATTTGGGCACTAAAATAAAAGTACGATTGAAAACTATAAATTTTAATGTAACTTTAAGTCATAAATAGTTTTTGTGTTGTATACAAAAGGTTGGTATCATTTTGTAAGAAAAATCTACAGATCAAATCTATAATATTTGAGAGTTCAATAAATTTAGTTGTTAAAATTTTAAGTGTAACAAATTTAATCTCAAAAGTTTTAATTTCTAATAATTTTAAAATTATTAACAGAAAAATAATATTAATTAACGATCAATTCGTTATTATATTAATGATATTTCAGATTTGTAGTAAAACAGAATTTTAATAAAAAAAAGTTTAATTGTAAAGTTAAGCAATGGAACAGTGGATTAACCATTAATTTATGTATTTTGCTTGTTAATTATGCTAAAATTCATGAAAAAGTGTAATGAAATGTCAGCAACCTTTGTAAATTCTATCATCAAACAGCCAGCAAGCTAAAGTCAAAGTTCAGCTTATATTGCAGTCAAATAACGATTCAGTCGAATAACAGTTCATTGTAGCCATGCTTCTAATGCCTATGCCACTTTGGTTTAGGTTGTATTGGGTCTTTCAGGTTCCTAAATCTATAAATATTCTCATTCATACTCTGGAGAGATAATTACATGAATAAAGCTCAAATCATTTGTCACCCAATGTGCATTGAATTTCATGAGGGGATCCCCTCCGATGTAACTTTAGAAGAGGCAAATAGATAAAGGGGGAAATTGACATGAAGTGATGATGGAGATTAGGACATTAAGCTAGATAAATTTCAGCCTGCATCCAGCCTAAAGTATCCTAAATTTGAAAAACTAAAGTTCAAAATATAATTACTCGGAGAAGCTTCCAGATGACAAGTTTATAAAACTTACGAAAATCTTTCAATAGGGGAAATAAAACCATTCAAGTACGATGACTTACTGATGGACTGAATCCAGGTAAAATCTAAGAGTGAGCAGTCAAGAAGTCACCAGCAGAAACAGGGGCAAGATGTCTCTGCGCAAAGAAGTCTCAGTGTGGATGTGTACTCCAAAAGACGAAACAGCAATTACCAACTTCCTTCCAGAACTTGCTTCATCTGTAGAGAAAATATTATAAGCCTGCTAGCATAACAACAACATCACACCAAGCAAACAAATTCCATCCATAAAGCATTGATAAGAGCGCCAACTTTACCCTACATCAAAAATTCTCAGTCCTGCTTTAGCCACGAAATTTATTCAAATATCACACATATGCATGATGTGAAGTTTTAATTTTGTATGAAATATTAGAATCATATAACAATCAAAAATAAGTGTAAAAAAAATAATTAAAATATTGTTATTGCTATGAAGGGTGGTGAATTTTGAATTTATAGAGTTAAATTAATATAAGTTAGAAGATCAGAATTTGTTAGAAAAATGATGAATAATTCATCAATTAGTACAATTAATAATCATAAAGGTTCGAAATGGCAAGTAAAAATACATTAATTTTAAAATTAGTATGTCATGTCCTAATAGGTGTTAATTCCTCGAGCACGAATCTTTGTTTCATCTTATTGTCTTTCTTTTCTATACACGACACCAAGACAAAATTCAAAGGCAAATAATTCAACTTCTAATAATTTTCAACTAAAGTAAATAAGAAATTATAAAAAAGAATTTATAAACAAAATTTATTTCTAAAAAAATAATTTAAAATATATAAATTTTTATTAAAAAATCCACAAAACCCCATGTAATTTTAACTTCAATTTTAAAATAATTTATTTTTTAAAAAATATATAATTTTGTAACATTTTTGTAAATTCATGCATCATATGCATATGGGTTCATGAATGATTTGTTTAGATGGGGTCAAAAATACTAAGATAACATCCCTGAAATTTTATTAGAAACAAAAACTTTTATTTTCATTTTGTTGTCTTTTTCATATGTTAAATTATATGAAAAAGTAATGAAAGATAATAGAGAGAATGACATAAATTACCATAAACTTTGGTAAAATCTTGAGAACAATCATCAACAACATTGTCAAACGAAAGCATAAATCCTGGAAGACCTGACCTCTCTAAAATATCTTATTGCCTCTATTTTCTAATATTATGTAATTTAAAAACTTGATCTGATTATTAGTTTTTATTTATGTGCACCATTCTCTGTTTTTAATAATAGTAACATAATTTGTAATTTTATGTATATTACAAGTAATTTATTTTTGTTTAATATTAGTAAAGATCATTGCACCTAGCATATCAATTTTTTTTTTCATACAGTGTATTATGCCCAAAAGTTTACCTCTGTTTTTCTAAGAAAATACTAACAAGAGCGTGTGAAAATTTTTTATTAAATAAAAAAAATGAATTATATTCTCACTCCATTTCAAAGTTCCATATAAAGTAAACTACTCATATTACAAGGCCTGAACACGTATAAAATGCAAATATACAACAAAGGGGCTGAGGGAGGGGGCGAGAGAGAGAGAGAGAGATTTAAGAGGGGGGGTACATGACAGTATTTGTGGTGTAGCAAAGCTGGAATATGGGATGGGCATGGTATCATGTAAGGTGTGGCAAAGAAGGAATCAGAAGTAATAAAAAAAATAAAGTGATTGATGGAAATTATCTAGCCTAACTCGAAGATTATCAAGTAGCCCAACTCTGAAGATGCGAATCCAATTCTTGTGTTCCCCAAACAAAGAAATTCTAGCTGATGAGGATGAGGACGAACAAAGAACAAACTTAAACATCTATTGAGGAAAGTCATGCTTGGCCAAACAATTACATATGGAGAAATAAATAGCCTTCTGCCAAACAATTCAAGGAAGAATGTCTCTTCTTCTTGACAAAAATACCCACCTAAAAAAAAAAAAAAAAAACAGATGGAGCCATTAGCACCTCATGTTCCCGAGACAAATTGGAAGTGAACCATGATATAAGGGTAAACTCAATGGTCATTCTCCTCCCAATCTTCCCGTAAAAATATTAAAAATAATAAAAATTAAAAAAAAAAAAAAAATTATTCCAAGATACGTACATTATAGGTATTATAATTTGTTGCTAAATTTAGTATGAACAATTATCGAAAGTAACATCTATTTTTGTATGAAGGAACTCAGACTTACGGAAGTCCCAGACTCTATCTTCAGCTTTTGTCTTGAAGTTCTCTGGACATAACAATAAAAATTTAATTTAGTAAAACTATAAATATAAGGAAAAGAGGGAATTAATAAAGCAAATACTAAGTACAAATCAAAGAGATCAATAATGGCAGTTCTGGTAGGGTGAAATTGATGAGGCCTTGAAGCCGAGGCATATCTATGATCTATTTCTCTGATTTCAGCTTTGACGTGAATGATTAAATGAAGGAAAAATCAATTGATGCCAAAATTCAGCACCTGCACACACTCATTTACTCAGTCACTCTATAGCAAAACATAGCCAAGCTGAGATGCCCAACGGTAATCAGAATAGAAACAACTTCAACTCGCACTCCAAATATTGGAATGAGTATCAGAGGGATATTTTCATTGACAATGTTTGAACAGCTCGTGAATACAACAAAATTTGCATTGATCAGCATTCCTGCTGTTTTCAATAGCAAAACAATGAAATTCGGGTAACATTAAAACAATCAAAATCTCAAATTCGGAGTAAATAACTTTAGAATTTTCAAATTTGGGATAAATACAGAATTAAAAAATGAATATTTGGCAAAATTTGAACTCCATAGCCAAGTCCTATTTTTGGTGAAATTTAAAAAACGAAAGCTTTAGGCTTTAGTTGGGGAATTCCGTCGAACATTTGGCGTACAAGCAAGTGGGCAAATAGCAGTAGCACGAATTGAACACGTAACCAACAATTTCAATAACAACACCAAGGATAAAAAATAAGATATTCATCTTAATTTAAAAACTCTTCAATATAATCAACTAAAATCAAAACTAAATGAGAGGGAAACCTAGAAATGAGGGCGAACCTCGACCTGCGATTGCAATGATGAAAAAGCGAGAGCGAAATGAAAAAAATGTTACAGGGGGGAGAGAGGGAGAGAGAGAGAGAGAGAGAGAGAGAGAGTTGAGATGTCTCTGTCTATTATAGTGATATTATAGTGACAATTCGCTCAAATTAGGTAACTCCAATCACAGCCTAGACAAAAACCCAAAATCCTAAAACCTAAAGCCACTAAAATTCCACCATTAATTTACATTAAAATCAAATCAAAACAACATTGAATTACACATAAATAAAATTTAAAATTCGACAACTTTGAAGGAAAATTGATTGGATTTGCACAGACCTGATAGTGTAAATGAGGGCGCCTGAAGACGGTTGAATTCGGAAGGCTGTTCGAATGGCCAACATATTTCATCGATAAATAAACCCCATATATCACAGAACAATCGTCGAGATAAAAAATTACAAACATCAAACCCCATATATCACCGAATCACTCCAAACCCCCTAAATAAACCGAATCAGTAAACCCAACATCCTAAAAAATCAAATTAACAATTCACCTCTAGATTTCCTCAAAAAATAAACGAACAAACCTAACATTTAAAAAAAAAAAAAAAATTCAGATTGGGACAATTTCATCAACAAAGAACCAAAGATCATTGAAGTAAAGCCTCGGACCATTTAAAAACCAAGGAAAATTAAACAAAACAATAGGAAAGGGCTCGTACCTATTTGGCGAACAGATCTGGGAGTCGCGAGGGATCTGTCATATGTCGAACATAGTTCTTCAATCGATTGCACGATCGATCAGCCTAGAGAGAGAGATCTTGATTTTGGTGTTAGGTTTTAATTTTAGGGATTGAACTGAGATTAGGGTTTGAACAGGAATGGTCTTCGGAACGGGGGAGAGCGAGAGAGAGAGGGAGACGAATCAAAGTCTTCTGGGGTTTGGATGTATCTGATGCAGATGAAGTGTCCGGCAAGAGAGGGGGGCCATTCGGAAGAAGTGAGAGACAGAGGGTAAGAGAGCCAGTACGTTTCACGAAGAGAGAGACGTGCGAGAACAGAGCGAGAGGAAGAGAGCGAGTGCGTTTAACGAAGAGAGAGACGTGGGATAAATTTTAGTGCAGTGTGCAGTGCAGTAGGAGAGAGAGAGAGATTGAGAGAAGGGAGAACCGTCGGATCGGACGAACACCAAACAAACCCAAACCGCGGATTACAAACAGGAACACCCCACTCCCCAATTATAACCATGTATTTAAACCTCCGCACGCCGATTTTTCAAAACTTATTACGTGTTCACTTATTACGTGTTAACGTAAATAATATAATAATAAATTTTCAAAACTCAACATTAAAAATAGATAAATTATATTAAATGTGAAAGTGAAATTACTTTATATGTTATATGTTCTGGAGGAGAATAATGAAATTTAACTAATTATTTCCTTATATGTAAATGATCTATTGATTACAGGCTAGAATCAAAAGAATTTAAAGCAATTTGTGCAAATGAAGGAGTTTGAAATGTCTAATTTGGGTGAAATGAAATATTTTTTGAGAATGGAAATTCATCAAGGTGATGATGATATTTTCATTTTCCAACAAAGGTATGCTAAAAAATTTTGAAAAAGTTTTATATGGATAAATGCAAACAAGTAGCAACTCCATTGATGGTGAATGAGAAGTTGTCAAAAAATAAAACTAGTGATAAGGTAGATGCTTCAGTTTATAGAAGTCTAATTGACAGTCTATTATACCTATCAACAACAAGGCCAGATTTAATTACTGTGCAAGCCCAGTTTCAAGGTTTACGCACTCTCTAAATCAAATTCATTTTGGTACAGCAAAGAGGGCTTTAAGGTATGTCAAAGGAACTTCAAATTATGGCCTATTGTTTATTAAGAATGAAAGTGGTGATCTTTAAGGATATGCAGACAGGGTAGGAAGCATTGATGATTCAAAATTATGTCTTCTCATTTGAAAGTGGTGTATTCTCGTGGCATTCAAAAAAGCAAGAGATAGTAGCCCAATCCTCAGCAGAAGCTAAGTATATTTCAATAGCAGCAGCAAATCAAGCAATATGACTTAGGAAACTATTGTCAGATTTGAGGCAAAGCCAAAGAGATCCTACTATGATTTGGGTTGATAACAAGTCAGCAATTACCATGGCTAAAAATTCTGTGCAATATAGAAGAACCAAACATATAAATGTAAAGTTCCATTGCAATCAGAGAAGTTGAGAAGAATGGTGACGTCAATTTAAAGTATTGCAGCACAGAAGATCAACTTGTTGATGTTTTAACTAAGACTCTTTTCAAAACCAACTTTGAAAAGTTAATATCAAAGTTTGGAGTATCCAAGAAAATTCTCAAGGAGGAGGAGTGTTAGAATTGAGAATTTTCAAGGATACTTCAAATATATATATATTGTCACTTTAGTTGGTAAAGTATTAGGCAAAAAAGAGTGGAAATTCTTATTTTGTGTATTTGTATAGGAAGAAATTGGTGTGTTAGTTAGGTAGATAGAGCAGCCTTAGTTAGGTAGGTAGAACAGCCTATAGAAAGAGCATTTTTGTAATATATGATTGAAGAAAATGAAGAAAAAACAGAGTCCTACATCACTTCTTCTTCTTTCATTTTTCTCCTTCTTCCTAGACTTATAACTGATATTGTGACAAAAACAACATAAGCAAATCCTAGTTCGATCCCAACTACTTCAAAAGCGTCTCTGGGAGAAAGCCTCTGGAAGGAGGAGCGATTTTTGTCACTGTCGTGGAAACTGAGGATGAAACCAACAAAGAGACACTTGAAACTCTGAACCAAGTCATATGCCTGCTGGAACTCCTCAACATCGGTAATGTCAGGGGTTTTGGTTTTGATTGTCGTTTTGGGAGGAGAGATGAGCAACAGGAGCAGGAAGGAGCTCTTCCACGTGCTTGGTGGTGAAGCTGAATACCTGGCATAAATGGGGCCAGAAACAGGAGGGGTAAGAAGTGAATCACGGAACTCACTGTTTGCAGGACTTCAAGGCTAATGTCCTCTCTCCATAATTGACAAATCCAGCAACAAGCATAGGAATGGACAAAAATGAGAGCCCAGTACTCCCCCAATTCATGAGAAAGATGAATAGAGCCACTACAGTCTGAATAACCAATCCAAGCAAGTGCCTCAACCACAATTCGTTATCTTCCAGAGCGTAGGCGGTGATTGTGTCTGGACCACCCAAATGCAACAATAGGAATGAAGCCCAGAATACGGATAACTCATTTGTGCTTGCATTTGCTCTGTTTTTCTTATTATTGCCCTGGTAATTTGAGAGAACTCCTAGAGCGACAGCTGCAACGCTATCAACAATCAAGTAGGCAGACCAAAGATCCATTCTATTCCAGTTCTTAGTGTTATATCTCCTCTGGCTACCTAAGTGGATTAGTGACATTTGCAAGACCAGACTGAGTAGCACTAGCACCTGCAGCTCCTATTCAATCCACACTTACCAGTTCTGGGAATACTTGAACCAGCCTTCGCCCCTTTCTTCCAAACAACATCAAACCACTCGCCACTGTAACCAAAATCAATCAGCCTATGTCCTCAAGAAAACAGGGGAAAAAAGTGATAACAATAAAAATTAGAAGCCTCAACTTACCTGCACATGCTGTTTAAATCTCCCTGTGAATCCAATTGAACACCTCAAGGGTGAATACTGTTTGAAACAGGTCTTCCCATGGCAGGCATTAGATGCATTGACTGCCTCTAGGTGATGAAGTTGCAAACGGGCGAAAACTTCGCATGGTTGTAGTTAAATGCATATTAGTTGTATGTACCTGCACGTCCCTGTCTAAGAGAGAGAATTGGCAGGCTGTTTGCAATAAATAAACAACGAATCCTATTTACGACGAGGAATTCTCGACATTTTTGCCAAGTTAATGACAATGTTCACCGTTTTATTGTGGTCCTCTCTCTTCCAAGTCATGGCATAACTCCACACCACACATCTGAGATGTCTTCTGCCCTTGTCATACCCTATCCACCCCTCGTTTGTCTTTTAGTCCTTATGGACGTTTAGAGATTCAAACTTAAAGAGCATCAAATTATTTGTGTTTCCGGCGAACTCTTCAACATTGAAATGGTCTTTTCCAGTTAGTTTGAAGGGCCAAAGAAATAAATAAATCAATCCGAAGACCAGAAGTGCCTGTTAACGCTTTCACCTGTACTTATGGAATACCCAAAATTATACAAATCAAAAGGTAAAAAGAAAACCTGAATAATTCCACACCGTAATCTTCTAAAAAAAATCAATGCTATGAATTTATTTCATTGTAAAACGAACATGGCCTGGTAACAGAAACTTGGTCAAAATGACAGCATCCTATCCAAGGGATTAAGCTGCAATGCGTTCTCTGAGAACGTGATGAATGTGGATGCGACACTGACCAACTCTCTTAATTGCTGTCTCTTCTCTAATTGTCGAAGTCTCACCTCTAACTCACTGGAAGGCTGAAAGACTTCAATTTCTCTCAAAGTGGAGTGAGAGAGGCCCTCAATGTCTTTTAATTGAAGGCATGCTTTGATAAGCAAAAAACGAAGATCATGCATTGATCCTCTTCCCAACATCCATCTCTGAAGATCCAATTCCCCTATATGCAAGACCTGGAGCTGAGGAAACCCGCCTGCACTGCAACAGATGCTCTCCAAACCACTCTCCAGAGATCCCTTCAGCAGTTTGAGTATTCTGAGATGCGGAACCTGCTCTAGCATTTTAATGCTGTCTGATCCAATTGAGGTCTCCACCAAGGTTATCTTGGTGAGGGTCAAAGGAAATGCTTTTGAGTTCTGGTAGGCTATCACATCTTGACTGTACCTTGAGTGATTGAAGATGGCGCAAATGATCCAGGCTCTCAAGAAATTGAATTGTCTCCTTCTTGTTGAAGCCATAGCATGTTTGTAATTTCAGCTTTGTGACATTAGGAAACATAGCTTTGACCATGAGACACCTTGCAACACCACTGGGTCTTATGTAAGACAAAGTCTGGAGGTTGCAAAGGGCTCTGTCATGGTTCGTTCCTCTAGGATCAGGTAGACTCGACCCATGTTTAAAGTAGAGATGCCTCAATTGCTGCATCTGCCAAAATTTAATAGGCAAACTTCCCAGGGAGGACTCTCTCAGATCCATGGTCTGTGGATTGAGCAAAGCACATATGGAAGCAGGAAGTCGCATGTCGCCAGGAGCTTTTAGCCTCAAGTATCTCAGATGAATTAGCTTCCCTAATCCACTGGGGATCAAGGTTCACCTCCAACAGTCCCAGATTCAGCACTCTAAGCAATTTCAAATGACTAACGAGTGAACTCCAAAGTGGAGGGGGCAGACTACTGCCACCTCTGTGGACTTGATCAGAGTATAGGAAAGAGCGCACAACTATAGCTGCAGCAACAATGGGATGACTAGGGTCCATCAAGGCCAGTATATCTTCCTCATTATCCCCGTAGATGGCAAGTCTTCGCATCTCCCTCCTGTCGAGATGATTCACGCCATTTGCACTCTGATGAACTAAGAAGCCAAGATTCTGGGCCTCAAGCAAGCAAAAATCCCGAAGAATGTCATGGACATGACATGTCTTGACTCTACCATCTGTCCTCCTTTCGCCCACCAGGACCAGTTTCGATCAATGAGCTCCTCCAGGTACTGCTCTCCAACATCTTCCAGATTTAATGTACTGGTCCCGTTATGGATAAATCCCTCAGCAATCCATAGCTGGATTAATTGCCTGGCAGGAATTTCATGGTCTTCCGGAAACATACCCAGATAAAGAAAGCACAACCTCAGATGTGTAGGGAGGTTAAATAGGGGATCCAAGATCCATAGCCATTCCGGTCCTCTCTCAACGCGTGTAGGTTGTCTGCCACTTTTGACCATGCTTCAGGAGTTTGCTTTGTGCTAGCCAAGATACTACCCAACATTGCCAGCAGCAAAGGCAATCCAGCGCACTCCCTTATTATTCTCGTTCCAATCCCCTCCAATTCTGGAGGGCACACACCTTCTGCTCCAAAGACTCCGGATATCACAATCTTCCAAATCTCCTCCTCAGTGAGATGGTGGAGATGATAGGACCCTGAACCCACATAGCGAACCACAGATTCATTTCGAGTTGTGATCAGAATTCTGCTTCCATTGCAGTCATCTGGTAAAGCGGAACTCAAATCACCCCACGAAGCTGTATCCCAAACATCATCCAACACTATCAGGTACCCCTTGTCTCCTAAATAGTAATAAAGCATCTTCCCCAATTCAGGAGTTTCCAAGTTATCCAGCTCTTCCTCGGTAATTATCATGATCTGCTTGAGGATTTGCCGCCGCAGATCCCTGGACCTGTATTCTTGAGATACATTAACCCAGCTGGCACGGCACTTGAAATGCTCCTTAACAGATCTCCCGTTGAAGATTCTCCTGGCCAGTGTTGTTTTTCCCATGCCACCCATTCCTACAACAGAAACCGCATCTCTCTCTTTGCATTTTCCCCTGCCATGAGAAGCTGCAAAAGTTGCTCAGTCTCATAATCGAGCCCTGGTAAATCTGCTTCCTCGACGTCCATGTACATGCGACCACTTCTCTGAGCCCGAGCTGTGTAGGAAGAGGAAAATAAATCGCTTCCACTCGTGTCATTGATGTTGATTCCGTACGCACCTACCTCAGAAGACAATTGTCTTGTTCGCCTCCTCAAACCCCTTATCCGAGGCACGGTTTGGCCAAATCCACTAAGCCTGCTTCTCATCTTCTGCGTTGCAACACAATCAACCAGGTAGTCAGTCAGATCCTCTGCGTCATATATGAGGTCGATGATATCGTCTTCACAGACTCATCGCGGTCATACTGTCCCTCACAGCTCCTGAGGACAGAACTCATCATCCTGAGATCAGCGTGGAAGGACCTCACTTCATTCTCCACCTGGCGCAGAACTTTTGCATCTTGATCTAATAGCTGGTCCAAGCTCTTCAAAACCACAAACAAGATACCGTCAGCCATCAAATTAAAGCCACAAGGGCACCCCGGAGCCAGGAACAGCAATGAGTGGAGTTCTGTTTGGACTTGATCGCTCTCTACCAAGCTCGTGGTTGTTAGGGAGTTTCCAGGATAGAATAAGAAATGACAACAGTAATGTTTTCTCATGACACAGATAGCGTTGAATGGTGGCTAGTTTTGGTCAATAAGTATTTCAAATTGAGAAGAATCGTCTCATTTGCAAACATCTAAAATTCTGGGAGTCGGTCTCTGAAACTTCCCCAGGCGAATCGTATTATCAAGCCATCTATTCAAACTCATTAATTCTCTTCATTTTTATTTGATAAGAATAAAAAAATAATAATAATAAGTGACACTTTTTTGTTTGATTAAAATAAAAAATAAAAAAATACTATTTTACTTACTATTATAATCTTATAAAATAATATTTTTAATATTTCTCAATACATAATTTTTTTATTTTAAAATAATTTTCTAAAAATATTAATTTTTTAAAAAATAATCATTTAATATATTTTTTTAATTTTTATAAATTATTTTTATTATTATTTTATATTAAATAAAATTAAAATATTAATATAAAAATAAATAAAATTTAAAAAATAATTTATCGATAAAAATATTAAACTTTTTTATTTTATATTAAATAAATTAAAATAATAAATAATTTCATAAATACTAAAAAAATTCAAAAACATTTTCTTTCTTAGTTCACATTTTCTTTCTTGCCAAACAATATTGTAATTCACATTTTCTTTTATTTTTACTTCCTTTACCCTTTTCTTTTCCTTTCGCTCTTTATCCCATCTAATCCTATCCTTAAAATGGAAGGGGAGAGATTTTTCGATGATTTGTACTGCTAATTATAACATTTTCGCTTCCCCTCCAACCCGTAGACTCCTAATAAAACTCCCATCTTTCTAGGATGACAGCCGAAAATCATGTTTCATATCCGCAACCCGATCCATGGTAAATTCAAAGTTGGTCACCCAAGTTCAAGACTAAATTACAATAAATAAACAAATAACTTCAGCACTTCAAATAAAAAAACAGTGCCCCACCATCAAATCTTTTTATATCGCCTTATACCCTGCCAAGTTGGAGGATTACCATTACCATTACCCTACCTAAGCGATTTTGCGTTCACCCAGAACTTAGTTTACCCTTGTGGGGTTTCAAAGCACTATATAACCCGACTTGTACGTCTATAAGCCTGAAATAAACAAACCCGCTGTAAAAATAATGCCTACAACTAAAATCAATATCTATATTTCAAATCAAACATTTTATTATAAATAGAACCCTCATAATCATACCCAGTAGGGGGAAGCAATAAGCTCTATATTGAACACAAAAAAGGACTGCCCCCATATCAAGGCCGAAAGAGCAGCAAAACTAAGCAGGCGCCTGAACCATTACATCGCAGCCAAATATTTTATAGTTCCCGCTTGTATGAGAAACAACCACAAGACCATAGGCGCAGTCACGCTTAAAATCAAAGACATCATCAATATATCATCGACAAAGCCACATGCCAGCCATTTAGAACACGTACCACATCAAACAGCGTGAAAAATTTCAAAAACATTACATAGAAAAAGAAGGTTCACGCCAACATAGGACATTTTTTTCAAACAAATCAATCCAGAAGCAATAAAATCAAAGAGCAGAAATCCATCTCATTCACCAATGCCATTTACACATATCAATCAACAAGATGGTGAAGGATGCCAGGAGACATAGGATGACAACATCCAACTACGACAGGGAACGCAAATCACCCGAAAATCAAGTGATTCTAAAACATACAAGCCTCAATACCCACTGCCAATGCCAAGTGCAAAATAATAATAATAATAAAAATAAAAATAAAAATAAAAATAAAAGCAAAATAATAATAATAAGACGATAAACTCCTTATAATCCAACATCCAACAGAACAAATTACCAACATACCATTACCCATCTCTTTTTAAGTAGACGTCCAATGCAAAATAGTGGAGACCAAACGCACAACTGACTATATAACTTTATAAATAAAGAAATTCATCAAAAAGAATTTAGAAGGGCAAATCAAAGCATAAAGAGGAAAGAGCAAGCACATGCAGGAACAACATTGAAATACAGTTTGTATGACATCATTAAACAATAAGCCCTTGCAATGGTAGGAAAACTGCCAGAATTCATTGAAGCAAGACGACTGCAAAACAACACTGTACACATCCATAATAAGTGCCATACCGTAATCAAATCAACGCCATTTACTTAAAAATATAATACTTTCTTGACACACGCATCCCTCTAGTACACACACAACACCAACATAACATCAAAAAGAATTGCTAGTCAATATAATATTGCTGAGCTCTGAATCTTAACTCCCAAAAATGCGGCTAAAACCAGCTCAGCAAAAATCCAAAGCAGCAAACAGCTAGGGAATGGGGTTGTAAGAAAACATGACAGACAGCAAAGATACAAAAGTATAAAAAAGTACAGGATTATATACCCTACAAAGTGAAAACTTCATTGAATAACTAAACCTACAGAGTACAAGAGTGGGCTTTCAATATGTAGATTTTTCATCAATTCTTAAAAAAACATAACCAAAATGAAAAAAGGGTGTTGAATTCTCATCTCTCTCACAGAAAAGAGAACATGAAAATGATCAAACACCAAGACAGATAGCAATCATGGCTAAAGTCATCAGCATCATCAGATGGTCAACCAAAAGTGACAGTCCCACTCTTTTTTTTTCCCTGATTGTTTACTCATCATCTTCCTCCTACATCAAGACATAATACCAAAATCTCAATTAAACCCCAAACTAGGTAAGTATTGCTAAAATGTTAGGTGAAGTTATCAACACAAACCTCTCCACTTCCATCTTCCTCATCATCATCATCCTCATCATTCACCTCAGACCTAGATTTGTCGGAATCTTCCTCATCCGCAGTTGGACCCTCAGCCTAACAATACAAACCAACAATTAATTTTTGCTCACTATTGGGTAAACCTGAAAGCAAAACGAAATACAACCATGAGTTACTCAAAAATATTCACCTGTCTCTTGTTATAGGCTTTCATTTGCCTATCGTAATCCTGCTTCCTTTTCTCAGCCTTGGATACATAGGGAGCTTTCTCCTGTATTCATATAGAAATTTTCCTTAAATTTAAACGTTTGAAAGCAACATTAGAAAAGCAAACAAGATACCCATGTCCTTGGAGATCCAGAAGTTCAAAGGACAAGAACACACTTTACATAAAAAAAAGAACCCATAATGCACAATTTTGAAACTATCAACCACCAATCGAGATATTTTCGTCGCTATACAATGAAAGAATTTATGACACAAGAAGCAAGCACTAAACAATGAACACAAAGTAAAACAGAAGCAGCGTGCGAACTTACAGCTTCAGACAAGGACTTCCATTTATCACCACCAGCTTTTCCGACCTAAAATATCAGAATCCAAACAATAAAGACAAATCACAAAGAAAGAACTTAAAAATCAAAAGGACCAAAAGAAAGAAAAATAACCAACAATCAATCTAACAAAGGAAATGATTACTCACAACCGAGACTTGTTTGTTGTTAGGGTGTTTCTCGGCGTATTGCTTCCTGAACTCCTCCCTTCGATCAAACAAAACAACGAAGATTCAACACAACGGAAAAGCACAAAAAAGCGAAACCCTAATTTAACACGGACGAATCAAACAGAGAAGAAAGATTCGAGAGATAGCTACATGAAAACGAAGAAAGCACTTGCAGGCCTCTTCGGCTTGTTCGGGTCTTTGGCGGCTTTTCCGGCCTTTTTTCCAGCCTTAGCCGCTCCGGCTCCTTTCTTCACCGAAAGCCTGAACAACCACCACCATCCAAACAAGATACATCAGATCGAAAAACAAACGATATTAAAGATCCATTTCCATAAAACCTAAGTCGGAAAACAATTCAAAGAAGACGAAGAAAAGAAAAGCGTAATATTACTTGGTATCTGATTTCTTCGATCTGGCTCCTTTCATGGCTGATTTGAAGCAAAGACCGGTTAGATCAGTGAGAAACACAACCGAAATGGATCAAAACCAAAGAAATTGAAAGAAAAACCGAGAACAATCGAGAATATGTACCTGTTAGAGGCTAGGGTTGGCGTTTGAGAGAGAGAGAGAGAGAGAGGGACAGAGACGGGGTGAGGTTATGTTGGGCGTGTGCGTTGGGAGACGCCGAAAGGCGAAGTCATTAAGTGATGGTGTTAGAGGCAAATTAAAATTCAATTGCGAGTGAAATGAAATCCGGGTTTAGGCGGGATTCCGAAATTTTTCATACCACGTCATCGATCCGTGTGGTTTCTCCCCATTTGATGCTTTCTTTTTCCTCCCCTCTGGTTTTTTGTGTTTCTCCTGTGTGTTTGTGGTGTATCCTGGGAGCCTTCTTGTCGATTCAATTTCATGTCTCTGCATTTTGACCCTTACACTGCTTTCTTAATTTCTACGGGTAAACTCCATTTTGCTGTAAAAACCATGGGTTGAAAATACCAAACACACAAAACCAATTATGTTTTTCTTTCCGGGGGTTATTAATAAAATTGATCACGGTGCAGTAAATTTTAACTTATTTTATTCAGCAAATAAAATTAATGAAGTTTAAATGTTATTGTGAATGAGAAGTAAACATTACTATTAGGTTTTTTTTGGGTGGGGGGAGATTTGAGAACAGTGTAATTATTTTGGATAAAATATTTGTAAATATATTAAATTTGGTTAAATCTGAATCAATTCACAGTGAATGTTTAATGGGATAAAATTCTGTACATTTTCTTTATATATAATTTTCATTTATTTAGAGATGTCATATGAATAAAATCATTTCACCTTTTAAAAAAATAAATACATTTGAATCAATTTGGTGCCTTTTTCGCTATAAGTTAAAGTTCAAAATTCATTTTTTTTTTTAGGTTGTTTATACAATCCTAACTTGTACGAAAAGAAATGAAAATTAGGGCATCCCTTCTTGATTTTTTTGACCTACTAATATAAAATATGTGGGCAAACTAAATTTTAAAATAGCAATTTTGTATGGAGAGAATGAGCACAACACTGCCAAGAGTGATTGATTATTGCAAAATAAAATATTAATTTTATTGAAAAAGGTGAGGTGATAATCGCAACCAATATGGTTTAAATATTCATAAAATAAAAAAAAGATTTGATATGTATGCTATTTTATTATAATAATTTGCTATACAATAAAGAGTAGTATTCATACTCATAAGGTTTGATTTGAAAGGAAATTAATTTTTTATTGATTATATTGTTTGATACATAGACATATATACAAAATTAGTATACATATTTATGGAATACAAAATAGTCAATTAAGTAATAAAAAGAGAAAGAGAATCAACTAAAAATGAAAAAGTCAATTAAACAACTAAAAAACAACCAAAAAGGAAAGAAGATATATAAAATCAAATCTTGATCCTATAATCAAACTCTTCATTGGTGTTGTTTCCTTAAATCTTGTAATACTCCCCCTCAAGCTGGTGCATGGAGGTCAGTAATGCCCAGCTTGCTTTGAAGAAACAAAAACTGATCCTTGCTTAATGTTTTGGTGAGAATGTCAGCCGGCTGGTTTGTAGTAAAGATAACAAGAGGTTGAATGATCCCAACTTCATACTTTTCACGAACAATATGACAATCAATTTCAAGATACTTGGTACGCTCATGGAAGACTGGATTAGCAGCAATATGGCGTGCTGCTTGATTGTCACAATATAGAGGAGTGGCAGATGTTAAAGAAAAGCCAAGATCACTAAGTAAAGATTGAAACCAAATGATTTTCTGTGTAGTGATAGCCATGGCACGATATTTGGCCTCAGTCGACGAATATGATACAGTTTTTGCTTTTTACTTTTCCAAGATACCAAACTATGACCAAGGAAAATGCAGTATCCTGTGGTTGATTGACGAGTTTGAGGACAGCCTGTCCAATCAGAATCTAAAAAAGCAATAAGCTCTATTGGACTAGAGAAGACAATAGAATCCCTTGACCTGGAGTTTTCTTTAAATAGCGAAGCAGCCGATGAGCAGCATCTAAGTGTGGTTGACGAGGTTGATACATAAACTGGCTAAGAACATTAACAGCGAATGTAATATCAGGTCGAGTAATAGTCAAATAAATAAGACGTCCAACTAAGCGACGATAAGAGGAGGGATCTTCTAACAAATCACCAATAGAATCTATAAGTTTGAGATTTTTCTCCATATGTGTATGAGCAATACGAGCACCACTGAGGCCAGAATCTGCAAGAAGATCCATGACATATTTGTGTTGTGATAGATAGATGCCATGAGAAGATCTAGCTACCTCAACCCAAGAAAATACTTAAGGGAACCTAGTTCTTTGATACGAAAGCGTTGTAATAAGAAGACCTTGATTTGTGATAAAAGTGTTGGGTCATTTCCAGTCATGACGATAGCATCCACATAAACCAAGAGAAAAATAGAGGATGACCCACGATGGAGACAAAATAAAGAATTATCAGCATGTGACTTTGTAAAACCGACTTCTAATAAGGCAGCAGAAAATGTAGTAAACAAGTTTCTTCCAGCTTGCTTCAAGCCATATAAAAACTTATTAAGTTTGCAGACCAGATGTTTCTCCTCCTGTTGTGGATGGCTCGAGGGTAAACACATATAGACTTCCTCTTGCAATGGACCATGTAAGAAGGCGTTTTGCACATCAAACTGATAAAGAGACCAACGTTGAATAGCAGCAATGGCTAAAAGGACTCGGACAATCACCAATTTTGCTACCGGAGCAAATGTGTCATGATAATCTATCCCTTTAATTTGAGTATATCCTTTGGCCACCAAACATGCCTTGTAGCGTTAAATGCTACCATCAGAATGCCTTTTGATTTTATAAACCCATTTACATCCAATGGGTTTCTTCCCCGGCGGGAGAGGCATAATGGACCATGTATCTATTGCTTCAAAGGCATTCAGTTCTGTTTTCATAGCTTCTTGCCACTGAGGTACTCGTACAGCTTGGGTGAACATTTTAGGTTCTGCAATAGAGGTTAGGGCTCCATGAAAAGCACAGTGTCTACAAGAGAAACGATGGAAAGAAAGATAATTTTTCAAAGGATATGGAGTACCTGAAAAGGTTAAAGATGATTGATGTTGAGTTTGAGAGCAATGATAGTCTTGGTATTTTGTTGGAAGACGAGTCACTCGTTGTGAACAACGAAGGGGTACTATGGAATTTGTAGTGGTGGATTCAACATTGAAATTTGTAGGTGGAAAAGTTGAGTCACCGATATCAGTTAATGGAAGGGGGAGAACAAGGGTAGTGGTAGTATCAATTGGCACTTGCAATTTGCATGGAAAAATATTTTCATAAAATACGACATCTTTACTCACATAAATTGTTTGAGATTTAATATCAAAAATTTTAAATCCCTTTTAACCATATGGGTAACCAAGAAATTTACCTGGTAAAGCACGTGAATCAAATTTATGTTTGGGGTAATTATTTCGACCAAAAACCAAACAACCGAAAACACGTAAGTGGTGATATATAGGTATTTTATTGAATAAAAGGTTAAAAGAGGTTTTACCATGAAGAACGGCTGTAGGGGTTCTGTTTATAAGATAAGTTACAGTAAGAATACATTCATCCCAAAATGTTAAAGGTAAATTAGCTTGGAATCGCAAAGCTCATGCAACATTTAGTAGATGACGGTGTTTACATTGAACAGCCCTATTTTGTTGGGGTGTGTAAACACAACTATGTTGATGAAGGATACCAAACAATTTAAAAAATTTATTGATATCATGATTAAAAAATTCAAGTATATTGTCACTATGCACTTGACGAATGGATGTATCAAATTGTGTTTTAACCATGGAAAAGAAATGACGTAAATGGGTAAAGGCTTGGGATTTAAAATGCATCAAATATGTCCAGGTAGTGCGTGAAAAATTATCAACTATTGTGAGAAAATAACATGCCTCAGTAATAGTGAGAGTAGAATATGGTCCCCAAATATTAATATGAATTAAATCAAAACATGATTTAAAAGAAATACAACCATGTGAAAAAGGAAGCCGTGATTGTTTTATTAAAGGGCAAACCATACAAGTGCATTGAGATAAAAAATTAATACCGGGATCTAAACAAGAGAACATAAGTGAAATACTTGAATTAGGATGACCAAGACGGCAATGCCATAAGTTTTGTTTGTCCTTTGCACTAATAGATAACAAGGAGGTAGGGTGGTTGAATTTTAAATCAAGGTAATAAAGACCATCACGTTCTCTGTCCAATTTAATCATCCTCTTCGTTTTCAGGTTCTGAAGAACACAACAATCTGAGAAAAAAGTGACAGAACAAAGAGATTTTGTGATTTTGCTAATAGATAGGAGGTTAAACTTAAAAGAAGGGACATACAAAACATTGTCTAATGAAAAATCTGATGAAAATTTAATGGAACCTAAGTGAGTTACTAGAACAATGCTACCATTTGGAAGTTTGACAGGTTGGCTATTATGACAAGAGGCATCATGCAAGGAATTTAGATCGTGAGTCATATGATTAATGCATCCAGAGTCAATTACCCAAGTGTCATCGTAATGAGAAGAAAAACAAGAAACCATACCTGCCAAGTTAGCTAAAGGACGAGGAGAGGTGGTGTTATTTGATTGAATTAAGGAGAGCAGTTGTTGTACTTATTCCTCAGTGAAAGGCAAGCTATGAGAAGAAAATGGAACACTATCCGCAACAGCTGCAATTGGTCGATTATGATTTGGTGCATAATTTTGCTCACGCCGAGATTGATCCTTTTTCAGCTGGTTGGACGTAGCAGAACGCATATCAGCTTGTTTCTTGCGGCACCACTTTTCTATATGTCCATCCCTCCCACAATAATTACAGTGTTTATGATATTTTGATTTTTCTTGCCATGTAGAAGAAGAATTTTGTCTTCCATGGTGAGCCACGAACGCAGATTGGTCCGGTATAGGATTAGTCATAAGTACTGACCTTTGTCGTTCTTCTTGTTGCACAAGTGCATACGCTTGAGTGATAGATGGAAGAGGATTCATGAGTAATATTTGACTTTTTACGGATACATATGTATCATTCAAACCCATCAAAAATTGGATAAGACGATCACGCTGTTGGAATTTTGTGAGTTATTGAGCAGCACCACAAGTACATATAGAGGATGAGTTGTAAATATTGAATTCATCCCATAATGCCTTCAGACCAGTATAGTAAACAGCAATGCAGTTATTTTACTGAAAATGATTGACGATGGCTCGCTGGATTTCAAATATCCGTGGGGCATTCTGTTGAGAGAAGCGATCTCGAAGGTCATGCCATACATCATGGGCTGTTTCCATGAAGATGACGCTGCTTGCAATTTCTTTGCTGACTGCATTGAGAAGCCAAGATAATGACATACTGTTGCAACGACTCCAAAGGGTGAAAATGGGTGAACCTGGTTCTGGTTTCACAATCGACCCATCTAAGAATCCTAATTTGTTCTTTGCCTACACGACACCAAGTTGTATAGTTGTCTCCAATCAATGGTTGGGAAATTAACATGGTACTTGAATTGTCTGAATGATATAAGAAGTATGATAAAGTTGGATCTGTTTCAAGAGCCATTAGATTTGATATTATCGAAGAAGAATGAAAATGCTAGGTTTTACAAGTCAAAGACCTGCTCTGATACCATGATAAGGTTTGATTTGAAGGGAAATTAATTTTTCATTGATTACATTGTTTGATATATAGGTATATATACAAAACTAGTATACATATTTATAGAATACAAAAGAGTTAATTAAGTAATAAAAAGAGAAAGAAAATCAACTAAAAATGAAAAAGTCAATTAAACAACTAAAAGATAACCAAAAAGGAAAGAAAATATATAAAATCAAATCTTAATCCTATAATCAAGCCCTTCATTGATATTGTTTTCTTAAATCTGATAATACATACAACTGGAATTTTGGAAACTACCAAATGACAACTTTTGATTTCTGTAACTCTAAATATTTGCTAAGAAACACTAAAAATATTTAGATTTACAGAAATCCTCCTTGTAAACCAAAAATATTCCCTAGCTATTTCGCACAATAGTAAAGGGCATGAAAATGCAGTAAAAATAAGAATTTGGGATTCCAAAGAGGAACTCTTTCTTCCGCTGCTAAATATTCCGAAGCCAAAAGTAAAACTTCACATTTGGTTATTTATTCCAAGACAAATGACCAACGATGAATCTGACTAGGACAACGATGATTGACTATTTGATGATTCACCATTTCCATCTCTACTCGGGCTTCTTCCTAGAAATGTCGAAGCTCACTGTGTGCTCTTTCCATGAATCTGTCTCAATCTCAAGGTATGTCTCATAAAAGCTTACTTCTCCCTTTACCGATCCTGTAATCGCTGCGGTGCTTCTGGTGCCATAAGGTCCCTACACACACATACTTCTTTTAAATACTATATATTTACCAAGAAAAAAATAATTCTAAATTGATCTTTTATGGCATGTTGCTGGGATTGTGCCATTATACATATATATATACCCTAAGTTTGGGGTCAAGGCCATTAGAGTGAGCCACTTTCTAAAAATGGAAATCATGATTACCAGAGGAGTGTCCACTTTGACAAAAATGGAGCTTAGATTGTATTCCCAATCAAGTGCACAGATATGAGGCAACCTGGTTTCATCGGCTTTAACAGTATCCCTCATGAGCTTCACAGCCATATCCGCCGCCTCAATCTCACTCTCTCCATATTTGCTAAGCTCTCTCTCAAAGAACAATCTCAATCTCTCACCCTGCAGGAGGAAGGACAAATTTTTATGCACATCTAAACTGGATAACCAAAAATAGAAAATCCAATTATTTGTTAATTTAATAACCTTGTGCCAATTAGAGTCGAGTTGGGCATTGGAAAGAACATGAATGCCGGGCGAAACCTCTCGGATCGTAACCGGTTCACCTTTGGGTCTGTTGGAGACATAAACCATGGTCTTTGAAGAAAGGTCAGCTAATATTAGATTAAAGCCGTTGTACTCATGTGCCTCTTTCTTCACTTCCTTTGCATATTCCATAGGACCCTTGTTCCCCTGCAACATATTTGTCAACTGGATCATCCGGTTCCTCATTAATTATATATTTTTACCGACAACCTCGGGAAAATTTCTGGGATTGAAATTGAAGACCCCAATTATTACTTACTACAAAATCATTTAGGGTTCAGTACCATTTGTAAATTAGTTCAAAAATTTTTTACAACGTTAACACGAGTAACCATACCCTATAATCAATGAGAGTCAAATATAAAAATTTATTTATATTTTTAATCATATAATTAATATTTGGCTTATGGTGTATTCTAATATTATCAATTTAATCTCTTTATCTACCATTATCTTTATTTTCCTTAGAGCATAATAAACATTTTGACCAATTATGATGTTCTCACATTTAAAAATGTTATACAATACAAAAAAAAATAATAACACTAAAATATTTTAAATCATTAAAAACCTTAATTTCGTTTCGTACTATAGTCATACATACTTATCCACAAACATAAATATATTATATATTGTCGTTTTGCCCGCAAAACAAGAATAAAGAAGTCAAAGTAAAGCAGGTGGTTTAGGAATAAGGACAAACAGACAAACGGGGTTTGTCTTTGAAATACCTCCAAAAAACGCACAGGAAGATCACCACGACTCTTGGCCTCAGGAAGTGTATGAAGCTCCAACACATTCGTAACCAAAGCAACTCTCCCATCTCTGGAACAAGCCAACCAAGTCCCACCTGCGACCTCATCTCTCCCTCCCAACATTTCGCCATTTTCCCACCATGAAACTGGCTTCGTAGGCCTAGATTAGAATAACCAAAAAAAAAAAAAATGGACTTCACGAACTTATATATATACTTAATTGATGAAACACATTAGATAGAATGTGAAGAGATGGGTTGCCTGTTATGATATTCGTCTCTGTTTTGGAGCATGAGAAGAGGGTAGAGTGGGTGAGCTTGCCACATGAAGATTGCTATGCACATGATTTGATTAGATCAATGAACTTTCCGGAGACCCAAGTTGGGTTTTGTCGATAACAAACTAAAGAAAGGTTTTACAGGGTGTTCGTGTCGTCGGGTGTTCGGACGTGTGTTCTACTTATACTCTTTCTTTTAAGAAATTTAGTGCAAGACCTGTGGGTAATTAAAAACAAGACTACAAATCATTGGGCTGCCACCAGTAAAGTCACAGCACAGTGGAACCTTATCCATGGAGTAAAGGATATTTCTAGATTGTTTATGATATTCAAGGATGTTTAACTTGTAAAGAATAGTGTAAAAAATATTGCATTCCTAAATTAAAAAAATTTTAAAGATTTTTTAATTAAAAAAATTTTAAAAATATTAACTTTCTAAAATTTTAACATTATAATTAAAAAACGTTTGATTTATATTTGGTAATCGAAATCAGAATCGAAATAAAAAATTTTAAAAATCGAAATCGGAATAGAAATATGATATCTCTTATTTAGTTCAAATTCTGAAATAAATTTGATTACCAATATTAATATTTGGTTTATATATCTTTTGGAATGAAAATCATATAATCGTTAATTTTACTCTTAATAAAAAATATTTTTAAATTAATATTTTAAAATTTTTATTTTATTTTTTAAAATTAAAACTATAATTATTATCTATTTTATTTTCTTTAATTTTATTTTATTTTTAAAAATTAATACTAAAATTAAAATATTTAAAAAATTAATATTTTATTTTTATTTTTTAAAATTAAAACTACAATTAAAATACTTTTAAAATTAATATTTTTATTTTATTTTTTAAAATGTTTTAAAAGTGCCCTCAATAAAATTAATATTTTATTTTATTTTTAAAATATTTTAAAATTAATATTTTATGGAATGACAAAAAATGGAAAGAATTCTTCTTGGGTTTCATCCATAGGTTTCAATCAAAATCCATCATTTTATTTAGTTTTCACAAAACCCATAAATTAGAGATTTCATACCAATAGTTTTGGTTTCAACCAAAATTGATTATGGTACTTATTGGAGGTGAGTTTTGACTCCATAAATTCCGATTCTTTCAACTCAAACGGTTGTTTCGGGAGACGATTTGAAACCTGTAAAAGACCGTTGAAAAATGTTTCAGCGAGGGAGGCTATGACTCTTAAGTTAGAAATAGCGATTTTCGATAGTAATGAAACAAATTAAGCATGAGAGAAAGAGAGAGTTGAAAGTTCTGTGATTTGTGTATTTATTCTTTGGTCATAAAGAGTGTACCTAGATTTCGATAGGCCGAATGCTTTTATACGTAGGTCTCTTAGAAGCCATGTGTACCCGAGAATTTATAACCATAGTTTTTTTGCGAGGAAATTTGAAAATTTCGAGATTTCATAATCAAATATTCTCGGGGGATTTGTAATTTTCATCAGTTATGAAATTTAGCAATACAAGGATATTTCTTCCCTTATTGATTAGATTTCGAAAGTCCCATGCCTTATCCGTGGAGTATGTGCATTACCTTTTACCGATAGGAGCAATGATTGGTTCCTTCCCGATACAATGGGGTTAGTGTCATCATAGATGTACTGAATATCTTTGAAGATCACGGATAAGCTAATTTATTGTCAATGATAATCACTTAGTGTATCAGGCCGTGTCTACCATTTGGATAGATTGATCCCTAATATTTGACACGTCTAGGCGTATATTGCATTTTTGGATTGTGGGCTCACAAGATTAAAAACCTTATATAACGGGATTTTGGACCATATCTCATCAGTACTGTTTTACTTTTTCTTTACATTGATGACATAATTATCACTGGAAACAATACTGTTGTAATCTCCAAATTCAAACATTTTCTTTGTAGCAAATTTGAAATGAAAGATCTCGATCATCTTAGTTACTTCTTAGGATTGGAAATTACTCATACATCTTCTGGTCATTACTTGTCTTAGGCAAAATATGCCTATGACATTCTTTCTCGTTCAGACATTTTAGATAATAAAATTGTTTCCCATTCTCTTGAACATAATGTGAAACTTTTTTCTACATATGTCACTCTTCTTTCTGATCCTATCTTATATCGGCAATTATGGATAGTCTTGTTTATCCTACTGCCACTCGTCCTGATATTTCTTATATTGTTCACATTATTAGTCAGTTTACAACTGCACCACGATCCCCTCATTTTGTTGCCGTTCTACAGATTCTTCATTATGTTAAAAGTACCTTATTTCATGGATTTCACTTTTCTGTCTCATCCTCTTTATAGCTATGTGCCTATTCTAATGTCGATTGGACTGATGACCCTACTGATCGACGGTCTACCACTGGCTATTGCATTTTTCTTGACGAATCTTTAATCTCCTTATGTAGTAAGAAATAAACTTTTACAACTTATTCTAATACAAAGGCAGAATATCATGTTCTTGCTAAGATCACAACAAAATTATTATGGATTCAGAGGCTTTTTTGTGATCTTGGTATACTTACTTGTTCTCTACCTCATCTATATTGTGATAATCAGAATGCTATTCAGACCCCTCATAATGATGTCTTTCATAAACGAACTAAATACATTGAGATTGATTGCCACTTTATTCATTAGTATATAACTAATAGTAACTTTCAATTATTCTTTGTTCGCTTTGATGACCAACATGTTGATTCATTTACCAAAACTCATCTTTATGGTTATTATGATGACCTACTACACAAACTTAAGATGACATTCCTAAATTGATGAAATTTTGGAGATTTCCAAATTGAAGAAGTATTGAAAATATTGATTTTCTGAATTTTCAATATTATAATTATTTTATTTATTCATGTAAATATTCTATTTATTTTTACATTATATATTTTAAAGTTAAACCTAATGGAATCATTCTATAAGTAGGGTTTTTGTATAACTTATTGTATAAGTAATTTTCTTTCAACTTATTTTCTTTATTCCTTTATTTTTCTACTTTATCTTACTTTTTCGGACATAACTATTATATTCCTATTTGTTCCTTAATAATTATTTTAATTTTTTATCTTACAAAAAATTATAATTATTGAATGATGATCCAACGGACACAACTTAATAAGATTTCTCTGAAATTGTAAAATGATTTAAAAAAATAAAATGTCTATACTAAACTTGGGAAAGTTTAATAAAATAAAAAATTTTTAAGATTCTAAAAGTAGTATATAAAAATTAACTCTTAATAATTCAATAATAAATAGTAACGTCTTCTTTCTTTTGGTCAACTAAGCAATAAATAAATAAATAAACATGCTATTCGAACCTTATGCAGATAAAGACTTCAAATTATTATATCACAATCTCAGTCAATTTTAGAGTTAAATATCAATAAATTAAATCCAGAAATTATTATTATTATTATTATTATTATATATATATATTAGAAAATTGGTTATTTATTATATTATAAGAAAACTTCCAAAAAAACAGACTTTCTATTTTCTTTCTAATTTCTATTAATCATCTTATTTATTTATTTTTGTTTCTATTTATTTTTTTAAAAAAATCTTTCTATTTAGTTTCTAAAATTTATTGATTGTTTTATTTTTATTTGTTAGTCTATCTCCGGACTGGTTTGGTGGCCAGGTCCAGGTTTTGGAAACCAACTTGAGAACGACTACGATAACCGGCGCCACGCCACCAATTATACGAGAGAGAAATAAAATACTTGATTTTTTAATTTAATATTAAATTAAAAAAATTATATTAAAAGAGTAAACATTCGAATCGAATTAATTAAAATATAATTTTAAATACTGATAATAAAAAAAAAGCCAAAATTTAATTCCAAACAAGTTCTATGAATAGCCCAGATAGACTTAGAATTTATATCTTTTTGGTTCCCATTCTACAACTTCACGTAGTACCAGAAAATTGGATGATGATGATGATCATCATCATCATCTATTTCCCTGGAATCTTGTATGTGCAAATTTTTCGATACATATTTATATATATGTATATAACCAAGTGATTATTATAATAATATCGATCGGTTTAGTTCTATGTGAATATCAAGAAATTAAATCCAGGACAACCTCAACTTAAAGGTCGAGCTTATGAAGTGGGCTTAAACCAAGCTCCCTAATATTTTCTGGAGCCATATGTCCTTCTCCATACCCTTTTTGTCATAAATATAATAGTACTATTTCACTGTTAGAGTGAAGGGAGAGATTGATTAAGCAAAAAGTAATATTATAAATGTCTCTTCTTCCTTCAACTATTAAAAAGAAAATATTTCATATTACCCATTTGAATTTACTACCTTTTCCTACTTTCTAAATACAAAAAACAATTAATTTTTCAAACAAGTAACCATAATCATCAGTAAATTATGATTGCACGAATAAAACTATTTGATTCAATAAGTTAATGATAGATTTTTTTTTTTTAATGTTTGACTGGTATTTAATAATCAATTTATTTGTCTCAATTAATCTGATTCGAATTAACTATTGAACCCATTAAAGAATGAACTTTCCTAATACTATTTTTTTAATTTTAAAACTCAAGTTCAAAAATTTTATTAAGAAAATCTAATGCAATAATAGATGACTGGACCAACAAGATGTTGGTGTAAGTTAAACGATTAATTGATTTAGTAATAATATAGATTTTTCAAACCCAGGCTCCACTAGAATTATAACTTGAAATTAGTATTTTTTCTTTTTATTTTTTTCATAGAATACGAGGTAAATTTTTAAGAATCCGACTCGATTCAAATCAGATTTATTATAAAAGAAAAAAGAAAAAAAAAAAACCATAGAACATATAAAATGATGCGCTCGTGCGATGATCATGGTGGGCCTGGTGGTAGCGACTATCTGGCCCAAAAATCAAGGGGACTGGACTAGAAAAGGAGGCCTAGTGTAGTGGAAAGCAGATTTGGGCCTCTAGAATTTGAATTTTGACTGGGCCTACCTGAGGAACACTGTCTTGAACTGTCCTTTAATATGTTGGTATGGATCCTTTTCAATTATTTGGGCCCGGTTTCCTTCGATTTTAAATAAAATAAATTATAGAAGCGATAAAATTTTTTTATTTCTATTTTCTATTCCTCATTTTGATTCTATTTGATTATATCTCATTATACTTTAAAAAAATTATAGACATAATAATAATTATAAAGTTCCAAACGGATAACCTAATGGTCATAACCTCACTTTTTCAATCCGTGATTAGGGTTGAAATCTCATGTAATAAAAAAATAATAATTATAAAATTTTTATAAAGAATTTTAATTTTTACTTAATTTTTTATAATATTTGATTTTTTTTTTTTATTTATGTAAGTGGTCCAAATTGATTGATTTACAAACTCTTTGGCACGTCACTGGTCTATGGTGGACGTGTGAGTGATTTCAGCTTGCATTCATGACGGGTTTTACATGCCAATGGTAATTTAGCGTACTGGGATATAGTTAGATTTTTTTGACTAAAATTTTAAGTTTGGTTTGCAATTTGGATATAAAGCATACCATGAAAGGGTAATCCTTTAAATAAATTATTATAAATCTTAAATCACACTAATCAAAATATAATTTCAGATACCGATAAATATAATATTAAAAATTAAAATGAGTTTTACTTTTATCCAGAGAGAGCATAGACATAGGAAAAAAAATCCTATAAAAAGCACAACTTAAATAAAAAAAATACAAATATAAAATACCATGCAGAAAACAAAAATCACTAATTTAAAAATAGTGAGCAAAAATCACTAACAACAGGCTACTTAAGAAAGTATGAAGACACTCAACCATCATTTCCGCCATCATCCGGCTTGAAATGAAGAGATCATCCCAAAGATAATTACCTTCATGATAGGTTCAATGGCAGACCTCCAAGGACCTCAGAACCCATCGACCGCATAGCACAGATTTTAGCTATGCCAATTGTCATCTGAACTCACGTCACATCCCACAAACTACATTGATATCAATAACCTCCCAACTAAGGATACGAGGGATGCATTTGAATCGAATCAAGCCCAAATATTAATACCATAGAATTCAAACTCAAATTTGATTTATTTTAATCCCATTTGAAGTTAAACTCGAATTTAATGAGTAATAAATAATAATATTTAAATTCGACTCAAAAACTCAATTATTATATAAAATATTAATTTATTTTATTTTATTTTTAATATTATAATTATATATAAATATTATAATATATATTAATATATATTATTAAACTATTTAATGAGTTTTTGAATGTAAAATTTTATTATTCAAATTTGAGTCAAATTTCATCAAAATTAAGTCGACTCGAACCATTAATCAAACAGTTTAAATTCAACTCGGTTCGCATATGGAGAATGATTGGTGTGAATATATCTAATTAAGTCGTAATGTTTGTACTAAGAGTTCCTCGATAGAACGAACGTGTGTATACCAGTATGGTGTGAGCCCAACAATTAGAAATGATTTCTCATTTATACATTTTTTAGACAAAATTTAAAATTTAATTTTTAAAAATTGTACCATAAACGCTTTGGGTCTATAAACGGATTTGGAGTATTTATTTATCCGATGGACACGTGATATTGCACGTGTTCAATAAATTTATTAGCATGCATTCCAAAAAGGAAAACAAAAAACAGTGGTTAAAATTACACGAGGTATTGCACGTGTTCAATGAAATTATTAGCAAGCATTCGAAAATTAGTGGTTGAGATTCACCGCCCTTGTTATAAGAAGAAAAAATAAAAATTAATTCAAATTTTACTAATTACCTTAAAAATTTGTGATTTTTCACTAAAAACAAAGAGGCTAAATTTTTTTTTTTTTTATCAGCCAATTGATAATAAAGTAACTAATCAGATATGGGAACATTTCAAATTCAGGATCCGCTAGAATCATAAGTATCAAAGACGAAGAGTCTCGAGCCTAAAAACTATGGGCCAATGAGCTTAGTGCAGATGACACCATCCCTCTTTCTTTACTTGGAGGACTCAAGTTCGAAC
Organism: Dillenia turbinata; assembly: GCA_037126225.1. NCBI lineage: Eukaryota > Viridiplantae > Streptophyta > Magnoliopsida > Dilleniales > Dilleniaceae > Dillenia > Dillenia turbinata. The sequence continues at coordinate 661,375 of JBAMMX010000005.1, forward strand.
CTCACCGGTGTACCAAAAAAACAAAAAAAAACGAAGGGGATGGAGGGCCCTGTTTGTGACCATGACCACCGGCTCGGTCAGAGACAGAGAATGGCGGGGATCCCTCAAAGCGAAATTTGTTTTACAAGTGAAGATTAATTTTTCTAAAAACATTAAATTAATAATTTTTATGTTAAAAATTTTTATTAATCTCAATCGAGTCTAAACTTAATTTTTAAAACATAATCTTGTGTGGCACTCAATTTACTTCTCCAGAGTTCAAAATAGCTTAAATCATATAGGGAAGAAATAATTGTAGTTAAAATTTTGATTTCAAATTAACAAATTATATATAAAAATGGCGAATAAATCATGATCCAAAAATATTAGTTATATGATTCAATTGAGATTAATATATTTTTAATTTTTAAAATTTTGATTATCTTGGTTATTGAATATCAGTACGTGTCTATTCGAAAATAGTTTTAATAATAAAATTATTTTTATTATTTTGTAAAAATAAAAAGACCAATGAAGAAGGGATTGCAATGGAAATAGGGTTGGCGTGTTATGAAGCGCGCGTCGTTTTCTCCCCGCTACGAATCAAGGACGGGTACTTAGACTCTCATCAGGACAGGACGATGCCTCCAACCTTAGTCATGTGCCACAGCAACCCTCTTCACGTGACTCGGCTCCCTTCTCCCTTCCCTCTCCAAGTGTATGTAGGCTAGCCGTGTGAACTCACACGTACGAAACCCATCCTTTCATTAAAAAAATTAACAAAATTAACAAATAATAAAAAATGCAAAAATAGTTATGCCTCTCTTTTTTGGAGGGGGGGGATAGAGAGAGAGAGAGAGAGACAGAGAGAGAGAGGAAGAGAGAGAGAGAGAATGGGTGAGGTAGCGGAGGTGAAGAAGAGGAAGAAGAAAGGACGACCGTCTCTATTGGATCTCCAAAAACGAAGTCTTAAACAACAAAAGCAACAAGAGCTACAACTCCAACAACAACAGTTACTTCTCCAAAACAACAATCGAGATTCTAACCCTAATTCCAAAACCCCAATTCGTCGATCCTCGCGCCGGAACCCTAATTCCACCGGCATCTCTCCCTCTTCCGACTTCGTTTACGGTGATGACGCCTTCGATGACGACGACGCCAACGATGATGACGTCGACGAACGAACAGAGAGAAAAGTCAAGCTTGTCGTTAAATTGCCTTCTGATCATCAAATCCATAGAGCCTCCTCCCCAAAGATAGATGGGTTCAATGTCGGATCTGTTCAATTGGTGAGGGTTTCGTTTTCAATATTTTATTTTTTGTATTTTTCTTTTTTTTTGGGGGAAAATCGATGTGTTGATGATTTGAATTTTTCTTCATGTTTTCGCGCGTTTTTGTGATATTTGATTTTGGGGTTTTTTTTTTCTCGGATCGGGAATCGGTAGGAGGGGGGTGTGAGTTTTGACCGAGTCAAGTCATTCTATATATATTTTTTGGGTTATTCATTGGTTCTCTTTTTCTAATTCAATCTTTTTGATTTTTAATTTTTGTGGGTTTCCAAATTGAAATCTTAGATTTTCAATTATTATTTTATTCTATAGTTGTCTGTATTTAATCGAACCACTACTATATGCATTTGTGCTTAATCACGTTTGGAAAAGTTTCAGTTTGTCTTTTCTCTTGAACAACAACAGTATTTTTTAACAAACAACGATAATTTTTTCGAAATTCACATGTAACCTTTTTTTATATATTGTCATGTCTTCATAGTTTATTTACTGACTTCATTTCCCAGGTTGATTCCTGAACAGTAACTGCTTAATATTCTTTGTATTTTTCATTGGATTTGTTTGATTTCTTGATATTGATTAATTAAATAGTGATTTTGATTTGGGGTTGGTTTTTGGTAGGATGAAAAGGCTGCGAAAGCGACCGACACTGAACATGGTACCCATCAAAACTCAGTTGTTTCTCAAAAGGCATGCATTGATTGATTTTGTGGGAATTTCTTAGTCATCAGTCTTTTATTAATTATTGTTATTATTTGTGTGTGTGTGTGTGCGCGTGTGTTTTCATTTATTTGTGTGGACAGAGACACAGTTGGAGTCTGGACCCACAACACCTTTGCCGGACAAAAAGTTGCTGGTGTTCATTCTTGACAGGCTTCAAAAGTATGTGTTATGTTATTAGCTTCTTGGATTTTCTTTTTATGGGGTTTTACTGTTGATTTTTTTGTTCTTGTTTGTCAAAATTCCTATTGACGGTGCTCCTGATCTGACCCACTTGCAGGAAGGACACTTATGGTGTATTCTCTGAACCCGTGGATCCTGAAGAGGTATCTTTTGCGTGAATGATTTCCCCTTTATGTTTGATTCATTGACTCCTCTGTAGTTGGGTAATGATAATTTTAGCTGTTGGTTTTCTGCTGCAGCTTCCTGATTACCATGATATTATTGAGAATCCTATGGATTTTGGAACAGTAAGGAAGAAATTGGATAGTGGAGCCTATTCCAGCTTGGAGCAGTTTGAGGTCTGGTTTGGACATTTTCTATGCTAGTTTTTCGGTTTTGATTTCAAATGGATTGAGATATATTTGTGATATTGAATGTTACCCAACTAGATTATGGACTGTGAAGTCTTTGATTGAACCATTCCTAGGACTGAATTGCTAAGGTTCTCTATGTTGCTATGGCCTAGAAACCTTATGTTTGGTGATATAATAGAACAAATGTGAATAATTTTGCTGGTGATATGAGGCTGCAAAATATTTTGAGGTGGGAACTTTATTTGGTGACATTGGTTGGCAAATGTGGGGGAAAAGTAGTGGCACAAGGACAAGGTAGAGATATATTTTCTTGTCCTTTTTGGCCACCTTTGCGTTTTGAGCTATTAGCCACTGTCTAATATCTCTACGCAGAAGGGACACAATGTGCAAACCAAGCAAATATCTAAATGATCAATTTGTTAATCAAGCCTACCTAAGACCATGATATAAAGAGAAGCCCTGAAACACTAGATGAGCAAACTACTAGATATGCCTTCTGCATCATGTTAAATTTTCCAGTGGTATGCCCATCATTTGATTGCTCTTGGCTGAATGTTCAACGTAAGAGCAGTGGTGCCATATTCTTGCAGTAGTTTTAGAAAGCAGTGATGGATCAGTATCTGGTCCATCCTGTTTCAGTAGTTTTACGAATGCTACTACTGTTATTTTGTACTTAGATTAATTATGGTGGTTTTGTTTTTATGTGATGATTGTCTTAGATTTAAGAGAGAGACTTTGTTTCATTTAAATCTAAAATTTGGTATATGCATTTGCAGGAAGATGTTTTCCTGATATGTTCAAATGCAATGCAGTACAATTCACCGGATACTATCTATTTTCGACAGGTAAGAGTTACTTTCTCATTTCTCTTCATGGTTTACTACCATTCTTTGTCTTTTCTTCTTGGCATATGAAAGAGGAGTGAGAACATTTCCATGAGGCCTTCTTTGCAGGCAAAATCCATGCAAGAGCTGGCAAAAAAGGACTTTGACAATTTGAGACAAGATAGTGATGATAGTGAACCACAAACGCAGACTAAAGTTGTGAGGAGAGGAAGACCCCCTGGTAAGGGTCCAAAAAAGTCTATTGGCAGGTCCCCAGTCGAGCGTGTTCAGATCTCCTCAGGTGCTACTCTTGCCAACAGTGGAGCTGGAGATAATGGTAATGGCACATCATCAAACTCTTACAATCTTAGAAGAATGGCTACACCAAATAAATTTCAGCCTGCTGATGTTGTCAAGGCCCCTCATGGGTCTCGCAATGGTGAAACTCATGTGGGCTGGTTGTCCGACAGAAACATTGAATTTTCAGGTCTGGGAGCCATCCGTGCTGTTTATCTTCCTTTAATCTTTTTTGAAGCCTGTGTAAAATTTGCGAATCATTTGTATTTGTGTCTCCCCAGCAACAACCTTGAAGGGTTTAGCAACAAAGTATGGTAAGAGGCAATTTTCTATAGATGATAATAGACGTGATACTTATTTTCAATCACAAGCGGCCCCTGGACCTGAAGCATCTGTTTTGATGACCCTGGGAGACCTTAAGCATCTGATTCCGGTACTGTTTGCACGAACCCTGTTTCTCTGCCCCTCCCCCCTCCGGTTGTAAACCTTTTCTGTTCGTTGTTAATTGAATAAACTAACCAAACAAGTTTTGCTAGAGCTAACTGTTTAGTAAGCCAAAGAGCTCTGAGGTCATATTTTTCCTCTTTGGCATTTGAGGTGACTCTGCATGTGGACTTGATGTGTGGACATGGTGATTTTATCCTTGGGATTAAAGCAAAGACCAAACCGTAGAGTACCAGCATGTTTAGGGTATTAGTTACTTCCCCTACCAACAAACTTGAGTTTCGAAATCTAGCCTTTCAAGTTCTATGATGGCTTTGTTAAGTGTTAAAATGCAGGAAAAAAAAAAAGAACTTACAAGTTGTAGTTACATATTTTGTCCTTTTAGAAACTGCTATTGTGGCCAATTAACTAACAAAATATATGACTGTGCTACGTGACATGGTTATTAGATTTGGCAGATCTCCATATGGAGTCTGAGGCCCCATTGTACGCAGTGCTGTATATCAGAAATTGGTCCATTGATGGTCATTGTGTCAAGGGCATGTTTATCATTTATTTCATGGAATTTCCTCTTTGTCTTGTCAATTATTTTCTTTAGGACTCATTTCTTTGGTTGATTATGATCCAGGTTGGTTTAAATGCAGAGTATGGATATGCGAGAAGCCTCGCGAGATTTGCTGCTAACCTTGGGCCTGCTGTGTGGGAAATTGCTTCAAGGAAGATTGAAAGTGCTTTGCCTCGTGGAGTAGTTTTTGGCCCTGGTTGGGTGGGGGAAAAGGAGGCTCAACCAAATCAATTGTCTCCTTTATCTGACCACCAAAAACCTTTACAGAGATTAGCTTCTGATCACCATGTGAGTAGACCTCAACTTCCTTATCCTGGTTCAAATTCTCAAGTTGCAAACCAAGCTTCCCTCCATCATCCAGATGACAATATTGAATCTACCAGACAGCCAAATTCCCAATACGAATTGAATTTGCTAAATCACAGTGGAGTTGAGAGGAAAGCTGGGCCTCAGATTCAGAACAAAGCTGTAATACATTCGGGCATGAATGGGTTCAGTGTTGGGTTTGGGTTCAATCCTTCCGCCCAAATGGGGGTTGGAGGATTCCAGACATCTGCAAACTGCAGAGGAGCTTTGGAATCTTCTAGAATGCTTGGCACTTCAAGTCATGTTTCAGGAGATGGCAAGTACCCTTGGGGTGCAACCAGATTGCAGCACTCTGGTAATCAGTTGACGGCCGATTGTGGCCCAGAGCCTTTTGGAGTACTACCAAGTGTTAGGATTGGGGGGTCGCCACTTGGTCAAGGATTTTCATCCTATCAGATACAGGGGACGGTTCCACCCGATTTGAATGTTACTGGTCTCCCAATTGGTTCACCCCAGCAACCAGATTTAGCATTGCAGCTTTGAAAATGTTGGGGGGCTGGCTTCATGCGGGTCTGTGGGTCTTTGAAATGAGAAACAATAAAATGGCGAGCTGTGGCTTTGACTGGGGCAGTCTCAGCAATTGGAAGGGGCTGGGAGAGGTATAGATTTTGTACAGATTAAAATACAATTCTTTTTTTTTTCTTTTTTTAAAGGTAAAAAGGGTAAAGGAAATTTCATCGAGATATGTAGGATTTTATACCCTTGCTCCAGGATACAAATCATTAACAGCATTTTGAGTTTGATGCACAAGTGGTAAAGTGAAAATTTGCGGAAATGAAAGATGTGGTACAAGTATTTTATCATATGACAAAGTAGCAAAACGACAGTGTGTGCATCACGTGCATGTTTTATGGCTTTATCATGCTTGTTTTTTTCATGGGATTTTTATAATTCTAACGTATTAATATATGTGGGGTTTTAGTTATTGGGTTTTTATCTTAAGGGAATCATTTTGTAACTCATAAAATAGAAAAATAATTTATGATCATTTGGTTGGATGAGGATATAATGGTTACAAAACTCGTGTAAGTAACCATAGGAATCTGTGGAGTCCCCTTATTCGGAGGTGAATTTGTACTCTCTCTCTCTATTATTTTATTTCCTCACCGGGAATCCTATGGTGAAGCCATTGGGTGGGGACGCATAAACTGGATGATGCAACAACTGGAATCTGCATGACTCTTAACTCTACTCGATACCCTGAAATGGTAAATTAAGAAAACCTCCCGACTATACCTCAATTATTAGCATCTTTGTTGTTACATGCATGAGTCTCGTCGAGAAATCTCCCGAGTCTTCTCCCATTTTTTGGGACCTCGGGCAGTGAAGAATCTTCATTGTTTTTGTTGATGCCCTCAATGACAGAAATAACACTCCAATCATTGGAAGCTTTCACTTCGGTGAAATTTCCTATATATTCGTTAAGCCAATTGCCAAAAAAAAAAAAAAAAAAAGGCAACTCAAGTGGTAGCTAGGGTTTGGTCAAATGGTTGAGCAGCAAAATATCAGTGGGCTTAATGGGAATCAGCTCTGTCTCTAACAAGCGGAAATCAGCTCCAGCTCCCAAATACACAAATAATGTGTTAATTTTATATTACTAATTGAATCAGTCTTAATTAACTAATCATGATTTAGTGATTGAAACAAACACGAAACAAAAGGGAGCAAAATTCTACGAGAACAACACAAAAGGAGAATGAATGATTCATGTCTTCATTGATGGTACGAAATTCAGATTCCACAATTAGGAAACACATACACATACAAATCTTCTCCAAGCAATGACATCAGGCTCTATACAACCCCCCCTCCTTTCTCTCTCTCTGTTCATCGCAGTTTTGATGAGAAGCTCTTAACTATAATACCCGAAACCTTATCCTACTAAAATGAAGAGGTAAACCTGTAAAATCATCTTTCTTCTGAACTGTGTCAATTAGTGACCCCATAATTAGGCCAAACTCTAAAATCACATCAGGTAAAAAAAAAAATCCTATAATGAACAGCCAGTTCCACGTTATCATCCTTATCATTGCCACGGTAGATGACACCCAGAAGAGGTCTCAAACCCGAACCACTTCAGAACTAACTCTTTCAACCTTTTATCCTCCACCTCACAGAACATCTGAGGCCATCCCTTTGGCTCGACCGGAGAGAATCCCAACCCGGGTGTCCTATCCTGGGACATGGGGTTCAGGGCATCTGTCCAATCCACAACGTAAGCCGAAACCCTCCTCCTAAACTTAGCCTTAAACTCAGGCCATGCCTGGTACTTATAATGATTCACAACAGCACTTGACAACTCCAAATATTTGCTACTGTAACCTTCTTTTAACACAAAATGATGAATCGCGTTAAGCAGTGTATAGTCTATAGCTTCTAATAACACTATCGACTTGTGTCTCTGCTCAACCTTTTTTCTGCATGTGTATCCTTGCGTGACTCCATCTTTTGGGTGGGCCGTCTGATTGGAGGGCCCAAACTCGAGACACTTAATGGACACTTGCGCAATTCTTGAATTTTCAGGCCCATTGGGCTCGACCGGGCTTGGAAGTAGGGATTTCAACATGTGAATTGAGGAGGCATAGGATTCGACCCAAGACGGAGAGAAAACGAACTCGTCGACGTCGACGAACATCATCCAACTGCACGAATCGTCGTTTTGAACGGCACAGTGCGAGAAACCGGCTTCTTGCATTTTCGCCCAGGGCCAATATCGACTTTTCACGTCGAATCCTTCTCTTGAGAGCTCGTCCACGATTTTCTCCAGTTCGTCGTCGCTACCGTTATCGTACAGTATGAACTTCTCGACGCCGATTCTGGAATGATAAACCACCCACTCTTTCAAAACCTTCGCCACATTATACACCATCGTGCAGGCGCACAGTAGTGATTTCCTCTCTATTTTTTCTACCGTGCGCCAGGGTAGTCCATTATAGTACGCCAGGGACGGGACTACGTATTTCTTCCCTTGATCGTCTCTGACTTCGAGAGAGATTTTGGTCGTGACGGAAGTTAACGACGTTGGTTCCGGATGGAGGCAGCGGAAGACTTCTTGTGAGGAGGAGGTGACGGCGGTTCTAACGGCCTTAGATTCGTCGTCTCCGAATATGCATTTAAGCTCTGACGGAGATCGGTTTATGCCTTGGCGGTTGTTCAGGCCTTTGGAGAATAAAACGACGTCGTTATGTGTGGACAGAGACTCGTACACCAAATAGCTCCACCGCAAAAGCTCATTTCCCGACAAATGAAACTCGGACGGTACCGATTTAACGAGAATAGGCATTAGCATAGGCCGGAACCTCCGAACCCGCATCGGCAACTCACAGAGGAACGTCTTCTGATTCGTCGAAGGCAAAACACCGGCAAATTTGGCGGGAGACGTTTTGTTGAACTCGAAGAGGCAGAGGTAGACGTCGCCGGAAGCTGAAGTTTCGGGTGAGGCAATGAAGAGGACTTCCCAGTTGGGGAGGAGAATGGAGATGGAATTGGTGGAGAGATTGGGATGATGATGGAGGTCGGAGGAGGAGACCTGGGGGAAAAGAGGGTTGAGATCTTGGTGTTGGTCTTGTTGTATAATGGTGTAATTGAGAAGGTTAGAGATAGTGGGAGGGACGGCATCAGGGTCAGGGGGGCGATTAGGGTTGGGAGTAAGAGTGGAGGGTTTGAGAGATCGGGTAGGAGGAAAATCTTTTTTGACGGAGAGATATTCACGGGAGAGATTGTATGATAAGGTGACGAAGAAGATGTATGAGATCAACAGAATCGCCTGCCTCGCCTTCGAGGGCATTATTTTTGGGGGGAGAGAGAGAGAAAGAGAGAGAATTCTGTTGGGTTGGTTCTTTTCAAGTTCATCCATCTTCCTTCTCGCCAGAGAGAGAGAGAGAGAATAGAAATGGAATGCGGGATTTTACCTGTTTTGGTGTCTCCTGCCATTCCAGCAGGAACAGAATAGAATAGGAAAGTGGCGGTGGCGTAGCATTACCCAGCTGTAGCTATAGCCGCAGCCATCCGTTATTTTAGTAGTTCGCTAATTCCTTCCTTTTTCTTCCATTCACCGCCGTTCGATCCTCATTTCAATGGTTACAGAGCAGCAATATCAGGCCATTGATTGTCAATTTAATGATCACGATCCAATTAATATTAATTTTTATAAAAATCAATAGTCCCCTCCTCCGAAAAAGAAATGCCCCCATTTGGAAATTTAATCAAATTAATAATAGGTACTATTTCTTAAGCACGCAAAAGTCTTTTAATGCTTTTTTAATAATAGAAGAGTTGGTTTAGATGATCATCAAAATAATTTAAAACTTTCATTAAAAAACCAAAATTGAGTATTTTGAATTCAAAATCTTTAAAATAGAGAGGAAGAAAGTATCATTTAAACTATCGCTCGTTGGGAAAGGATATGATCATAAAAGAAAGATCACAACTTATAAAAAATCAAGAGTTTTTGAATTCAATAATACTCAAAATAGCTAATTTATTTTTTTTTTTGTTTATAATGCACAGAAAAAAAAATAAATTACACAATTGAAAGTGGTTTTCTCGCATTCATAAGCCCCTTACCCTAGAACTACAACTTAGACCGATACTTAGTTTTAATGTTATGATTAGGTTGAGCTCCACTATTTTTCACCCATTTATCTTTAAGAGGGAGATACCAAACATAACCGGGAAGAATCGATTTAAGTATAGAAACATTCTTGATTTGATGGACAGAATAAAATTTTATTTATACGTTTTCCAAGTATGAGATTTTTATACATCAATAATTAATTACTAAAAGTGTATGAAGTGGAACAAATTTTTGGGGCACCCATGGGATCTCACCTAATTTATCTAGTAAAAGTTAAATTCAAAAAAAAAAAAAATTACTTTGTAGTTTACTTAATGAATTAGTTTCAGCTAGTATGAATAAAGTTATTACATACCCATTTGATAAGGTTTTTTTTTTTATTTGTTTTTTTGGAACAACCAGGCAAGTTATGCCTGGAGAAAAAGTGGCTGCGGTTGGGTTTACAGCTAAGTGGGTTTTGATGGCTTTGTGAGGAAAAAACGAAGTGTTCTTGAAATGCACACAAAGTTAATTCCTAGAACCTTGTATAAAAATTTATGCTTTAATTGTTAGAAAAGTTATCCCGCACGCTCTTAATATCTACACACTTTTATAACCTTTTTGTCCTATGAAAAAGCTACTCATCATGTTCCCAAATATTCATTCAATCATAAAGTCATCATGGTTCAAGGCATTCATATTCATTTCTTGTAACCCCTGCCCCCTCCAAACTTCAAATTTTATGTTTTATCTCATGAAAACATATTACCCAAAAGGGTCCACCAAAAGAATCACTGCAACACTAAGTGGTTTTCTTTTTCTTTTTTTTTTTGAATATGTTTGCTTGTTTCTCTGTAACCCATTAATTTCGGGTGACAAGATGGGGGGGGGGGGGAGAGAAAAGTTATTAAAAGTGGGGGAAAAAAAAAGGGCATTTTAAAAAAAGAAAGGGGGGGGGGTTATTTAGAACCGCCCGGGGAAAAAAACAAAAAAAAAGAGGGGGTCTTCCTTTTTAGGCACGAGAATCGCTCGTTCTTCCTTTTTTTTTTTTTGGTGAAATCGTCTTACAGTACAGTCTTGAGTGCTTTGAGTTGAAATTTTTATTTGGTATATCCAATCATACAATTAATCATGTTTGAACGTTATTGGATATAATTTAAAGTGAGTTTTTTTAATATAATTTTTTTTTTAATTTTAAATATGAGAGTTTAATTAAAAAATTTAACAATCTTCACCGCCACGCCGAGTTTTGAGTCGAGAATTATGTTGCTTATGAAACGGTGCGTTGATTTTTGCAAAACCCTGTGTCCCTTCGGGGACATCCGATTTTTGCAAAACCCTTTCTCTTGTGGGGCCGCCTCACACTTCACTCCGACAAGCCCAAACTGTTGTGGCCCAAGAAAATGGGCCCTTTCTCTTGGGTGCAATTTTGGGCCTAATGCCCACTCTGTACTTAGCTCTCTTAGAGTCTAACCTAATTCTGGACTTGGCTCATCACCTAATATCCGAAATTTTATCTCGACTAATTTAATCTGAATCATAGTCAGGTTTTCATTCAAAAATCTCTTCTAACATCATTTTTGTAACTTTCAAGACTCGAACCTGTAGGGCCCAACATAATGATTGTATATATTGATATATTTTTGTGTAAAATATATATATCGATATATATTTATTAATTATAAAAAATAACTCGTAGGCTTTGTGAATTGGACAAACGAGCTACTATCATTCATAATGAGTCATTATAAAAGGATAACACTACATTAACTACATAAGTTAATATCTAAATCTTAATATGACAGTACATATCATTAGAAATCAAAAATTTTTGAAAGTGAATAATTTTAAATTTATTAAAATATCTTTAAACCCTATTAAAAAAGATTTAAAATATACTGATCCTACACTTAGAATCAAATGAAAAAAAAGAGTTTAAAATTATAAAATTTATTTGCTAATGAAATCTTATAATTGAGGCTAAAAAAAATATATTGACAATTTAATTATTCAACTTCCGGTGGAATACATTGTGCAAAGTAAAAATATTATATTAATTGAAAAATAATTTTAGTAGTAAAGAAATTGGGTAGGTTTGTCAACAAAAAACATAAATAGTAATAATTAATTAATAGAATATTAGTGAGGTAGGAAATCACCCCCCCCAAACGCCCATTAAATAGAAAGGGAAGGCGAAACCGAGGAGTTTACAAGTTTTCATAGCTCAATTCAAGAGAAATTATATATTTGGGTAATTTCTAATTTTAATATTTCCCTTAAGACTTAAGCAATGGAATGTACAATATAGCCTCCACTTTTAATTCAGGCACCATCTCCATTGGAGCATATAAGAAAAAGTAGAGAGAGTGTTCAAACTCAGTTCAAACCGCCATTGATGGGTTCAACGTCTAGAATCGAGGGAAATGTATCTACTGAAAATATAGATTTGCTGCAAATCCCACTCCGTAGCAAAAAAGGATTAAACTCTTGCACATGTCGGAGGTGCAAAAGGAAAACCTTTTCGATCCTCAATCGTATCCTTCGTCACCTGTCAATTTGTGAGTTCATTTTTCTTTTATTTTTTTGTTTCAAGTTCTAGCACTAGAGAAGAGGCTTGACTTTTTCCTCAACGCCCTCCTCTTCCCCTAATTTATTCCTTTTTCCTATCTTTATTATCCGAAACTATATTTTGTATAATTCTCTCTCGGGAAATGGCTCTTTTAAAATAATCTTTTTATTCTTAAATTTTGAATCAAAATTTAATTAAAAAATCTAATATTTTATATATTTTAAATCGATTGTGAGTTGATCCACATGGACATTTAGTCGATCCGCATGGACATTTAAGCAAAATGGCATGTTGACACCCAGATGAAATTCAAACAAGATTCTTGTTTGTCTCAATACCATGTAGACAATCTTTTATATTAGAATTTTTCTTCTTTCAAGTGATTACTGATAGCTTTAGTATCACTACTCGTAGGAATTTAAAAATGATGTGGGTATGAAGTTATGAGTCCGGCCTCACGATCGGACATGACTGACCCATGCGGGGAAGGCATGCCGAGTACCAAGGACTAGGACGCATAACAGGGACTCACCTCACCGCGTGGAACATGAGACCGGCGGGTCGCTTTCGTATGGCAGCTCAGTAAGCCAACAGACTCCTCATTGTTTCGCCCAAACAGTTAGGGCATTAACGGAATACCAAATCCCAAAACCTTAAAAATTGCGGGAAAGACAGCTATACAGAGGTAGAAGAATTCAATGAGAATGACGAGAACTGAGAGAGAGAGAAGATTGTTTTTCTATTCAAAACAGAACCTAAGAATCAAGACAAAATCTAAACCTAAATAACATTTTTTCCGCACCACCTTACAAGAACTCTCTCTCTCTCTCTCTCCCCCACCTCCCCCCCCTAAAAACGCTTTGGGAACTGTCTATCCGCAATTTTCTCTTAATTGCACCAAACTATATAAACCCACGAAAACCAATCAAACATCTCACTTTCCTTTTTGGGGTTTGCCTATATTATTTTTAACAATGTAAAATCAGTTTTTAAATGCTGTTCTTTGTTTAGTATATGTGATTAATCTTTTTGCGTTCCTGCTTCTTTTGTTAAGAACAATTAAAATAGGATTTGGGGTTTATGAATTTAGGATTTTTTTTTCCCCAGAAGTAATCTTCTCTCCCTAAGCCTACTAGGGTTTTTTCTTATAAATAAATCTTTATATGAATTGAATTTTTTTAAAATTTTTTTGGGGAACTAAAAAAATAATTTATAGGTGGTATGAAGTGCTTTCGTTGCATGAGCGCTCGTTTTGACGATCCGATCTACAATAAAGGCAACAATGTACCTTATTCTGTAGAGATTACTTCTTCAGGTTTCCCCTTTCTCGTACCTTATCAATAATTTCTAAGAATTTCACTTTTTAGCCACAAATGGGCATTCAACTCTGCTTTTTGTTTTTTCCTCTTTTTGAATTTGCATTGCAGTTTTTGGCGGCACAAAGACGTCTTTGGACTTTAGTGGTAACGCTGCTTCAATTCTTATTGTCGCATACTGAACCTGTAACACACTTTTTTTTTATCTTTTTGTTAAGGATTTTATGGGTTGCATTGTATGTGCATGCAGAAGATGGAGATTTTTGTCCAATCTTTAAACACAAGGGTGCAAGGAAATTCACGTTCCACGAACTTGCCAATGCAACAAAACAATTTAAGGAAATCAACTTCCTTGGTGAAGGTGGTTTTGGCCGGGTTTATAAGGGTCGCTTAGAAACAGGCCAAGTGAGTCTCTAAAAATTATAATCTTGCTCCCTTCATGTTGTATTTTCCCATTTAATATAAATTCTTGCCTTCACTTCTGGTATTGAGGGCGATGCCCTTCAGATGGGGATGATTTTTTTCTTGTTTTATGTTAAAACCATATTCATTGATATGCAGACTGTGGCAGTGAAACAACTGAACCTCCAAGGACAACAAGGGAATCAAGAATTTTTAATGGAGGTTCTCATGTTGAGCCTATTGCACCATCCTCATTTGGTAACCTTGATTGGGTACTGCAGTGAGGAAGATCAAAGACTCTTGGTTTATGAGTACATGGCTAATGGTAGCCTGGAGACTCACCTTTTTGGTATGCTTTTCTTCTCTCAATCTCATTTTGCTCCATCAATTTTGTTTATTAACCCTCTTTTATTATATGCTATTTTAGATACAAACAAGGTGTTATTATCTTCAGGGGATTATCTGTTTTTAGGCAAACATTGGTTTGATGGATCCCATGATGATGTCTATACTCTTGCATTCTCATTTTCTTGCAGAAAGGTTGAACATTTCTGATTTCCCAACAAGTTTTCTAAAGTCAAGTAAGATAATTGGCTAAGGATGGGTTAAGGATTTAAATGCAATTGTTGATAGTGCAACTTCAGTGACATTCATCTCAGTTTAAGCTATTAACTCTGGTTCAATTTTCATGATCTTTTGATTTGCCTGTGGGGAAAATTATTGACATGGAAAATGAAGGGGAACTGGTACATGGTTTTTGCAGATCTAGAGCCGAATCAAGTGCCACTTGACTGGGATACAAGGATGAAAATTGCTCTGGGTGCTGCTAGAGGCCTCAAGTACCTTCACTGCAAGGCAAATCCACCAGTTATATACCGCGACCTGAAATCTGCAAATATATTGCTGGATGAGGACTTCAATCCAAAGCTTTCTGATTTTGGACTAGCAAAACTGGGACCTGTTGGTGACAATACTCATGTCTCTACAAGGATAATGGGAACCTACGGATATTGTGCACCAGAGTACGCCATGACCGGTAAACTGACTCTTAAATCTGATATTTATGGATTTGGTGTGGTTCTGTTGGAGCTCATAACTGGAAGGAAAGCCATGGACTACAGAAAAGAGCTAGGGGAGCGGAAACTTGTTGTTTGGGTAGGTTGCTATTCCATTTTTTTCCCCAGAAAATCCTTGCTGATTGGCCTCTTATACTACTGGTGCAAAATTATAGTCAATTAAGCAGTTTTCCTTTAATTTCTATTATAAGTTGCATTGTCTGATACCCTGAACATAGGGCATCCATTTGCATTTTGGGTAATTATCACCTGTGTTTGATTCTATCAGGTGGGCATTGCCAAAACCTTTTCATGTGGATTGGGTGACTACTTAGGTTTTAGGTACAATTATTAATAGGTTGTTTTACCACAACGACACCGATTACTTTCTCACTCCGCTTGAATCATTTCACTGGCCTTCTGTTTCTTCTCCTGCAGGCTGCTCCTTTTCTCAAGGACCAAAACAAGCATTTTAGGTTGATAGATCCCTTGCTGCAGGGAAAGTATCCTCGTCGCCCTTTGCATCACGCAGTTGCCATTGCAAGAATGTGTCTTCAGGAGCAGCCAAAATTTCGCCCCACGATTAGTGAGATTGTTGTGGCGCTTGAATACTTAGCTTCTCAACCATACAACACTGCATCTTGCAGGACCTCCACCGACAAGCTTCCCTTGCCCATGTCACCTGCAGAACACCAAAAAGATGTGCCAGTAGACTAGGGAGTGCGGATGATTGCAATGAGAGGCTGCTTTCAGTACACACGACACGAGGGATCGCATGGCAAAAGTTCAGCCCCCTTTTCCTTCCTTGTTGAGAGTATCAATATGCGATTCTCTTTGTATTCATGCTCTTGTACAATCATGGGGGGGGGGGGGTTTACTCCTATGCATTCTTTTTGCCCTGAAAAGGGGAAAGAAAAGAAAAAACATGAGAAAAGGGTGCTCTTTGCCTAATTGGGATCTATTGTATGAATGTTTGGAGAACAGATTCTTTAGGACCTGCTTCGTGTTACGGACCATGAGCCCGTGTTTTGTGGGCCTATCCTATAATATTGGTTGCATCCGACTAGGAGCTTGGATTATAAAAATTTTCCATTTGGAGTTACGAGTTTGATCAGTAAAGAATTATCTAATCTTAACAGAAAATAATTTAAAAATAGTATTTAAGCAGTACTAATTTATCGGATCAAACAATTTTAACTAGAAATAATTAAAAATTATTTAAAATAAAAATTAATTAGAATTTTAATATAAAATTAGAATTTTGCCACAACGGCTGACCTTTCCTCTTCGGCGTGGATTCAACAACAACATCTGAACACCATGACTCCGGTCAGAATGGGAGCATTTTAGTGCTCAGCACCAGCAGGAGGTAGAATTCAAAAATTAGTATCTTTTGCATCAACTAAATAAGGGTCAGCAAGAGGTAAGAGTAGAAGCTAGTTTTACTATCAAATAGAGAGAGAGAGAGAGAGAGAGAGAGAGAGTTAAGAGTTTTCTACAGAAGGTTCCGAAGACTTTTGAAGATGCTTCAAACTTGCAATGAACTTTCCCACTCCTTAATGTCGTCCTTTTCCACTTGCTTTGACAAATTTCGTGACACCCAGTGTATGGGTTCTCATCAACACCAGGGCGGTGTTTGAATAGAGGAAGAGTGGGATTAAAATCATATGAATTATTTAAATCAATAAAATAAAAATAAAAATTTAAAAATAAAATTTTTAAAATAAGAAATCTGTGAAAGTCAAATAAAATTATAAATTTTGTAAAATTTATGCCAATATTTTTAATTTTGTTACTTATTCTAATTTACGAATGTGAACCCAAATCACCCTTAATGTGTTTGAATTTTGGTAATCACCGTTTTCGGCTTCATGGTTAAGTCTATAATTCATGATTGATCAAGTCTAATGTTGAAGACTCCCCCAAAGTCAGCAAAGTCCAGCCCCCATGAATATGTTAGCAAAGCAGAGGAAGACAAAAGGCCTAAACCCTAAACGTCACGCTTACCTTTGCTCCTTGTCAAACATGGACCCCACTATATGAGCTCTGTTTTGCTCCATAAAAAGAATATTATTATAAAAATTAAATTTAATAATAAATTATTTAAACTAGGTTTTAATACCAAGTGATTTTGGTGAGGTATTTGAATGAGAAAAGTAACCATATTAATTCCCAGATTGACTTAGCCTAACTCTAATTTTAAAATCATAGCTTATATATCTGTGATCAATCATAATTCAAAAAAATTGCTTAAATTCAAATACAAAATTATTATTTATCAAAAATAAATTTAATGTTAAACTATTCAAACTCAATCATGAATAGTTCTCTATTCTAAGTTACCTGATTTTAATAAATTACATCCATCAATCTTCGATTCATGAAGTGCTTTTTATCCACAGAGAGGAGCATAGTTGTGTCGAGTGAAGCAATTTTCAATATTAGTTAATAGATAAATTACTTAATAAATATATAATTTGTGTATACTTAGTTAATGGAATAGAACAGAGAGTCTCCTTGAATTTTCATGAATTTTTCTTTTCTCCTAGTGACATGTACCAATCATTGAATTGCGATATTCCGAGAATGACTTCTAAAGGTATTTTTTTTTTCCCGGTGTTACCAAAAGAAAAAATTACAAATTAAATAACAAATTTTGTCTTTCAAACTTGAATTGAGATATGAGATAATCCAGTTATTCCACTCAGCCTTTTTCTCTAAATTCTTGTAGAATTTAAAATAATTTATTTGGAATGACCAGATTACCAATATATGATAAATAATTATAAACCATCTCAGATTCAAAAGAATTGTAATTCTTTTCGGATTCCCATCCCAGTTGATGGACGAGTTATTGTCAATGCAAGTGCCAACGATTTGTGGCTTTTGCAGCTAACCCTATGGGTCTGTTGGGCTTAAAGGGTGGTGGATGATGTGACATTTATTAATAATAATATTCATTAAATCGACTAAGTAAAATTTAGATAGAATTGACCACATACTGATTAAGTTATAATCCACATCACCATGCTTTAATTAAAAATTTATTTAAATTAATTAAAACATGATAATTTGATTGAAAATTTTGATCCAGACAATGTAAATTGTAATATAAAATTAAAATTTTTAATCAAAAATTCATCTAATCTATATACCGTTAGTCACACGCGTTGACTCGGGATTTCATATAGCGCCAGCATTATTAAAATTAAAACTAATGGGAGATGGTAATCCAATCAACAATTTGCAGGCCCAATGCAACCCCACCAAAAAAAAAAAAAAAAAAAAAGATTTAAGATGTTCATGTTTTCTAAATTATCATATAATTGATGACTAAAAATTTAAATTATTCGATAACTCTATTTTCAGGGCGTCTACTGCGCTACGTTTGCAATGATGTCATGGAACAATTTTAAAAATAAAAACCCTTTTGTGAGAGAAAAAAAAAAAACAAAAAAAAAGGAGTTGGACATGTAAAAAGGCAGTACAATGGTGTTGAAAATTTTGATAGGGAGAAAAGGAAGAAAGAGTCCCAGTTGGACGTGGAAAAATGACCTGATCACACATAAAAATTGGTTTAAAAAAAAGTAAATTTAGATATTGATAAAACATAATTTAATGTCATAAATAATTCAAAAATATTTCAAATGTATAAAAAAAAATGCTCAAATCTAGTAATTTTATCCATGGCCACCAAAAAGTGAGGTCAGATTTGGACTTACTTGTCGATAATAAAAACTTTAAATTATTGAATACAATTACATTTAAAATTATTGCACTATGTGAGATATACTTGGTTGTATCGACGACAGACCAAAGATAGCCATGTGTAATTTTAGAGGAATTAGGAGGGTTACATCGCGTTACGTGCGATATAGAGTTTTAAGTTTGATTAAGGAAGATTAGATTATGTTTCTGGTTTTCTTCCTAATAAAAAGTTTTCGGTACAAAACTTTTCGATAAAAAAATTAGAAATGTGAAAACTCTGCGATTAAAAACTCTCGAGTTCTCGATATATGAAAACTCCCCGATACATAATACATTTCTCTCTCAAAACTTCTCGATAGTTTTTCAATAATTTATCGATACTAAATCTTCTCAGTGACCGTTTAGAAAAACTTCCCGGTAGTTTATCAATACAAAGCTTCCCGATATTTCATCGGTACAAAAGCTTCTTTGTAGTTTATCGATACAAAAGATTTCCGATAACCGTTAAAAAGTTTCTCCATAGTTTATCGGTACAAAGTTTTCGATAATTTATCGGTACAAAAACTTCCCAATAGTTTATCGGTACAAACTTCTCGGTAGTTTATCGGTACAAAAGTTTCTCGATAACCGTTTAAAAACTCTCGATAAAAAGTTTCCTGATAGTTTCCCGATACACAATTTTTTTTTCCTCAAAACTCCCCGATAAAATTATATTTTTTAAAAATTTCATTAAAAAAAGAAAACAAAAACAAAAAAGACAAAAAGAAAAATTAAAAAAAAAAATTAAAAAAAAAAACAAGATCCTTAGTCGACTAAATTTCTTTAGTCGACTAAAACATCTTTTTTTTTTTATGTTTTTGCTTTTTTTTTTGTAAGCTTGTTTTTGCTTTTTTTTTTCTTTTTGTCTTTTTTTTTTCTTTTTTTTTTCCTTTCTTTAAAAAATATCAAAAAAATATTATAAATATTTTTAAAAAAAATAGTTTGAAAAAATTAATATTTTTAAAAAATATTATTTTATAAAATTTTTAAAAATATTTTTTATATTTTGTGATAGTTTTTATAAAATATTTTATATGTTTTACAAATATTATACATGACTTGATTTTTATATTTTGCGATACTTTTAAAAATATTTTGATTTTTTTAAATTAAATATGGTATTATAAAATATAATTTCATTATAAAATTTTGCAAATGTACTAAAATTATTAAGAATGTGTAAAATATTTATGTATATATAAAAAACTTTAATATTATAACAGTTAAAAAATTATAATTATAAAAATAATAAGTAAAAAAAAATTAGATATTTTGATGGTTAAAAAATTTTAAAATTTTTTCGATCAATGATTATATTAAAATAAATGATAAATTTATGAAAATATTTTATCGGTACAAAACTTTCCGATAGTTTATCAGTACAAAATTTTTCGGTAGTTTATCGGTACAAAAATTTCTCCATAATTTACAATTTAGAACGTTGTTGAAAAATTATCTTCAGTTCAAGAAAGTATAAAGGTATGCAACATATTAAAACATTGGACCCTACCTCCATTGGTAAATAGTTCGCCTTTTTTGGTTCCCTACTGGTAGGCACGGGAGATGAGCATGTTGAATGGTAAAACCATACATTAACAACTGACTTCATTATTAAATTATCATCAACTGGAAATCTGAGTAAAGCAAGAAGCCATGAAATAAATAAGGGCACAGCATTACCATTACATAAAGCATCTTATTTCAACTTTGTTTAAGATATTTACATGGATAGAAGTCTAGTAAACAATTTCTTGAAACATCGTTAACAAAAACCAAAAAGAAAAAAAGAAAAAAAAAATAAAAACAAAATGAAAAAAATATAAAAAATATATATATATATGTTTAGTCAACTAAGGCATGCCTTAGTCGACTAAAGGGGCATGAAACACGGTACAAAAGTTTTTTGATAGTTTATCGGTGAAAATTTTCCCCGTAACCGTTTAAAAAGGCTTTCCGATAGTTTTATCGGTGTAAAAACTTCCCGGTAACCATTTAAAAGCTTCCCGATAGTTTATCGGTACAAAAGCTTCCCGGTGGTTTATCAGTACAAAATTTTCGGCAGTTTACCGATACAAAAATTTCCCGGTAACCGTTAAAAACTCATGATAAAAAGTTTCCCGATAGTTTTTCGGTATACAATTTTTTCCTCTCAAATCTCCCTGGTAAAATTATGTTTTTTAAAAATTTCACTAAAAAAAACAAAAAAAAAAAAAACAAAAACAAAAACAAACAAAAACAAAATGAAAAAGAAAAAAAAGAAACAAGAGCATTAGTCAACTAAAGAAATGCTTTTTTTTACTAGTTTTTCGTTTTTTTAAGCTTGTTTTTCTTTTTTTTTTCTTTTTGTCTTTTTTTTTTTCCTTTTTGTTTCCTTTCTTTAAAAAATATCAAAAAAATAATAAAAATATTTTTTTTAAAAAATAGTTTGAAAATTTTAATATTTTTTAAAAATATTAAAAAATAATATTTTAAAAAAATATTAAAATTTTCAAACTATTTTTTATATTTTGTGATAGTTTTTATAAAATATTTTATATATTTTACAAATATTACACATGACTTGGTTATTATATTTTGCGATACTTTTAAAAATATTTTGATTTTTTTAAATTAAATATAATATTATAAAATGTAATTTCATTATAGAATTTTGCAAATGTACTAAAATTATTAAAAATGTGTAAAATATTTATGTATATATAAAAAACTTTAATATTATAACAGTTGAAAAATTATAATTATGAAAATAATAAGTAAAAAAAAATTCAGATATTTTGACAGTTAAAAAATTTTAAAATTTTTTTCGATCAATGGTTATATTAAAATAAATGATAAATTTATGAAAATATTTTATCGGTACAAAATTTTCCGGTAGTTTATCGATACAGAAGTTTTTCGATAGTTTATTGGTGCAAAAAACTTCTTGGTAAAAAATTTTTCGATAGTTTTCTGGTACAAAATCTCAATAGTTTTTTGGTACAAAACTCTTAGTTTTTAGTACATGTTTGGTCGATCAAGACCTTTAGTCGACTAAGACATGGCTTATAGTAGACTAATTTTTTTTTTCTTTTGAGAGAGAGAGAGAGACAGAGGAGAGGAGAAGAGAAAGAGGAGGAGAAAAAAAAAGACACGGGTGCCTACAATATATATATATGTTAATAAAAAACATTTGTGATATTTTTTAAAAAATATGTTAAAAAATTTAATAAGGAAAAATAAAAATAAAAATAAGATAAAAAAAAGAAAAAATGATAAAAATATTAATTTTTAAAACTATTATTTTAAAAAACATTTATGATATTTTTTAAAAAAACATCGTTAAAAAAAACCAAAAACAAAAAAATAAAAATAAAAAAATAAAAACAAAATGAAAAAAAGAAAAAAAAGAAAAAAAATATGTTTAGTCGACCAATACATGCCTTATAGTCGACTAAAGGGACATGAGACAATTTTTTTTTTTTCTTTTGAGAGAGTGAGAGAGGAGAGGACAAAGAGGAGAAAAAAAAAGACACGGGTGCCTGCAAGTGGGTCCCGCATGCCACGATGGAAGACGACGAAATCCGACGTGTTCACGGATTATTCACGCTTATATATATATATATGTTAATTATAATTAATATGTTAATGTTAATATGTTAATATTAATAATTATTAGAAGGTGCAAAGTGTTATTGTAGTTAAAATTTAAGCATACTTGTACTTCTATAGATGGTCGTGATAGAATAGAATATGGGGATTGACATTAGATATCACTACTAGTATCATAATGGTTACAATTTATATAGATATTGTCTTCCATAACAATATAGTATTTAGAAAACGTATTGCTTATAGAAACATCTAACCATACGTATATCGATGAAACTTGCATAATCCCCCTGAATGATCATAAGTTTATATCATGGTAGGAAATATAGCCATATGGAAATGTCTTAAAAATTTCTCATTTTAGTGCGATTTTTAGTAGCCGTAAGATGTTGGGGTAGGTATTATACATGGAACCGAGAGAGAGAGAGAGAGTTTATCGGTATAAAACTTCCCGATAGTTTATCGGTACAAAATCTTTCCACTAGTTTATCGGTACAAAAGTTTCCCGATAACCGTTTAAAAGACTTCCCGGTAGTCTATCAGTACAAAAACTTCCCGATAACTATTTAAAAAAGCTTTCCAGTAATTTATCAATACAAAAGCTTCCCGATAACTGTTTAAAAAACCTTCCCGATAATTTGTCGGTACAAAAACTTCCCAGTAATTTATCAGTACAAAAACTTCTTGGTAACCATTTAAAAAAAACGGTACAAAACTCTCTCTCTCTTTCTCTTCTCACTAAAAAAAAAAACACACACACACATGGCTTACTCATTTAAAAAAGAAGCTTCCTGGTATAAAACTCTCCGTAAGAAAATTAAGAATGTAAAAACTCAGTGGTAAAAAACTTCCCGGTCTCCGGTATATAAAAACTTGCCGGTATACAATTTTTTCTTCTCTCAAAACTCTCCGTAAAATTATATTTTTTAAAAATTTCGTTAAAAAAACAAAAATACAAAATACAAAAAGAAAAAACAAAAAACAAAAAAGAAAAACAAGAGCCTTAGTCGACTAAAGATTTCTTTAGTTGACTAAAGCATCCTTTTTTTTTTTTTATGTTTTTACCTTTTTTTTTCTTTTTGTCTTTTTTTTTTGTTTCCTTTCTTTAAAATATATCAAAAAAATATTATAAATATTTTTTTAAAAAAATAGTTTGAAAAAATTAATATTTTTAAAAAATATTATTTAAAAAAATTTTAAAAATTATTTTTTATATTTTGTGATAGTTTTTATAAAATATTTTATATGTTTTACAAATATTATACATGACTTGGTTTTTATATTTTGTGATACTTTTAAAAATATTTTGATTTTTTAAAATTAAATATGATATTATAAAATGTAATTTCGTTATAGAATTTTGCTAAGTGTACAAAAATTATTAAGAATGTGCAAAATATTTATGTATATATAAAAAAACTTTAATATTATAACAATTGAAAAATTATAATTATAAAAATAATAAATAAAAAAAAATTTAGATATTTTGACAGTTAAAAAATTTTAAAATTTTTTTCGATCAATGATTAGATTAAAAATAATGATAAATTTATGAAAATATTTTATAATTATACCGAATATATTACAAGTATTTAAAATAAATGATATATAGTAAACATAATATAATATTATAGTTATATAAAAATTATAATTATAAAAATACAAAGTAAGAAAATATTTGAAAATATTTTGATATTTAAAAAATAAATGATAATTTTAATGAATTTTATGATTATAATAAATATATTAATATGAGACCTAACTCTTTGTTCTGGTTGAGATAGATATTCTTTTTTTTTCCCCATGTTTTTAAGATTTTTGGTGATGGAGTTATGTTTATGTTTTCATCAATGTGCCATAGTGTGTCGTATTTAATGTTAAGTCCCAAAATCTTTTAGTCGACTAAAGTGTTTAGTTGACTAAAATTATTTTTTTAGTCGATCAAAGATTTTAGCTGACCAAATTTTTTTATAGTCGACTAAAGATTTTTATTTATTTTTTACTAAATAGGGTTTTAGTTGACTAAAGTTGTTTTTTTAGTCAATAAATTTTTTTTTTTTTAATTCAAGTAAATTTATTTTTTCTTATTCAATATTTTTTTTAGTTGTCTAAAGATTTATTTAAGCTTAATTGCAAGTAAATAAGAGAAATACATTTAATCAGAACACTCAAAATATAAGATTTAAATATGAGTAAAAATAAAACTTAAATATTGAATAGAAGAGCATAACAAAGGAAAAAAAGGTACATCAAATGTTAAAATTCTTCAACATTTGAAAATTTAAATATTTCTTGGGTCTCACTTTTTGTTTTCCCTTTTCTTTGCTTACCGAGAAGTTTTTTTTTTGTGCCAAGAAGCTTTTTCTGTGTGACGGAAAGTTTTCTTTGTGTGCTGAGAAAGAGTTTGGTTTTCTTATCGAATAGTTTTATTAGTTTACCAAGAAGTTTTTTTGGTGCGGCAATGAGAATTTGGTTTGTTTATATAGGGTTTTTTTTTCTCCCAAGAAATTTTTTAGTTTTTAATTTTTTGTAATGTTTAAAACTTTCTTTGTTTTATGAGTGGCGAATAGTCGGGAAGTTTGACGTTTCGGTAGCTGAGAATTAAAAATGGTAAACAGATAAAATCAATGTGTTATTTGTTGATACTCAGCGAATAACAGTGAGTAGAACACTTTTTGTTTTCCCTTTTCTTTGCTTACTAGGAAGCTTTTTTTGTGTGCTGAGAAGTTTTTTTTTTGTGTAGGGAAGATTTCTTTGTGTGTTGAGAAGAGTTTGGTTTCCTTACCGACTAAGTTTTAGTCGACTTAAGACTAAACAGCAAGTGGGTCCCGCAAAAGCTCTCCGCTAAAAAAATTAAGAATATGAAAACTCCACGGTAAAAAACTCCCAAGTTGCCGGTACATGAAAGCTCCCTGGTACACACTACCTTCCTCCATCAAAAGTCCCTGGTAAAAGCTTATCGGTACAAAATTTCAGTCATTACTGATTTGTTTATTTGAGTCATTGATGAGTGACATCTATTTAAAAACAAAAATAAAGCTTAAAAAACATAGTTCGTGAGGGACAAAATACTAAAATATGTGAAAGAAAAGATCTAAGAGATTTATCTTAATTGGAAGTTGAGGGGAAAAATGGACATTTGATATTGGAGTCATTGGTGAGTGAGATCTATTTGGATATGTATGTCAATTTCCATCATGATCAATCCTTATTATGAGTTCTATTTAAGTGTTGTATAATGTTATCGAAAACTCACGGAACTTCTTAATACTATTACTTCACCCCCTTTTTTTGTTTTCTGTTTTTGGCATATCTACACACGCACAGTCTACATGCTATCACTTCAAATGTTTGGATTTTTTTTTTTTTTTTTTTTTTTTTTTTTTTTTGTCTTCTGCAAACAGAATTTATTTGTAGGTGAAATAAAGAATGCATGGTCAGCGGATTTGTCTATATTTTCTCAGTTCTGAAATGATATGCCATTAAGTTTCTTTTGTTTGCATTTCATCGACAAAGTAAGCACTTTGTAGAAGTTAAGTTTAAATTGCAATAGTATTGTTATTTTGCAATCAATTGAATTTTTGATTGGATAATATTTTCACAGAACTATACACACGACTACAACATGAGATCTTGTAGAACTATTATTGTAAAACTATTGTGTAATTCTGATATTTTGAAACTATTACAGTTCTCATATTCTACAGAACTCCTATTTCTGATTTGTGACAACTTTCTCCCACCATAACATCATTTCTTAGTCGACTAAAAAGTTGCTTAGTCGACTAAAGAATGTTGTTTTAGTCGGCTAAAAGGTTCTTTAGTCAACTAAAAGATGTTTGGACAAAAATATAATTTTTTTTGTGCATTTGCAATGCATGCTAGCACAAAAAATTAATAAAATCTACAATCATATTTAAATTAACTTTCTTTATATATTTTACAAATTATAAAATCATATATAGAAATTTGTAAAAAAACAAATACATATTTTCTTGTTGTCACATACTTAGAAATAGAAGAAACAAATAGAAGTTTTTACAACAAAGAATCACTTCCACACACCGCAATCATCATCATCATCATCAATCATATGACTCTTCTCAACAAGAAAAGTAAAAAAATAAAAAAATAAATAAAATTTAAAAATCAGCAATAGACAAGGAAAGCAGTAAAACAAATAACAAATGTTAAACAAAACAAATCCTGTGAAATGCAAACCTCTAAAATAGAAGAATCCCTCCATAATGTTTAAAAACACCATAACAAACTTTAAACAATGTTTAAAAGCAGGAAGGAAAACAAACACAAACAATGATGCCTCCAATTGCTCCATGTAGAGAGAAAGAAAAAGAGACGGAGAGAGAGATAGCAGAATGTCTACTTATATCCATTTGCCTCATTTATACAAAGAAAGACACGGAGAGCATACAAGAATGGCTTACACGCATCAAGATCATGGGACACCACTCTCCTCAACCACTTTTCTCAATTAATCTATACGACACCTAAATTACGTGTCTATTCACACATCACATGTATCAAGTCAGCAAAAAAAGAAAAAGAAAAACAGAGAAAGAAAACTTATCTCACTCCAACGCATACCAAAAAAAAATTTCACACATCACATAGCATCACGGCACACCATACTAACTACCAATAAAAACAAAACAAAAAAAAGTATAAAGAAATAACATTTAAAACAAAAAAAAATAGATCATCGTCTAACTCACCATTCAAAATCCATCAATGAATCACCTACGGCCAGACGAAGGATGACGAAATTCGAGATAGCTAGGATCATTCACGCTTATATACCTATGGTATTAATTATTTATGTCGGAGAAATCTCTACAATAATAATAATATAATTACAAGATAGAGATTTGTTTAATTTACTTTCTATTTTAATTTATTTTTATTAAAGATATTTAATAATGATAAATGAAACCCCGTACAATAAGCAAAACTTTAGAAAAAGGGAAGGACGATGCGATGTCAACAAAGTCGTCTTCTTTCTCTCTCTCTTGCCTTTTCTCAGTCTTCGCCTCTCTTGCCTTCGTCTGCTTCCTCCGTGTTTCTCCTCCTCTTCCTCGAATCTCAGGAGTACAAAATTGAAACTAAGACATGTTAGCATCTTCAACTACGTAGCTCAACACAAAGGGGGGGAGAGAGAGAGAGATGGGTTTATGCTTTGGAACTCCGGTGAATCCAAGGGCAACAACAAAGTCACTAAATCCGACAAAACCCGCAAACCAAAGAACTACCGATCGAGGTAAGAAGAAGCACCCCTCAAATTTTAACAAGGTTCTTTTAATTTCCCAGGAAAATAATTGAGGGTTTTAATTTAATTTTGATTTTGACTTTGTTTAGAGACAAGTGAAGACAGCAAACGCAACCGCGGCTCAGAAAGCGTAGTGGCACAAGGGGCTTCTAATTCACCACCTAGTTCTGGTAATGATCAGACAACGTCAATATCTCCGAACTTAAAACTGTTTACACTTGCAGAGCTGAGAAGTGCTACTAGGAACTTCAGACCTGATACGGTACTAGGTGTGGGAGGATTTGGAACCGTTTTCAAAGGTTGGATTGATGAGACCACTTTAGCTCCCTCCAAGGTTGGTGTCGGTATGGCCGTGGCCGTCAAAAAATCTAATCCTGATAGTGCTCAAGGTTTGCAGGAGTGGCAGGTAACAACTCTCTCCCTCTTTAATTTACTCACCAAATGATTCTTGTGTCATGAACAAGAATGGTTTCAACTTCTCTATCTAATTGATTATCCATGATTAATTTTGATCGAAGCACAAGGTAAGTTCCTACAATTAATTATGAACTAATTAACGCCATTATAAATCGAATTGTTCTATATAAAATGCAGATTGTAATGTTGCCGGGTGGGACTTGCAAGATATTTTTCTCCTTTGAGCGAAACAAATTAATAATTTACTATTTAAAAAAATAAATTGTATAGAAATTATGAAAATTTGTTATTATTTTCGTTGAAGAAATAGTAAAATAATCAAAACTAAAATCAAATTATATGATTTTGAAAAGTCAAGCAATGTAAGACCATCCCTGGTCAACCTTGACGGGCATAGAAAGACGGAGGAGTGAATGGTGGTGGCACCTTTTAATCAAGGAAAAGGAAGAAATATATTATATAAATAGAAAGGTAAGCATTGGATCAAGAAATGTGGTTTGGTTGACTGAGTTTTTATAGTTTTAATTTATATTGATGGTTGAGATTTCAGTGATTCTTTACGATTTCAATTTTAGTTTTCGTCTTTGACATAAAAAGGAGAGGAATTATGATGTGTTTGTATGAACAAAAGGTCAAAAATGATACCTAATTTGGAACGTCACGCACAAAAATAAAATAAAATAAAATAAAAATTGGTCCATGCCTTCATACATGGGAACCAAATTTAAAAGGGGTAATCATAGATTTCACCCACAAAATTTTAAAAATTTTGAAATAGTGACCATTTTGACGAATTCCAAAGCTACGAGAATTCTTGATCTTGATTAATCATCTATCTTTTTTATTTTCTCATTTTTCTTCTCTCTCTCCAATTGACAATAAAGAAAATGAAATGACAATGGAGAAGAAGAGAAAGAGGGAGAGAAAGTGGTCGAAATATGATAAGAGAAAGAATAGATGGAGAAGAGAAAAAAGAGAGAATGGCTGCAATCAATCCAAAGGAGGAGGAAACAGAGATAGATTGATTAATTGATATAGAGAAAGAAAAAGAGGAGAGAGAGAGAGTGATGCAACACGAGTTGTGAGTTTTCTAGCGGGGTTGTTCAGTAACTTTGTTAGGAGTAAATCCTTAACTTTGAAAAAATTTCCCTATGATGGATGGTCTTCTTGAAGTACATCTTTCCTTGCCCATCTTTCTTTCTGTTGTTTAATGTCATTTTCAAAGCAAAACAACCCAATTCCAGAGCCCCTAATGGCTAGGGGTGCCAGGGAATCACTGTGTGTGTTTTGTTTTGTTTTGTTTTTTTTTTTTGGGGGGGGGGGGTTCTTCACACTTTTTCGTGGGGAATCTAACTAAAGCTTCAGTCATTCATCAAAAATTTTCTAACCGTTCCCTTCTGTCCCAAAATAACTTTGAAAACAAAAAGAGAAAGAAATAAAAGATTGAAAATAATGAGTTTCTGTAGTACTATGTTTTGCATTATTGTCCTGCAACGCAACGAAGTCATTTAATATGGTTTTTCTTTTTGGACGCAGGCAGAGGTGAAATTCCTGGGAAAGTTTAGCCATCCGCACCTTGTGAGGCTCATCGGGTATTGTTCTGAAGAAAATCAATTCCTTCTGGTGTATGAGTACATGCCTAAAGGAAGCCTTGAAAATCATCTCTTCAGAAGTAAGTACCCACCACATCAACTTCACCAAAAAAAAAAAAGAATGTTAATTTCCTAAATTTTAATTTCAATGATAATATTATGTGACGGACTAAATAAATTATAAACCAAGTAAATATTTAATTAAAAATTAATCAAAATATGATAATATCATCTATGAAATGTCATGTAAAATTTATTACATTTGATTAATCTATCATTACAGTTTTAATTTTTATAATTTTTCCAGAGGGCGCAGAACCCCTTTCATGGGTGACAAGACTTAAAATTGCAATAGGAGCAGCTCGCGGCCTCGCATTTTTGCATGATTCTGAGAATCATGTCATTTATCGCGACTTTAAGACCTCCAATATATTGCTTGACAGGGTGAGCGCCCTTTTTATTTGAAGACTCTAACTGTATCTTCGTTGGTTACACATTCAATCCATTTTCCATTAATTCTTCCCTTCGTTCTTATTGTGCATTCGTATGTTCTAGGATGATACAGCAAAACTTTCAGATTTCGGGTTGGCCAAAGTGGGCCCTAATTCTGGCTACTCTCATGTCACAACGCGAAAAATTGGCACTTATGGCTATGCTGCTCCTGAGTATGTTGCAACCGGTAATTTTTCTCATTATAGCCTTAACTTCAATAAAATACTAAATCTTTAAAACCAAGATTTAGTTGACACCCTATTCGGTTAGTTCAACCGTCTGTTGGTGCTAAATCTTATATCATAATTTACATCAACATCAACATCAACGTGTGTTGATTAATGTTTAATAAAATTTTATCATTAGACATATGAACAAGTGGGCGGTGGGCTAAATTTTTGCCCGAGAACGGTCATGCATGGCGAAAGAATTGGTTATTCTTGATATCTGGTTAATTTTTTCCCCCCAATTTGGACAGGTCATTTATATGTGAAAAGCGACGTTTATGGCTTCGGGGTTGTGCTGCTTGAAATGCTAACGGGCCGGATTGTACTAGATATGAATCGGCCCGGTGGAGAGCATAATCTGGTGGATTGGGCCAGGCCTTATCTACCTGATAGAAGAAACATCAAGAAAATAATAGATCCAAAGCTAGGCGACCGCTACCCAAAGAAAGGTGCTATTGCGATAACCCAACTGATAATAAAGTGTCTTGAAGGAGAGCCTAGGAACAGACCATCTATGGCAGAAGTGTTGGAGGCATTAGAACATATTGGCACCATACAGGTTAGCAATCGCCGGGAACAGGAGCCTGATAATCATCGGCAGCACAACAGCAATCGCTTCCCCCTTCACTCAAGGCACGGTGCCCCTGAACATAATCGGCATCACCACAATAGTAATCGGTCTCCTCTTCACCAGAGACCCGGTGCTGGTGACCGGTCTCCTCTCCACCAAAGACAAGGTGGCAACTACAGGGTTGGAGTTCAAGCCCATTATCGTTGAGCCAATCCAATTATGGGCCCAAGTTGTTGAAATGTTCCATGTATTTAAGTTTGCTGTGGCAGGCCCAGTCCACGAGGCCCAATTAAGGCCTATCCTGTAACTGCCACATTTTTGTTGACAACCAACGATGAACTTTGAGTTTTAACTGGCAGGGAAGCACACGTAATGTTTGTAAACACCTTTTCAATTTTCAGCTGCAAAGAAAGTGGTCCATATTTGGTATTCTGGTGCTCATGGGTCCAATCACTGGCTGGACCATTTCTTTATACCGTCAAATGTCAAGTCCATGGAGGCTTGTCCTGCATTGTAGACCTTGTTCCTTCCTAGGAGACAATTATCTCATAATGGGTTGAGTAATGACAGGCAAATGAAGAACTCTCAAACATCCTTGACCATGAGATTGTAATTGCCCTTCCTAGCCATTAAGAAATTCATTATTGATGGTCCAAGGGCATACATATGAATAACCATAAAACACTATCAAGGAAAAAGCACGTGGGACGATCAACATGAACAAGTTGTACCCTTTTTTTTTTTCCTTTTGGTCTTTGTTCTTGTTACGTTAACATTGGAACTAGAAAATTAAATTACTCAATAAAATAGATTAATCTATTAAAATTGAGAAATTATGAATAATAGAAAGAGGGACGACCTTATTGTACCTCAAATCACTTTTCAATTATAATTATTATTTTTTTTTCAAATACTAATGGATGTTGATGCATGCGTATAATAGATTATCATAATAGATATGAGCAAGGACTCAGATTAGGCGAGAGGATTGAAGAATGCCCTGTACAAACATTGTTATAATAAAAACCCATTTCTTATAAATCTAATTTAATTTGTAGCGTGAAAGTAGCATATGTCCCAGTTAGAGTCAAGTTGCTGGGAGGCCTCCCAACCCTGCTTTAAGAGCATACCCTAGAAAACATAGCTCCTAGGCCCACCAGAAAAGGGCTTTTAACCCCACCTGACAGACCCCAAGATCAAGGTTGCGTATGCATTAAGGGGCAAGCCCTGTTATAGACAAAAGAAATTTTAGAACCCTAGAACCAATTAAAAGGAGATAAAAGCCCCATGTTTGTACACGTGAGTGAAAGGCCCTACTTGGCCTAATAGGCCATCATTAGTTCTAATCTCAATGATTGGAGTCTCTAAATAAAGCTATTCAAGCACATATGATTCCACATCCTTGCGTGAGCATCCCGCCCACCTCTTGCTTTGCTTGACCTTCCACAGACCACCGAAAAAGTGAATATGTACATACACACAACTCACCTTTATATAAGGGGATTAAGGCATAGAGGTGGTCCTTTAAATAACGACCAATTTTAGTTCTTGTGGGACAGGGCTGATCAATTTTTTGTGGACCCTCTCCTGATTGAAAACATGAAAGCCATTAGAAACCGTCTGCAGCAAGCCCTTGTTCCGTATTTATGATTGTTATGATCAATATAGGTTCTTTAAACCATAATTTTTTTTTGGGGGTCAAACTAGGCATGAAATTGTTGTTTTCTAAATGAGTTTGCTCATGAATTCTATTTGTGATGACCCTATAACGTTAATAATTTGCAGACTGCGCAATCAAAATCGGGGGGGGGGGGGAATTACTTGATCATTGGGTGCAAACTTTTAGGTGGCTCTTGGTCAATCGAAAGATATTAGCCACCAGCGAGTTCATTTGTTTTTCTTTTGTAAAATTGGTGCAAGAACAGGAGTGCTATTTCCAATCTCCTCAAGCCATAAAAAAATTGGATTCTCATTGTCGAATTCTAGTTTGAACTTCCAAAGCTTAGTTCATTTTTGTGACTAATGTAACATCCGTACTTCTAGAATATTTTAATTTTTAAATTTTGAGAGATTAAGGATTATATTTGTGGTTTATCAAAATCATTTCTCGTCTACAGACCACAAATAAATAAACCTTAATTAAAATTTATTTTCTAAATAGCGAAACAATGACTTATAAAAAAAAAAAAAAAAGATGAGACAGAAAGGCACATAAGTAGACGAAAATGGTCGTTGTATACCTATTGTAAATTTAAATTCTAATGATTTTATCTTATTAATAAGTGTATTTGAATAATAACTCATTACGGTATAGTCTTATATTTGTGAATATGATCTGTATTCACAACATATGAGATAAAATGTTTAGGTTGTTATTATTGATATGTATTCACAATCTTCCGATTAAAAGTGAGAAATTATTTTATTTTATTTTATTGACAATCAAATTAAAGTTTCCCGGAACTCCACCAGCAATGTATTGGAAGTGTCTTGAATTTAACCTTCGAAGTTGTTTTAAATTTAGGAATTATTTTAAGGTAATGATATTGTTTTACCATGCTCAAACGAAAGATTAATTTGTGTACATAATGATGTTTATTCATATTAAGCTTAATCAGTGAAAATTTCCAGAATTCGTCATCATTGAAAAATTCTACGCATCCAGGCGGATCACTGTCACAATCCAACTCAAGTGAGTGATAAAAAAATTGAGAGAAAAAGTAGTTAGAGAAGGAGATAAAGAGGTTTAGAAAGAAAATTGAAAGAGAGAGAGAGAGAGAGAGCTAGAGAG